>CM049307.1:74559438-75766837 GCA_026874595.1 Sipunculus nudus | reverse complement strand
CCCTGTTGACAATCAAATGACATAATTTACCAGATACAGGCCAATATTATAAAGTTACATTTTTATAAATACTCTTTCCTCCTTAAAACTAATTTTTTTTGTCTTATATGATGTGTAGTTACCATTATGCATTCATCCAATCCATCAAAGATTAATGAAGGTTGCTAAGTGGTCTGTTCATAGAGAGGTGGGGGTGGGGGGTTGTCTCCCTTTTCTTTCTCAGAATAAGGATAATAGGTTTCCATCTTCCGTTTTAAGCTTGCCCATTGTTAAATTTTCCCATAACAGCTGGGTTCAATATTAAAAACTCCCCCCATCCCCAATGAATAACTCTTTTTGTTTATTGCTGTTATATTGTACTTACCATGACTTACTCATCTAGTCCGTCTACAATAATTAGGACATTGGTATGTTCAAAGGATAATATCATAACTGGGAGATCTTTTACTTTTCCTCTCAGGATTGTCTGGGATTGTCGCAGGATTAATTTTTCTATACGTTTCAATTTTAGCTAGAGGCCATACTTACCTTGGCTCTCTTGTCTGTATTTAGCCTTAGATAGAATCTCGCAGTTTCCAACAAAACTATTATCACAATTTGTGAACTTTACATCATATTAAGATGATTCATTAAGCTCTACTTGATCAGATTTTAAGGTACATATATAGGCATTTCTAGAATATCTGTAATAGCAGTTTCCTTCCAGACATTGTTTTGTTTTGCAAATACCTTGCATATCATGACTTTTTCCCAGATTCATGATCCAAATAAATAAAAGTGGTGTATGTGTCTTTTTCTATATTTCTCTCTCTACCAGGGCTTTGATGAACAATTAATTAATCCACAAAACATCAATGCACACTTTGTTGTCTATTTTGAATTGGTACTGTACTAGACTGTACTGTTCTGTACCAGTGGTATGATACTTGTACTTACCTCCCAATCCAAGTCCCGCTAAAAATGTTTGAATCAGTCATCTTTGGGGAATACAGTGAAGCATTCTTCTCTCCCTGATGTTTGATTTACTGGTTTTGGTATCAGTATCTTATTGATGTCAGTATGGCACTTATGCTATTATTTATGCAACCTTTGTCATTGAACTCTTGCACATGCAATACAACATGATCTACTTGGATCTAGTCTTGTAAAATTATTTTCTCTAAAATGTTCATGCAAATATCAAGTCTTTTAACCACTTGAGCATATTTCAAGTTTGGGATGGCTTGCTGTATGATAATTGCTGTGTTGTATACTGAGGTTGCCTTCTTGTTTTGCTTGGGTTTTAATTTCATGATATTCACATCTTGGAAATACTCGCAAAATTGAAACCCTCAGGCCCACCAACATAGAATATGACTGTTAATTAATCTCAGCCACTCTCCATGTGCAAGGTTTCAGATTTGGCCCATCCAAACATGCATTAAAATTTTGGTAAACCATGCGGTTATACTGTTGGTCTCCCGTGACAAGTGACATCATAACATAATGATAGTGGTAGAAGTGAATGAACTACTGTGTGAGGTATTCATATTTTATAATATATATACATAAATACTGCTGTACTAAGATTTTATAGGTTCTGGACAGATAGCAAAAATGAAACCCTCACAAAACGTAAAAAAAATGAAGAAGTTGCAATATTTCGGCCTTGTGAATATAAAGCATCCACAGTTTATCAGATATGGCAGATGCTTACATGACACTATAGAACAAGGTCCCATGTAATACGTCTGAGTTACATGTAAAACCTACAATACAAGAAGTACTGAAGACTTAGTAATTTTCTGTTCATTAATGTTACACTGGCCAGGTTACCATGGTCTGTATATTGGACCCATTTGTAACCACTGTCATAAACATGTGTACCTGCTGGTGAAGTTCAACAAAATTTAATAATTACTGGTCTGGATTTTCAATATTCCACAAATGGTGAACAGTTATTTTTGTTGATTAATTTATTTTATGTTCTTACCACAACTTATTCATCTAGACACTCTAAAATTTAACAAATCTCTTTGCTTACAGAGAATAGATTTGCCCCCTTTTTAGTGTACAAGTATACATTGCAATTAATTCCCTTACCTGTTTACATAAAAAGATTTACATAAACATTCAACAAGATTCATCAAATAGGCAAAAAAATAAAAGATATGTTTTTTAGGCAATGCCCGCATCAATTTTAAACCGCATAAAAAAAATTTATTTCGATTATCATCTTTTAAGAAGATAAAATAATACAATTTTGATAAGAGTTCCTTTGTTATGTAGAGCTTTTACCTGTTTAGCTAAAAAAGTCTGGTATTGTTCATGCTTTTCCCAGATCATATGACATTTTTAACTAACCATACAGAAAAGGTAAAAAATGAAATATCACCAGCCCGCACTGGTTTCTGAAAAAAGTTCCTGAGAACCATACTTTTTTTTGGCCTTCCTGCCCTGTATTTTTAAATAACATATTCTACCAATATCTCAAACAAGTTTGAAAACTGTTGAGCTTGACCTTCATCTTCAAGGTCCAATCTCCTAAATTCAAGCTCCACATCTTTTAAAGTACCTGTAGTCCATATATTTTTTCCTCAAATTTGGGGATGGGGATGTTCTTAGAGAGGGGAGACATGAATCTTTGTGTTTTTTTTGGGACTGCAGAAACAGGCTCATTCTTGTTACATTATGTGGTTTACTTACCATGACTTACTCATCCAGCCCATCAAGTATGATGAGGACCTAGACCTATTTTACAGAATAAAGGTTGATCCTTTCTGCCAACATTACCAGTAACTCCTAAACCTGTGGACAGGATTTACAAATTGCAGGTCTGTATTTTAAAATAATATTTTTATGTACTTACCATGATTTATTCGTCCAGGACATCGAAAATGATCAGAACACAAATTTGTTCACAGAGAAAAGGTTTTTCACTCATAATGTTATAATAATTGTCCAAGATGTTGGATGTTGATACACTATGTTATAATCACATATAAAGGTCTTCTGATACAATCTTCTTAACTGGTAGTTGTCTAGGTTTCACTTAGTTTATATTCAAGGTTGGTAGCTTAACAATAAATACCATATCTGCTGATGGTATACTAGACTTCTTGTTGACTTCTGTTCGTGTGTTGATACTGACTTAATGACTGCTGTGTGTCTCTTGTTTCACTGATCTGAGTGTGTACACTGTACTCTAAGCATATATCTGGAAAACAGGTTTCCATCTTATGCTTGATAAGTGTTGACAGTTTCCATAAAAGATGGATTACATTTTTGAAACTAGTCTTCCCTCAGACCAACTATTTTGTTCATTGTTTTTAATTTTTTTTTTTTACTTACCTTCACTTACTCATCATAACCTTCTAACATAATTAATTTCTTAGCCTGTTTACAAGGAAAATATTGTCTTATCTTCAGTGTTTTAATCCTTTATCTTAACCAGGACTTATTCGTCCAGACCATCCAGTATTAATAACACATTAATAAGTCTTGTTTCATGTAACTTTAGAAGTTTTGACAGAGGATTTAACAGGATTTACCAGTTATATATTTTATTTCAAAGTTAAATATTTCTTTTGTATACTTACCATGTTTTACTCGTCAAGACCGTCAAATATTAATAACACTTTGTTCTGTTTACAGAAAACAGATTGCCCCCTTTTTACAGGAAATTAAGAGCAACTCATGTTGATGAAAGATCAACAGGATTTTCAAAGTACTGGTCTTTAATTTTAAAATTACATATGGAAGTTCTCAGCCACTGAAAAAAATGTGTTGTATTTTGTTGTGTTCTTACCATGCCTTATTCGTCCAACCCGTCAAATATAAATAGCCAATTGTTCTGTTTAGAGACAACAGATTGCCCCTTTTCACTGTACATTGACAGTAACTCCTTAAAACCAGTTGACAGGAAATTCAATTGCATTTACCAGTTACTGGTCTGTATTTTTAGATAATATTTTTAATATCTCAGCCCAGAGGGGAAAAAAATTGTATTATGCTGTGTACTTACCACGCCTTACTCGTCCAACCCATCAAATATTATTAGCATATTGTTCTGTTTACAGAGAAAAGATTGTTCCCTTTTCAGTGGAGATAACTAGCAAATCCTTACCTGTTGACAAGAAATTAACAGGATTTTCAGAGTACTGTATTTTATTTTAAAACTGCTGCTACATTTTTAAGTTCTCATCTCATATAATAAAAATTACTTTTGTATTGTGTTGTGTACTTACCATAACTTCATCGAGGCCATCTATTATGAACAATACATGATTCTGTTTACAGAATAAAGCTTGCCCCCTCTTCAGTGAACATTAACAGTATCGCCTTTACCTATTGATAGGAAGTTCAACAGGATTTACAGTTACTGGTCTGTAGTTCATAGTTACGTTCATTAGCTGAGCTAGAGTGATAATAGTGATTATCAATACCTCATTGGTCTGTTCACAAAGCAGACTTGGCCACAGTAGACCTCAGCCTTTGGTATCTATAAATATATACCATTACTTCACTCTATTCACTTTTATGGAGAATATGAGATGCTCCTTCTCCTCAGCCATCTTGTGTTTGTATGCTTCTGAATGTGAACTGTGGATCATGTTCATCGAATATGTTTGACCACAGTTTATGATGTTTGTGATATATGTTAAACTGTGTTCGTTTGAAACTTCTTTAAGACCATTTATACTTACCAGAAAATATAGCAGGGAAATGACTCAAGTTTGTCAACTCACTTCACCAAGTTGACCAGTTTATACTGGTCCATATATCAGATAAGTTTGACTGCCTCAGTTTATGTCTGTGATATATATTATTAAACTGTGCTTGTTTGAAACTGTTTGAGACATTTCATACTTACCAGAGAATATAGCAGGGAAACGACTCAGATCTGTCAACACACTTCACTTGTTTATTATTTAGCCTTATAGGAAGAAGTAATAATAGTAATAATGCCTTATCAAGATGTATTTGTTTTCCATACATACAGTATACGTTTCTTAACAGCCTATATCGCCTAATTCATACCAATAGTCAGTATATCAAATAAGTTTGACGGTCTTAGTTAATGATGTTTATGATGTATGTTCTTCTGTTTAGTTGTAATATCTCATAGTTTTTAATTCATTTCTTAAATTTTTAAACAACACACATGTAATATCAGTAATTTACAGATATATAAATAGAATATATCGATAAGATACCCAGAGTACATTGACTCCCTGCTCTAGCAAAAGATGTAGATCTCTGGAGGTTTAACGTTCCTTGTTCTCCTGTCTATTACATTCTTGCTGTCATGACTCTTTGTGACATTTGGTCTGGTGCCAAGAAAACTGCTTGCTAGGCCTAGTTACTTAACTTGAAAGTAATTCGCACCTACTATATGGAGTAGATGGAACTTGGGCAGCACATTTTAAGTTAACATTAATGTAATTGGTCATTTTTCATCATAGTTGTGAGAGCTGTGAACATGACCCCAGTGTTATAGTTGTTGGTTTGACATTATTACTTGTGGCCTGCAACAGCAGGAAGAACATTTTGAGAGATATGCCTTTCTTCATGAGATAATAGTCACTTGTGTGACCAGTGTGATCAGATTTCACGACGATTATTATCTCTAGCTTATGTATATGATATACATTAAACTGTCCTTGTTTGAAACCTCTTTAAGACTCTTCATACTTACCAGCAAATATCGCATGGAAACGACTCAAATCTGTCAATGCACTTCACCAGTTAATTATTTATCATTTAAAGGATGAAAGTTATAATGCTGTATTGTAACACCAGGAGGTGGTTAGAAGGGATGGATCAGGGTTCCACTCCCTGAAACAGCCCAAGTATGGCATTGCAAAGCATGCCAATTAACATACAGAGCTAATAGCATACATAAACTTTAACATCTCTTTATATAAAAATAGATTTAATATGGTGAGAACAGTTACATTGAATGATCAAAAATTGTGCCAGCACTGTAAGCTGCTGGCATAGTCTCCACCAAAGTTAAGTCAGGTGAGGCTGAGGTGCCGATGCTAAGCTGCACTTCCTGAAATTAAATATATGTAATTCAAGCCCCAGGTGCCAGAAACATATTTCAAATATCACAAGGTGATCCAGTTATCTAAAGGTAATCCAAATATCAAACGGTTTCCCAATTATCAAACGATAATCCAGATCCTAAGAGTGAAGTGAACTGAATTGAAGTGAACTGCCCTAGCAAGACATTGGCCCCTTATATACCTTTCAACTCCCTGCTTTTCAAGTAGGCATACTGCCCCAGCAGTAGCCACCTAGCCTGATTTCCCTGCTGTACCACAAGTTGTTATTGTTGTTGCAGCTCGTTTGAGCTACTTGTGGTTCTTTTTACCTATACGTCACGACTGGAATATGAATAAATCCAGTGTAGGGAAATATTTCATTTTTATTCCATTTTCAATGTCCATTTTATAACATTGATCCCAAAATAGCTCAATAGTAATGTGTTCAGTGGTACCATGAACATCAATAATAGTAAAAACCTTTCAAGTGTACAAGTCCTTCTTGATCTCTATTCTTACTCCATATACCGTTCCAGCTAACCCCTCACTCTCTTGACTTACTCCATCAATGGCATCATCTCAGCCATAATAGTATACCATAAAGTTCATACATCAAGTACTGCTCACTTTTTCCCCCAACTGCCCTGAAACCTTGGCGCTTTTATAGTTTTTAACTTGACTTGCCTTGCATGGGGTGGTGAAATATTTGGATCTGATACAATACAGATTTAGAAGGCTGTAAGAGCCTGATGCAACCATGTGAAATATCTAAGATGGTGACACAATATTATGGTCACATGACAGGTGTCACGGTATTATTAATATTCCTAATTATTTCCAATGAATTTTTACCTGACATTAAATGCCCACTTGCAGCGTACCCCGGCTTGGCGCACCTGCGAGGGGCCACCGATCACTGGCTGCTCTTGCATACTGCCCGGTATTAGTTACAGTATCATGATATATATTGTCATTCAGCAGATACAATACTCATATTTTCCCAGCCTATGTTCCCTAGCTCATACCACTGGCCAGCATATCAAATAAGTTAGACTGTATCAGTTTATGATATTATGATATATGTTAAACTGTATTTGTTTGAAACCTCTTTAAGACATGTCATACTTACCAGAAAAATATCGCAGGGAAACGACTCAGATCTGTCAATGCACTTCACCTGTTAATTATTCATCATTTAAAGGATGAAAGTCATCATGCTGTATCGTGATATATATTGCCTTTCAGCACATACAGTACTCATTTCTTCCCAGTCTATGTTGCCTAGTTCATATAACTGGTTAGGATATCAAATAAGTTGGACCATATCAATTAATGAGTTAATGATATACATTAAACTGTATTTGTTTGAAACCTCTTTAAGGCCTTATCTTACTTACCAGAAAATATAGCAGGGAAACGACTCAAGTTTGTCAACTCACTTCACCAAGTTAACGAATCATACTGGTTAGTATATCAGATAAGTGTGACTCCCTCAGTTTATAATGTTCGTTAAAGAGTCTTTTGAAACCTCTTTTAGACCTTTCGTACTTACCAGGAAATATTGCCGGTGTATGTAACTCCTTTCTTTTGTGCAATAAGCTAGTAAACGATCTAGTGTTGTGTTAGATGTACTGAATATGTGATTGTTTGTTTATCACATTGGTGTGGTCATAGGATACTCAAATCTTCCCATGCTGTGCTGCCTGGTTAAAAGTTTGTACCATTAGTCACTTTTTCTTTTATTTCTGTCTAGTTAAGGTACTGACCATAGAATGTACAGGTCCCAAGCTAAAAAAGGTATTCTTGTGTACTTAGTGACCATAACAAAACTTCAACAATGACAAAGATCTTCCTACCTTGCCACTGTTACCTAACACTACAGTCACATGAAATGTATCATGATGCTGATTTGTGATGTATATTGTCTTTCAGCACATACAATACTCATTTCTTCCCAGCCTATGTTGCTTAGTTCATATCACTGGTCAGGATATCAAGTATCAGTTCATGATGTTAATGATATATGTTAAATTGTATATGTTCAAAACCTCTTTTATGTTTGTCAACTCATTTCTCCCAAGTTTAACAGTTCATACTGGTCAGTATATCACATAAGTTTGACTGCCCTTCATATCTGTGATATATATTATTAAACTGTGTTTTTTTTAAACACCTTTAAGACATTGCATACTCACCAGAAAATATAGCAGGGAAACGACTCAAGTTTGTCAACTCATTTCTCCAAGTTTAACAGTTCATACTGGTCAGTATATCAGATAAGTTTGACTGCCTCAGTTTATCTGTGATGTATATTATTAAACTGTTTTTTTAAACACCTTTGAGACATTTTATACTTACCAGAAAATATAGCAGGGAAACGACTCAAGTTTGTCAACTCATTTCTCCAAGTTTAACAGTTCATACTGGTCAGTATATCAGATAAGTTTGACTGCCTCAGTTTATATCTGTGATATTTATTATTAAACTATGTTTCTTTAAACACCTTTAAGACACTTCATACTTACCCAAAAATATAGCAGGGAAACGACTCAAGTTTGTCAACTCACTTCTCTGATTTATTATTTATGCTTTAAAGGATGGAAGTGCTAATTAATGCCCTTTGTGGTTTTGTTCTTCATCACATACAGTATTCATTACTTTTCATGCTGTGTCGTCTAGTTAAACGTTCATACCACAGATCACTGATTCTTTTATTTCTATGTCTGTTTCTGTCTAGTTTTTTATCTGATCACACACTGTTCAGGGTCAAAGCTCTTATGTTTTATTATACACTCAGTTTCATTAGAAAACAATAGTGTTCATTGTCATGGGTCGCAACACACACACACAATCCAAGTTTAATGACAACAAATATAGACGTATAATCTCCAGCAAGTCTCCATCAACCACGTGACTGCCCCTTAGGTTCATTATGAGTCGCTTACCACATTAAACTTAACTCAGGCTTGCTGCCTAGTCTGTGGTGCCATCTGGATATGTACAAGTAGATTAAAATAGAAGTTCTCATGACAGTCATGTGATCTTATGACATGATTATGGGCATGATCTCTAGATCATGTTTATCAAATAAGTTTTAGATTCTTAGTCTGAAACCTCTTTAAGACATTTCATACTAACCAGAAAATACAACCAGGTATTAGCTTAGATGTGTCAGATAGCATATCACCATTTAATTCTTTATATCTTTCTTAGGATGCAATAACTAATTTTAATACTTTCATGATAAATGTTCCTGTTTTTCAGTACTTATACTATTCATTTCTTCCCGTGATTTGTTGCCTGGTTACAATTATACATATGATTGGTCCCTATTTCTTTCCTATCTAGATACGTTTGGCCACAGGACTGACGAAAAAGTGTATATGTTCTTAGCTCTCTTGTATATTCTTCTTTGTTTTCGTTGACCATGGTTAAGATGTTGCTTAGCTGAAGTTCTGTTCACATCACATGATCTGATGATCTTTGTCACATGGTAAGATCACATGATTATATATGGTCATATGATGAGATCACATGGTTATGGAGGTGATCTTGAGAGCATGTTCACAAAACATGTTTTACCATATTCATAACATGTTTCACACACTCACTACATATAAAAAAATACAATTGGGTACTGGCTTAGGTGTTTCAAAAAGCCTCATCTGAGAAGGACTTTGTTAATGGACAAAGACCTTTCAATCAAAATGTATAAATATTGGTATTAATATTGAAGTCCTACTCTGTACTTACCGATCATAAAAATCCTGACATGAATGTAACCAACATGGCTACGGTATTGTGTTGCTTGATGGACATTAACCAATTTTACTTAATATAATTTGCTTGCAATTCACGACAATGTGGTTGGGTGGACATTCTTCCATTACAATGCAAGCAACATCGAATCCTTTTCAGGAATATGTTTTAAAACTTTATCATCTTTTGGATTATTGATCTACCTAAACCTCAAGAAAAATTACCAAAATGGCCTTTAAAGTTCTTTGTATCTCTCAGTTAGGATACTGATAGGATCAAATCACAAATCTTTTTCCTTGTCATCTTTATTACTTCTTTGCTCTCATTTGTTAGTCACATGATCAGACCACATGATTATTTTCACATGATTAGATCACATTATTGGATATCTTTGACTTTGTTTGAAAATTCTTTCAGAAACTCAACACTGTATGTTGTATTGTGATTTAGACTGAAGAATTCAATTATTCCATGTCGTAGCTCTCATCAACCCACAGTCACATGATCAGATTATATGATTTAGGTCATGTGATCAGATCACATGGTTATGGACATCATCTCTTGATCTTCATCATGTTCATAAAATATGTTTAAAAAGTTAAAAAGTTTGACTAGCTCAGTTTATGATGTTTATTATATATGTTAAACTATCTTTGTTTGAAACCTTTTAAGACCCTTCATACTTACCAGGAAATATAGCAGGGAAACGACTTAGGTCTGTCAACGCATGTCACCAATTTAATATTAATCATTTCAAGGACAAAAGTAATAAAGCATCATGATATCATGATATATTTGTTTTTCAACACATACAGTGCTCATTTCTTCCCAGCCTATGTTGCCTAGCTCATACTACTGGTCAGTGTATGAAGGAAGTTTGACTGTATCAGTTTATGATGTACGTTAAACTGTCTTTGAACCTTTTAAGACTTCATACTTACCAGGGAATATCGCAGGGAAACGACTTAGGTCTGTTAATGCACTTCACCAGTTTATTATTTATCATTTAAAGGATGAAAGTAATGCTGTATCGTGATATATATTGTCTTTCAGCACATACAGTAGTCATTTCTTCCCAGCCTGTGTTGCCTAGTTCATACCACTGGTTAGTACATCAGATAAGTTTGACTGTCTTAGTTGACAAATCACTTAGGTGGTTATGTCATGGTTAACACAGGTTTAAAAAAATCAATATCCCGATCCTTTTTAGGGATACATGATATCAGACAAATGTCATTTTTATCTTTGAGAACTTTAGCGATTTCAGACTTACGCCATGGGGGTCTCATTAGTCCTGGGGCGGGGGGGGGGGGGGGGGGGGGGGGAGCATGCATTATTCAGCATTAAGATCTAACTTCATTATCATAAACTGTCCACACCGGCTGGACACCATATCAGGAAGCTCTCTGATCAGCATGTGTTCTTCACATGTCCATGGTACTTGTATAATACTTTCCAGTACAGACTCGCATGTTTGCTGCACCTCTCTGAAGCTGCCCAAAGCTTTCGATTTTCATCATACATCTGTGTGCACACATTCAGCATGTAATAATTTGTATCACCAGACTGATACATATTGAATGATTCTTTTTTCTTGGTGAAAGGAGAACTGTGAAATGAGAAGAGTTCATAAGTAGAGTTCCTTAGAAGTACTCTGTGTGAGATAGCCTTATCCATCTATTTAGATAACCCTGAAGTCTTACAATAAACTGACCTGGATTTTCTGAGTCCTCTGGTTTACATTCTCTTAATCTGCCCCTAAAACCATCTTCTGTGTAACCATATTGAGTCAACAAAGCTGTTTTTACAACATCATGGTCCAAACACTGACTACTAGATAAACAAAAATAACAGTCCAAAACCTTGCCTGTCAGAAGTTCTGATAGCTGGGTTGACCACTCCTCTCGTAATTATAAGCTTGTTAAACCTAGTTTAACTTTGGTACATGATGTAGAAATGGCATAAAACTTTAATACAAAAATCTGATACTTATTTCACATTGAAAATACAGCTAAGAACTTAATAAAAGTTATCAAAACTCTGTCAAAGGACTCTAAAGGAAGCACTCATACATTTCTCATAAAAGTTACCTGCATTCACTGGCTTGTATCCTCAAAAACCAAGAAAGTTGGGTCCAGACAACCCACTGAGCAAACCTGCCCCAGGAGAAAAATGGCTGTTTTTTCCTGGCAGTGGGCTCAGTCATCAGCAGTGTACAACTGCCGGTTACACCCCTCTGTATTTTTGTCATGGAATACTATTACATTTAAATTTAATCAATTAATAAAAAAGTCACTATGCTTTCATTGACACTATCACACACATACACACACATATATATAAATATATATATTATTATTATTATTATAATTATTATTATACTGGACTACTGGTACCTCCAGCAGTTTCAGTGCTTATCTTCAGACTTTGTAAATGATCAGCTATCATGTCAGATTATTAGATCAGAAAGTTCTGCAAAATATGAGTTTCAGTTATGAATATTATGATATAATGTCACAGGTGAGACTTGTAACCCAAGCATCCTGACCTATGGGTCACTTCAAAACCACACTTTGTTACACTTTTCATAAAAGGCTTAAACTTCAAATAATCCAAAGCAACAGCCCCATATTTCACTACTGTTGTTTGTTTGTGAAGGTATTGTGCAAGGTTTAGTTAACTTAATATGGTGAAAAAGACATTGTTTGTAAAGACAATTACTGTTTTCACAATGGTATCTCAAATACAGTAAAGTCTTGTCTTATGACCACCCAGCCATCATGACCACCCCACTAAGACAACCACTTTGGTAGTTGTGTTAGTGAGATGTCACTGTATTTTGCAGCAGAATATGAAAGTATTCATTTGCTTTATTCTTCCCTTTGTATTCAACAATGATATCATAGTTAGTTAAGAAAACATATGGTCCCATTGTAATCTGAAAACATTTAATGAATTTGTCTGTACAATGTTGATTTCAGTCATTTGACCAGACTTCAGGACTGATTGGCATTTAAGTTTGAAACCAGGCATTGTATAGTGCATTTATCACCAGCATTGTGTACATGTATACAGAATTCATGTTGGATATATGTAATAACAAATAAGGATTTGATTTTTTTCCCCAATTACATGATTCATTTTGTGTTTGAATCAGTATTTCCTGTATTCTGACAGAACTCTAATATAGTTAAATATGTGTTTTGACATTGTTAATTCACACATAAAAGGAAGGCTGGGGCATTCACATAAGAGTATCTCATTTAGTTGTCCAATAAGCTAGTCTGATTGAAACACAACTGTGATGTGTGCAGTGAAGATCATGAACAGTCAGAAAAAGAAATTATATTTATTAGTATGAAAAAGGTTTAATAAGAATATTGTTTATAAATGAATGGATAATTTTGTAACATTTCTAATATTTATTATATTTGCTGCTTCATTTCTTGATTATATTGTTATCATTACACCATTTTTGACGGTGTTATTATAACAGTAAATCTCAGTTATGCTGCTAAATGAGATGCTTCAAGCTGATATATACTGTATTTCATGTTTTATATCTAATTATTTCATGTCAAGCATTTGTTTTGTAAATCCTGGTGAACATTCATACTGTGATATTTTTTATAACATTGTTAGTGTTCTGTCATATGCACAAGTGTCATGTTTGTAATAAAAATATGAATAATTATCTTTTGAATTCTGTACTGTTTTGTGGATCACAGTATATTCCTAGTACCAATATGTGTGGTAACCTGATGGCATAAAGATCCCAACTTGCTAATAAGAACTGTTATCAGATGTTTGTGGTATAACATTTGTTTGACTGACCCATTTTTAGCTCAGCTGACTATAAGTCATCTGAGCTATAGTCATGGTCCTTTGTCCGTCCTCCGGCCGTTAACAGGGCACATTTTAAAACTATTAGACCTACGAATCCAAAATTTTGCATTACATCAGATGTCCCCAAAATCTCCTACCATACTAAAAATTGGGTCATAAGGACTTCTTTCCTTCGAGATATTAAGGAAAAACCTCCGTTTTCCATAAAAAAGCCATTGTTACACTTCAGGGCTGCCTAATATCAAAACCACTGATCTGTTTTTGATCATATTTAGTATTCATATTTTTCCATACATTTTCTATGAACATACCAAAAATTAGGTCAGTATTGGGTATTATTTTGAAGTTATGGGCCCAAATATAATGCAATTTTTTAAAAAATCAGGAAATATATTTACTCACATAACATGAGAATTGCTGAGGCTTGAGACTTTTTTTCAGGAGTATAACTTTATTTAATCAAGATTCAATTGTTTACCCAAAATTAGATCTGAATTTTGCAAATTTTTCAAGTTATTAGCAAAAAAAATTAATACCTTGAATTTTGTCCAACTTTGGCAATGGCACGTTTTTTCCCTGTAAGCAATGTTGATTTAATTATTTTCTTTTAAATTTAGTTTAAACATTTGTGATTTAAAAATAATAAAATATGTGTATGCATAATATGACCCAATATGAGCTACACTCAGGATATATAATGATTGCAACTTAGAATTCTAATATTTTAACTTATATTTTCATTTTTTTTTTTTTTTACAAATTTATAAAACTTGTAAATAAAAAAAAAATGAATCAGATAAAAACTATTACTAGAAAAAGTGGATATGCTAAAAAAAATAGGCTTATATATAAACTTAAATGCATTATTCCCTTGAAAGTGAAATAAAGGTAATAGTCCATTCTGTCTACTTGCCTGTCCATCTGTAAATTTTTCATATGCATCACAGTATCTCCAAACTTTTACTGTTTTTCTTCATGAAATTTTGTCAGTGTATTAGTTTGCAATCATATATTTAGAACTTTAATATAACCAAGTAGGAGGACCCCTTTCCTCTTTGGTTCTCATATGCTTAAATAAATGAAAAACATTACAATAGAATATTTTGCATTTGCAAAAATTTCAAACTTCAGCTGAGCGCCTTGAACCATAGGTCCCTTGTGTTTTTGAGGATGTCAGATCAGACTGCTCCTTGTAGGAACACTAAGTTCAGGCATAAGACATTGTTGCCTGTTAGTGAGATCATGTGTGAGATATTTTGCCTAAGAGATCAGGTGTTAGGCATCACCAGAATGATGAGAGAATGGTGTGAGAGTCAGATATCACTGGTTGGGTGAGATCAGGTGCGAGACATCACTCATGGGGAGAGATCAGGTGAGACATCACTGGCGGGGGAAAGAACAGGTGTGAGACATTACTCATAGGGTGAGATCAGGTGAGACATCACTAGTTGGGTAAGATCAGGTTGTGAGACATGATGCATCACTAGTGGGGAGAGATCAGGTGTGAGACAACACCAAAGAAGGGAGATTGAATGTGAGACATCACTGAAGAAGTAAGATTGTGTGCAAGACAACAACAAAGAAGTGAGATTGGGTGTGAGACATCACTGAAGTAAAATTGTGTGAGACATCACAGGTGGGGTGAAACCTGGTATGAGACATCACTGAAGGAATGAATTCAGGTGTGAAGTATCAATGGTAGAATGAAGTTAGGTGAGAAACATCACAGGCAGTGAGTGAGATCAGGTGTCAGACATCACTGGTCGTGAGATAACATAGGAATTGATTCCTAGTAGATCAGGTATGAGATATTGTTGCCTGGGAGATAAGGTTTGAGATGTTGCCAGTTTGTTTATGTGTGAGACATTTGTTTCCTGTGAGATTATGGGAGATACACACATACACTTGTGTTGTTCTGGCTTGTTCAATATATTCCTGCTGCCCTGGACCAGTACTTGGTTATTTCTGGGTGAAGAGGGTGCCCCCTAGTATCAACAAACATTACAGGAAAAACAGTCTGGAGGGGACACAAACTTGCTGTCAAGTCCAGAGCCCTAACTATGACACCACCCAATTCACAAGTGTAATTGACATAACTCTCAGTCTGAGGCTAATAAACGGCTTCTTTCTTCTGTTTCACCATTTGCATTATAATTATAAAGATATCACACCAGTTTTTACAGATTTGGAACATTCTGTATATTCAAATACCCGGTACAGAGCAATAAAATAAGGTACATGTACAACCAGATTTTTATGCCCCCGCCACAAAGTGGCCCAGGCATATAGTTTTACCCATGTCCGTCCTTCTGTCCTTCCGAAATAAAACAGTTGTACGGACTTTTTTTCGCAATGCCTGCAGATATTGGCCTGATTTTTGGTGTGTGGGCAGATAATGACCAGTTACAGATTGAGTTCGCATTTCCTCCCAGTTGACCTACTTTTGACCGTTTTACGGCTCCTTAACTTAGAAAAGTTCATGAAAAATAGAAATTTTCATGACAAATACACATGTATGGACTTTTTTTCGCAATGCTTGCAGATATTGGCCTGATTTTGGGTGTGTATGCAGATATTGACCAGTTACAGATCGAGTTCGCGTTTCCTCCCAGTTGACCTACTTTTGACCGTTTTACGGCTCCTTAACTTATAAAATTTCATGAAAAATAGAAATTTTCATGACAAATACACATGTACGGACTTTTTTTCGCAATGCTTGCAGATATTGGCCTGATTTTGGGTGTGTAAGCAGATATTGACCAGTTACAGATCGAGTTCGCGTTTCCTCCCGGTTGACCTACTTTTGACCGTTTTACGGCTCCTTAACTTATAAAATTTCATGAAAAATAGAAATTTTCATGACAAATACACATGTACGGACTTTTTTTCGCAATGCTTGCAGATATTGGCCTGATTTTGGGTGTGTATGCAGATATTGACCAGTTACAGATCGAGTTAGCGTTTCCTCCCGGTTGACCTACTTTTGACCGTTTTACGGCTCCTTAACTTAGAAAATTTCATGAAAAATAGAAATTTTCATGACAAATACACATGTACAGACTTTTTTTCGCAATGCCTGCAGATATTGGCCTGATTTTGGGTGTGTATGCAGATATTGACCAGTTACAGATCGAGTTTGTGTTTCCTCCCCGTTGACCTACTTTTGACCATTAAGGCTCCTTAACTTAGAAAATTTCATGAAAAATAGAAATTTTCATGACAAATACACATGTACGGACTTTTTTTCGCAATGCCTGCAGATATTGGCCTGATTTTTGGTGTGTATGCAGATAATGATCAGTTACAGATCGAGTTCGTGTTTCGTCCCGGTTGACCTACTTTTGATTGTTTTACGGCTCCTAAACATAGAAAATTTCATGAAAAATATAAACTTTCATGACAAATGTACATGTACAGCCGTTTTTAGCCCTCGGCTCATAGGCTGATGGGCTATTGTCGTCACCCAAGCTGTCCGTCTATCCGTCCATCTGTCTGTCGGGTGTCCGTCCGTCCGTTCCGCGTCTGTTAACTTTTACCTTGTGAGCGGGATATCTCTAAAAGGATTCACCGTTGGAATTTTATTTCATCAGTGAAGATGTATATCGATAAAATCTCGGTCAAGTTCGAAGATGGGTGACCTTGACCCATTTTAGCTCAGCTGACTATAAGTCATCTGAGCTATAGTCGTGGTCCATTGTCCGTCGTCCGTCCGTCGTGCCGTCCGTCCGTAGATGTGGCACGTTTTGAAACCGTAAGACCTAGGAATCCAAAATTCAGCATAATGTTAGATGTCCCCAAGATTAAATTGTTTACCCAAAATTAGATCTGAATTTTGTAAATTTTTTAAGTTATTAGCATAAAAAAAATCAGTACCTTAAATTTTGCCCAACTTTGACCATGGCACGTTTTTTTCCTGTAAGCACCATTGATTTAATTTTCACAGCATGTAAACATAAATATTTAGTTTGTCTAAATCTGAAATTTGGAAATAAAAGCTTGAAAATTAAGCTAGTTATTGATTTTTTTTCTGTAGTCACTTGCTTTGATTACAGATGCAGGGTCCCACTCCAGGTCACTGGAAGTCAGCTATGCCAGGGTTTCTGATTTGTTACAGTCACTGGGGGAGATCCCCTGCTGTGACAGGTGTACAGTTATTCTCATATCACCACCCCAATCACCCCCCCCCCCCCCCCAAACCCAACCCACCAAGTGTTATGCAGTAATTGTTATTGTTTTCACTGTATCTCCTTAATTGTAAAGCTGTTTCCACTCCAATATGCAAAAATTTTCCTTGAAAAAATAATTCAAGGTGTAATCCAGAAGATGCAATGTTGTGTAATGTAGCATTTTTAAAGAAATCAATTTTCTTTTAAATGATTTTAACAAATATAAAGGAACCCATCAGTATGCTTAAATTATTATAAAAAATGAAGCACATTATGGATAAATAAAGACACAATTAAAAATTGTGAAATCTTAATCAAGTATTATTTTTAGATATTTATTGTTTTGCAGATTTAAAAGATATATTTTTGTGGTAAAAAATAAATAAACATTTGTATGCATGATGTGGTGTTATCTGACAAGATTGAGATTCATGATGATGCAATTGAGAATTATGAATCAACTTTTATATTCAGATATATATGTTAAATTGGAAATGTATAGAAATATAAACTTAAATTAGAAAATAATTGATGTGATAAAAAAATCAGGATTTAATACAAACATTTCTTCATTATTTTCCTGCCTCAGCAGAATTTGAGATCAGGCTTTGTTTGCCCTGTTTTATGTTGTTAATTAGCTATATTTCAACTGTATACATTTCATAAATAAAATACATATATATTCAATAATATATATTATACAAAAAAACAGATTCAATTGAACAAATGTGTAAACTACTGAAATGTCAACAGTTAATCGAAAAACCAACTAATGATCATGGTAATAGTACAGATCATATGTTCACAAACTGCTCACATGCTTTAGTTTCAACATTAGGAAACACATGGTCAGGTCACAAAATATTTTTTGCAACAATTTCTTGCACATCAATACAAACCAATTATATAAACCAACCATGGCTTTTATTACCTCTTCCTCTTACACTTTATCTCCATTAGATATTATTTTAGATTTTCACCTTCAAGGTTAACGTCAGCTGAGCACAGTGACCCATAGGTCCCTTGTTCTACATTTTAGAGCTGATTATAGAAAAACACTCAGAAGCTTATATCTCAGGAACCATTTTGTGGATTTTCACAAAACTTACTATGATCATTTGGACTGATGGTCTGTACGTGCTACACAATTTTGGTGGCGTCACCTGCAATTTCTGATTTTTTAATGAAATTTTATCAAATTTTTCAATTTTGGCCTTTGTGCAGGATATCTCCAAAGGTGTTCAACTAAGGAACTTCATTACTTCAGTGCTTTTGCATCATATTTACAAAATCTTGGTCAGGTTCAAAGTTGGGTGATCTTGACCTACTTTTCAAGGTCGCAGAGCTTAGTATAGAAAAAAAACTTAGGGGGATATTTCTCAGGAAGCATTTGGTGGATTGTTATAAAACATGGTACATACCTCTCCAATTTAAATTTATAACTGATTACCAGCTTTTTCTAATATTCTAGTTTTGCAATGCAATGCTTACAGATACTGGCCCAATGTTTGGTCTGTGGGCGCATAATGACCACTTACAGGTCGAGTTCCCGTTTCGTCCCAGTTAAACTATTTTTGACCATATGACAGATCCTGAACATAGAAAATTTCATGAAAGACAGAAATTTTTATGAAAAATGCACATGTATGGACTTTTTTTCACAATGCCTGCATACTGGCCTGATTTTTGGTGTGTTCCTTGATAATGAACCGTTACAGATCGAGTTTGCATTTTGCCCTTCTTGACCTACTTTTGACCATACAACACCTCCTGAACTTAAACATATTTTACAAAATTTAACAAATGTTTCTAATTTGCCCCAGATGGGGGCTTTCGTGTCGTACCGACACATCTAGTTTAAATTTTATTGCAAAAGTAATCTTCATATTAAACAGCAATGTCTCAAACTGATATACATGTATACAGATAATTCTGTAACCTTCTTTAATCATGTAATTAATAAAAGGTACAGTATATTTTTATAGACAATCATCCAAAATTGTTTGTACAAAAGAATGAAGAAAAATGGTCATTACACTTTCAAAAGATCAAATTTTTTTTACACTTTCCAATAATGTTAAGGATCGTCTAAAACATTCAGGTTTAATATTGCTCAAATTCAAAAGTTCATGATAAGATGTTACTGTCAAGGTGCAAAAAGTGACAAATAAAGTGCTTTTCTTAGAAATCTTTCACCAAAGATTCTCAACTGTCATTGGTGTAATTTTATCATAAAAACAAGACAGGATTAACAAAGAGGTTTTCTTTGTTGTTAATAAATCCCTCATGTCAATATTACTTTGTACAATGATATAAATGCAGCAAGATGGATGAGCCATTGCAGTGCAGTTTTCCACATGACTAGGATCACAACTCAGAGTAGGCCCTATCAGCACATTATAAATGCCTTGTGATTTGTGTATTCAAAGCCAACATTGCAACAGCTGACAGCTGAGCAAAAAGAACGCCTAAAAACATACTCCTTATTCCAAGATAAATCTGGCCACAGAATCTTGTACTGTTACTGTCCATCTGTCAGCATCACAGTCTACATCTTCTTCAGTGGCTTCAGACCAATCATCTTGAGTCCTGTTGCCATGACAACCCGTGTGCAGTGAAACAACAGAAGACGTGCCTGCAGGAGAACATAAATACACAGGTATAATCAGAAAATAAAACAACTACCATGTCATGGTAAACTACTGAAGATATATGGTTGTTCACTTGTGTGCCATGCAAAAATATAGGATATTTGGTTATCTCATATATTATCAATATTTAACAGGTTAAATTAAGTTGACACACTTGATCCCTTCTACCTTCAGTAATTGGCAATCCTGTGATCCTGGTTTTGACAAGAAAAAAAAGCTAATGTACTTTACATTTAATTTTTAGATAATTTTCTGAAAATGGGAAATGTATTTTTAGATAAATTTCTGATGGGACATGTATTCATATTTTTTATCCACTTTAATCTAACCCCTACCTGAGCTAAATGTAACCCCTACCTGAGCTAAACGTAACCCCTACCTGAGCTAAATGTAACCCCTACCTGAGCTAAATGTAACCCCTACCTGAGCTAAATGTAACCCCTACCTGAGCTAAATGTAACCCCTACCTGAGCTAAATGTAACCCCTACCTGAGCTTTTTGTGGTTCTGTATTTTTCACCTGAAGCTGTACCAGAGCTGTGTTCGTTAATCTCCTGAAAACAAAAAAGAGAACAAATTTGAAGGTATGAGGAGAAGATATATTCTCATATCTGTGTGACAGAGATACAGAGTTAAATGACATGTATATTAAGCAACAAGAATAAAGAGACACACAGTGAGCATATATACAGTTCTACATACAGATGGACAGGTAGACATTACCACAGGCCTGTGAAATCAGATAATAAATCTGTGAAATCAGAGAATACAACTGTATAGTAATAAAAAAGTAAAGGTAAGAAACATTCTGTCAGAAGGCCCTCGGCAACCAGTATTATATACAAACATTTTCCTGTTGAACTGACCACAGAATTCCATGAACTAAGCTCTTGCATATACATAGACCTAACCCATCTGGTTCTGACTGACAATTTGCATTTGATCTCTTTATTGCGTATATTCAGTAACTGATACAGACGGAGCAGCATGATTTGAATCAGTCTTCACAGCAATGAAGGGGGGTCGGTCATGCAAGAAACCCAAGTGGCTCCTGTTAGATCAGACATTGGTGGTTCATTTATATTCATGAAAAAGAAACCCTCACTAGTGCCCTGAAGCAGTTTATACTGGTGGTCCATGAAGGCAATGATCAATCTGACTTTCCATTTTTACCTTGAGTCTTTATTACTATTACAATTGTATTATCTATTAGTATATGATATCATGGCTCCTGACATGACAGACACAGATAGACCAATAACAAGTGAAATCTAGAAATCTGCATTCTATGGAATGCAAGGCTCCACCAAAAGGTAAAGGTAAAGGTGGGGGTTTATAGTCTGATATCACCAACAATGTCAGTATCATCTGACTTTACACTTTGCCTTCCTGGTCATTTGGGCCTGTTCATTCTTGTAGCTTTTCTCAGCTCCCTGGGGGGCATACAACCCAAGCAGCCATATCAGGTGCTAGAAGGTTATTTGTTCTACATTTGCCTTCCTCCAAAGAACAGAACTCATTCATTCCTGGGCCAAGAGAGCATACCCTTGTGGTAAAGACCTTGGCTAGGAGTCTTAGCGCATGCTGCGGTCAGAATGGGATGCAAACCCACAACCTTGCGATCACAAGTCCAGCGCCCTACCATTTTGGCAACACGCTCCACAAGTGGGGGGGGGGGGGGGGCTATTGTGAGGTGTGAATATTCCTTGATGATTCTATTCCTGATTGTGGTGGTTACATTGTGGACAATAAGTCAATAACCACACACACACAAACACACACACACACAAACTTACAAACAGGTATGAACAGATACCCTCTTGGTGAAAGCTATTAGATTTTCATATATATATTCCACTAATTAGCTAAGCTAGTCTACAGGGCACCTGTACTAAATTCTGCTTGAATATCACCATGGCAGATTAAATAAGAATTTTTTAAGTCTCTTTTAAGAAGATATATCCTTTCACAAATCACTGCCTAAAACAGAATTGTTAAATTCTATGAAAGCATTTCAGCAAGGTAGTGAAATATCTACTGGTAGAGCTTACCCCAGTTTGAGCAGGTACTGTACTACATGGCACGGTTCTAGGTCAGTGATGCTGTCATGGAGAGCTTCATCCCACCTGCAAACAAAAACATGTCAGCAAACCATCCACTGGTATTCAAACAAACAAGAAATTATTAATTCACAAATCTGAGGTTATATTTTAATGGCTGCCATGTGATAGAAACTGCCTGTGATCTTTTGCAGTTGATTCAAAAAGTTTCTTTTAGGACAGCTGAAAAAAAGGCTAAAATAAAACAAAATAAAATGAGTTTGTTTTTGCAGTGTCTCCTCTCTCTATAGGCCCACCCCCATCCCCAAATTTGAGTAAAAATTTGGAATACTTCAAAAGTTGTGTGGTTCACAAAAATCATAGAATCCCGAAGATTTAACCATGATGAAGGTCATAGTCACTAATTTTCAAACAGGTCGAATAACTTGGTAGAAACAACATGGAAGTCAAATTTCATGAAAATATATTGAGCAGTTAAAAAAATTTATATTTTGGCTGATTTGACCTTGAATACAAAGGACAAGGTCAACGGTTTATAACTCTTCCGTAGAAACAATTTGCGTATCAAATTTCATGAAAATAGATTGAGTGGTTCAAAAGTTATAGTTATCTGATAATTTGACCTTGAAATTGAAGATCAATGTCACTACTTTTCAAACTCATCTGAAAACTGTTGAAAAAACCTGTGTATCAAATTTGAAGAAAAAATATGCAATGCTTCAAAAGTCATGGGGTTCACAATTTTATTTTTTATTTTAGCTTATTGGACCATGAAGATTAGGATTCAGGTCACCAGTTTTCAAACTTATCCGAAATATTGGTATAAAAATTTCAAATTTAAAATTTCATGGAATATTACTCAGTGGTTCAAATGTTATCACTCATTAAATCAAACAAGGTAATTATGAATTAAACCTGTACTCATGTAGGTCACTCTCTGGGAATAATGACTGTAAGCACAATATATCTGCACTTAACAGTTATGAAAACCACATGAGGTCACTGATGGTTTGTACACAGCAAATACTTACTGTGTGAGCTGAAGGATGAGTCTCTGAGCAGCTTCTTCCTTCAAACAAGACGTGTCACAATCCAGAGCTAGACTCACACCACATGTTTCTTCTAGGCTAGAAAAAATGACTTTTGAATTAAAGGTTGGCAAAGCTATCAAATTATCGATCAATACAAAAGGAAATTATTTAAGACTTGATACTTATCTGCACCCTTGATACACCAAATCAGGATATTTGGTGGAAGGTAGATACAATTGTTCTATGTATGGTACCTATGTTTAAAGAGAGCAAATTTGAAGTAATATTATAACTGATCAAAAAGATTGCTATAACAGGCATGGGTATCATGGGGGTAGGACACAGCAGAGGGTATTTCATCTACCCCTGTGCATACTGTAGACTCTATCAATGGGACATCCTATCAAAGCTGGTTCCTGTCCAATTTGTTTTAAAATTTTGCAGAAATATTAATTGATATAATTAATTCATGTAATAATGGATAAACTCTGTGTAAGTTATTGTATGATGGTATCGTGAAAATTTAACCCTCGCAAATATGAAGCAAACCACAGTATATTCTGCAGTCAACATAAGTCTCCTTTGTTTTAACTGCTGTTTGCATAGCAAGTTTATCCGGGTTCCACCACCAGGGCTTGCACAGAGCAAAGAATTGTAATCAGACCAATGAGAACATGGTACCATGCACATTGTGTATCAAAGTTTAAACTTGTGACACCCCACTCTCATTGGTCTCATTTTTGGCCCTGTGCCAACCCTAGTGTTGAAACCCAAATAAAAACATGCTAAACCAAGCAGCGGTTAAAACGAAGGAGATCTGGAACAACTGCAGTGTATAAACACTGCGAGAGGAGTTCACTAGACTAGGGGCTTGTAAAATTAATAAGAGTAGAAGTTTTGGCATCTCTGATACAAACAAAGCTTGGGGTTTGTAAATGACTGTAAAAGATTTATATTAGCATTTGTACCTACCTACACAGACGAGAGTGGGTGTACTGCAGGAACACACCAGTGTCTCCCTTGAACTGCAGCGCCCTCTCCCAGCTAAACTTGTAGTTTTTCTGTCTGTATTCTTTTAGGTCCTGCACAACCAGAGCACTCACACCGAGCTGGTCTGCTACCTCCTCCAGGTCCTTGGTCACTTTAGTTGCTATGGATATAATCATGAGGTCACAAGGTCATATAAATATTCAAGAGGAATATGCCTTGTGGGCATTTCTAGGAGGTTTAAAAATTTTTGAAAGGTCTGAAGGGGAACTTTACGTATATCAGTTTTGCTTTGTGATAACACATTTCTCAAACGACTGGATCTGAAAGTTTGCTCCTAAATTAGCTGAAACCTGGCAAATCTTTTTTTGTAATTTTCATGGGTTAGTGCTCTTATATCTTTATTATTTTTTAAAGATTTTTTTGTGGAGGTATCTGCCTCACTCTTTTTATGCTATCTTATCTGATTCTTAATCTAGGTATGTAAGTCTGCAGAGTTCCATTTCAGTTTGGGACTGCCAGTATGAGACAGGGTAGTAGCACTCAGTTTTTTATGTTTATTTTGTATCCTGGTGCCACCCCGGGCCCAATGTCCTGAGTGTGTGTCTTTAATTTTCATGGTTCAGTGCCATAATATTTTAATCCATTTACATTTCTTTTTGTCTTTTTATTGTTAATAAATGTTTTAAGTTTTATGTAAGTTATCCATGGTGTGGTTTGAACTCACTCTCTTTCTCCTCCATCTGCTGCAGCATCTTCTGCTTGGCCTCATCCAGAATATCCTTCAGGAAGATGACCTGCCCCTTACGAGTACTCATCCCTTCCACAAGCCCGAATTTAATGTGAAAATCGGTAATGGGCCTGAAATCAGGAAGAACACTATCAATCACAGGCAGGACTATAAACCTACAATGAAGTCCAGATTTTCAAGTTTCATTTTATGGCTGCGGCAATAAAAAAGGGATCTACGGTATGGATGGCTAGGCTAGCTTTGACAAGACTGCTATAATTTTAACTGATCATATCAAATTTATACCCAATCTCTGAACCCACTGCAGTGGGTGAACAGTAAAAAGAACACTGGATCATTGAATTTCATTACTGCCACTGATGCTTCTGAAGAATTGGTTTGACTGATTCTTTTCAAGCTTTGCAAAAAATCCATCTACATATAAATGGCACATTTATCATTAAATACAAAACAATATCCAGCAATCTTAGTAGCAGGCAAGATTTTGCCTTACTTATGATTACAATTTTGCCTCCCCTCCTCCCCCCCCCACACACACATGATTTCATTACCAATTGTTTTAATGATAAATTATAACTTTCTAGGCTGATTTTCAGTTTTACTTTGTCACAAGCTGCCCAAAATTGGGACATAGGAAAATGACTGGGGGCATCTAATGTACATGACTGAAAATCAGCTGAGATAAAAATGTCAGTTTACACCTTTATACATACACTTAAATCCACACACAAACAAACACAGTCCTACCTGTCTGCCCAGGTATATCCTAGCTTCTTTAATGACCCAACCAGATGTTGAAAGTGTAAACGCTGGCCGTTATCCACCTATATCACAAAAATATGTATACTCCAAGTAAGAAGTCATCTAAAAATTCAATCCTAAACTTGTGTAAAATTCATTGAAATTATAGGTGGCACCATTACTCTAACACAACAGATGATTCTCTCCAAGAGGAACTAGAATACGGGTAGTCGACAAGCGACTACGTGTATCCGCCAAAATCAGAGAAGGACAGGTGAAGTGAGGCATGGATTGAGTGGCAAGGGGATATAGAGTTACATGTATTAAATATTAGAATGGATCTCTGCCACATAAACATGATTGTAGGTGGCGCCACCTGTTATTTGAACGAGAAACTATCCAAGATACACATGCAAAATTTCATGTGGCAAAGTCAAACCACTGCAGAGATATGAGTGATTTTATCCCACAGCAGACAAACAGACGGACGCTGTGCAAAAATGGCTGCAGGTGGCGCCACCATTTTTGTTCATGTTATAAAGCTATCCAAGGGCTACATTTGTGTAAAAAAAATTTTCCTGATTGGTTGAATGAGTCTGGAGATATAAGCATTGATGTCTCGTCGTGAACGTGAATGTAGGTGGCGCCACCTGTCATAAAATCAAGAAAGCTATGCGGGATGTATAAGCATGCTGAATTTCAGGTAATTTGGTCAAACCACTGCAGAGATATGAGTGATTTTAACCCCAGGCAGATGAACAAATGGACACTGTGCAAACATGGTTGCAGGTGGCGCCACCTTTTGTTATGTATGTTATAAAGCTATCCCAGGGCTACATTTGTGTAAAAATTTTTTCCAGATCGGTCAAATGGTTCCCGAGATATATGGGTTTATGTGTGGAGTGTTAACGTGAATGTAGGTGGCGCCACCTGTCATAAAATCAAGAAAGCTATCTAGGATGTATATGCATGCCGATTTTTAGGTGAATTAGTCAAACCACTGCAGAGATATGAGTGATTTTAACCCCAGGCAGATGAACAAATGGACACTGTGCAAACATGGTTGTAGGTGGCGCCACCTTTTGTTGTGTATGTTATAAAGCTATCCCAGGGCTACATTTGTGTAAATTTTTTTTCCGGATCGGTCAAACGGTTCCCAAGATATATGGGTTTATGTGTGGAGCGTTAACGTGAATGTAGGTGACGCCACCTGTCATAAAATCGAGAAAGCTATCTAGGATGTATAAGCATGCCGAATTTTAGGTGAATTAGTCAAACCACTGCAGAGATATGAGTGATTTTAACCCCAGGCAGATGAACAGATGGACACTGTGCAAACATGGTTGCAGGTGGCGCCACCTTTTGTTGTGTATGTTATAAAGCTATCCCAGGGCTACATTTGTGTAAAATTTTTTTCCGGATCAGTCAAACGGTTCCCGAGATATATGGGTTTATGTGTGGAAACAGACGCACAAACGGACGCTGGGCAGAGACGAAAGGTCAGAGGTCAAGGTCACTTGGTTAGGCACCAGTTCACATGTGACCCGATAATTTGTGTAAGTTTCGGAAAAATCTGTCCAGTAGTCTCACAGGAGTTCTCCGGAAACGAACGCGGCGGCGGCGGCGGGGGAACCCGGTCAAAAACATAGTATCCGCTAAACTTTGTTTTGGCGGATACAATTACCATACCCAATTTAAGTAATTCATGCATGAAAAATTTAAGCTTTTACAGTATGAACTATATTAAAAATGGACAGACTACAGTGAATGATCAGATCTTTTAGTGACTTTATATTATAAAGAGCTGGTTTTTTTACGCAAATTTTGTAGGCAGACAGACATTCATGTGTAAATGAGTTACATTATTCAATTTTGTGATTCAACCACACTGAATACTTAAGAGTGTAAGAAGGTCACCTGGTACAGTTACATCATAATATGTTATTGTCATTAAGCTAACTGGATTTCAGGTTTGATATTCATGGAGCTTTGAAAAATCAAGATGTAATAACTTATGTCATTAGGACATTGGAGTGAACCACTGGGATTCTACTGAAACATGGCAGTTTTGCCGCACACTGGACAGAACGAACCCTCACAAGAGCATGACTCAGCTGGTTAGGGTTTGTGGGCTTTGCAATCTATGGCCTACAACGCACCGTGACATCGTAATAGAGCTTAGGTATAAATGACCTATCCATGAACTCTATGTGACCTTAATTGCATATTCATTCAATGAATAATCATAAGCACTGGACTAATGAGCAACCAATCTGGTGTAAAGCGTCAATCCTCTGACAAAAACAAAATTTGCATAAATTGACAGAGCTCTGTCAAACAGAACACATGTAGTCTGTACCAGTACCCATGTTGGCATGTTTTCCGGAATATTTTTTTATACAAAGGAGACAGTATAAAAAGTTCTAAGCTATAGGTTGAAGGAGCCATTCCTCAAACTACCAAGTGAATAATAATGTCTACCTGGTAAGTTATTTGTGTGAGACAAATAATCCAAAATATTGCAAGGCAGTTCACAATGACTGCGATATATTCAACTTTGCAGGACAGTGATACCAGTTGATGATGCGAGTCAATGCAACATCAAAAGACATCAACCTTTGTGACATCATTATTATGTTGTAAGCAACTTTTGCTACCATGGGCATGGAAGACCTTCCATGTAGGAGCATTTTGGGGCCCATTATAATAATTAGGTTAAAAGGGCACAGCATTTGGGCTGTTGTGGATAGGTCAATTGTAGTGAAGAGGGTAATGCGTTGGATAAGAATTGTTTCAAGACAGATTACATAAACATGGGTGATTTTTAGTAAGGACTTCTGGGAATAAATAATATTTTGTAAGCATGTGCATGAGAAATGTGAACAGACAGTGTTTCCTTGAAATGAAAGAAATTTAGATTTAGGTAGAAACATCCTGTTGTCGAAGGGTGGTTGTGCCACTGAAGCACTGGTGAGGTTCAAATTGGGCATCTTCTGCTCCATATTTCAACAACTTGAACACTAATTTATGTCCTACCCCTCTGTACATGAAACTTACCACATAATACATCTTGTCAAATTTGTACTTATTGTGTCTTCCAATGGCAGCCACAATATCCCTGAAACAGGAAATAAAGACTCATCCTGGGCTGCACAAGGCAATGTTATCAGAAATTTCACTGCAGAAGAATAACCTGGGAATGTGTTTTTTCATTTTGTAAAATTTATCATTTTAAGGTTATAATATTTTAAAATCCTATGTTCTTAAGCATCAGCTGTAATTATATATATCACTTACTATGTCATCTTCTGAAATTTTATTAGAAAACACTCTCCAAAAATCTAAGCAGGGGCAGATCTAGGTGGTGGGGTTTAAACCCTTGGCTCATTTATACTTCTACCCCTTACTGGGAAAGGCTACCTGTTTCAGATGGTTTTCCCATATTTCAAAGCTAACCCCTCCCTATGGAGCTAGAGACCTTTTTTTGGGTATTAGCCCCTTGTTTCATTGAAAGTTTAATAATATTATAAGGCATACTAAAAGTACTGTATCCATCCCAGGGGTGGCATGCACAAGTTTAATAAACACCTTGTGATGTAGAGAGTAGACCCATCACTTTTACACAAAGCAACATGTTCTGGTTTATCATCTGACCCAGCAATCAGGTAGGTCACCCCTCTGTCACTGCAAAGAGACAACAAAATTCAATAGAAAAAGGAAAAGTCAAGGGGTAGGACTTAGCCTCACTATGTACAAATTCATCCATTTTTCTGGCAATGACAATCCGGCATCATTATCTGGCAATAGCGAAATAATTGCTCTTAAATTTCATCGTAGTGTACACATGCATACACCAAGGCAACAAAATGTGGCAAAACTATATTTTTTTTTATTATCCCCAGGATAGACATACTTAGCCAAAATTTGCACCAACAGCTGAAAAAGGAAAATGCATAATTTTTCGTACCTTACCCGCTTGTGATATGAATATTACATTGTTCACTTTACGGCCTGGTTTACATGTTTCATATATCTATCTGGCATACCTAACAAGCAACCATGACCTTCAGGTACAGTGAAACTCCTACTTATGGACAACTCAGTTAGGCAGACAACTCACTAATGGGGACAGTAAATCTCAGTCCCTACAAATTTGCCTCTATATTATGTTTAACGTAAACTCAGCAAAGCGGACAACTCACTATCCTGGACAATGGACAATCTTTCCTGTCCTGCCTGCATATTCAGTACATTTTACTACCCTCTAAAGTGGACAGACATCCAGAGTTCTATTTTTGTTCATATATCTGCCAGGAGATGGCGCTCTGAGGTTGTGACCTTGTATGACCTGTTCTCGTCAAAGTGACCACTCGAGGACAAGCGTAATTTAGTGAACCATCGTGATGTTACATGTGATTATACAGTCAAAATTGTTGTTTATTTTAGAAATCATGCAACTGTATGTAGACTTCACAATTTTTATTTAATTTCCAAACAAAATAACGGTATGGTCTCATACCACTTTTTATTCAACAAGACCACCATCAAAGACTTCCGTCCATGCATTGTGATCAGCGTCATGCACGGTTATCATTAATTAGTTAGTGACAGTTTGCACTTTGTTTCGGTGAATGTGTGGTGAGTTTTTACTCATATGATTCATTAATTAACTTGCAAACGTCATTTGTATTTTAACTTCAAGGCTGTTGATTTTCGTAGTTTTATTAACTTCCTATCCAGGCTAGCAGCATTTGATAAAGGACTTTGTAAACACACACCACAATTAAAAGGAAGGTAAATTTGTATATGGAGCCTATATAAAGTGAACTATCGGATAGTCATTCATTCTATCCTTCATTATCACATCGACTGGAGCTCAAGATTGTTATTTGATCACGTTCTTCATTTATTTTTACAATATTTTATATATATATATATATATATATATATATATATATATATATATATATATATATATTTATAATTATAAATTATAAATGACAAGTTAACACAACCCCTCTAATCAGGACAACTCACTTATCAGGACAGAATACTCCAGTCCCTTGAGTGTCCGCCTTAGAGGATTTTTACTGTATATGGTTATGATATAATGTGTGACATAACAGTGAAGCGCATGCATGAGGAGAATACAAATCTTACAGAAAAATTAAGTCAGCAGCTATTGATTATTGGTCCTATGAATATGAGTGCCTCTTTTGGGTGTAAAGTCTATTATGATGTCATCACTTTTCCATGCCATGTTCATATCATAGCTATAGGGTGGTGGTAAAATGTTGCAACAGAATAGACTAGTTTCTAATAAAATGATTTTTAATTGTTTACAGGAAAAAGATTTAAGGTAGGTTATTATTTCCAAAATAGATAATAATGCATTTTACTCCTTCTGCTTTTGAGGAAAAAAGGTTTTGCATTTTTGACTTGAAAAAAGAGGTGGACAGGGGAGATGGAATTGACTACAACCTATATGTGGTTCAGAGGCTATGCTTCATGGTAATAAGATTGGAATTTTAAGACAAATGCTTTACCTTAACTTTTGGACTTCTTTTCTTATCCATGTTAATGAAAACTTACTCTTTTTGTAGAAGGTTCTGCTCCTCCAGTGACTGAAGCAACTCTAGCGCCCCCTTGTGGTGAAGAGACTCACCATCAAACTCATCAAAAACAACTCCAAGCCTCTGTAAAGTTTTAAAGCATTTTTTTTAAACTGCATTCAAGAATTTTTTTGCGTTAATGATTAAGGCAGAATGTATTATAAGATATTTATTTATAATTTTTATTATTTTCAATTATATGCAAGAAATGCAGTCTCTAAACTTAATTACTACATATGTAAGCCAGGTCATTCATCGTGAAGTTCAAACAACACACCCGGGCTTGATGTTTTCAACAGTACAGATCAGTGTAATTAACAGAACAGTGTAATTAACAAAACAGTATCATTATTTCAACAATGAAACTACAACTTTACCTTATATAACTGTTTATATTCTTTTACACTGACTTCACGACACGTCTGCCAGAACTTGTTCTCCTCAGTGCCACCTGTTGGATTACATGCAGAACTACAATCATTATTCTCAATTCCTGGATTTTTTTATTTTTTATATTTTATAATTCCAAGCACCATATCTGTGATTGTTTAAACCATTTCACATACTGCAAGATTTACCCTATTACAATTCAGCTATTAAAATGGTTTACAGAAATTTTATAAATAACTGGTGGTAACAAAAACTGAAAAGCCTGAACTGTTGAGGCATTTCATGAAATGTCGGATTTCAAGGTTTGACAGTAAAATATATGGCCATCTGGAAGGAGAAAGCCTGAGCATTCTATTTTCATGTAAAACATACTTATATATAAATTAAATATACTTAGTACCAGGACTTTGAATTGTTAGGGCCCTTTGAATCAATTCAATTATCAATTCTTTATCTTTGATTAAATTCTCAATTCCATTCTTTCTTACGCAGTTAATTTCAGACTTTTTAAAAAATAAAAGCAATTTTACCAGAATGGGTTAACGTTAATTTTTCTCAAATAAACAGAACACTATGGGATAGAAACAAATAATACTCAATTCAGTGGTTAATAACTGATTACAATTCAATCTATGGCTTGCAATTCAATGCATTGATTCTTCAATGCATTGTAACACCCTGATTAACCACTCATTTCATGTGTCAAATATGACAGGGTATCATGCCATCAATAATGGTAGATGGATCTTGTAACTGCTAAATGAAAAGCTATGTACAACGATTATCCCTCTCTGACAACATTCCTAAACACTCCTGTTTTATCCAAGTCCCTTAACTACATATGTAACTTTGTCAGAATGAGGAGAAACAGTTTTATCATGTCCATATTACATAGCTAATTACTCACCTGTCTCTATGGTTTTAAAGTATTTAAGTGCTTGTTCATAACAACTTGGGCCTTTCTTTGCTTCTTTGTTAATTTTCACATAAACCTGTAAATAAACATGATAAATCAGTTAAACATTAATGACCTTGTTTGATGTCCATTGTAAATAAAATACAATAAACTACCTAAAACAAAGGTCTGTTCAAAATGGGCAACTCTTAATTGATTTATCTGGTATCAATATATAAATGAAACCAATCACTTTGTCAGCTGATGATCTGGTGGAACATTAACATTATTAACTTTTTAACAACAGTCAGCTTAATGGGTAACATGGTGGCAGGGGTTGATAGAGGCAGTGCAGGGAAGTATATCTAGCTATGTCATTGTTCATATGTTCACACTGATATCAACAAAAATACATTTTAATTTCGAAAACTGCAAACACCTCTGTGTAAAATTATTTTGACACTTTACATATTAAATCATTTTATTATTCCACCAAATTAAACACATTAAAACATTCGATATTGATTACTTCATTTATTCTTTCAAATTAACACAAATGTTACCTCATATAAATGTTTCATTGGATCACGCTCAAGTTCTTCCTCACTGCCATATCTGTTGAAGCCAACACCCAATAATCCTGTAAACATAAAAGTTCACTAAAGCAATTCATTAAAGTTTGTTTATGTACTGATTTAAAACATTCCAGATCTTAGATGGTGCTAAACTGAAGTGCCAATCCTAAAGCAATAAGCAGCTGAGCAATAGTTGTTATAGTACAGTAGAGTGCTGTTTTTCCAAATACCAGTTTTCATTAAAATTTGATTATCCAAAATTTTAAATGAGGAACCAAAAATTATTGTAAAAAAAATATTTCCAGCATATAAATATGTGACATTAATTATTACAAGTTACCATGAATTACAAGTAACCAGGGCCTACAGCTAGCCTGGTAATGCTCAGCCTCCCTGTACTCCTAGAAAGCAGCTGAGCAGTTTAATCAAGAGCATTTGTGTGTTTCCAACCATATCTTGTTTGTTCTCAAGTAGGAATATTTCATAATTTCAACATCCAAAAGATCATTTTTCTGAAAAAAGGTTTGTCATCCTACACTTTAAGAAAAATGGCATTCTACTGTACAAACCATGTAGTTAACTTGGTTGTGTTTTAATACAACCAGCACAGTTCAGCAGCTACCAATTGGAGAAACTAGGTCATGGTGACCTACTTTGATTTTTCAAAAGATGTAAATATCAATACCAAAATTTGAAACAATGTTTTGAAAAACAAATGAGGCTACCATTTCAGGGGTTCCTTGGTGTTATGACCTAGCAATGAAGATGACCCCTCAAGAAATTGTGTAATACTGCCCTGTCATATAGTGCAATAGTGAAATGGAATTCTGCAGATGTACATACTTAGGCCAAATAAAATAAAAGATATGGTTCTCAGGCACAACTTGCATCAATTTTACTCCCCCACATCAAAAATTTTTATTTTGAATTTTATCTTTCAAAAAAAACAATTTTGATCAGATTTCCTTTGTAATGTAGTGTTTTTACCTGTTTGGCAAAACAATTCTGTTATTTTCATGCTTGTCCCTGATAGTATGACATTTTTATCAAAAGATACAACAAAATTAAAATAAAATATCACCTGCCCGCACTGATTTATGAAAAAATGGCCTGAGAACCATACCTTTTTTTGCCTTAGATGTGCTAGGTATAAAATTGACCTTGTTACAGCTCATGATTGCTTTACAAGTGTGGTAATCTCATTTAAATGAGTATGACATGTCCACATTCTTCTGCACTCACCAAACTGTGTGCCCCAGTCCCCCAGGTAGTTTATTCGTGTTACGTTATGACCCAGTGCCTCGTGAAGGTTTGCGATAAAGTTTCCAAGCACTGTAGACCTCAGGTGACCAGCGTGAAAAATTTTGGCAATATTTGGTGAACTACAAAAATATGGGATTCTTATTTACAGGAAACACCAATTCCAACATCTGTTTATTATATATTATTTAAAATAGATCTAAACATATATCATAAGTTAAATACTCTCCTGAAAAATTATTTAAATTCTCTTGAAATTCTCTTGAAATTTTAAGTAGAAAAACTCAGTTTTTATGTATTTTACTATGTTATTTTTATAATCATTATTTTTGTTTACTTTTTTTAATGAAAATATCAGTTAGTGGCTTCAAAAACATTACCATTCTTCATCTTTTAACACAAGATGAGAATAAACTTACAAGGTAACCATACTTATGATCATGATATTGTAAGGTATATTGCCCAACACTAACTCAGCCCCACTGAGTGACAAGCCTGCAGCTCCTACCTGTACTCAACGAGGACAGTCTGGTTCTCTTGCTGCTCCTTCAGCATCTTATGCTGATCAAGCATGTACTTATAGAGCAAACTCTTTTTGCCATAGTGACAGCCCTCTGTTACAATGTCCTGTAGTGTTTCCTGCAGACAAAACAAGACTAGATGTGTCGGAACGACACGAATGCCCCCGCCTTGGGCAAATTAGAAACATTTGTAAAATTTGGAAAATTTTTAAGTTAAGGAGGTGTCGAATGGTCAAAAGTATGTCAACAAGGGCAAAATGCAAACTCGATTTGTAACAGGTCATTATCAAGCAACACACCAAAAATCATGCCAGGATATGCAGGCATTGTGAAAAAAAGTCCATACATGTGCATTTTCCATAAAAATTTCTGTCTTTCATGAAATTTTCTATGTTTAGGAGCCGTAAAACAATCAAAAGTAGGTCAACCGGGATGAAACGCAAACTCGATCTGTAACTGTCATTATCTGCCCACACAAAAAAAAATCAGGGTGGTATCTGCAGGCATTGAGGAAAAAGAGTCAGTACATATGCATTTGTTATGAAAATTTATATTTTTCATGAAACTTTCTATGTTCAGGAGCAGTCAAATGGTCAAAAGTAGGTCAACTGAGACAAAACAAGAACTCGATCTGTAACTGGTCATTACCTGCCTACACACCAAAAATCAGGCCCGTATCTGCAGGCACTGCGAAAAAAAGTCCATACATGTGCACCTTTTTAAGAAATTTTCTATGTTAGAGCACCGTCAAACGGTCAAAAATAGGTCAACTGGGACAAAACGTGAACTTGATCTGTAACTGGTCTATATCTGCCCACACACCAAAAATCAGGCCAATATCTGCAGGTATTGTGAAGAAAAGTCTGTACAAGTGTATTTGTCATGAAAATATATATATTTTACATGAAATTTTCTATGTTCAGGAGCCGTAAAACAGTCAAAAGAAGGTCAACCGGGACGAAATGCATACTCCATCTGTAACTGGTCAATATCTGCTGACACACCAAAAATTAGGCCAATATCTGCAGGCATTGCGAGAAAAAGTCCGTACATGTGGATTTGTCATGAAATTTCATATTTTTCATGAAATATTTTAAGTTCAGGAGCCGTAAAACAGTCAAAAGTAGGTCAACCGGGACAAAAAGCGAACTCTATCTGTAACTGGTCTATATCTGCCCACACACCAAAAATCAGGCCAATATCTGCAGGCACTGCGAAAAAAGTCCGTACATGTGTATTTGTCATGAAATTTCATATTTTTCATGAAATTTTCTATGTTCAGGAGCCGTAAAACGGTCAAAAGTAGGTCAACCAGGACGAAACGCGAACTCGATCTGTAACTGGTCTAAATCTGCCCACACACCAAAAATCAGGCCAATATCTGCAGGCACTGTGAAAAAAAGTCCGTACATGTGTATTTGTCATGAAATTTCATATTTTTCATGAAATTTTCTAAGTTAAGGAGCCGTAAAACGGTCAAAAGTAGGTCAACAAGAACGAAACGCGTACTCGATCTGTAACTGGTCTATATCTGCCCACACACCAAAAATCAGGCCAATATCTGAAGGCATTGCGAAAAAAAGTCCATACATGTGTATCTGTCATGAATATTTCTATTTTTCATGAAAATTTCTAAGTTTAGGAGCCGTAAAACAGTCAAAAGTAAGTCAACCGGGAGGAAACGCAAACTCGATCTGTAACTGGTCTATATCTGCCCACACACCAAAAATCAGGCCAATATCTGCAGGCACTGCGAAAAAAAGTCCGTACATGTGTATTTGTCATGAAATTTCATATTTTTCATAAAATTTTCTATGTTCAGGAGCCGTAAAACGGTCAAAAGTAGGTCAACCAGGACGAAACGCGAACTTGATCTGTAACTGGTCTATATCTACCCACACACCAAAAATCAGGCCAATATCTGAAGGCATTGCGAAAAAAAGTCCGTACATGTGTATTTGTCATGAATATTTCTATTTTTCATGAAATTTTCTATGTTCAGGAGCCGTAAAACGGTCAAAAGTAGGTCAACCGGGACGAAACGCAAACTCGATCTGTAACTGGTCTATATCTGCCCACACCCCAAAAATCAGGCCAATATCTGCAGGCACTGCGAAAAAAAGTCTGTACATGTGTATTTGTCATGAAATTTCATATTTTTCATGAAATTTTCTATGTTCAGGAGCCGTAAAACGGTCAAAAGTAGGTCAACGAGAACGAAACGCGTACTCGATCTGTAACTGGTCTATATCTGCTCACATACCAAAAATCAGGTCAATATCTGCAGGCATTGCGAAAAAAAGTCCGTACATGTGTATCTGTCATGAATATTTCTATTTTTCATGAAATTTTCTAAGTTAAGGAGCCGTAAAACGGTCAAAAGTAGGTCAACCGGGACGAAACGCGAACTCGATCTGTAACTGGTCTATATCTGCCCACACACCAAAAATCAGGCCAATATCTGCAGGCATTGCGAAAAAAAGCCCGTACAACTGTTTGATTTCGGAAGGACGGAAGGACGGAATGACGGACATGGGTAATACTATATGCCCCGGCCACTTTGTGGCGGGGGCATAAAAATGTGATGATTTTCATCTTGATTTGTCAGTTTTGTTCAAAACTTTATATTAAAATCGTGGTCAACATGAAACATTGAAACCAGCCAAAAGTAGTTCTACTGTGACTTTCTTGAAAGGAATAAAGGAAAAAATTAAATTATCAGCCACTAAACAAGATAGGCCTGCATGTACCTATACACATTCATCTACTTATCAGTAAAAATCCTACGGCCTGAAATTTTTAATCAATTTCTGGGGAAATATATTTGTTACTACTCAAAACTGGTCAAAGCCAAAACTATACATTCTTTTTGCTGTACAGAATTTTCTGAATGTTGATAAAATAAAAAACCTATCAGTTCACCAAACATAATGGCATGTTTTCATGTGAGATGGTTAATAGGTGTATATAAGTGGACATTTTGCAGAGTCCTGGTGAAAGCATTCTCCTTTTACTGCTAAACTGACATCATAACATATACTTAGATCAGCTAGCTGGGACTTGATAAGTACGAATTACGAGTCCAACCAAACTTTATAAGAAAATTCTGGTTTATAGAACTTGATTCCTAGTATAGGTCACGACTTCTGCAATGAATTTTTTTATAGGTATTCTCACCATGAGTGTAAGAACATGTTACCTTTGTTATCCAGTCCTGATCGAGTGTAAACTTGAGTGAGTTGTTGGCCACTTCTATTTTCTGTAAAACATCATCTGTTGGAAACTGGAAGGAAATGAAACAAAATGCTTAATTGACCTCACCAAAAGAGCTCTTATGCCCTTTTGACCTAGTTATTATAATGAGCCCCAAAAACACTCTTAAGCATAACTGTTCCATGCAGCCAATCAGGGTTGACTATCTTGATAAGATATGTAAAAAAAAATTTTATCATCGCTTTTGTGGCACTGCGCTCATGGCAAGAAATTCATACACCAGTAAGTTGATCTTGAAGACCTGGTCAGTACTGATGTTTACATTTGTGAACCAGAATGGGACATGGGGGCACTCAGGTTTCAATGATCTTTGACTTGTTACAATTGTTGGACGTTTAAAGAAAAGGTTGGTGTGAGGAAGACATAAAAGATTAATTAAATGTTTGTTTTGAGGCAAGGAAACTGTTCCTAAAGAAAGAAACAGAAATATGCATACGCCATTAGTAGCAGAAGCAACCCAGGGGAGAGTCCAGGGGATTTGTCCGCCTTTTCAGCCGCAACTTTTTTAAAAAATCATATCAGACCAATTTTAAGGCCCAGAAAAACCCGAAATGACCCCAACCCTTTTCCAGAAATTTGGAAAAAAAACCTTGTATTAGGTTTGTCATTAATCCTACTGGGTTGAACCCCTTCTTTTCATAAAGTGAGAATGATGTGTTTTTCACATTGACTGACCATGCACATTGATCAGGCCTTTGTCAAATGTCAAGCCAAACATGTTTATATCCGTCACTGATAACAAGGTCAATCACATGCACTATGCCGAAGGCAATTTGGCTATTTTCAGTGGTAGTCTCCACGCAAATAAAATAAAATGAAAAAATCACTCAAAATGATTTGTACATTAAAAATGATTTATTCTCAAATTGGCCATGTCACAGCTGGTACAACAACCTTTAAAATGAGGTATGACACAGTTTCCTACCATTGGAGTTCACAGAACACTGAGAACAAAGGTAGACCAAATTCCTTTTATAAATAGAATACGGGTAGTCGACAAGTGACTAAGTGTATCCGCCAAAATCAGAGAAGAACGGGTGAAGTGAGGCATGGATTGAGTGGCAAGGGGAAACACACATCAAATAAACATGATTGTAGGTGGCGCCACCTGTTATTTGAATGAGAAACTATCCAAGATGTATACACATGCAAAATTTCATGGGGAAAAGTCAAACCACTGCAGAGATATGAGAGATTTTAACCTAAGGCAGACAAACAGATGGACGCTGTGCAAAAATGGCTGCAGGTGGCGCCACCATTTTTGTGTATGTTATAATGATATCCAAGGGCTACATTTGTGTAAAATTTTTTTCCTGATCATTCAAACAGCGAGATATGAGCTTGGATGTCTGCAGCATTAACGTGAAAGTAGGTGGCGCCACCTGTCATAAAATCAAGAAACTTTATGGGGGATGTATACGCATGTCGAATTTCAGGTAATTTGGTCAAACCACTGCAGAGATATGAGTGATTTTAACCCAAGGCAGACAAACAGATGGACGCTATGCGAAAATGGCTGCAGGTGGCCCCACCATTTTAGTGTATGTTATAAAGCTTTCCAATGGCTACATTTGTGTAAAATTTTTTTCCTGATCATTCACACAGCAAGATATGAGCTTGGATGTCTGCAGCATTAACGTGAAGGTAGGTGGCTCCACCTGTCATAAAATCAAGGAAGCTATCTAGGATTTATACGCATGCCGAATTTCAGGTGAATTGGTCAAACTACTGCAGAGATATGAGTGATTTTAACCTAAGGCAGATGAACAGATGAACACTGTGCAAACACAGTTGCAGGTGGCACCACTTTTTTTGTGTATGTTATAAAGCTATCCCGGGGCTACATTTGTGTAAAAAAATTTTTCCTGATCAGTCAAACGGTTCCAGAGATATAAGGATTCATGTGTGAAAACAGACGCACAAACGGACACTGGGCAGAAAGGAAAGGTCAGAGGTCAAGGTCACTTGGTTAGGCACCAGTTCACATGTGACCAGATAATTTGTGTAAGTTTCGGAAAAATCCGTCCAGTTCTATCAGTCTCAGAGGAGTTCTACGGAAACGAACACGGCGGCGGCGGTGGCTGAACCCGGTCAAAAACATAGTATCCGCAAAACTTCGTTTTGGCAGATACAATTATTAGATTGAGGCTATAGATTACAGTTCACCTGTGCTGATGTGGCATATTATTCACAAATGTTTTATTGTTGCAATAATTTCCCCTTCAAGAAAATCACAAATCTGAAACCCTTGCAAATGAAAAGCCATCCATAGTATCCCAAGACATATTATTGACAACTACCTTATACGTTACATTAACTGCACGAGAACTTGCGGTATATTGTCACTTTCAACACTGAAGGGGAGTGAGAGGGTTAAATAATTGGATCTGTATGTATGTATGTATGTATTAGTGGTGTGCCAATTAATTGATAATATGATCTGGCTTAGTAATGCAGATTCTATAATTCACAACTTCAGTAAAATCCTGTTATGTTTTATTATATCATTAAATCTTACATTTGCTCAGTTATGTGTGATGTTCAAGCCTGGTAACATGTGCCCAGGGTCCAGACACAGTATATTTGGAAAGAGATTATTCGAATTGATACTCCCCCGCTGTCCTCTGGAACAATCTTCCTCAACATACTGAGGATGCTTTATGTGTGCACTGTTTAAAGAATCTACTGTGATGTCCCCTTTATGTTGAATTCTCCATTATCTAGTCAACTGCATATCTATTTTTTAGTCATTTTCATATAATCTGATTCTAAATTTTTTAAAAATATCCTCATGTATCTTATTATGTACAGTTCCTTAGAGCTACTGCAATTTAATACAGTGACTTCAACACTTTAATATACTTAAAATAAAATTAAAATGTAATATTGCTGTGTCAGTACCTGATTTCTGACAGCGTGTGCCCAGTCCAGTGTCTCCTGCCAGCCCTGAGCTTTCAGCAGACCACAGAGCTGAAGATAACGATACGGCACCTTCACCTGAGGCTGCTCCACACTTTAAACACAAAACACACAAATAACTTTAAACACAAAACACCCAAATAACTTTAAACACAAACACACAAATAACTTTAAACACAAAACACCCAAATAACTTTAAACACAAAACACACAAATAACTTTAAACACAAAATACACAAATAACTTTAAACACAAAACACCCAAATAACTTTGAACACAAAACACACAAATAACTTTAAACACAAAATACACAAATAACTTTAAACACAAAACACCCAAATAACTTTGAACACAAAACATGCAAATAACTTTAAACACAAAACACACAAATAACTTTAAACACAAAACACACAAATAACTTTCAACACAAAATACACAAATAACTTTCAACACAAAACACCAAAATAACTTTAAACACAAAACCACCAAATGATTTTAAATACAAAACACACAAATAACTTTCAACACAAAATACACAAATAACTTTAAACACAAAACCACCAAATAATTTTAAATACAAAACACCCAAATAAATTTAAACACAAAACCACCAAATAATTTTAAATACAAAACACACAAATAACTTTAAACACAAAACACACAAATAAGTTCAAACACAAAACACACAAATAACTTTAAACACAAAACACATAAATAACTTTAAACATAAAACACAAAAAACTGCAACACACAAGTAAAAGTGTCAGAAGCAGATCCAAGGGGAGGATCCAGGGGGTCAGGAACCCCCTTTTTTAGCCGCTGCAATCTTTTTAAATGGTTTCAGATCAATTTTGCAGCCTGGACACCCCTTTTTCCTGACCTAAGGACCTTTTATTAGGCTTTGTCATTAGTCCATTTCAGGTAGAATCCTCCTTTTCCTGCATCTGTCCCAGAGCATGATGTAAGCATGCAGGGAAGCTTCTTTAATAGTAAAATACTGTCAGGCATTATTACCACAAATCTAGGTCATTAGACTGTAGTTATCATTGCTTATTGAATTAGAATCAGGGATACCAAATTAAAACTAAACTTTCTGGATTTAAGATATGGAGCAAGCCATGTCTGTAATTCACAAGTCCTGCAACCTAAACATAATGTCACCACTCTCCACCAGCAGAAAGCCACTTACTGTGTCAGATCAGTCACGAACTGAAGGGTAATTAGCAGCTTTCATTATTAGAGTTTCTATTCAGCTGGAGTTGGACCCTGTTCTCAGACTTTTTGTTTCATGGTTTAAAAAAAATTCAATTATAATTGTTTAAATAAAGCAGCAAATTTGATATGAAAGACATATGAAATGTTTTGCACTTTAAAAAACCGTTTCCATTAAGTGGAGATTTCAACAGCCAGGTTTCATTTAAGTGTATATGATTGTATTAAATGTAAAATAAAATTGAGGATCTTTTGTCATATCACCATTTCACTTTGGAGATGACAGGTTTTGAACTTTGCACCTTCATCACTAAAGTCTTATGCCTTTACAACAAGCCTACCTCCTTCCCTCTGTTTACCTCTTGTTCTTGAAAACAGCAGACATCCGCACACACCAGGCCACCTTGTCTCTGTCAAAGCCATTCTCATGAGCCAGAGACTGGGCTGCTGCATCAATGATCTATATAATAAAGGAAAGGTCAGAGATATGAAGTGGAAATAATAATTTTTCTTGTTTTAAAATCAAGGAGTAAATAATTAATCAAATTGTGAATGTTTGTATTAGTGAGGATCTTGCTTGATTCATTGATGGTGGGTTGAATCCTTCCTTTTCCTAAATCCTGGATCTGCCCATGGGAAGGAAAAGACTTACGCAAAAGGTTTGACCATACCTTGTGATATGTGCACTAAATATGTAATTACTTAATATTATCAGACTGAATAACATACATTTGTGCTTCCACTTTATTTACTAATAGGTAAGCTACAGATATACATACACTTCTAAAATATTTTGATGTCAGTTATTCTTTCATCAACAGAAAACTACTTGAACACTTTACTTAAGCAGAATAGTTATGGGTTACATTCTTCTTTTGCTAAATCACTGCTTGCTTTAGCAGGTTTGTGGGCAAAGAATATACAAAGGACCAATTACAGCAGGGTATTTGCACGGAACATCCAACTCATCCAACATGTAAAACAAGCAGTGTTTACAGAAATGGAGAATGCAGAATAAAACTAATGCATAATTTATGTACTTTTTAACTCTTTCAAATATAAACTACCTTAGCCATTTATACTTCCACTATTATTACCTCAGCCATTTTTACCTGGCACCTCACTGACATTAGCTAGTAAAATTAATGCTGCATCTGCACTGAGAAACTTAAGCAGCAGATACTTAACTGTTACAAATTGTATTAAGTATTTACATCAATTTTTTTCATAATTCATTGACAACTTTTTGAGAATTATACAGTGATGAGCAAACCGGAAATAGTGAGAAGTGATTTTGTGTTACAGTTATATTCTGGCTTACTAGTACATTGGTTTCTTCAGTATCAGTATCAGACAACAATGATAGCTAATTTACCTTATTAGTTATCAGTCTTCTAATCTTGTTTGCCATCACAACACTGTCTCGCTGTCATCTGATCATGTGATGTGCCACTGAAAAAGATAATGTAACATGGATATAACCACTGTCCCTGAGCAAGTTTGGAAATTAATCCTCCAATCACTCTTTCCAGCATGTGACAATGTAATGGTAGTGTCAGATGGTAATGTTCATTACCAGCAACATCACCAAGGAGGTTTATGAGGTTTTAAAGATTTTAAAGGGTTCTAAATCTATTTAGCCCAAATTGGCCAGGACCAAGTTGTCAACCAGTGTATAACTGCAATTAAGATGCAATATGCCCATTAAGCTTACTTCTGGCCCATTCTGAGGAGGTGTCATATCTACATTGCTATGTCATTGGCATTGCTCGTGATCCATGCACTCCTACGCTGATGTTCCTCAGACCGTGGTCAGCTTAGATCCTGTCCAGTTACAGCAATAAATCTAGAAACTTGGTGGTAATAACATAAACTTTAAATATGTGACAATTAATCAAACTTCCACATAGTTTGTGTTATTTGAAATTGTGCATAGGGGATGTATTTATAAGTGTTTGTAAGGAAATCAGCAAAAAGGTTCTGGACAATTGTTATTGGAGTGTGTTAGGAATCTGGTCTGCATGGGAGAGCATGAAAAATGAATAGAGTTTTATGGAGTGACTCCATTTTCTGTGTTACTATCTATGTTCTGTGATCTCCATTGTCCAACTTTTGGTTGTTTCTGCAATCTGAAACAATGGATGGATAAGTTGGTTTAGGTTGAGATTACAACAAACAGCAACGGAGCGAGTATACAATCCAGTCTACATGGACGAGTTTTTGGGTGTATACAGACAGACGTAATGAAATTTAGGTACAAGTCTAGAATTCAGGCCACTGTTCTGGACACGTTAAGACACAACTGATACATGTGAAACATTGTTATAATATATCCGGTTTACTCCTTTGTAAGTTAATGGTATCCTATATCCTTCCCATGTACCTCCTACCCTGTAATAATGTACAATTTATCCTTCCTTCACGCAATTTAACATGCTCGTATCCATCATGGTTCCTCCCTCTTGCTAATTTACAACACTTGGCTTATGTGCACGTCCTGCCTACGTCATTCACATCCGTTGTCTGGCGCCCTCCAGGCATTTGTACGCACACACATTATGGATATATTTGGTGTATTTCAAGGGTTAGGGTTCACAAATAAAACAGTGGCTCCACCTTGTCCGCGCAAAGCGCGAGACGGAGTACGGTTTAGTGGCATGCAGTTAACAAACGGCTGAGGGTTAATTTTTTAAGCTTTTGCGACGTCCAGGTGCTTTGACGCATACGCTTGACAAAAATTAACCCTCATTTAGCAACTAAGACCAATTCTGAAAAGTAGATTAAAATATCCCCACTCCACCCCTCACACCCAACTCGTCTTGCATGGCGCAGTGGTAGCGCATAGGACTTGTTAATCCATGATTGCTGGTTCGAGACCTGGTGGAGAGCTTCACAATTGCATGTTATGTGTACTAATAATTGCATTTCTCATTACAGGTTCGCCACTAGACAGAGACACAGATACATACGGCAGACATACGAACAAGAGACTAGAAACCATAAACATAGACCCAGAAGTTTTATTCACTGACTCAAACTCAATGGCTCAATCAGCAGCCTGAATTCTAGATGTGCTCCAAAATTTAGGATTTATGTAATGGAGAAGTAAGAGGCATGTCGATATCATATCATCAGGTATGTGACATGGCTTATGTTGATTACTACTAATATGGGACCGTCCAGTCTGTTTAGACCCATTATGGAAATGTAGGCCGCATTCTATACTCAGGCCTACAACTTAAGTTGTAGTTATTGATTAGCCTTTCACTAAGTTTTTGGGCCCAACAGGGTGAAATAATCAGTGATAATCGCCAATGTAACCAGTGACCAGGTCACTGCCAATGCCATTGAGGCAGGCAGCGCAACTAACACACAGCGGTCCCCCTAAACACCCAAAACACAGGTGTTTTGGGTATCTGTGACAAAACACCATGAAACACCCACTTCACTTCAAACCTAAACCGAAAACATAAGACCAATCGATAGATAATCATCTGATGAATATATCTCTGCAATATTGTTTCATAAATTCATGTCATAAAGATAAAAACGAGTGTTTCGTGCCTTGGTCGGTTCACCGGCCCCCATGGCAGCCGTTTATGCCAGCTATGACCCTGCCCCCTAGTGGCGCAAGTCAAAATCAAGCAGCGTACTTGTCAATTATACAAAACACTATTGCTTTCTTTTATTTCACAGAATAGTGGCACAAATTCTACATTAACATATCAAACAGATGATGATTTATTAACTGATACAAGTGTTTTGCTTCAAATTCGAATTTAAAAGGGTGTTTCGTGGTGTTTCGTCACACGTACCCAAAACACCGGTGTTTTGAATGTTTAGGCGGACCCACACACAGGGATGTCACTGCAACTCGCTCCCATCTCACTGGCAATTATTGTTTGCCAGCTTTACATATAAAGTATACAACACGAGTGATATTAATTAAGGAAGGATATCATCTTTGTAGAGCTTGTCATTTGTTTTGTTTCTTGACTTTGTGTGGACGGTATACGTTTCTGTACTCACAGAATCTTGGTCCGGACGTGTCACTGGCACTCGGTAAAACCCGGAATTTCCGCGGAATTTCCAAGGATATTCCGAGATTCCTCGGAATAAAAGTTCGAGCCATTTCCCTCAGCAGAAGATCCCTGAAAGTAGGAAAAAAGTTCACATACATATAAAATGAATAATTATCTTCCTATTTCTTTAGGGTTCCGTTCTAATCTTCGACTTTTAAAGGCGTATTCTACGGTTTTCCGAGCCAGATCTGACCGGCCCGGGACGACGGCCTTGTTTACGGTAGATCATACCTAAATCCGGTGGTTTCATGAGAATTCGTGGAAAGTATACACAGCTGACATGGGTCTGGATAAAAAGGATTTGGCCAGTAAAGAGAGTGAATTGTAGATTTATCAGATAAACTCCTCTTACTGATATTAAGATCATGATATATTGTGGAAGGCCACAACTAAAGAAAGGGGCAGGGCATGGAGAGAGATTCTACAATTAATGGAAGTGGCATGACATTTGGACAAGGAGGCTTCAGCAGTATCAGTGTCTACAAGTGTCTTCATTTACCACTGGCATTATTAAAATTCTATTTTTTATTAGTCCAATGAACAAAGGAACACATTTGAAAACAAAATCATTTATTAACAACTGAACCATAACAATCAAATGAAATATGTACAAATTGTAAGTAAATTAAGCCTCATGAAATACACCTGATACCACAATGAAATAATTAATTTAAAATACCAATGTAATTATTTTAAATATATATATATATATATATATATATATATATATATATATATACTTGTACATTTTATTACTATTAATTATCATAATGCAATTAAAGCGCTATAGAAGAATTAAACGAATAATCGATGTAATCCAACAGGTAATAATTAATTTGTCAACAGGAATGGAGAAAGCTGTTGTTTTTTTGTGTGGTTTTGAGTGGGCCCGGTCGCCGTGGGTCTGGATTCTCCGGGAATTCTTCAGGCGCTTCCAAAATATTAGTAAACATGGCTGTCGTGCAGGGCCTCCAGGAGATGTTAAAAAAATCGTACGCTGTACCTTAATAAGTCGAGGATTAGAACAGTACCCTGAATAAATGGGAAGATAATTGTTCATTCTTAAGGTATGGGTACTTTTTTTCTACTGTCAAGGATCCTCTGCCGAGGGAAATGGCTCAAACTTTTATTCCGAGGGATCTCGGAATATCCTCGGAAATTCCGGGTTTTACCGAGTGCCCGTGTCACTCTATTATCGCCCAGCGGCCACGACGAAATATATGACCTATTGTCCAGGTAACATCACCGGTGCTTGGAGCACAAGAAGGACAGTCGAACACTCTTCACTCTGTTGCCGAATCCAGAGAACAAATGATGAACGCCGCTTTAGTGAGATTGTGTTGGTATAATTCTTGGCAGATGTGCAGGAGCATCTCTCTTACATATATCATTAACAAAATGCTACACCACTGTCTCCAATTTTGATCTGATTATATAGATATGATTATGAGATTGACCTTTTGCATTTTTTTTCAGAAGTACATAATTTTAGAAACATTTAAACAGGTGTTTGTTGTTTATGGATATTTCTCGTAAAATATGTATGAAGTCACTGCATGTTCAAAGGAAATGTTCCGTTTGCTATAACATCTGTGATGCTATAAACCATGCATGGAGCATGGTGATGTAATGCCAGGATCAGGGCGCTGGACTTGTGATCGCAAAGTTGTGGGTTCGCATCCTGTTCTTACCCCCATCTGCGCTAAGACTCCTTAAGCCAAGTCTTTACCACAATGGTGCGCTCTTTTGACGCAGGAGTGAATCAGTACTGGTCATGGGTAGCAAGCCAGCAAATGTTGAACCATTGAAATAACCTTCTAAGCAACTTGTATTGCTCCCCAGGGAGCCAAGAAAAACTAAAAAAATGAACAGGTGGAAAAGACTGATTTTTATCAATATTCCACATGCCAGTTCCACATTTCATGCATGTGGTATCTTTAAGCTTCAGTCAGGATAATTATAGCTTAGGCCCAAAAAAATAAAAGGTGTGGTTCTCAGGCACCGCCCGCGTCAATTTTTAACCCCCGCATCAAAAATTTTTATTTTGATTTTTATCTTTCAAGTAGAAAAACAGTACAATTTATGTAGTGCTTTTACCTGTTTAGCAAAAAAAAATTGTTATTTTCATGCTGTTCACTGATCATATGACATTTTATCGGAGCATTAAAAAAAAGGTCAAAAATAAAATACCACCCGCCCGCACCGATTTCTGAAAAAAAGTGCCTGAGAACCATACCTTATTTTTTTTTTGGCCTTATAATAAATTTTTGTCCCAACTTCAAACTATTAATTTTCATGAAATTGGTGCCTTTATTTGTCATAGTGCAATTTACCCTTGTACATCAATCTCTGTCACTAATCGGTAAATTACACAGATATTAACCTTATACCTCAAGAAGAACACGGGCCACCGCTAGCACCGTTGCCAACCTGTGAATCCAAGTCCCATGTCTAAGTACAGTTAGAGTTCATGCAAGATAAGCCATGGTGTATGCCATGCCAGGGGATCTGTTCCATGCACTAGCTTTGCCTATTTACTGCCTACAACACAAGACACACCACTTGGATACTTGTGTTTCATGGTTCCATAACAACTAAGATTAATTTTTTTCCCCATTATAAAACAAATATTAGTAAGTTCATTTAGGACGGGAAAGAATGCTCTCTCTCTCTCTGTCTCTCTCTCTCTCCATTATTCTATTATTTACAGGGTTTCATTTTAGCAGAGCCATTTCCTCCAGCTTATCAAATGTAAATATATATGAAAAACCAAAAGAAATGAGTATATTTTGCGTTTACTAAAATTTCCCATAATTCAGCTGTGTAAAGTGACCCATGGGGTCCCTTGTTTTATTATGTATTTGAATCTTTCTTTTTAGCTCAGTTTACTTTATTAGTCATCTGAGCCATAGTGATGGTTTTGTGTCCGCCATCTGTCCAAGAACAAGACACGTTTTGAAACCATTGGACTTACGAATCGAAACTTTGACATACAGTTAGATGTCCCTAAGTTCTCCTACCAATCCTGAAACTTGAAAGCATTATTCCACTGCCTCAGCAGATGGATCAGTCCTTTCTGTCCACTTTTCCATGGATCTGTAATTATTACATGGCAAGCATGTCAGAGTTGTAGTTTGGCAATCATATGTTTAGTACTTGATTATCACCAAACAGCAGGGCCATTTCGTCTCATCTTTTCAAATGCTAACATATAAAATATAAATAACAATAGAAATTCGTATATTTTACATTTGTTAAAATTTTACAAAATTCAGATGAGCACTGGCCCATAGATCCCTTGTTTTTCCCATAGATCCCTTGTTAGTCAATTTACCTCAGATCTGCTCAAGTTATGTCATTAATATCTGTATTTATGATGACAGGTTTTGCCAGTCGACCAATTAGCAGAGTGCTGGCCGCCTCCAGTTTGACATCCTCCCCACAGAGCTGGATCAGCACCAGTCATCAGAACCAAAATCAGGTCTGTACAGCTCATGTATGTGTTTTAGCCAAGACTGGCTAATCTGAGACCAGGACTTAGGCAAGGGGTTCTGAGACCAAGACCAGGGTTCAAAGACCAGGGGTTCTGAGATGAAGACTGAGAACAAGACCAGGGGTTCCATGACCAAGACCAGGGTTCCTAGACCAAGGCCAGGGGTTTCAAGACCAAGGCCAGGGGTTCTTAGACCAATACCAGGGTTCCAAGACCAATGCTAGGGATTAAAGGCCAAGGCCAGGGGTTTCAAGGCCAAGGCCAGGGGTTCCTAGAGCAAGCTTGAGTCCAGGGGGTCCAAGACCAAGACTGGGGTTTCGTAAACCAACAGCAGGGTTTCTGATAATGAAATTATGCCCTAAAGTTCCAAGACCAGTACCAGGGGTTTGATATCAAGACCAGGGGTTCTCTGACCAAAACTCAGCCCAGGGGTTCAAAGACCAGGCTTCTGATAGCCAGACCAAGTGGTCTGATACAAAGACTTTAAGACTGAGACTTGTGGTTCTGCATAAAAAAGAGAACAGTGTGAAAATGTAACCTCTTCTGATGAGGAGAGAAAACATATGCATGCTTTATACTATTTTTGTGTGGTGATATACTTTATGCAGCCCAAATTGCTCAATGTCAAGGCAATATCAGAGCCTGAGACCTTTTCGCTCCAAGACAAAGTCCAAGACCATTTTGCTTTAAGATAAAGAGTGAGAACATTTTGTTGAGACCATTTTGCTTTAAGATTAAAACCGAGACCATTTTGTTTCTAGACAAAGACCATCCGGCTTTCAGACAAACACCAAGACCATTTTGTTTCTAGACAAAAACCAGTTGGCTTTAAGATAAAGACCAAGAAACATTTGCTTCTAGACATAGACTATCTGGCTTTAAGATAAAAACTAATACCAGAACATCCGAGATAAAATATGGTCTTGCATCCAATCTTGAAACCAAGACATCAAAATTTTTAAAAAATTATTTTTGCAAATTTTTTTATAGAAACACCAAAGTTTTTAAAAAATAATCTTTTGTGCTAGAATCACATGGGACTGTTGTGCATTTATAGAAATACTATGGTACTTCTGTCTCATTGATTTGGCCTATAATTCTATTTCTAACCAATTTAAATACACATTTTAGGAGTCCTAATTCTGAATGTTTGTCCCTGTGGAGGCATGTTAGTCAACTTAAAGCATATTTTTTCTGGGTTACGCTTAACACCCATGTGTGTATGCTAACAGGCATAGGTGCATGGTGAATGCTTCAAAACCCATGTGTGCATATATATTTATGTGTATGGGCTGACAGAGGTAGGGTTAGGGTTAAGTACTTTAAAATGTAAAAAATTACAAACTCTTCATTTAAAGAAGAATCACATATTGTAAAATTAATTAAAGTCACAGTTAATTGGAAAGTACGGTAATTGAATTACTTTTCTGTCAACTTTGAATCTTTGAAAACAGAGGTACAATATATAAAAATGAGCTGCATTGTTCCTTAAATTATCCTGCATGTTACCATCCACTTTTTCACAAGATAAAATTTAATTAAATAGATTTACTTGATTCTGTTAGATCTCATGTCATTATGTCTCCAACCCCAACCCCCCCCCCCCCCCCCAATCCTCATGTGTTTTCAGTGCCATTGTCTGTCGTCAGTTGGATATCTTGTATGTAGGTTATCTTGTGAACAAGGTAACTTTAGAAGGGCTGCATATTTTCCTCCAAAATTTTAAACAATCATTGTTCCTACCAAAATCTCAGAGGACTTCAAACGTGGTGACCTTGACCTTCATCTTCAAGGTCAAATCTGCCAAAATGTAAATTATTGTGAACCCCATCACTTTTGAAGGCCTTTAATTTTGGTACACGAATTGTACCTACCAAATTCATGGCCGAGGTTGAAAACTGGTGATCTTGACCAGGACCTTCATGGTCAAATCAGCCAAATTATTGTTTTATGAATGTAATAACTTTTAAAGGGCTGCATATTTTCTCCAAAATTTAAAACGCTCGTTGTTCCTACCAAAATCTTGGATGAATTTGAAATTCTGTGACCTTGATCTTCAAGGTTAAATTTTTGCAATTCTTGGATTATTGTAACTCCCATATCTTTTGAAGTACTGAAGTTTTTTTCTTCAAATTTGACACACCAGTTCAGTCTGCCAAAATCTTGGAGGAGATTGAAAAGTGGTTTCCTTGACCTTGATCTTCAAGGTCAAATCTGCTGAAGCGTAGAATCATAGTTTTGCGTGCATATTTTACCCCTGATGTGTCAGGATGGCCCGTGGGGGGGGGGGGGGGGGGAGATAAATCTGTTTTTGCAATGCAAAAACTAAGCCATTCTAGTTATATCTATATTGGTTGTCTGTATAATGCATATCTATGCATAGTGTATGAGTTTCTAATTACCTTGTTGATGCATGATTTATCAGCACACCTTGAATAGTATATTCATTAAACACTTGTCTAAATGATTAGCCTGCAGTACAAATACGTTGCTCCATTATGATGGATGTTTGAGGTATACCCAGATATATACTAGCTGTTTGTTTAAGACTGAGTTGGTACCAGGAATTACCCATATTTAGATAGTATACATGTACCATTGTTGCAATAATCCTTGTATGGATTGCCTAGAAATTTTCTATGCATGGTGACATTACTGTTATATCCACTATGTGGCACCAGTTTCGCAATCTTTATTTCCGCCCCAGGAGAGTGTGCATTCATTCCCATTTGGCACATGATGCAGATCCATGAATGTCATCAAGGAATATTCACAAATGTACCCCTGGGAATATGGGCCAGGTGAATGGCATTCATTAGAACACAGATTTCTAGTTATTTTATATATTATATGTTTAATGGTTATTTTGAGACTGGCAAATGTCACACAGTCACTGTAACCAATACATGTTACCTTAGCAATCAGGGTCATGCCTGGGACCATCAAGTAATATGATTTCACCAAGCATGTATTTTTCTTTCATCCAACAAAATTTTAACAAATTGTACCTTAAAGTTGTGAATACACATGACCCATGGGAGACTTGTACTAATGCTTACAGAGTTGTGATAGTGATATGTCTGTATTGTCTTTTCAGTCACTGGGCTAACTCACTTTTACATTTGTTTTCTTTTTCAGGTTGGACCTGTAGAAGCATCAATACAAAACAAGTTACAAAATGTTTTCAAGGTATCAAATAACCAATACTGTTCTCTCCATGTATTTTATAATTTTATATTGGTAATTGCTATCAGTATTTAAAGTGGTCATTTTATTTCGAATACAATTGAAAGCACTGTATTAATGTTGACTAACTAATTGGGCTCTGTACCTGTTCAGTTGCATATTATTCTCATAGATTTTTCACATAAATGCATTTAATAAATATTTAGACATTGAACTCATACACAAAATAATACTTTCCCTGAAAAGCTGGATCTTGTTGCTTTACTAAAATGATTTATAACCTCTTTCACATTTCATGCAGACAAACTGGTTTATTCTTGCTTAATAAATTATTTTGTCTTAATCATTCCTGTTATACAAACTTTGTAGTTTGGTACATAACAATAGTGTATTTCAGTTTCAGTATATGATTTTGTAAATATGGATCTAATTAGTGATCATATTTGGGTCTGATCTCTGTACAGTTATCATAATACCTACCCTAAATGTAATAAATTACATTTGGTAGAAATCCCTTTGGTAATTTTCACAGAACGAGGAAAAGGAATGATGCTCAAGTAGTGAAAATTATTAAAAAAGCCAAAATTTAAAACGTTACATTCAAAATAATTCATTGAACATATTTTCTTTTTTTCACAGCCTGTGCATTTAGATGTGAAGAATGAAAGTTTCATGCACAATGTACCCAAAGGTGAGGTATTTTTATCTTATTTTTACAGCAAATTGTTTACTGGTTATTTCTCAGTCATTCACAGCAAGAGCATTGTGATGAAACAATATGAAACTTTAAAGGCATATAAACCTAGGTGTAGACAGTGGCAAATGTCATGTGAAATAAATTTAACTAAATTGTAAAAACATACTTTTATCAATTTTATAAGTCACTGAGTTGTAATTTTCATCAAGGAACTGCAGTGCTGATGTTTTAAGATTTAACAAAATGACAAGTTCTGTAAACTTTATATTGTGAAAATTAAACACATCTGCCAGTAGTGGGGGAGGCTGGAGCCTCTTTCAGTAAAGAGTCTAAAATTAGCATTGTACAGTAGAAACATATATGGGCTGAGATGTGTGATGCTCCACTTTCTTTTATGCACACCACACAGAATTAGACTCAAAAGAGTACAGCTCTGCTGGTTAGGGTTTGTGGGCTTCAAAATATGCAGCCCATAATGCACTGGGGCTTCTGCATACACAGATGGCTTAGATATAAATGAGGTGAAGAGGGTAATGTAGTCAGGTACACTCCAAAGAGTATCTCTAATATTGTTTTAAGTCTTCTGTGACAGGCCCATGAATTGTTTCAGGTCAAATTACATTAACATGGTGTTTTTTCGAGGTAAGGACTGCAATGAATAAGTAATATTGTGTAAGCATGTGCATGTGAAATGTAAACAGGTGTTCCCTTGAAATGTAAAAAATTTTGACTTTAAAGTTTGACAGTTGAGACAAGTAGTCCTGGCCGTCCCACACTGCCTAACTGGAAGAGGTTTGTTTTGAGTAGAAATGACCTCTGGTTGAAAGGTGTCTTTATGCAGTGTCAACCAGACTGTGGACACCCCTTGTGTTCAATTATCCCAGTGTAACAGATGGTCTTCGAGCTGACCAAATGTCTGCCTAACAAAAAAATCATAAACCTTTTCATATATTTTTGTGAAAATATATCAGTTGTATTTTTGGCTTTCAGGTTCAGAAACACACTTCAAGGTGGTTGTTGTATCTGATATATTTAAGAGTCAATCTCAAGTAAAGGTGAGAAAAAAAAGTGTCACATATATATCATCTCCGTAACTTGTATTATATATAGTCTGTATAATTAATATATGTTACTCAAATGGTACTCCAACATTTTGTTGGTGGTGTAACTTTTTCATAATGACTTAAGTCAATGGCAGCCCATGTCTTATAGTTAACAATGTTAAGCTTTCTTAAGATAACACAAATGGAAAAAGTATAACTTATGGTTAAATAAATATGAAGGAATATTTGCTCTGTCCTGTGTGGCAAGTTTCTGGTTTAAAATTGACCATGGTTTATACAGTGGCACTGGTACACAGAAGAGTATTTTGCAGGAATAGAGACCTGGGAAATCTTCGGCTAGTTTTGTTCTTCTCAGTTATTTTGATAATAATTCCTGTTTTGTCATTGTATACAGCGCCACAGGATGGTGAATGAAGTATTATCTGAAGAACTGAAGGGCTCAGTGCATGCCTTGTCTATAATGGTAAGTACAAGTTTTTCTTAATATCTATAATGGTAAGTTCATGTAAATTCTTAATGTCCAGAGTAGTAAGTACATGTTAATTCTCAATATTTATAATGTTAGTAAAAGTCAGTTCATAATGTAAAAAATGTGAAGTACAAGTTATTGACCATAATGGCACTGGTAAGTAAAAGTTATTTTAATGTCCAAAATGTTGAGTGTACATGTTTATTCTTAATGTCCATAATGGAAGGTACAAATTTATTCTTAATGTATATTATGATAGTACAAGTTAATTCATAATGTCTATAATGTTAGTACAAGTTTGTTCATTATGTCTGTAATGTTAAGTACAGGTTTTTGTCTAGAATGGCAAGTGCAACTTTATTCATAATGCCTTTACAACAGTGTGCACTGATTCACCCTTACTTGTAATTACATGTCTCATCTACCAAAGTAGTACCAGTGTCATGTGGTAAGATGTAGCTTAGTGTTTAGGGGAAAAGTCTTCAGTTTTAATTTTGAAGAGCTTTAAACTTCTAAGGAGAAAAGGTGAAATCCTGATAGGGTCTCAGAGCTTGGCTCTAATGTATTAACCACAACTTCTAGGTTATTTTTAGCCCATACATATGAAATATCGAATTTCAAAAGGCTAATTAATAGAGTCACTAACGGGACGGGGACCACTATCCTTTATTAAAATGAAAGAGTACCAGCAACACTTCAAATAGAAGGTCTATTTATATCAAAGAGACAAATTTCTTTTATGTGCTTGCTAATTTGAAACCATTTGACAGCAGAAATAAAAATATTCACCTTTTAATGTAACTTGTATTTATAATTTTTAGGCCCAGACACCAGAACAGTGGGAAGAGTCCAATAAAGAAGTGCCTGGATCTCCAGCCTGCCGTGGAGGGGCCGGGCTGTAATCTGATCAGATATGATGTGATGAATACATAAATGGGATTAAGGGTGTATATATGTATAAATGTACATAAAAAATTATATTTGTTTTCACAAATGAAATAAATTATTCAATGGAATTATAATCTTTGCTTTTATCATTTTTATTTACAGTGAAATGTTTCTTCAGTTAGTTTAAAACTCGAGCTAAAAATGTCTAGTTCTGAGAAGGAAATCTTCAGAAACAGTTAAGGCAATAATCAAGGGTTTGACTGAAAGAAAGGATTTGCAGGTGGCGCCACCAGTCTTCTGTACCAATTTAGGATAATCTTGCCCAAGGTCTTAAGTCAACCATCACAACAAATTTCATAATAATCCAACCAAAATTCATCCAAGATAACCGAGTTCAAGATGGTCATTCTTATAGCAAAGATTATGACCCCAATTTCAAATATCTGTGGACGTCTGAGCTCTCCAAAATAGATTGATCAATTATGTCTCCCCTCCAATGTTTGGTCTGTTGTCATCTATGGTGTCCATAATTAGTCGTCAGTGTCATTTCAGGTGAATGTTAGAACTTTTGTTATATTCAGGTTTTTTTTTCATAAAATTTGAATTGTTTCTATTAGTATCTTGAATTCATCTTCAAGGTCAATAAGCTGAAATTAAAAATAAATTGTGAACCCAATAACTTATGAACCACTTAACAGTTGTTCGTGAAATTTGATATTGAATTGTTTCAGTCAAGTTCTCAGATGGGTATGAAAACCCGTGACCTTCACATTTGTCTTTAAGACCAAATCTGCAACAATCTATTTCCTGATCCCCTTAACTTCTGAAGTACTGCATATAATTTCCTCAAACCTTGTACACCAATATTTTCAACCACGATCTCTGAAAAATTGGAAAACTGGTGACTTTGACCATCTTCTAAGACAAAACTTAAGAAATCCAGGAATTTTTAAACCCAGAACCTTTTAAGTACAGTATTTTCTCTAATTTGATACTTCAAACGTTTTCAACCGAGTGCTTGGACAATTGAAAACCAAGGAATTTGAAAATTTGTTACCTAGAACTTGATCTTAAATTCAAATCAGTGGGTGGAAATATGGTATTTCTTTAAACACCATAATTTTTAGCTCGGCTGACTATAAGTCATCTGAGCTATAGTCATGGTCCATTGTCCGTCGTCTGTCCGTAGATGTGGCACGTTTTGAAAACGTAAGACCTAGGAATCCAAATTTCAGCATAATGTTAGATGTCCCCATGATCTCCTACCAAGCCGAAAACAGGGTCTTTGCGACTTCGTTCCTTTGGGAAATTAAGGAAAAACCTGAATTTTTTATTAAAAACCTATTTTCACACTTCAGGACTGCCTAATATCAAAACCACATATGTATTTTCCCTCATATTTACCATAAATATTCCTCTGTATAGTTCCTATGTAAATGTCAGGAATTAAGTCTGTTAAGTATAAATTCTTTAAGTTATGGGCCCGAACATAATGCACTTTGTAAAAAAATCAGGAAAAATATTTGCTTAACATGAAAAATTTTGAAACTAGAGTCTATTTTCCCAAGTGTATAACTATGTTTAATTAAGATTCAATTGTTTACCCAAAATTAGATCTGAATTTTGTAAAAGTTTTTTAAGTTATCAGCATAAAAATAAAATCAGTTCCTTAAATTTTGCCCAACTTTGACCATGGCACTTTTTTTCCTGTTTGTACCATTGTTTTAATTTTCGCAGCATGTAAACATAAATATTTTATTTGTTGAAATCTGAAATTTGAAAATAAAAGCTTGAAAATTAAGCTAGTTATTGATTTTTTTCTTGAGGCTTTATTGTAGTCATTTGCTTTGATTACAGATTACAGATGCAGGGTCCCACTCCAGGTCACTGGAAGTCAGCTATGCCAGGGTTTCTGATTTGTTACAGTCACTGGGGAGATCCCCTGCTGTGACAGGTGTATAGTTATACTCCAATCACCACCCCAATCAACACCCCCCCCCCCCCCTTCCCCCCCCCCCCCCCCCCCCCCCGCAAACCCAACTCACCAAGTGTTATGCAGTAATTGTTATTGTTTTCACTGTATTCCCTTAATTGAAGTGCTGTTTCCACTCCAATATACAAAAACTTGCCTTGAAAAAGTAATTCAAGGTGTAATCCAGAAGATGCCATGTTGTGTTAATGTAGCAATTTTAAAGAAATCAATTTTCTTTTAAATGATTTTAACAAATATAATTGAACCTACCAGTATGCTTAAATTTATAAAATATGAAGCACATTATGGATAAATAAAGACACAAATAAAAATTGTGAAATCTAAATCAAGTATTATTTTTTAAATATTTATTGTTTTGCAGATTTAAAAGATATATTTTTGTGGTAAAAAATAAATAAACATTTGTATTCATATTGTGGTGTTATCTGACAAGACTGAGATTTAAGATGATGAAATTGAGAATTATGAATCAACTTTTATATTCAGATATTTATGCTATATTGTAAATGTATAGAAATACAAACTTGAATTAAAAAAAATTTAAGTGATAAAAAAGGAGGATTTAATACAAACATTTGTTCATTATTTTCCTGCCTCAGCAGAATTTGAGATCAGGCTTTGTTTGCCCTGTTTTATGTAGGTAAATTAGTTATATTCCAACTGTATACATTTATACATATATATTTAATAATATATATATTATACAAATAAATAGATTCAATTGAACAAATGTGTAAACTACTGAAATGTCAACTGGTAATCAAAAAGCCAACTAATGATCATGGTAATAGAACAGATCATTTGTTCACAGACTGCTCACATGCTTCAGTTTCAACATTAGGAAACACATGGTCAGGTCAAAAAATATTATTTGCAACAATTTCTTGCTCATCAATACAAACGAATCATATAAATCAACCATGGCCTATATTACCTCTATTCCCCCCCCCCCCCCCCCCCCCCAACCTTTTATTCAAGGATGGGTGTGCCCATTGGGAGGGGTGACGTGTGTGTTTTACAGTCGCAAAAACAAACTCTTAGTAAAATTTGAGTTCTTTAGCATACATGACTTGCTTTCTTGTGTGAAGCCACCAAGACTGTGCTGAAGTCATATTTTTTAATATATTAAAACTATGTAAAAACCGACTTAATTTTGTCATGTATCTCTGTGGCCACGCCTTTGATATGCACGTTTTTATTCTTGAATGTTGGGAATGATGCCAAGTGAGTCCTTAAGACGGGGGGGGTCAATTCCAATATTTTTCTCAGATATATCACTGTATTTTCCTAAAGGGGCTAATGCGGCGCACTCTATCAAATAACGTCCGTATAAAGGGCACGTTTTGAAACCGTTGGACCTACGAATCCAAAATTTGGCATGCAGTTACATGTTCCTAAGTTCTCCTACCAAACTCAAAACTCTGTCACTGCCACTCCGTTCCTCCGAGAAATCAAGAAAAAAATCAAATTTCCAATGAAATCCTATTGTTATACTTCAGGACTACCTGATATCAAAACCACTAGTCTGTTTTTGTTTGAATTTCAACTAAAGATTCATCTATACATTTCCTATGATATTAGGTGAGTATTAAATCATGTGTAGATGTTACTGACAGGAACTTAATGTACCTTATCAAAACAGAAAAAAATACATTTTCTCACTTAACATGGTACTAAAATTAGAGACTTTTGTTCATGTATACAACTGTGTTTAAACAAGATTTAATTGTAGGTCAGAAATTATACCAGTTTTTTTAATATGTTATTAGCATTAAACAAATCAGTTCCTAAAATTATGCCCAACTTTGACATTGGCACATCTTTTTTTCTGTAAGCACTGTTGATTTAATTTTCACAGCATATACACGTGAGATACTTATCTTTTAAAATCTGAAATCTGAAAGGAATTGAGCTTTCATTCAAGTTTTCAAACACCATGCCAAGCATCGTTTACATCAAGCCAACCCAGTACAGAGTTGTGCAGCTAGCGCAGGAGGCCTCTGTGGCCAAACTGTTATGCAACTTGCTTTACTCGGGGCGGCTGCCTTTGCTCAGCGGAGCTAGGCTTCCCTCTGCCCGAACGCCCTCCATAGACAGGATGCATAAACAAAAGTTGAATGTTTTAATTTTCTTTGTATATTCACTGAATATGAATTTCAGTATTAAATTAAAGTTGATAAACTTTAATAATTTGCATAATGATTTACCAGTCACCCAACCAACAGTGATTATACCTGATTTTAATGTGCATTTTAAATTAATTTTACTTAATCTTTTATTTTGATCAATAAAATTAAGCATGTAAATAACACTGAGAACTCCAATGTACAAAACTTTTTTTGGAATAGTGATTCAGGGAATAATCTAGAAGATGGCATGTTGTGGCATTATGGTTTTTGTACTGCTTTATCTTTAAAAAATAATTTTTAATGTACACGTTTTTATTATTTAAAAATAATAAAATATATATGTATGCATGAGTTGACATAATATGAGCCAAACTGGGAATAAATAATGGTGCAACTTATAATTCTGAACTAACTTATATTTTCTTTTTTTTTTTAATTGAATATGATAAAAATGATTCTTTAAATTATTATTTTCCTGCCAAAATGGATATGCTGGAGCAAAATAGGGTTTAATATAAACTAATATAAATTTAACATGATCTCCCCTGCCCCAGCAGAATATGAAATCAATGTGAACAGTCCATTCTGTCCACCTGCCTGTCCATCTGTAAGTATTTCATATGCAACATAATATCTCGAGAACCTTAACTGTGGTTTTTTTTTCATAGCAGTCATGTCAGAGTATTTGTTCGGCAATAACCTGTTTTAAATTCTTTCAGTGAAATTATGTAAAAGTGTTTCATGAGCTCATCGTATCAACATTGAAATATGACTGGCATAATACGCATCCCTGTGGTGCTTTTTTTTTTTAATGCCCCGCACTGGCGAGCTCTGTTGTCCTCAGACGACTTGTTTCAATAACAGTTCTATACGGAATATTTCCCATGCTGTATATATTATTTCAAGGTGATGCAACATAGATATCTGTGGTTCAATGGTTGCTATTTTGCAGTGATTTTTCTTGTGTATTCAAAACAGTTGGTTTATATGACATGCTCCATGCACATATATATATACTGGGAACAAACGAAATTCAATTAGTTTCATCAAGCGTGTGTACTCCTCGGGCACATAAAAACTGTGTATAGTGACAATCGAAACAAACACAGAGTTCCAAGAACAAGAAAACGTAATAGTAATTTGGCATAAATCGCCTGTTATCAGTTCATCAGGAGAGTAGAAGGAACGCACCATCATTTGCATCTCATTTGAATATTTGCAGATGCGTCTTTCTCTTGTATATTACTCGGAGAGAAAAGACTCGTGTATATGATAGAAGCAAACAAGCTTTCAGTTTGTGGGCGAAATGTGCTGTCCAGCCTTCCTCTGAAATATAACTTAAGTGAGACTTTTGAAGTTATAATTGAAATCGGAAGGGCGTCGCAAAATCACGGAAATTTATTTTCACTTGCAGCCATATCCGTGGGATAGAAATATAATATTTTCACCACTCAGGAGACAGATACTCCCATAACCATGACGACCAATGAATTGGGTTTTAAACTTTCCCAGCTACGGACACTTTTTTGGACTGTGCTTGCTTTCAGTGTCCTTATGTTGGCTGTCACGTGGCATATAGCATCCAAGCACCAAACGACGCATGGCCTGAAGATTAAGAGAGGAACAGGGCGACCTGATTGGTCCCCCGAGGCACCGGTCAATATCACGTGGGTGGATGGAAAAGGAACGCTGGTTGCTAGGATACGAGAATATAATGAGAAGATAAGACAAGTAAGGAAAGAAATATTAGCGAGGAGGAACGATTCATCTTGGAGAGGAATTAAGAAATCTGTGTCTGCACTGTATGGCACGCAGCCCGACTTCATGCACCAGGTCAGTCTAGTTCCAACGGTTACTCTTATCGGACTTCGTTGGCTTAAGGGCGAATCAACCAGTAACATACGAGGTACCGTGCGAGCTGATCCCAAAAATTTAATCGTTAACAGTTATTATGACTGGGTTGTGGATCGAGATCTTTGTGAATTCTTAAAATCGTCTGGGAAGTCCTACACACTTTGGTCATTTTGGGATAAATGCACATCAAAAAAGGATGCCACCTTTTTCCCAAAACCGATTGACGGAAAATTCGCAAATATCCGTTGGTGGACATTGAGTCGAGTTGCAAAAAACAGAATCCCCCCGAGCCTATACCTGTCGGAACCGGAGTATATAACGTATATTATTATCGCACAAGACGCTATCATATCTGAGGAAGGAAGCGTGACGTCATCAGATGTACAAATTATACCCCACACATGTCGTGTAGGGGTCACTAGTCACGACCCTAAAGTTCTAAAAATGTCGTCAATGTTTGAAGAAGTTTTTGTGATTTCTCAAAAATGGTTCTTCAAATACTACCACAAGAACATAGAGATGTACCCACGCTTGGCTCCATATATGGAGTTTCTTACTCGCAACCCGCGCATACGTATCCACGCCGGCTCAACCAGGGACCATGATAGGTACTTAATGCAGATATTTCAATTTCCACATTACAGAATGGTGCGCGGGAATATCAGGGCTAAAATAGCCTACCTACCGGAAGTGACGTATTGTGGGTTTGCCAACCCCGCAAGCACGCAGCTTCTATCTAAAATGTACCGTGATCAAATTAAGTCCAGAAGAGGTTACTTAAGAAAAGACACCATTATAATGATCAGAAGAACTAAAATCCGTGGCTTCTCTCAACAGGATGTACTAGAGTCATCCATGCAGAAACTGGCTGAAAAGACCGGTTTGAAATTAGTAATCTTCAGTGATGATCCAATTCCTTCGCTTTCGCAGACGATGATTGTTTTTAACAAAGCAGTGATGGTTGTTGGGCCACACGGTGCTGGCTTTTCTAATATAATGTTCAGTGAACCAGGTATCTTCGTTATTGAAGGACTTTGTAACACACCCGGAATAAACATGTGTTATGAGAGGCTGGCTTATGTCTTAGGACATCACTACTACGGGATGAAGGGTATATCGGGATGCCCTAAAGAAATCAACATCGATGTGGCCGCTTTCATGGAACTTGCGGAGTTTTATTCATCTTATGCCCTGAAATTTGCCAAGTTAATTAATGCAAAGAATGAGGGTCAGGCAGTTGCAGACCTAAAAATTATAAACGCTTGATTTGCATAAACCCCGCCCCTGACGACTGTTGCCAAGGTAACACTGGTTAGCAGACGACAGGTACGCAGCGCAGACTAATTCCATTTGAGGTCAGCTGGCTTAAATTCATCTCATATGTAGAGAGTTCCTTGTTCCGCCCAGGTGTCCGGTCGGCCGCCCATGCATTAACCATATTAACGAGTCAGAAATCGTAACCTGTTAATAAATGACCCAAATACATGTAACTGATACAAAATTTCAGGGAGTTCCCGGGAAATCCAGTATTTCTCAGGAGCACCCGGATGGATTATCATAAAATTTGCCCTTGAAGTATATTTGCATTGGACAAGTGGCCCTACTAACAGTTTCTCGGTTTTTACGCAGATTTCTTTTATCTGGTTCATCCATCACCGCCTGTTATCAAATGTCTAAAAGAATATGTCCTGTCTGTCGTCATGAAAGGAACTTTTGAGACGTTGATTGAGATTACTAGCCAAAGAATAAGCTTTTTGTAACAATACCTAACCATAAACATGTATACATGAGCCTCGACTATTTTATTTACTTTCTATATTACCTTGACATCTGCTGCATACTAGTACGTAAAATATTGACCCCAGTATTTAGCCTTACATGTACACCGGTATTCATAATGAAACCTTCAGTCCATCCGCATCCAAGGTCGACTTGCCGTCGGACGATTACTGGCTGCGCAAGGTTCCGTTTGGTGCTGTTCGTTACTTGTGTTCGTTTATCTCTCAGTCTGACAGATTTAGATTCTTTGCATGTGCATACATATTATCTTTTTCAATCACTTATGCAAAAATGCAATCGATTTAATTGGTTTAAAAGAAAACGACCAACCATCGATTAATCGACACACCACTAATATATATGAAGCCAAATACCTCAGTTGACACCGAACTTTTGCATGAATATTAATTGGTCCTGCAACTGGTATACGGATGTAAGCTTCGGAAGATGACACCTGCTGTATAAATTATATTTTGTGCAGATTTAAACTCTTGGTGACACCAGTTATATACTGAACAACAGCTGAAATAATATTTTTAATTTGAACTCCTACATTTTATTGTCATCATGAACATGAGACCGTCACCCCTGGGTCTCTGCTTAAGAATGGAAACATGCAGAGAACAAGTCGTAACCATCAGGCTTAAGATGTTCAAACGTCACATGCCGATCGACCGGTCCAGGTTAACTAGCCTAGCTTTTACCGTTTACCCGTAATTACATCACTGTGACGTATATTTACATGTATATATATGTGTGTGTGTTGTGGTCTTGCGTGATGTGTCAAATTACGCTGAGCGCCATGGCCCATTGGTCGCCTGTATATTCAATACCTTTGACATATATTTACTAGCTGCGTGCTCAACAAGGAATGTTTTCTGTGGAACATTGAAAATGGTTAAGCGCACACATACAGGAGAGGAATGAACAGAAAGTTCGGGCTCAAATTAACTAGTTTCGTGGATTGTATGAATGTCTTGCATGGACCGAACCAGTATATGTAATCTAACAGACACTGAAACATATTGTCAGATTATGTATTTATACCGGTCTATTTGGATGTCTTATTTAACTAAGGAGCCAAGAGGAAGGAATGAGGAAACAGTGTTATATTGGTTGAGAGGGGTCGACAGTTGTGGTTTATTTTCAAAATGAGAAACAGGCTGTGAGATAATTATACAATTAAAAGAAACAGGAGCAGGACCGGTGATTTTGTATTTATTCAAATAATATATAGCATGTTCAAATGTATTTAAATATTCATGACATTCGGGTTGTGTTAGCCCTCCCTCCCGACTTGAGGAAACAAATTACATTTAGCACCCCCACCCACCATGCGAGAATTTTAGATTGCTTTTTAAAATAATATAAGTTCCTCGTTGTAATAGTAACACCCTCCCCCCCCCCCCCCCCCCCCAACACAAACAAAAAATCTTGGATCCGCCCCTCTAATAGCAGATCGAGAGAGTCGTGTGTCAGATGGATCGACTGCACTTGACGTATACACACGTGGCCTGGAAAATGGCCACCATTCAATATGATATTGTATGCAAGGGAAGAATGATGAGGACATGCAATACAAGCGTCAGCTGATTTACTTGATATTGTGGCTTGTTATTTGGGCTTGTTCTGATAAAGTGAGGAACAGAAAATATGTATTCATAATTTATCAGTCATCAGGGTCATAGCCTCATAGGCGACGAAACCTATGGGGCTTGGGGGAGGAAACATAAGGAGTACCAGTACCAGTATATATATATATATATATATATATATATATATATATATATATATATATATCAGTGCCGGAGCATCGGGGGGGGGGGGCAGGGTGCAGCTTATTGAAAAGTTGATATATTTTTTATCTACGTAAGCATTGACCAATAAATGACAGCAAAAAAGCACCAGAATGCAGTTGTAGGCCTATGTACATAAAGTTTTAAAACTTTTCAATACCGTTGGAGGGGGACACACCTTCCCCCTTCGGGGGCTTTGTCCCTTCGCATCCCCTTATAAGTACTGCCCCCCCCCCCCTTTCATTAGGGTCACGTTACGACCCACTATATAAATATAATATATATATATATATTTATATATATATATATATATTATAATCCACGCGGCACCATATATACAACGCTGATTTGGACTGCTGTTGCAATGGCTTTAATACATACTGCATGAAGTAGTAGTACATCATCAGCTCAGTACAACACCGTGAAAAACTTGTTGCCGTATATAGCGCCTAGGATTGTCTATGAGCTCGAATTACACAGGTTAATCATAGTAAGATCCACACACTGGCTCGAAAAGATACGCTTTTTGCCCAAGAGCTACCAATTCCGCCATACTCGCTTCTTGGCGCTCCGTCACTTTTGCGCAGTAATACCAAAGTTACAAAACTATTAAAGGAACGCTTCTTTACAGGTAAACACATATGTAAACCTTTAACCTGCTGGATTAAACTAAACAACGCAAATATTACATGACAGACATTAATCTAACATATTAACATAAGAACTTCCACCGGGAACTACATTGTCCAGTGACGTAATACAAATTTTAAGCTGAAGTTTTCTGACCGCATACGTTACCATAGACTAGTGTGTGGCTCACATCAGCTTCACTCCCCCCAGAAATCACACTTGGATTTCAATAATCATATACTTAATTACCATTAAACGACCTCTACCTGACCTGAAGATCACATTTGACCTAACAATACATATTACCAATTCAACAAAATGAACAATCCTGAAAATAATTAACCATTATGTTCAAGTAGCAGTGTAAGTTTGTGAACAGGCCTTACTAAAAAAGAAACCTTACTAAGTCTTTTACCATATTTATCCAAAGCCCAGTCTCCGACGAGGACCTTAACTTTCCTAACCAAGTCATCTTTCTCAGGAAAAGTCTCAACCACCTTGGCTAGTTTCCACTGACCCCTAGGAAGCTCATCCTCTCTCAAAGTGACAATATCCCCAACACGAAGGTTCCTCCGCTTGTTATTCCATTTCTGCCTTATTTGTAAGTTTAGCAAGTATTCTTTACGCGATCTTGACCAAAACTCATTTGCCAAGTACTGTATTCTCCTCAATCTTTTCTGTGCATAGAGGTCTTCCTTTGGAAAGTTTCCTGGGGGTGGCATCGCAATGCTGGTCTTCATTGTCAATAAATGGTTGGGTGTAAGTGGAGCTGGAGCACAGTAAAGATTTGCTGTGGCGAGGGGTCGGCTATTTACTATTGCCATCGTTTCATATAAGAACGTCCTCAACGATGACGTGTCGAGTTGGGTGCCAGACTGAACAAGAATGTTTGTCAGGATGGCTCGAACAGTCCGAATCTGGCGCTCCCATACCCCTCCCATATGGCTGGATGAAGGCGCGTTAAAGACAAAATCACACTCATACGCTAACAATCGAGCTGAGAGTTCTTTCTCATTGATCTCTTGGAACGCTTGCTTGAGCTCGTTGTTGGCGCCCACGAAGTTTGTACCTTGATCACATCTGATCTGTCTCACCGGGCCTCTCAACGCAATCAGACACCTAAGACTATTAATGAATGAATCTGTAGACATGTCATTTAGCAGTTCTAAATGCACAGCTCTTGACGTCATACATGTCACTAGGAGTCCGTATCGTTTTTTTGTTCTTTGCGTCCCTCACGAACATAAAACGGACCAAAGCAATCTATTCCGCAATACGTGAATGGCGGCGATGGTTCAAGTCTTTCCTTAGGCAAATCAGCCATTTGTTGACCATGAGCTTGACCTCTTAGCCTTCTACATTGAACACATTTGAAAATACACGAGGACACCGCAGAACTACAACCAATAATCCAATAGCCTCTGGATCTTAAGGCGCTCACAGTCATACTTCGTACTTGGTGAGCAGTCAACTCGTGATGATGTTTGATAATCAAGTCTGTAATAACAGTTTTCTTAGGTAAGATCACAGGGTACTTAATGTTCTGGCATAAAGAGAATGCTCTCAGCCTTCCTCCCACCCGTAATATTCCATATTCATCAAGAAATGGGTTCAGCTTATGAAGGATGCTCTTACGATTTATCCTTGGTTCTCTGTTCTTTGCACCAGATTTCAGAGATCTTATCTCATCCGCGAATGCTTCATGTTGCAAGGTCTTTATAACTGTACATTCAACGAGCTTCTGATCTTCTATAACTCTACTCGGAGAAAGATTACATGACTTTCTCCTTCTGATAAACCTTTGTAATATCACAACAGTTCTTGTGAGTGATGTCCAAGAAGAAAATTTCCCAAAACGGTCTAACATTGACGAGGCTGGTTCAGATGTTATGGCATGTACATGTGATTTAATGACCTCCGGGTCATTCAGGTCAATGTCATATACAACAGGATCAGCGGGACGGATTGTATCCTCCCACAAGAATTGTGGTCCTTTGAACCAATTGGACTCGCTTAATTCAACTGCACTTAGCCCTCGTGAAGCATAATCCGCAGGATTTTCTTCGGATAAAACATATCTCCAATGTTTGGGATCACTAACATCCCTGATTTGTTGCACACGGTTGGAAACAAAGATGTGAAACCGGCGCGAATCATTTCCGATATATCCTATAACAACCTTGGAATTCGTCCAGAAAAATTCCTCAATGTCGCTGTAGTCAAGTTCCTGTCTCAGCATTTTACTTATCTTAACAGAGACTACCGCTGCTAGCAGTTCTAGTCGTGGTACTGTGATAGATCGTAGCGGTGTCACTCTTGCTTTCCCAACCACCAAGGAACAGTGTATTTGACCCTTGTCATCCACAAGGCGTATATATGTGCACTGTCCGTAGCCCTTTAGGCTAGCATCAGAGAAATGATGCAGTTGAACATGCTTAACATTTTCAAATTGCCTTGGCTTAAAACACCTAGGTATCTTTAACTTTGCTAATTCTGGCAATTCAGCTGTCCAATGCTTCCAACTCTGACACAATTCATCCGGTACTGGTTCATCCCAATCAGTTCCATTCCTGCACAGTGTCTGCAGGATCTGTTTTCCTTTGAGAGTGAAGGGTGCAAGGAGTCCAAGCGGATCATATATGGACCCTATGGTCGACAGAATACCGCGACGTGTTAGTGGTTGATCCTTCAAAACGAGTCTAAACTGGAATTCATCTGATTCAATGCACCATTCAATACCGAGAACACGTTCTATGGGCAATTCATCAAACGCAAGATTCAAATCCTTGATCTCTTCAGCACGTTCGGACTGGGGAATGGTCTCCATAACCTTACGGCTGTTACAAATGAACTTATGAAGACGTAACTTTCCCTCTGAACACAAAGCGCGAGTGTTCCTTATCAAAGTAATCACATCAGTTTCAGTTTCCACACTTTTCAGTCCATCATCAACATAAAAGTTTCGTTCAACAAATCTTGCTGCATCCATACCATGTCTTTCCTTGTAATCACTGGCAAGTCTCTTAAGACCGAAATTGGCACATCCAGGAGACGAAGCCGCGCCAAAAAAGTGGACTTTCAAACGATATTCTTTGGGTTCAGTGTCAATGTTGCTATTGTGCCACCACAAAAATCGAAGATAATCTCTGTTTTAAGTCTACTCTAAACTGGTAGAGCATCTTCTCTATATCGCACATTACTGCGATCGGTCCTTGGCGAAATCTGCAAAGTACGCCAATCAGTATATTGGTCAACTCAGGTCCTTGGAGCAGGTGGTCATTTAAGCTGATTCCCTTGTACCTAGCACTACAATCATAAACAACTCTCATCTTGCCAGGCTTTTTGGGGTGAAAAACTGCGTGGTGTGGTATGAACCAAACTGATTCAGTTTGAAGCTCCTCCTGTGGGACTTCCTCCACCTCATCACGCTGAATCATCCCTTCCACAAAGTTCTTGTAGTCTTCAAAATATTTAGGATCATTCTTAAATCTCCTTTTGAGAAGATCTAAACGCCGAATTGCCATCACCTTATTGTTGGGTAAGTTAGGACTGCCATTTCTGAATGGTAGTGGCATAGTGTAGTGACCATCCCTTTGCTGACTGATGCCTTCCCCGAGTATCTTAAGGAACCGCAGATCATCTTGAGACATAATAGTGTTCCCCTCTTTCCTCTCCGAAAAATCAGATTCCAGTATTCTACTAATGTCATGGGGGGCTGCACATTTCTCTCTTATTGCAGTCTTACACACAAAATGAACTTCGCAGTGAGCATGCCGAGCTTCAGTTGATACGTTTGGATCACTCTGACATATACAAAAACTGGTCGGCACCTGTTTTGTGATCACCTTATGGGTAGTTCCAATAGCATCTCCAGAATCTTCAATCTCTCCCATGTTGCCAACTAAACTCCATCCGAGTTCAGTTTCCACTGCAAAGGGTTGGTTTCCGTCACCTATCAAACAATTTAGAGGGGCTAAAGCCTGTGGACAATTGTAGCCTAGCAGCAATCCAACCTCGCAGTCCTGAAATGAAGGTATTCTATGTGCAATGCCTTTCAAATGAGGCCAAGCTCTGGCCATGTCTGGTGTGGGAATATGAGATTGGTCTACTGGAATAAATTCTCTAGTGTAGACCAAGGGTAGATCAATTATCTTGTTGGAGTCGAATCCACGTACTTGTAAGTTCTTAAATTTCCTACAGAACACCACACGGTCCCTGGTGGTCATTGTAGTTAGCTTTAGTTGAACTGGGTCTGAATGAGCATTCAGCCTTTCACTGGTATGATCCAGAATAAATGAAGTATCTGACTGGGTGTCAAGTAGTGGGTAAACTAAATATTCTTCATTAGGATGATCCTTGCTGGATACCCACACTGGAACCACCATTGACGCACTCTGACCGACTTGAGTCCCAGAAATCTTACGGCACACAGCATCCTTGCTTTCTACAATGATTTCCTGATGATCATCAGAAGAAGACACTTGCTGCTTAATGGCTGTGGAAGCACCACTACCTTTACTAACACCCGTTTCCTTCTGATCAACAAATAGAGAAGTGGGGTGTCTTTTACTACAAAGCTTACATGTGGATCTTTGCGGACAATTTTTCGACAGATGTCCTTGATTGAGGCAACCATAACAAAGTCCCTTTTTCTTTACATATTCACGTCTTTCGGGTAATGGTTTAGACGACAAACTCCTGCAATTTTGGATCATATGATTGTCCTTATGACAAAATAGGCAGGACTGTTTTGCATTCTTATCCCTTTCCTTGGTAAGTCCTGTTGTGAGTGTCCTCGCACCTTGTTTTTGTCTAATCGTTCCGAGGTCACCTCTTTCTCTTTCGGATGTGCCCTTAAAGCACCTAGCGACGTGATAGGATCACATGCAATTTCTGCTTCATTTGCAATAAAAGCAGCAAATTCACTAAAAGAAGGATAACAGCCTTCAGTTTTCTTGGTTTGAGACACAATGCGACTCCATCTAACTACAATCCAATCGGGTAGTTTTTTTTAGTAGTTTTCTGTTTTCTCTGGCATCATTAAGAATATTCAGACTGTCAATTGTGGTTATAGCTACTTCACATTGAAGCAGAAAGTCTGAAAATCTCTGAAGGCCCTTGTTGTCCCTTCCATTTATGGGCGGCCATGACTCTAACTTGTTCCTAAATGCCTCGGCGATAGCGAACGAGTTGCCATACCGGTTTCTCAGCACCTCCTTGGCCCTTTCATAAGCGTCTGCTGACTTTAAAAGAAAGAATCCACTGACAGCTTCCTTTGCAGGTCCACCCAAGTACCGCTTAAGATAATGTATCCTTTCTTGTGGGGGAATACACTTACTCTCTACTAGCATTGAAAATGACGCCTCCCAATCTGGGAAGGTTAGGGGGTCCCCAGTAAATACGGTTGGTTCAGGTGCTGGAAGACGACTGACAGCAGCCGCAGCTGCCATGGCAGAGTTAATTGCAGAAAAGTAGTCCCCTGAAGGTAAAACAGTTACTCCCGGTGTTTCTTTGTCTCGTTTGCACTCTTGAGTCTCATGAGTAACAGGAGCATTAGTTGCATCATGAATCTTAAAGTCCTCTACACTGCACAGACCTGGTGCGTTGCTTTCATCTCTTTCCACAAAGACAGTGCGACTTGTTTCAACATTTAACAATGAATTCACTGGCGATTTCTCCTGATAAATCTTAAGCTTTGCTTCTTCCATCTCAAGCTGATTAACGAGCTTCTGTTGTTCAAGCTCTCTTCTTTTATGCTCCATTAACGCGTCTGATTGTGCACGCCGACTAGCCTCTTCCTTTAGTCGAAGTTTTCGCAATTCGGCCTCTTGTATAGCTTCCTTCTGTTTAGCCTGTAGCTCGATGCGGAGTGCAGCTGCACTTGCAGCTGCTTCTTTCATCTTCATAGATGTGCTTGATGCCCTTGAACATCTTGACGATCTCGAGGAGGATTTGCCAGAGCATGAAGAAAGTGAAGCAGCAGACTTAGTGCTGCACTTGTCTGTTTTATCTAACTGAGCACATTGAACAGTCTTATTAACAGCCGAGATAATGCTATCAATCCCCTTGCGCACATCCAAAGGAGGGGAACTAGTACAAGTGTTTCGCAGTTCATGATACACATTTTGAATTTCATTAATCATACCCTGTATCTCAGCCACCTGTGAGGGCTCGCTCAATTCCTTACTGGTGTTTTGAATCTTGGACCTCAGACTTTTATGAATACGCCAAAATTTCTTTAACAGTTCATCCTCCTTGAACTGTCTTGCTTTCACTGTTAATTTACGAGACCTCCCTGACTGACTTGTTTCTTTGGTCAGGTTTTCCCTTGTTGTTGAGACAGCAAGGAAAGAGAGTCTGATTGCTCCTCAGATGAGCAATTAACAACCTTTGCACCTAACGGTTCTGACATATTTGCGTCATTCAATAAATGGTATCTATAAACCAATAAATGAACCACTACACTCTGACTGAACAGTATTCTGTTACACTATCTAGTGATATGTCTACATGTGCAGTATTATTTCACAACCTTGCTATAAACTAAATATAATATTTCGGTCATATAGTAGTGAAGCTATTATACATACACAATACTTTTAGCAATGTAAATATGCAATCATCATTAACAATACTTTCAGCAATGTGAATATACAATCATCATTAACAATACTTTCAGCAATGTTAATATGCTATAATCATAACAATACTTTCAGCAATATGAATATGCAATCATCATAACAATACTTTCAGCATGTCATAAGGTGGTTGACAGCAAGTGAAGACGGTATCATATATCATACAGTAGCATGCATCAACTCATTATGCATAAGTGAAGACAGTATCATATTATATCAACAATATTCACAGTAGCATGCATCAACTCCTTATGCATAAATGAAGACAGTATTAACAATATTCACAGCAGCATGCATCAACCAATACGCACAAGTGAAGACAGTATCATATCATATCACAAATATTCACAGTAGCATGCATCAACCAATACGCACAAGTGAAGACAGTATCATATCATATCACAAATATTCACAGTAGCATGCATCAACCAATATGCACAAGTGAAGACAGTTTCATATCATATCACAAATATATAGTGTAAACACATATGTAAACCTTTAACCTGCTGGATTAAACTAAACAACGCAAATATTACATGACAGACATTAATCTAACATATTAACATAAGAACTTCCACCGGGAACTACATTGTCCAGTGACGTAATACAAATTTTAAGCTGAAGTTTTCTGACCGCATACGTTACCATAGACTGGTGTGTGGCTCACATCAGCTACATATATATATATATATATATATATATATATATATATATATATATATATGTATGTATGTATGGCACTTTGCTCAGAGAATTAAGCAACTAATGATTTCCCTTTAATACAAGTTTGGTAAATAAAACTGTTAGATTAGTACATCAGCCAGAGGGTTCACTGGTACCAAACAGGTGACAATTGCTATCAAGGTTTTTTTAAAGGTGTATGTGCGTAGATAATAAAAATGCCTGATAGTAGTATGAAAGTGGTAGCTTTCTGTAAAATATCAGCCTGTTTTGAAATGTACTTGCACCGAAATTGCAATTCTGCGGTACATACTGTTATATATATATATATATATATATATATTATTTAGTTATAACATTTTATATAATGCCTGTTTTAAAACATGTTTGATGTCAGTTGATTGTAGACATTAATAGCTTTCATCTGGTGTGTTTTTCATGTATATTGCTTTCCAAATTCCAAAGATATGAATACTTTTCCTCACCCTGTATCATAGCAATTTGTATAATTTTAGCTACTTTATTAAAAAAACACAAGGTGTATATCTGATTAGACCAACCGTGACCAGTTTGGTTTTTTATTTAGTGATTTATGAATTCTGAAGTCTTTTAGCTTAAAAAAAACATGTCTGGCACCCAACTACAATTTGTGGATTTGGGCGTGGCCACAGAAAGGTGTTATTCCGTCCTTAAATTAGCCGAATATATTGTCCATTGCCACCAACTGTCCGCAGAAACAATTAATGCCTGGTTGGTGTTTTTTAGTACTTTTGTGTCGCATACAAACGCACTTATCGAACCCTGATTGGTTAATCTTCCCAATTATTCCACTCAGCTGTTATCGGGGGGCTGATATATAGACTAAAACTCGGATGTTACAAGCCGAATGTCACGCATGACATGTATGCAGGCACGGGTACTCGTTCAGTTGTTTAAATATATGTTTTTGCATGTCTCCGGTTGAAAAAAAGAAAAGGGCGACCAGTCATTTTGAGCAATATATTTTAATTTGTAAGTTTTTGTTGTTTTGGTGCCTAAGTCACTTGTGATATCGTACAAACTAGGCCGCCGTATCTGCACTTTTGGCCAAATTGGCTTTCTTACACGAAATATAAAAGAGCCTTCGGCTGAGAGAGGGCTTTGTTAATTGTCTGCTGATATATTTCCAAGCAAATATTTCCTACAAACTTGCATCATTCTGGGTTGCCTCTGTTTATACTGTTCATTTCTTACAGGAGAGAGATTTCTTAATAAATACCACTTTCTGTAACGGAAACTAGACATTTATTTGAATCATGGGGCAAACAGAGTTTTAACATGAATGTATACCAGGTTGCTATATTGCCAGTTAGTGCGAGGACTCATCCTGTTCCGGTTTTATGTTAATACAAAGTCTAGTAAATGCTAGTGATAAACCCAAATTAATCAAATCAGTTTTTTTAACGAATCTAATTTAATTCTAACCTGCTTTGACACAGGAGTTCAGGGATTATGTCTCAAACAAAACTCTAGCAGTCTAGTGTGTCAACTAACTTTACCGGATTGGAAGATCATTAAATAGAGATACATATTCTAAATGTTTTGTTTTCATATTATTTTCTTTCATTTAACATTTCACTAGAAACACACATGATACTGATTTGTCATTCTTCTGGTGATTTCTATTTTAATTCCTTGCAAGTGCTAACTTTCCTATGACTTCATTTGGCAAGGTAGCCAGGCTTGAAATAACTATAAGATATAATAGACTTTTAAAAGCCCCGGTGATAATCCAAAATAAAAAAATGACGAAATGATTTTCATATTCCACTCGATGTTATCTTTCTAACCAGGCAAAATAGAACTCATCAGATCTTATGTTTTTCTGTCAGAAAGCGATTGCATATTTATATGATTATGAACTTATAAACTGATATTGCTTATTTTCCCTTTAAACCTAACATTGAATATAACTCAGATAGTTTTATTTTGGAATATGAAAGCTCAAATTACACAAGGGCCTAATTGTGAAATAATCAATGTAACAAACAATTATTTAAGGAGTCTTTATCACTTAGCGAAAATTCACGCTGAACAGTGAAACTTTACATTAGTAAATTAATTCTATATCTTAAATACATTATAACCTGTTACCTCTTCTATTGATTTTTAAATGTTTAACTTTACTAAGTGCCCCACTGGTCATAATGCTCAGCTGAATCTATATATTGGTCAGTGATCTAATTCTTATCTATAGATATACTAAGGAGAATTTAAGAGAACCTGTATACACAACGTCTGAACATCCCACGTCCAGTGATTACTAGTGAGCCTTGATATATATCACACTGATATAATTGCAGTCTGTCATTCACAAAAAGAAACTTAAACTTTTTGCATTATCTTTGTATATAATCGCGAATAATGATGGAAAAATAGAAAGTGCTAAGAAATACCATTTCAACTCTAGTCCATCATAATTGGTTAGTTACATATAGATTAAATTTTCTTACCATTAAAAAAAAACTAAAAATGTACCGATTTTGCTCGCAGAAGAAAGGTTAACATAAATGTTGCCATCTGTAGTTTATATACTCGTAAAAATCACATGATCAATATATGATAAAGCACAATAACAAATTGTAGGTAAAATCAAATTTCAAATACAACAATAAGCGAATATAAGTTTAACTACGCAAAGGTAACCCTATCCCTCACATAAAATCTATTTTTTTATTTCCTGACTTGAGTAGGGAGAACTGAAAAAGATCATTTTGACTCAAGTAGGCATAAGTTGCGATACTTGCAACTTACACTAACATACCAGTCATGGGATCAATATGCTGAGTATATTATGAATACAGACACTTGTGATCAGCAAAGTTAAAATAAAGTAATCTTATAATAATTCAGCACACCTTATACTTATTTAGCCATCTTTTCACCATCTCCAATGAATAAGCCATGGAATGAAAGGAGTTATAATTTTTTGACTTGCACAAGTTAAGACAACCTATAGCTTACAAACAAAACCAGTCCCATGATCAATATTACCACAGGACTTGGAGCTGGCAGTTCCTACTGTATTCGGTTACCGACATAATGATATTGTTGTTAACGTATTCTATATAGGGAGTATTTTTCTTAAGGATATGGCAGGATCCGGGGGGGGGGGGGGGGGGGGTTCCAGGAGGTCCGGACCTTTTAAGCTATCATTTGAGACCAAATTTGACTGGATACATTTTGCATATTAAGTAGTATGGGCCTTATAACCACTCTGAAGTCGATGTCCTTGAAAGGAAAAAATGTATACGTCATCCGACATAAAACATCCATTTATTCACTGAAAGCTACCACTTTCATACTGCTATCAGGCATTTTTATTACCTACACATATGTATACCTATCTAGCACACATGGTGAAAATTTTTCACCAAAATGGTACCGATGATCCAAATTTTGGGGTCTGGCTGAAGTACTATATGGTGCATTCAGATGGATAAGAAAATCGGTATATCGGTCTCTCAAACAATAAAATATAATGGACTGCTTGGTTTGTTTCCGTATACAGTAAACCTCAGCCTGACGACCACCCTTATAACAGGCCTTCCAACTATCACAACCACTGCATGTGACTGGTCCTGGCTGGATCTTTCATTACGTGTCGTTTATGTTTAACATGATCATCCGTAGCCCGATTTAAACGGACTCAGTATTATAAGCCCTGCTATATATTGAGTCCGATAGCCATTCAGTGAGAGTTTTTACAATATAATCCAGGCCCTCATATAATGAGATTTTGAATACGTTTGCTTGACCTCTTAGAACGGATCTGTTGCATGTTCCGTGTAGTATATTGTAGAAATTTGGCTACGGATGATTATTACATAAACGACACGTGATGATCGAAAGATCCAGCCAGGACCAGTTACATGCAGTGGTCGTGATAGTTGGATGGCCTGTTATAAGGGTGGTCGTCAGGCTGGGGTTTAATGTACATACGGAAACAAACCAAGCCAGAATTTTGTTACATTTTGTTTCAACGGGCCCAGTTGAGAAGAGTGACACACTGGCACAGGGAAATAAACACCTGTTGACACTAATTACAAGAGCATCGGTTGGTGTGTATTCTGAGGTTTAATTATAATGCAGAAGCTCTCACTGTCTGGCTGCCGGACTCAATATATGACAGGGCCTAATAATATTGAGTCCTATCAAATCGGGCTAGATCATCCGACGAGCACAGAGGTTGGCAGATCTTTTGTTATTGGATCATAACTGAGTATGGCCCGGGTCCCCCGTTGTGTAATTCTCAGCCTTCCACCAAGTCAAGCATATCTTCTATCCTATGGGATCTTTTACCCTATTTGACAAAAAACGTACTAGACAGAGCCATTTCAACACCAAAAATAAGTTGTTATAGGATACAAAAATGAAATTGATGCATGTAAATGTAAAACAAATATTTAAAAATGTTATTCCGTCTATCCCAATTGTCCATTTCTCTTTACAACATGGGCGCTAAATATCAAAATGTTCTTATTAACATGGTGACATGCCAGCAGCCAACTTAACATTTCCATGAGTTTTTCGGTCGGTTTTCAAGGATTTTATACACAAGCACATTTTAAATTCAGCCTACGTTTTATCGAATAACTTTATAACCATTATATATTCATAATATTCATATTATATAAATAAGCTATATATAAAATCTAATTAATCCTTTAATGGTTTAAACTTAAGATTAAAGGAAGTTGCAATTCTGGATTTTTGCCTTAAGTTTTTTTCCTGTCGAGGACTGGAAAACCACTAAAACCCTACAGTAAATAACTGAATTTCCTTGATAACTTGTATCAAGGTTATACACAATATAATTGGCTTATCTCTCTCTCTCTCTCTCTCTCTCTATATATATATATATATATATATATATATATATATATATATATATATATATATATATATTCATATATATAATCTAGATAAACCGTTAATGGTTAAACCTTAAAATTAAGATGCGCCTCTCTCTGATAGACTAGTGGTCCCTTGGCCTTCAACTGCGTCACATATATATAAGTTGGCCCATGGCCTCAGTTCTAGCTGGGGAGAACGCTTGATTACAGGTTTGTGCAGTATTGAAAGTTTTCTTTAAAATATATACCCTTATAAATGCCAGTTAAAAACAACCTTTATGATTGTTGTTATAACCACAGATCTCTTTAAGTTGCCCTTTCACTTACCTTTTGAAAAAGAATGTGTGATTTCTGGCGTCCTCTGTGTATAAATTTATGATCTATGGGTAATTCTGGTTGTTAAAAGTTCCTACGAGGCCTCCGTGAAGGATGATGACTTGTTTATCAACATGTTTGTAAACAGAACAATGTTGACAATCTGGAAAAACATGTACCCTAAGGTGGTAGGTTGCATATATGCGGAGGTAGAAAGGTCACTTGTTGCAAAAAGCCATTTATCTGACTTGCCGCCAAATGCCCTTTTTGAATTTGTTTTCTTTATTTTTGCGGGCCCTTAAATATTATAAACACGATGATATAAACAAAACAAGCAGCCTGCATGCATGTGTGCGGTGATGCCTATTTTTTTTATAAAAGCTCCAAGGGATTACCTTAAATCTATAATGGTCAGATAGGTGGTTGGGCTCCTTTCTTTGCCAGTCTTCTGTTCAGCATTCCCCCCCCCCCCCCCCCTGCGGTTAGATTAATACAGAGATGCAACATTTCCATCGTAAATTAAAATTGTGCTGAAAATACGTTAGCCTGCCATCGGGCAGTAAAATATCTGACCGTTGACGTTCTTAACCGAGTTTATATGCACAATCAGGTAAAACAGGTTTCATTCACTGAAAAAAGATGCATGAAGGCCAGGAATAAAGCGAGGCTTTTCAACATTTTTTCTTCCCCGTCGTCCCAATCAAATTGTTAAAATTTTGTTCGGTTTCCGCAGACATCTTAAGAAAGTTTAAAATTTTCCGAAAATTGGATCATTGAAAAGTTTGACCGATATTTCATGGTGTGACAAACATGCAAAGTCGCCTTCGCCTTTTAGCCTTTAGATAACCCCTAGATAACATGAAGTTCTTGTTTATAGGATACGTTGCCTCCTCTTATTTTCCCTCTTTCAAATGCATGAGTAACTGCATGAGCTTTCTCGTGAGTAATTATGTGCGAAATTATATATTATATATGTATGTGTGTGTGTGTTTTTTATAGTTAATTATTTATACCGGTAACTTTGGGCCTGCATTACAAAGATAAAGGGATTAACCACAAAATAGTTAATCTATTTGGAGAACTGACATCAGGCACCAGGTCGGTGGTAAAGCTAACTTATCGGTAAAAATATATTCGTAAGAGTGACCTGAAGGTCTTCGGAAACAACCTATAGTCCGTTTCACCATGCACATGCTGTCCACCTGTTTTTTGTTGATGATTTTCTTAAATGTTTATATTTTTCATTAATTTCCAAGAAACTAACATATGGAAGTGACAACCTAATATGGCAATTAAGAATTTTACAATAAATCTGCCGTTTATGTTTTACAACATTTTAGTCTCTTCACCATGATCTGGCATAGTAGCCATCTTTGTTTTAGCTGGTTATATTTTTTTGAGTGTTTACATGAGATCATCCAATCAGCAGCTGTCAGTTGAGGCTGTTTTGCATGTGACCAATGACCTTGACCGCCATAAATGGGTCTGATATGTTGTAAAATGTAGACTGAATTCTCATAATTTAAAATAATTCTGTTTTTTAAATAAGGTGTAAGGTTGGTATTTATTTACCTTGTTGAAAATTAGGTTCTTTAATCCTCTGCTCTACACTACAATTGTTTCCCTTGAAATGTAACTTATAAAAATTTTCATAGCAAAAAACAGGTGGACATGAGGGGATGAAACGGACTATATCAATACAGGAGGCTAAACAGTATCAGAGGGCATAATCTGTAGACAGGCAGTCACGGCAGGAGTGAAGAAACTCTTTTAAAGTGGAGGAAAAAAGAGACAGAGAGTAGACAGAAAAAAACAAAGTCTGAATTAACATAGCCCCTTGCAGCATTTAATTACACGAGAAGCAACAGATTTTGCTTTTGAAGGACTGGACTATACTACCACAACCAGCACTGCCGACCACGAACAGACAGACAAACCCAAGGCGAAATTTCCTATCGTCTCCCGAGACAGAGGATGTCAGAAATGGTATACCGGCAACTAATCATGCATTAGAAGGATCAATGGATTAAATACAAGTTAATCACTTTGTTTTTTATTCTATAAATGCACATTACAAATATAAATAATGACGGTGCTATAATTACAATATAAGTATAAATAAGCTATTGTGACAGTGTAGAAAGACAATATAAAGTGTAAACATGTACTCCGTAACTGCGGATAGTCAAAACCGTTCCAACATTTACTGTATATAAACTACAACGTACGTGAATAGAAATTTTTGTTAAAATGTTATTATGGAATATAAATATTATTACTAACATGGCTCCATCACTCTATCTTTTCATAACTATCTCTTGAACAGGATATACACGTACTTCAAAAGTGATAAAACAGATCTTGTGACTGTTTAGTGCACTAAAAAAAACTTATGTTAAAACTCTGGGTGCTCCATAGAAGGGATACACAGTGAAGTCATCTGGAGAAAGTTAAATGAACTACTAACATCCCATTTTGATTATTATTTTTGTTTTCTTTACCCGTCAGCTGTAAAATGACCCTAAATATAATTGTATATTGTATATAATATTAAATACTTAAATAATTATACAGAAGTATATCATGTTATTTTACTTGTGTGTTTTTATGCAATGAGAATTTGGGTCTAAGCTAATTTTCTTGCAATTATCTGGTTATTAATAAAGACGGCATACACAAACACATTAAAACAAAACACGGAGACAGATACATCCTGTTATATGTCCTGATCTATAACTACTGCTCAGCAGTCAGAGGAAACTGAGATAGTATCAGAGAGATTTTAGGGTTAAATTTTAAAAACTGACTTAGATGCTGGAAAGCTAAAAGGGGTGTTTCCATGTGCGCGTATATGTGCATATGCATATATGCTTGAAAATCGGCACAGGAGAGATTTTCATGCATAGGGTCAGCGTGAACTCAGGGATTCAGGGTAAAATGACGTCACTACACCATGTTTTTGTAAAAGGCCTGCCCGATTCACTGTACAAATATATTCGTCTGCCACTTTACGCATATACGCATATATATACCCGCGCACATGGTTGACTTTTAAACCTATTCGCCTTATATGCTCAGTTTTCATGTTGGCCTAATAAGATCACTGTGCATTTGTAGCTGCGAGAAGAATTACATGTACATACAAAAAAAATCGACCGAGTTTTTCTAGTGTAGCCTTTCTCACGTGAACAGGCAAACATTTAACAGGCCTATATATAACGTTTCTCGTCGGCTGATCCGAATCTAAATTACCCTATAAAAATTGTCATGGTTGAGCAGACCTGAAGTAAACTGTTTTACGTTTTATACGCCCCCTGGAAGATTTTAACGAGGTATTCGTCCATGGAGTCCGGGGTAAGCTCTCTGAAGAATGGCATCAATTCTAACATCTGTTTGAATCGAGGATGAAAGATCTCCCGCCTCCTGAGTGACGTCCCTTTGATGATGGACCATGCAGCGCCCTCTGGCGTTTCGCTACCAGCAAGGTCAAGGACGTATCCCAGCCCCATCGGTTCAAACAAATTTCGGCCAGCTTCGGTACCTTGGGTTAACAAAAAAATTAATATTATCATTATCTTATGATTCATATGAACAAAACTATAGGGGCGTATATGCGTGACCTTTATTTTCATTAAAAACCTTCCGCAAGAATCTCAATATGTTTGGCAGACATTACCTCCCCTTCCGATAAGACAAGTTTAAAAGCCAATATCTATAAGAAAAAAATCATAATGGAAAACTTTGATAGAAATGAACTGTGCTGTGGGACCCTTCTAATATAAATACGTGTATCGTACATCTTTCTAATAAAAAAATGCTCTGGCCGCCACGCTACCAGATACCTTTCTTCATCAGGCCGCAAGCAAAGTATAAAGTAAAAGCATAAAGCAGGGTATATGGTAGCGTAGATGCCAGACCCTTGCTGTGTACAGGAAGATGTATTGCAACGTTAGGTCAGTAGCGGACCTGTATAGTAGGTTTGAGCGTACGATAGTCTTATGACAACCGAGCATCGCAGGACTGCCGTTTGACGATATGTTTCTGTTTTGCGACATTCGTAGGAGGCTCATTTATATAACATCAGCAGAAAAATCGTATATTTGACTTTGACAACCTTAATTTACTTGCCCAAGAAATATACATAATTTATATGTTAACGCTACAACCCAACATTCTAAACCACCTTTCTTATATCTACTTATATCAATTCTGTCGTTGTCCCGCTTTATTCCTAGGTCATCGTAGGTTGTATGTGAGAGAGTGTTACGGGAGCGACAACTCATGATATTATTCAGACCAAGTCGTTCACTAGTAGAAGAAATCCATCTTTAGTTCAGCAGAACATTGATACACAGAGAGACAGTGCACGAAGGCAGTTCTGAATCGATTCTTCAAGCCTGATGGTTTACGATAGTTGTTCTCACCATCCAGCGCTTACCTAGTCTAAAAAGACCTAAAACGTCTTAAGTGGAGAATTAAGATGCCTGTAACTCATGACCGGATTCCAACTACGTGTATTTATAAACTGAATCATCTCAGACTGGAGGTGGCGCCACCTGTTGTTGATGACGTATCCCCGGAACAGGGGTGGGGGGTTTTCTTATGAACAGGAAAGAGAATAATCCTGACGTCACTAAATATCTTTAAAATTGAAAGTTATTAAAAGTTACCAAATTAACATAAAGTGCTAAGTGTATGGAAAAAGAGGCTAACGCTGTAGTGAGCTGACGAAATCAAAGCGATAGATGTGGAAACGGTGTACGTCGGTCGTCTACTGACATTTGACTGCAGGCATCTAATAGCAACGTCAAAGTTGAGTTACTAAAGTTACAACCTCAAATACGCTCTTTATATCAACATTGCAATTGTTACCTATTAATCCAAGTGTGCATATCGTTATTGAGACATCAACTGGCGGGTCGGCCATCCTGAGATCATTGCGCATGCCCCCGAAGAAACCCAACAGCGCATGCTTACTGGCTGAGTATGCGGTCATGAAAGGTACGGAATATTTCCCTAAAAAAATGAAGTACATGTATATTATTATAATAAATCGCTACCTTTTCCTAAACATGAATACACCATGAACAGTGGCATCAACCAATTCAAATCAAAATCGAATTAAAACAAAGATAAAATGACACCCAAAGGTAAATATACCCTCTCATAATATCCAAAAGAATATTTATAATTGACAGAAATTAGAATATTCATGCAAGTGAATCACACTGCAGATTTTTTTTCTCTAGAATGAATTATTGTAAAACATAAGTTATTTAACGATTCTTGCTAATTTGATATTTATATCATTGTCCAACAAATGTTGCTTTATACTAGCTTTAAAACAAGGTAGCGAAAATACGACATGATGGTTAGTTGTGGAGGTATAAATAAACGTAAAACCAGAAAAGTATGACATGGCTGATAGCCCTCAGCTAAAGAACATAGTACCATACAACACCGCATTGCGCAGAATCACACTCACAAGAGAACAACTCTGCTGGTTAGGGTTTGTTTGCGCCAAAATCTGCCATCCACAATGCACCAGGGCTTCTAAATACACCAGCGGCGTAGGTATAAATGTTATGAAGAGGGCAATTTTTCAAAGTTAATTACGTAAACATGGGCTTTTTAGTGGACTTCATGGAATAAGTAGGCCAATATTTTGTACGCATTCGCATATGAAATGTAAACGGAAGGTGTCTTTTTTTTTAATTAAACAAATTTTGATTTTTAATTTTGACAGTTGAGACAAGTAGTCCCGGCTGTCCAACACTACCTCACTAGAACTAGGTTCACTTTGAGTAGAAGTTGTATACAACACCTACCGGCGGACGACGAAACTACTGCAATGTTTCCTTTGGACTTGGACAGCGCGGGCAAGGCATGCGACGCGAGGTGGACGAACGCTCTGAAGTTCACGTCCATCATTTTGTGTAGCATGGTCAGGTTGTCACGGGAACCAGTCCAGATGTCAAACTTATGGAGATAGGCGTGGTTCAAAATCAAATGGTCCAATCCACCAAGTTTTTCCAACGCAAACTGAAAATAACCAAACGGAATAGATAGTCTTTAAAAAGTTATCATATAACTCCCTTTGTTAAACTATTATCATATTTTACATATATTATAATATATATTTAAAGTCTTAATGAACTCGACTCACTACTAGTAACACTAGGCATTAATAAATATGGGACTGCTAGGCCTACCTGATAGTCTCTCTTGTGTCAGGAGGCTGAAATGACTCTAATTATGCAGTAGAAAAATTAAGGCATGTTAGTTGTTACAAAGGTCTGGGGACGTGGGGCACGTGCCTTCTTTACAACAAGGAAAGAATAAATACCTTCATTTAAAACTAGAATACGGGTAGTCGACAAGCGACTACGTGTATCCGTCAAAATCAGAGAAGGACGGGTGAAGTGAGGCATGGATTGAGTGGCAAGGGGAAATAGAGTTACATGTGTTACATATTAGAATGGATCTCTGCCACATAAACATGACTGTGGCGCCACCTATTATTTGAACGAGAAACTATCCAAGATGTATACACATGCAAAATTTCATGCGGAAAAGTCAAACCACTGCAGAGATATGAGTGATTTTATCCCACAGCAGACAAAAAGATGGACGCTGTGCAAAAATGGCTGCAGGTGGCGCCACCATTTTTGTGTATGTTATAAAGCTATCCAAGGGCTACATTTGTGTAAATTTTTTTTCCTGATTAATCAAACTAGTCCGGAGACATAAGCATTAATGTCTGCAGCGTGAACGTGAATGTAGGTGGCGCTACCTTTCATAAAATTAAGAAAGCTATCCAGGATGTATACGCATGCCGAATTACAGGTAATTTGGTCAAACCACTGCAGAGATATGAGTGATTTTAACCCAAGGCAGACAAACAGACGGACGCCGTGCAAAAATGGCTGCAGGTGGCGCCACCATTTTTGTGTATGTTATAAAGCTATCCAAGGGCTACATTTGTGTAAAAAATATTTTTCCTGATTGGTTGAACAAGTCCGAAAATATAAGCATGGATGTCTACAGCGTGAACGTGAATGTAGGTGGCGCCACCTTTCATAAAATTAAGAAAGCTATCCAGGATGTATACGCATGCCGAATTACAGGTAATATGGTCAAACCACTGCAGAGATATGATTGATTTTAACCCAAGGCAGACAAACAGATGGACACTGTGCAAAAATGGCTGCAGGTGGCGCCACCATTTTTGTGTATGTTATAAAGCTATCCAAGGGCTACATTTGTTTAAAAAAAATTCCTGATTGGTCGTACGAGTCTGGAGATATAAGCATGGATGTCTTCAGCGTGAACGTGAATGAAGGTGGCGCCATCTGTCATAAAATTAAGAAAGCTATGCGGGATGTATACGCATGCCGAATTTCAGGTAATTTGGTCAAACCACTGCAGAGATATGAGTGATTTTAACCTAAGGCAGACAAACAGATGGACGCTGTGCAAAAATGGCTGCAGGTGGAATCACCATTTTTGTATATGTTATAAAGCTATCCAAGGGCTACATTTGTGTAATTTTTTTTTTCCTGATTGGTCAAACGGTTCCCGAGATATGAGCTTGGATGTCTGCAGCATGAACGTGAATGTAGGTGGCGCCACCTGTCATAAAATCAAGAAAGCTATCCAGGATGTATACGCATGCCGAATTTTAGGTGAATTAGTCAAACCACTGCAGAGATATGAGTGATTTAACCCAAGGCAGTCAAACAGATGGACACTGTGCAAACATGGTTGCAGGTGGCGCCACCTTTTTGTGTATATTATAAAGCTATCCCAGGGCTACATTTGTGTAAAAAAAATTTCCTGATCGGTCAAAAGGTTCCCGAGATATGTGGGTTTATGTGTTGAAACAGACGCACAAACGGACGCTGGGCAGAGAGGAAAGGTCAGAGGTCAAGGTCACTTGGTTAGGCACCAGTTCACATGTTACCCGATAATTTGTGTAAGTTTCGGAAAAATCTGTCCAGTAGTCTTAGAGGAGTTCTCCGGAAACGAACGCGGCGGCGGCGGCGGAACCCGGTCAAAAACATAGTATCCACAAAACTTTGTTTTGGCGGATACAAATATTTAAGGATTGTATTTATTTCTAAAAAAAAATAGAGATATCAGTCATTGCTTTATAACATTCAAAAAAGGTGACTAGTAACACGCCAAAACAGTTTTAGTTGAAAGCTGCTGGTTGGATAATGTCAAATATAAACACTCCAGGATACAGGCCCCGTTGAAATGAAGATAGTTACTCCCGCAGGGACACGTCTGACTTGTCATATCACAGGAAAGTGTTCACAAATTAGTTAAACTAAGTCTTCATTTTATAATCCTTTGTGCTAGACTTGGTTGTCACTTCCACATGTGGTTTTCTATGACGTTATCCAGAAATCTATGTTTTTTTTTTTTTTAAAAAAAAGATCCATAAAATCAATTGGACACAGGTTGGTAGAAAGGACTTTATAGTATGATGGACATCTCCTGCAGGGGCGGATATAAAGTCTCAGAAAAAAGGTGGGGATGCGGGGGGGGGGCACAGATAAACAATTAGTGTGCCTGGGGTACTTACATAACTCTTACATGCAGAAGTAAATAAAAACACGGTGTGAGATGCAAAATCCTGCGCTGGATTTCTTTAGTTTCCTTGATTTTTCCCTTTTAATCCGCCCCTGTCTTATACGTACCTGTATAACCTTATCTGACGTCTCGGGTTTGCTGAAGTCAGCAGGAATGTAGTGGAACGTCGTTGTCTTTGAGGAAGCAATTTTCTTACATTTCTCAACCACCTAAATTCAAACATAAAACTTAAATCTTGGAGTGTTAAAAATAAATAAAAATGAGTATTCAATTATTCAAAACCATTCAGCTGGTTCCCGCACTGCTTTTGTTCGTTTCTTCCCCTCATGTCCACCTGTTTTCTGCTATGAAAAATTTTATAAGTTACATTTCAAGGTAAACAATTATAGTGTAAAGGAATAAAGGACGTAATTTTCACCCAGGAAACTAATTATATATACCTACCTTACAGTTTATTTAAGAAACAAAATAATTTGAAATATGAGAAATCCGTCAACATTTTACAACATATTAGACTCGCTTATTGCGGTCAGGGTCATTGGTCATATGCAAAACAGCCTCAATTTACAGCTGCTGATCGGATGATGTCATGTACAGTAAACACTCTAAAATATATAACCAGCTAAAACAAAGATGGCTACTCATGAATGGACACATCATATCTGCCAGATTATTGTGAAGATAATAAAAAGCTGTGAAACATAAACTCGAAATTTATTATAAAATTCTTTATTGCCATTTTAGGTTGTCACTTCCATATGTAGTTTTCTAGAAAATTATTGAAAAAATATAAACTTTTAAGAAAATCATCTCCAAAAAAATCAGGTGGACACAGGTTGGTGGAACGGAGTATAGTCGATCAGGTTCGGTCAGGAGAATTACGTCAGATTCACACCATGGATAAAATGTCAGCAGAAAAGCGTTATCTAATTTTCTTCTTCGTCCTGTGATAATCAATGGTAGTATTGAAGTCGATATTTTTAATGAAAACAGAGTCAGCAAAACACGGAGATTATAAATACATATCTTATGCCTTCTCTTGTAATTATGCCGCAGATGTGGCTTCGGTTGTAGTGTATTGTGACATGACTTATTTTGTATGAAAAATAATGTCACGTCCTGGTCATGACAACAGGACACGTCAATTGTCGGAAATAAAAGACTGAGGCCACACCAAAAAAGTTGCCATTGTTGCCCGCACAAAAAAAAACTACGCAGAATCGAACAGTACGGACTAACAAGAGCTTTCAATAGAAACGACCTCTGGCGGCAGGGTGCCTCTCCAAGTTAAAATTAACATAGTCGTCCGAACACAAAATGGAGCCTCGTACACCAAGTGCACAGTTGTTTGAAGTAAGGCAAGTTAAATGGTTATAAAAACGGCAAAAAAGTAAGGACACACCAAGTAAAAGTAGCTATGGTTGTCCGAACACAAAACTGAATCCACGCCAAGTAAAATTTGCTATTTTCGCCCGAATAAAGCTGAAACCGTGCATACTGGTTAATGTGGCCATAGTCGCCGGCACAGGATTGCATGAGACCACACAAAGTAAAATAGGCTATAGTTAATGATAATTCATAATTATTAAAGAAATGCAGAGAGTGAAGGTTGAATAGATTAAAAAGATATATGAGATATCGCATCATTCACTGGACAGATTTTCCGACAGCTTAAACACAAAACCATCCTTTCAATTTACTTGAGCTCCGGTATAGCATTGTTTTTAAAGGGTTATTTGTCCTCAGTCAAAAGTATCATCAGAAATATAATTTATTTGTACTCCAAAACATAGAGTTCGTGTGGCAGGACACACGCGGACCGGTTACCTGTTTCAGTAGATCCTCCCTCCGGGCTGTGATGACGACACTGGCGCCATGTTGGGCGTAGTGATACGCCGCCTGTTCACCGATCCCGCTGGAAGCCCCGGTCACCAACACACGTTTACCAGCTAACGTACCTGTCAACGGGATTAACTGTTTAAGAACCGATTATAAAATAACTATTATGCATCTTATAACAATAATAATAAAAATAATAAAAATAAAAATAAATATAATAATAATAATAATAATAATAATAATAATAATATAATACAGTGACAATAATTAATTGGTATTATCATAAATTTTTTTATATATTATTATTTAAAGCCCTGGATATAATGGGAAGGGAAAATTCAGTCGGGGTTCCATAAGGGCACGGGCTGTGACTTCATAAGAAATGCATGAATGAATACGTTTCTTGGGCGACGCTCGAACCGGGGAGTTATAGTAGAATTATTGTTATTACTAGCGGTATACCATTAATTCTGATATCCGGGTTTTAGTGTGTGGGCAAAATGACAGCTCCATCAGCGGTTTCACATTTTGCAAGGTCAAGTTTTGACAAGGGCAGGAAAATACGATAGGAGAGGTCTCCAAACACAAAACTCGAGGAGGGAATCAATCTGTGGTGCATGATTGGTACATGATAGTGTAGAAGATACATGTTAGTATAGAAGCTGGAGAAACGCTGGACATGACCATGTCCTCGTTCGCAACTAGAGTAGGATTATTATTAACTGATAGTATAGCTGTTGGAGCAGTGATGCTAAATTAAAACTGACTATATCGATGGTAATGACAATACCGATGATAATATTTAATAGTCAATCATTAAGAATAATTAATAATAAAAAATAATCAATATTAGCAAGTTATAAAAATGTATTACAGTTAACAATTAAGCAGCTGTTGCCACGGTTTGGATACCTGGTTCACCTAAAACCCAAAGCATGAAACATATTGATAAAATAATGAAACAAAGATTTTATCATTCATACATTTATCAAAGTATAGCTGTAATTAATTTATATCGTATCTACGGAATCAGTTTCATGTAAACGCACACAGACACACACATGCGCAGAAGCGGATCCAGGGGGGGGTCCAGGGGGTTCGGACCCCCCCCCCCCACCCTTTTTCATCAGAAACGTTCTTTTAAGGGCTTCAGACAAAATTTTGCCGCCTGGACCCCCCCCCCCCCCCTTTTCAGGCCTGAGGACCTTTTTTTAGGGTTTTCATTTGTCCTCCTGGGTTGGACCCCCCCCCCCCTTTTTTTTTTCCTAAATCCTGGATCCGCCCCTGCATGCGAGATGCATTTTATAATTTCCCCCGCACGACCATTATGCCAGAAATGCTTACATGATCAGCAAAAAATGCAGCAATGACAAACAATCACCAAGTACATGTACTGCAGTGTAATCTTATCTCGTGGTTACAAGATGCAAATGGAAGTGTCTAGCTCGCTACGCGAGGTGATCAGTGAACTATCACAAGCGAGTGCACGATGCCGAGTACATGCGTACCCAGCCTTCCTGCACGGACATTCGATCGCGAAAGGGGTGCGCCGATCTCTGCCTGTTTGCAGATTTTAGATCTCATTGTAAACATCTCCGAAGCATACAGTCCATTAGAGAATGTTTTCGCGTCATATACATCATATGCCGCTCGCAGCCCCTCATGCCCCCCCCCCTCCCCGGCACTGCATCTGTGCCATTGGTCGTACTACTCTGGATTTGTTATTACATTTTCACAACACATAACCGTTTCTTTGGGTAGACCCTTAAATGATGCAAATATATTAAGTAATATAGGTTAAAGAAACAAGTAAAACTAGACAACCAGAGGTCGAGCGCTTGCCGGAAGTTGAAATGACAGACAGACGGACAGACAGAACATATTGTGGGTTTTCTATTATTGAATGACCCTCAGCGTTTGCTGAGAAGTTTTGGCCTGTAAAATGACATATCAGACAAAGCAACGAGGAAGCAGACAAAGCTGACAACAAAAGACGAACAGACAGACATACTGACACATCTGTGATAACAGATTACAGACAAAAGCGCCGAAGGTGAAGAAGAGCAAAATTAGCGATAGTTCATGTAGGTAAGGTTTATAATTTTGGAGAGATAGCCAAAACATGATATGTTGGGGAGGTGAAAGTGCAGCGCCCCCTAGTGGCTATATCCGGGAAATGAAAAATCTGTTTTGAGATATTAGTGTAAGACTTAAGATGTAATAGTTTCAAAAGGATTCTTTCAAAACTGTGGTCTGTAGAATGCTATATGTGAGACGCAAGAGCAAGCAGGCGAATTTGAGGACAACTCACAAACAGACGGACACACTGACAAAGTGACACAGGATTGAGACCAGATGACATTATCAGTTTATGGAGAAGACTCAGAGAAAAAAAATAAGCTATAGTTTATGTATATGAGGCTTTGGGTTTTAGACATATGGCCAATGTAATGATATGTGTGTGAGGGTCGTTTGCAGCGCCCCCTAGCAGCCATAGTCAAAACATGAAAAAACAATTTCGAGATACTAGTGTAGGACTTATGATATGTTAGTTTCAAAAAGATTCCTGCAATAATGTGGCCTTTGGCGCAAGATGAATGAAATCTCGAAATATCTCTATTCACGAGATATTTTACGAGATACTGCAAGACTTGTAATAAAATCTTATAGTACTAGTTAAATGCTACCTGATGCAAGAAACTAGATCACTCTAGCTTTAAAACTGACAAAGTTAGAAAAATAAGACCCCTTATTTTCGAATATCCTGATTTTTACCCCAAAATTTGTAACCATGGTTACGGCAAATTTGAGTCAGCTACCCACAAGATGACAGGCCTTGGAATGACGATTAAAATGAGCTATTGTTGAAGTAGATACGACTGAAAGTCACACAGATATGGAAAAAAAAAACGTTTTGGGAAGTTTTGACGACCTTGACCTTGACCTTTCACCTATATTAACCAAAAACAATAGGGCACCTAGAAATTATGTTTTTCATCATCCCTGTAAGTTTCAAGGTGATTGTGGCAAAATTGTGGCCAAGGGAGTGGTGACAAACAAACAAGAACCAGCAAGAAGGCGAATTGGAGGACAACTGACAAACAGACGGACACACTGACAAAGTGACTCAAGATTGAGTCCAGATGACTACTCCAGATTATGGAGACGACTCAAAGGAAGAAAAAAGCTACAGTCTATGTAACTGAGGCTTATAGTTTTGGAGATATTGCCAAAGCATGATATGTTGGGAGAGGTTCGAGTTCAGCGCCCCCTAGCGGCCATATCCGGAAAATGAAAAATTGGTTTCGAGATATTAGTGTAAGACTTAAGATGTAATAGTTTCAAAAGGATTCTTTCAAAACTGTGGCCTGTAGAATGCTATATGTGAGACGCAAGAGCAAGCAGGCGAATTTGAGGACAACTGACAAACAGACGGACACAATGACAAAGTGACACAACATTGAGACCAGATTACAGTATCAGTTTATGGAGAAGACTCATAGGGAAAAAATAAGCTATAGTTTATGTAATTGAGGCTTTGGGTTTTAGAGATATGGCCAATGTAATGATATCTGTGTGAGGGTTGTGTGCAGCGCCCCCTAGCAGCCATATTCGAAAAATGAAAAAACAATTTCGAGATACTAGTGTAGGACTTATGATATGTCAGTTTCAAAAAGATTCCTGCAATAATGTGGCCTTTGGCGCAAGATGAATGAAATCTCGAAATATCTCTATTCATGAGATATTTTACGAGATACTGCAAGACTTGTAATAAAATCTTGTAGTACTCGTTGAATGCTACCTGATGCAAAAAACTAGATCACTCTAGCTTTAAAACTGACAAAGTTAGAAAAATAAGATCCCTTATTTTCGAATATCATGACTTTTCCCAAAAAAATTGTAACCATGGTTACGGCAAATTTGGGTCAGCTACACACCAGATGACAGGCCTTGGAATGACGATTAAAATGAGCTATTGTTGAAGTAGATACGACAAATAGTCACAAAGATATGAAGAAAAAAACGTTTTGAGAAGTTTTGACGACCTTGACCTTGACCTTTGACCTATTTTAACCAAAAACAATAGGGCACCTAGAAATTATGTTTTCCAACATCCCTGTAAGTTTCAAGGTTATTGTGGCAAAATTGTGGCCAGGAGAGTGGTGACAAACAAACAAACAAACAGACAGACAAACAGACATACGCAACTGACCAATATGCTTGCCGAAATCTTTGATTCCGGCAAGCAACAAACAAACAGACAGACAGACAAACAGACATACGCAACTGACCAATATGCTTGCGGAAATCGAAGATTTCCGGCAAGCAATAAAGTATGGACTGTGCCTCCAACATGTATGATCATAGATGGGGCCCGGAGAGGCCGTCACGGACCGCTGCACACGCCGGCCGCCCACCGTAAGGACCCTGCCGCCACTTGCGGCGACGGCGAGTGTCTTCGTGGTATGGCGAAAAAGGGCGCGAGATTTGACGAGACTAACAATGTGACCCCTGAATGTGACTGCGAGTGTCAGCCGCTATCCAGCGCTGCAAACCATGTGTCTGTAGCGTGAAAAATGACAGAATTATAGGCATTTCTTTGAATGGTCACGTGTTCTCGTTTCACGAGAAACGGTGCGAGATATGACGAGACTTGCGATTGAACGGCTTAGAACTAGAGGGATGCTGTCTAACGCCAAAAACCAGACCTTTCTATCGCAAATATCAACAGAGATAGAATCTGGAAAACTCCGAATTTTCAGATTGTCAAGTTTTACCCCAAAATTTGGTAAGCATGGTAACGGCAGCACAAAGCAACATGAGCGAAGAGATAAGCCAATGTTCCTAGTTTCAGATACGACCAAAAAAAATGGTGTCACGTTTAATATTTTTTGAGATATTGCAGAAAAATGACATGTTACAGTGTTTCATGTACCACGCCCCCTGGTGGCTATTTCCAAAAAATGGAAAACTGATTTCGAGATATTTATAAATAACACAAAATATATCAATTTCAAAGCCATTGTTAAAAAAATGCAACCTGTAGGTCATATTTAATGAAATCTCGAAGACCCTCGTTTGACGAGAAATGGTGCGAGATTTGGCGAGACTTTCAGTTTTATCATGTCAAGCTGCCCATAAGGTACATAATGACCAAAACCAGACGTCTGTAGCTTAAAAATTGACAAAGTTACAAAAAATGGTCGTGTTATTTCCAATTTCCATGATTTTTGCCCAAAAAATGTAACCATGGTAACGGCAAATTTAAGTAAGCTACATGTCAAAAGAAAGGCCAGGTGATGACGAAAAAAATGAGCTATTGCAGAAGTGGATAAGCCTATTTATGGCCAAGTTATAGTGCAAAAACCGTTAACCATACCTGTCGTGACCTTGACCCTTGACCTTGGAGCAATGTTGACCAAAAACAATAGGGCACCTAGAAATTACGTTTTCGAACATCCCTGTAAGTTTCAAGGTTATTGTGGCAAAATTGTGGCCAGGAGAGTGGTGACAAACAAACAAACAAACAAACAAACAAACAGACAGACAGACAAACAGACATACGCAACTGACCAATATGCTTGCGGAAATCGAAGATTTCCGGCAAGCAATAAAAACTGATTTTCTTGGGATCTTGAATTCTAACTTCAAATCTAATTAAAAAGAATACTTGATCAGTTAAATCACTTGCTAATCCGTTTGTCACAAGAGGCGATATACATCAACTTACTTGGATCGAAATGCGGTTCTCTTATCTGAAATCCAACCCAAACTGCAAAAAGTACAATTGCAATTAAGAGTAACTTCGTAAAAACACCCATGTTGGCCACGTCCAGCTGCACCCTGCCCTGGCTCGGTCACATAGCGGTATCTGGTCAAAGGTAAACCAGGTTGTCAACATAATTATTATGCAGTGGCGACATCTCGCGTGCAATTTTGCAACTACTGCAGATAAAGGCCTACAATACGTCGGCCTACATTCTATCACCCTGTGGTCTTTCTAATTTCTGTTGTCTGCTATCTAAGCTTTTGACTCGGTATAACGCGAGTTATAATGGAATACACTGTACAAACAAAACATAAATGGTAAGATACTTAAAGGGGCCCGATCATTTATAAACTAAAGGTAATCCCTTGTAGCTTTTATAAAAATGGGTCTGAAAACGTGGATATCACCGGACACAGGCTGCTTGTTTTATTTATATCAAGGTGCTTATATGTGGGGGCCCAGCAAAATAATTTAACCAAATTCAACAAGGGCATTTGGCTTCAAGTCAGATAAGTCAGAGCTGTGCAAAATGCGTTTTGCAACATGTGACCTTTCTACCTCCGCATATATGCAACCTACCACCTTAGGTTACATGTTTTTCCCGTTTGTCATCAAAGCTGTGTTTACAAACGCGTTGTTGATAAACAAATCCATACATCCTTCGCGTTATAAGAACTTTTCATAACCAGAATTACCCTTATAAGCTTAGATTATTTATATATATACACAGAGGAAGTCACAGAAAATTACATAATTTTTTTTTCAAAAGGTAGGTGAATAGGCACCTTTAAAGTTATTGGATCTTTGTACTCCAAAGTGCAAGCATGTGTCATTTCAAAGGAAATTACAAAGTCATTTCTCCTGTTCAGTTGATACAAGACAAAGCACTATATATATGGTAAGTGAAAGTTACCTTCTTTTTTACTGTATTTATTGATGAATATTTTAATAGTTTGAATACGTCTTGTTTTCAAGAGAGTTTTTATTAATGAGGATTTACCTAATATTGTCACCTTGATGTTTGCTGAAAAATTATTAATTTTCGAGATTCGTTAGGGAGATCATCTTCAGGACTTTTGTGTGAAATAGCGACCAAAAATAAAATACGGACAAACCAGTAATTGTTCGGATGAGGTGGTAAACTAAAGAATAATGAATAATGATTATTCAATCAAAAATTGAATGAAGTTTCTCACTGTAAATTAAAAATGCTAGAAGCGCATCCAGAGAGGGGTCCAGGGGGTCCGGCCCCCGCATTTCGAACCGCCGCAACCTTTTTTCAGGGCATCAGACCAATTTTTACGGCCTGAACCCCCCTCTTCCGGACCTGGGGTATATTTGGGGGGGGGGGGGGTTTGTAATGCATCCTCCTGGGTTGAGGCCTTCCTTTTCCTAATTCCTGGATCCGCCCCTGACTTCCTTGGGATAATTTTCACTTCCAGGCTAGGCCTCTCATATGAACTATATATAGGCCATATTAACAACAAACTATGCAGGCATACAAAAGACATATATAGGCCTAAATATAAGTATTACATGATATTTAATAAAAGTTATAGGAATGTATCAGTAAAATGTCTTTTTAATCTATTTGATAATATTCATTGTAATGTATGATAGTATTTGATATTATCAATCTATTTGATTGTATACATTTTAATGTACGGATGTGAGATGTGGGCCCATTCTTTAACTGAAATTAAGAGGAAGTTCAGTACAAGTTTGTATGTTTCGGAATGTAAATAGTATTACTCTAAATGCAGCGGTTTGAGGTGATTGTGGCAAATTTCAACATTTAGCAAATTTCTGCTACATATGCAGACCGTTGTATAAAACACTGGACAAAAAGTAATTCATATGGATGATAATAGACATCAAAAGCACTTGTATATAATATTAAAAGGTCAATCGCTTAAAAAAGATTTATTCATTTAATAAGTACTGCATATGCCAGTCTCTGTATGTTTTTGTACTGCTTAGTGTTGTAAATGTGATACCAATATTCCAGTCCTCTCAAGTATATTATTCTGATTCAATACTTTTGATACCGTTTTTTTCTACGTTATATGATGAATTTATGATCAAAATGTGTACCTGTTTTAACAAATTAGGCGTTTTAAAACAGTCTCTAGCTCTGTATTCCTTAGTGATTTCCAACAAGAGAAACAATTGGTCGAAGCTTTCATTAAAGGGGCCCAATCACCTATAAAGCATGTTGAGTTAACACGAAAAATAGCTTCTCCCCTTTAAAATAAATCTGTACCTGCCAAAATATTGCCTTGAAGCCGTTTTATTACTCCAGTAAAGTGTTAAAAACAGTGAACCGGGCGCGATCGCAGGTGTCAACATAGACACAGTGCGTGGGGGCGTGTGCAGCGCGGAGCCACAACACATGTCAATCAGGAGATGCCCTGACTGACTAGGTAAAAAAATATACATTTAATACATGATCCCGCTGGCTGAAACACCGTGTGTTGCCCCTCTTAATCGGACCTCCGGTCACGCGGCTTTGTTATGGTAAACAGACACACGTGTATGTGTTTACCAACAAGCAGAGCCATATAACAGCAAGGAAATGAGACTGCGTGCTGGGAGGGTTCTGCTAGGGAACTTTTGTATAAAGCAAAACTGAACTGAAATTGCGAAATAGTAGGCCTAATATCGCTCCTGATTATGTCCCTTTAAGATATTTTTTATTTTTAATTTAAGCTCTTTTAATTACAAAGGTCACACATATACATATTTCATACGTTTTATGTAAAATCACAATATTTGCATTTCCCGGATATTATGTTCGCTATAGTGCAAGACATTTAAACTTCACATACAATTATTACATACATTCTCGCGGGCCATATATATATAATGTCCACGTCTTCATACCTGTTCTGATAAAGGATTTTCTTTCAGCGCCGACGGCGGGGGAAAATTAAATATATTTATATGCTCGAAAAGAAAATCTACCTTCAGGAGTTTCCATGTTACGTAATAAATATCTATAATGCTTTTTAGACAAGGTAATTTATGTTCTGGTCAATAACTCCTTCAAAATACACGATATATTGTCCTTATTTCGAGAATTTACGTAAAAATATATTGAGGCCCATATATGGCAAATATGAACAAAATAAAATAAGTGGTTTTGATATTGGGCAGTAATGAAGAAAATGGAGGTTTTTGTTTAATTTCTCCCAGGAACTAGGTCCCAATTTTGAGTTCGGTAGGAGAACTTAGGGATATCTGGTGGTATGCCAAATTCAAGATTCATAGTTTTAAAACGTGCCAGTCTAACAGACGGATGGACGACGGACGCAGACTTATTGCTATAGCTTAGAGCTTACTTACAGTCAGCTGAGCTAAAAAATCTACTTGTCATGTAGATGTCTGTCTCCTTAACGCTGCTTGGGGCTACTAAAGAAAGTTTGTGTTATACATGCAATGACATTGACATTAAATGAGAAGGGTAAACGATAAAGTAGTTCTAAACAAAATTCTGGATATTAAGCCTAAGGTTGGCTCATTTAAAGGTAACATTACAATCTTGACCTAAATAGCCCTATCAGTGACTCTTCCACACTTAAAAATAAATGGCATAATAAGCTGCCTCGTAGAAAAACTTAGGAAAACAGCAGACAAACAGCACAATGCAAGCATAGCACTTAACGGTAATTAACTTGTAATTGTATTTTTGTCTGATGTCCATCTTCGCGTGATTTTTGGCAAAAATCAGACATTCTCGGGAGTTGTTTGGCGTTTTGGCCTGAAATTTTAAATGTATAGATGCCATCTTGGGTAGATTTCTTGCACCAGGACTGGAGACGCCACCTACAATCGCGTATTTGCAGAATACATCCAAGTTTTTATCTCATGAGTGGTTTGATGTATCTGCCTGAAAATTTGAATGTTAATAGATCTTGGAAGGGTTTATCTTGTATACAAAACTGGTGGCGCCACCTACAATCAATTTTATCAAGCTTCCATCTACAGGTCTGTTTTTGGTAAAAATCACATTTATCCTAGGAGTCACTCAATGTTGCGGCCTTAAATTTTGCATGTCCTTCCATCTCGGATATGCTTTCTCATACACAAGACAGGTGGCGACACCTAAATTCATATACAGTGGAACCCCACAATTACGACCACCCTGGGGACTGAGCAAAGTGGTCGTAATTTGGGGGTGGTCGTATTTTCGAAACTCTTACCGTGGTCGCATATAACACGCTGATATTTAATGGGTATCAGAGTTTATCTATTGCATATCTTTAATGTGAACTTTAACAAAATATTTTACCTAGCGGGGGACCCTTATTATGATTTTTGTGTGTGTGTGTGTGTAGCTGAACATATTTATTCATGATGAAAATTAATACACATGTACACATACGTAGTGACTAATGATGAACAAATAATAACACTAAGGCAATACGATTACAACCTACTAAATGCATATTGAACATAATACGTGGCTGTCATATATTTAGCCTTCCGCTTAAGTATATATTGCGTGCACTTGAGCTTTCCCGACGCTAAACTGCTGAGCCATTTGGTGCTGACTGCGCGTGGTGTTGCCGCCTTGATTAACGCTACTTTATCCTTCAAGGAGAGCTCTTTCAGAGGCATGGTTGCCTAACAGCAAACAATTTAAATGCAAACTTAACCAGTAGAGAAATAAACTGACAACGATCTATCAGAAAAGGCAAATTAATGTGAGGGATTTTCCCCCGATGCAAGCTTTATTTATAAATTTTACTGACTGCTCAATACTCAGTGTCAGTAAGGTATGAACACATTTAGGATTAACTAGGTCGTTAATTTTACCAATTAGGATCGAACAATATGTGATGAGTTGAAATATTAAGCCTGCAACCCCACACTTAGGGTAGCTGTAATAAAGGTGATCACTGAGGGGCAATAAGCATCTGACCCCAGGTCAGACCGGCTCGTTAAGTAATCAGGCCGGTGGTTACCCTCTTTGATCTATAACCTACACCTCAACGAGTCTTAGCGAAGACACCGAGTCGGGAAGATATGCGGGACCAGATTAACACTCGGGTTAAGAAACCTTGTTACCCGCTTTGATATTTCGTTAAGGCGCCTGTGACAAGACGCAGCCATTGACTCGTGACAAATGTTGTTTCAGTACTTCTCGGCGGTGGTCGCATTAGCGGGGTCGTATTAGCGCTGGGGCCAGGAAATCTGGTCGTAATTCTGAATTCAGGGGTGGTCGTAATTTTGAGTCATTTTTAAACATAAATAAACTAAAAAAAATTCGGGACCAAGCAAAATGGTCGTAATTGTGGGGTGGTCGCAATTGTGGGGTGGTCGCAAGGCGGGGTTCCACTGTATTCGTAAAATACATTGATGCATTTATCTCCGATGTGGTTGATGTATCAGCCTGAGTTTTCGCATGTACATAGATCTATAGGATGGCATTATCTTGTACACATGAATGTCGGTGCCGCATACAATATTTTCTTTTAGTTTTGTCTATCGGTGCGTCCTGGGATACTTGAGCATAAACTTTGAAGGGCTTTTTACATTATGAGAGATGGCCGCTTGTCGCCGGTACATACTCTAGTTTTTACAGATGATGATTATGAATAATTACAAGACGGAACAAATAAAAGTACGGTATTCTGTCAAATGGTTAAGCATATTTTATACACCTAGATGAGCGCTGGTTTATCTTATAGTTCATACATACCGTCACAACGAAATCTGTGAGACGTCTGGCCATTCAACTGGAATATCAGTATCACAACTGTAAAATCTGAGCTTCAGTACCAAAACATACAATGCATGGGTACCCCGTTACCCATTTCGTATCATACAATATAGGCTTGCTGTACAGGGTTTCACCGTTTTATTACAATCCTTTATCAGCAGGTAAAAGGCAATAGTGTAGACAGCCATATAACATATTAATATAATTCACAGTCGCTAATATTTAATTTGACCGTATAAAGCTGAAATGTAAATATCAGGCATTATCTAGTGTCTTCTTTTGGTAAACAGTTCGGTTAAATAGACTTCAACTACTCTTATTAAATAATAGGTCGAATTTTGCTCCCTCTGCGCAGGGGTAACTGTTTCATCTACTCGTCAGATTTTCCTAATTTGCATATATCCATTTCGGTCTGTTATTCAACAATATACCAAATAAATTCTAGCATATTTGGTATTTATGTACTCCTGCGTATATATATATGGACTTTTCATCTTATCACTCATTTGGCTGTTTTATAAATATTCGCAAAAGTACAGAAAATGTAATCACATATATTGCCATTTTAGCATTTAAAAAATTGAATACAATTAACATAAATGTAATTAAAATTGCATATTTAATGTTTGTTAAAATATTTTCCAAACATATAAATGATATGCCATATCTGAGTGAAAACTATATAAGTTTCTATCATTAATTTTAAGCGAGAAATAAGCATTTAAGTGAAAATAAGTACTTTACCAAAAAGGTCATAAGTTTCCATTGAAACAGGCCAGTAAACATGCAAAATAAAAAAAAATTAAACTACAGTCTATTTTTTTAGAAAGAGGAGATTAGTACCCTCTTGTAAAATGTATAGGTCGTGTTCTGTTTTACCTTCGGTTGGGGTTACACCCAAGCCCCTACACCTATTTCTAAGCCTCTTTTAGGAGGATGGTCGCTAGTCTTTGAGCATGTTAGTGAGATTTCGAGCGTCACATACGCTTATTTAACCCCGCGTTTCTGAAAGCCTTCTACGTTTAACATATTTGAATCATTCGAAGTATTTTTACATGATCTTGTCTTATTTTCTCTATAAAAACGATGAATAATAATAAAGAGCCAGTTTATCCATACGGTTAAGCATGAGTGTAGCATTTTGTATCATGCAGCTCTACAGAGCCTCTATACGGCTCTGCTGGTATGGGTTTGTGCACCCACAATGTACCAGGGCTTCTTAATACACCAGCGGCATAGGTACAAATGTAGTGAAGAGGGGAGGGTAGCCTGCTGAAATAGGCCTAGGCCTATATGCATGTTGGACAAGATCTGTTTGAACAAACTTTGATTTTAAATTTGACAGTTGTGAAAAGTAGTCCCGGCCGTAATAGTGCATGAGCCAGAACAGTTTTGACTACCAAATTGGGGGACTAAATGCCATTATGTTTTTCAGTTACTACGGTATCTGAACTGTATGAAAACATGTGATGGACGTGCAGCATGCCCAGCTAAATGTCTTTTTGGCGGCCATCTTTAAATTATGTGCATTTTTTAAATACAATTTAATTTTTGTTAATTATTTGGTTCGTGATCGGTCTGGTCTACATTATGTTTACCAAGAGCTGTTAAAATGACGAAACATAACTTTCTACATATACCCAAACTAAATTTTTATGAATAATATGAGGTAAACATTAAAATATTGATCATTTTTGTGTTCAAAATAAAAAAAACCGCAATTTTTCTTTTGAGTACGAATGTATATTGCAAAATAACATTTACTTCAAATGTTTTGAATGCCTAACAAATCTGTATGCAAAATAACACTGTTATGATATATTTTCAGCGAAATTACTAGTTTTCAGGCTTTTGGAGTGATACTAGGTGGTAACAAGTTTAAAATCACCTAATATCGCCCATCAGCAATAACGTTATTGTAGTTTGAATTAATCATTACAGTTGTCAAGATGTGAGCTTTTATCACCTTCTATTATTAAAATATTAAAAAATCTTGCAAAGTATACCCTCCAATTATACGAGAATCCGGATTTAATTAAATAATCCCAAGGCCTTCAGTCATAATGCGAACCTGTGCAATGGTATATACCTCAGCCAAAATGCTTTCATGATAACATGCTTGACCATTATAGGGAAGGGATTGATTCATTTTCAGTATATTTATAGTTATTATAATATAGTTTTCAGTTAGTTTGATGTATAAATAGTATAAAATCACTTGATGGATGTTTCAAATTCAAAGCTAAATTTGTTTTTGTGCCTGACTGCCTGTTATACACTATGGCAGCTTTGTTTTTCCCGTTCTTTAACATAATAGATATTTGGATTTAGAAACGATTTTGTCTGAAATAAAAATGAACTGATATAGTAAATGTTTAGTATATTGTTACACTTTTGTTCAGCCCATATCCTGGTTACCATTTAAGCTTTAATATGATAATGTTATTGGATATAAGAAAAAGCAATAGATATTTTGAAATATAAGAACATTGTTACTATATGCATATTCTCTCTCTCTCTCTCTCTCTCTCTCTCTCTCTCTCTCTCTCTCTCTCTCTCTCTCTCTCATTTTATATTATATTTATATTTATTTTATTTTACTACTTTTTTTATACTGCCCCTTTTGGGTCTCTTTGAAACGCCCCCTCCTGTTGTAATAAATAGAAACTCCCCTCATAGTCCAGTAAAACAGGGTTTCATTTTGGAGCAAATTTTGACAAATTATTTTGCTACCAGGCTGATATAAAAAAAAGTCAAAAGGAATTCTAGGAAAGGAAAATATAGATAATTTCATTTGCCATAATGCCATAAAAAAAGCCACATTTAAATTTTCATGGACACACGTATTATAATAAAGAATGCTTCATACCTTTGAACAATGTGTATTATAATTAAAAGCATAGTTCATTCACTTGAAAAGGCAAGGGATGTGAACACTTTACTGCTTAACATTTAGATATATAAAAAGATTTCGACTTTTTAAACCCAGTTTTTTTATATTATATTCATTTACAATTAGGCCTTTTCGCCATTTACAACAGTACAATGGTGAACCTCTTTATGGAAAAATGAACAAAAATAATTGGAATATACATTTCATTACTATATCTAACAGAAAAAATGTAACGTGCAAAAATATATTTGAATGTTAATTTTTATTTATTTTAAAGCCTGGACAATAAAAGAATGAAAAGATTACTGAATGACGGACTCACTGAGTGAATGAATTAATATGTAAGACAAATTGTCACAAAGACTAGATGGTTTTTACAAAACGTACATAATGAAGCACTCTTATTGATGAATGAATGGAAACATGCATGGACTTTTAACCGCAAAGACTATGTTATGTAGGCGTATCTATTTATTTATTTAATTATTTTTTGCAAGAGTGGTTATGCCTAGAATTTTTAGACATTTTCTAAGTATATTTACTCAAATTCTAGAACAAGCACACAAAAAGGTTAAACGTATGGTTTCGACTAAAATCAAAGAGAAATGTTCTCAAACAATTAATTATGTCCTCTTGAAATATCGGAGGCAAATCAATCCCGTAATTTCTAAATGATTTTTACATCTCAATTTTGAAGTCCTTTGACAGAAGAAATTCTTAACGTATTGGTCAGCAATCCTGAACGTCTGTGGGCTTTCTGACCCAGCATTTGTCTGATTACTAAATACCAGCGCCGCATACAGTGTTTTATGTTTGATTCAACAAAGACTTAATTATGTCACTGATAAATATAATCTCTTATACCTATAAATCTATTACAGTTTAAACTTAAATGATTTTTTTGCACAGTGTATGTTCCTGTTTAAAACAGTTGGGATTTTTTTTATTTCAGCCTGAAATTAGGCATATCTGCAGTGTACATTTTGGACAGCTCCGTCGTGTACAATACCTGTGGCGCCATCTTCAATTGTTTTATGTATCTATGCATACAGCCTAAGAGTGGTTTGAATTATCTTCCTGGAATTTTTATGTCCATACATGCTGAATGGCTTTCTTATACACAAAACTGGTGGTGCCATTTTCAATCAGTTTTGTGTTGTATATAAGCCCTTTTACCAGGAGTGACGCTGTGTAATTGGTGCTTGCACTTGGGTTCAAAATGTTTGGTACTTTTTATGTACATGTACGTGTCACACATGTATTGAAAAGAAGCAATCAAGCACTTTTCGTATAATGATCAAGCATGTTATCATGGAAGCATTATTCTAACTGATGTATACCCAACTGCACAGGTTCGCATTAGGCCTGTACGTAGGCCTTGTTTTTTATGAAATCCTGATTCTCGTCTAATCAGAAGATATACTTTGCTAGATTTTTCAACATTTTGACAATATAGGATGATAAAAGGTGACCTATTGACCTCTTTAATGATTTATATAAACTACAATAACTTGATTGCTGACGGGCGATATTAGGTGATTTTACCCTTGTTATCACACAGCATCACTTCAAAAGCCTAAAAACTTTGTTGAAAATATGCCATATTTTGATTATTTTTTATACATATATGTAAGGCATTCAAATTATTTGAATATAATAATTATTTTGCAATATATATAAACATATTCTAAAAAAAATTTTTTATTTTAATTTTTAATACAAAATGAATCAATATTTCAATATTATCTCAAATAATTGATCAAAATTTGTTTGGGTAACTGTAGAAAGTTATATTTCGCCATTTCTTAGCACTAGGTAAATATTATGTGGCCAAGACCGATCAAAAACCAAATTATTACCAAAAATTAAATTGTACACACAAATTTTTATATTTTAAAGATGTGCGCCAAAAAGACATTTAGCTGGGCATGCTGCATGTCCATCACATGTTTTCATACAGTTCAGATACTGTAGTAACTGAAAAAACATAAAAGCATTTAGTCCCCCTATTTGGTAGTCAAACCCATTTTTGGGGGGTCTGGCTCATGGACTATAACCGGCCCATCCCACATTGCCTGACTGAAAGAGATTCGTTTTGAGAAGAAACGACCTCTGGCGGAAGGGTTTACAATTATCCATTACACACAACAGGCGTTCTATTTTATCCTTTTTGCTAACGGTAGAATATTTTGTTGTTTCCCAGATGACAGCGCCAGTGGAACGTTCAGAACACCGAACATTCGAACAAATGGAAAACAAAAACACAGACGCCAAGTTAGCGTGTCAGCCAGGGAGACTGTTCCCCATTATATCGACTGACAGTTCTCCCAGTAATCCCAGCATGTTATTCCCAGTGTACAGTACGTCAGGCAGCGATCAGACAGGTAGATGCGGAGTGTACTACTGTTAGTGTTGGTAGTGTCTATCCGCACGACGGTCGTGCGGATTAGCTTTCTTATCCGCACGACAGCCACGTGTTCCCATGTATCGTACACTAAATATATATTAAATTTTCATAAAATAATTACTTAAATATCAGAGGAATTATAATTTTTGGGAAATTGATACAAAACAAAACTCATTAACAGAAATAAACATACCACAAACTACACCAAGTACTTGCCATATGACAGCTGGCCAAGGAATATTCGTGTAATAGGCCCGGCCCAGGCTTTTCCAGTGCACCGATTGTGTCTAATTTGTAACTTTATGTAAGTATTAAGTTTACATAAATAACCCAGCATCTATAACTTTTAAATAGTTCTGTTGTGCTGAGGTGTCTGTTACCAGCCATATTATTAGCAGTGGTTAGGTTTTATATTATAATATGAGTGGCTGTCGTGCGGATTGTACTTCTTATCGGCACGACGGTCGTGCCGATAGCCTCGGCCGTTAGTGTTACCAGGTTACACTGCAGTGTAACTGTAAGTGTAACCGGAAAAAATATAACGTAACTGTTATATTATAATGTACGTTAAACAGCGTAATGATGATTTATCAGGACTTTGGCAAAAATTACATTTATTACCTACATTTCATCAGCAATAATAGTAATCATGGGAGTAAAAGAATTGATTTAATTATCATTAAAGGCCTTTATTGAAAACACAAGCTTTAATAAGGCAATGCATTACCCAGGATATCATGCACAAATTTAGTATATTCTTTCGTTTGTCTTACAATATATTTAGTGTGGTTGGCTTACGGTTTGCAAGGGTTTCAAATTCACATTAGGGAAATTATCGCGAAAACGAAACGGTCATAAATAAAGTGTCTAATTGGTATTAATATATGCTAACTATGCCCCAGGTATTTCGGTTTAAAAGTCAAAAAGACTGTCTATAGGGAACAAGACATTCTTGACAATTTTATGGGTCCAATTGAGTGTGCTCAAATTAAATAATGAATGTGATAATGGAAACACTATGGGTAGGTTACTGCAGGCAAGATTGCAAAAAGTGAACCCACACAAAACAATGAAAATATTAAAATCTGGGGAAAAATTAGCCTCACAAATATGAAACCACACACAGTATCTATTGGTTCATTCCTTAACATGACCATAACTCTTGCAAAAATTTCCATGATTTTATAATCATTTGTTATGGTGGTGTTTATGGCATAAGACTTAAAAACCTCCAGATCACAGGCTTGCATTCTACAGAATATATGAATATATGTTACATGAAATAGAAAAAGTGAATTACTACTAAAATAAAACCGGGTAATATAATAAATTATATAAAGGGTCATAAAATAAGGCAGACCCAGTTATAATATTGTTACATGTCCAATCAGTATTTAGTTCATTTCTTCCAGGTGGTGTTGTGACTGGTGTGTCTACAGAGCAGGGGCTGGCCAGAGAAGAAAAGGTTGAAGCTCCTAAAAAGACGGACCTTTCCTGGCTGAGCAACCAGAGTTTTAAACCAGATCTGGTGGTACAAGTAGAGGCAGAAACAACTAGGTATGCACTCACAAAAAACTCATAGAGCTCACATGTATTAATGCAATTACACACAAACACTCACAAAAAAATAATTTTTCCTTCCTTTCTGTCTTCCTTTTTTTTTTCATGATTTCTTCTGCCTTTCTGAATTTATTCTGTCTTTCCTGCTTTTTTCCTTTCTCTTCCTCTTTTTTGCCTTTAAGCCTAGACCCTATTTGATATTATTTAAAAGTACAAAGTGACTTTGGATTATTGCCACAATCAAATAGGTTTGATATTGTTTCTAGTTATCATGAAGGAAAACCTGTGAGTTCTTTATAAGAACACAGGCAAAGTTTATATACATAACTTAATTTCATTCAATTTTATGTTGACATCCATTTCTTCATATAAATTTAAGATAAGGATTAAGGTGTTGTTATTATAATTAAGTATCAGAAATAAGCAGCCAGTAGATTAGTATTGATTTATGCAGCATTTTTTTTTAAATATTCAAATGGTTAGGATCTAATTACAAATTCCACTGACCATGTGATCAGATTACAGAAAATAAGATATTCATAAAGAAATTCTTTCCTGATTATTTTCACCATTCAGCTCCCTAAGAAGGCTTATATATCATACAACCTTTGGCCATATTAATCATCAAATAATTTGGAAAACTAAATTAAATTCTTATTCTTTGGTCTCAAACCATACTTTTTATGATACTTTCACATTGATTTCTTTACAGGAAAGATTATCCTCAAACAAAGCGGCATAAAAGATCAAAAGATACAAAGCACAGGAATGATGAAGCAGTTTCTGGTAATGTAAATTAAAATTGTATTGTGTCAGTCATGTTCTGGATGAGTAAATCTGTCAAGATCTATTTTCAGCTCAGCAGAGGAAGTTTGAGATATTATATCTCATTCTCCCCACTATGCTGTGAATGTTTTTTCTTTGTTATATAACATGCATATCTAAGATTTATTACTTATATGAGGTGGCCCTTCACTATTTAATTCAAAATATCTGAAAAAAGTAAGTTCAGCTTTGCAGTGTTATATGCATTTTTCAGATCATGATTGTGAGACAATAACTTTTCAGCCTGTTCATGACCAGTGATATTAAATTTTTCCTCAGATACCATGTATTACTATTTTCTAGGTTTGGTTCCAGCTACACAATACTAATACTTTATTTTGAGATGGTTTATCAGCAGAAAAATATTTGAATAATTTTTCTTTTCTTTGCTGTTAAGGGTGCATTAGGTATTCTGTATTCCCTGCTCGGAGAGTTTTATGTTTTGAAGTCTAGATAATTACTTAATACTTAAAAATCATTTAAAGTTCCCTGAATGTTACTGAAGATTTTGTAATATCTGTATAACACTTTTGATTATACTTCTCTGTAGATGATGAAAGTGATCCTGATAGGTCCAGGAAAAAGAGAAAAAAGAAGAAAAATAAACATAAAAAGGATAAACACAGACATCATTCTCCTGACCCAGCATCTGATACATCCACAAGGTTAGATGAAAATGTTTAAAATTGAAGCTAGTGCTCTCCACTTTTGAACATTTTTAAATTAATTGTGTAAGGTGTTAGTAATCATGATTTATAAGATGATAAATTACACCAATATTATAATATTAATGATTCTCATGTTTGTTATGATTTGCTGACAATAATTTAACCTGCCGTAATCAAAGCCATAAACTAGAAATATTTGGACTGTAAAGGTTCTGCTATGTAAGGAATACCACAAAAGCTGCCTGCTTTCAGTATTTGATTTCTGTCGGTTCTGAAATTTGGTGGCACACGTCCTGTGGTAGGAACAAATTTTCAATCCAGTATCTCACACAAACCCACATTTTGTTCACAATTTAAATATATTTGAAATGTGTTTATATTCCTATTTAAATTAAAATGTTTCTTAGTTTATCATGGGTAACTCATAACCTCATGAAATATATATGCTAGTCACTGTTTTGTGTTCTGACCTACATTACATGTAGCTCAACTGATTGTAGTTTGAAGGAACCAGCACAAGCAGCTCTGGTGAAAGAATCCATTGGAAAGGTTTTCATTGAGGAAATACCTGGACTGGAGGCAGCAGATGCTTTCCGATTGGACAGAAAATCTGACCCAAACAACCGTTTGTATGATGGTTTATACAAACAGCACATTGCCAGACATTATAGTGTTGGCCATTCTTGCCTTGGCTTACTGGCAAAACATGAACCTCTGTACTTTGACAGAACCAATAAGCATAGAAAAGAAGAATTGAGGACTAAAAGGTATTTCTCAAAAAAGAACCTAAAACAGCACATGTTAGAGTCTGAAGCAGCAAGGCCCAAAAAGACAACAGAAAACAGTCATGTTTCAGAAAAGGAGCATTTATCAAGCTTTATTTCTGTTAAGGATCCATCTGGGTGCTCTGTCACTTTGACAGAGACAAATCCTCTTGGTATCTACGATTCTGCTACAGAGCAGTATCTACAGGGAAAGCAAGCATTAACATGTGATGTATCTACAGACTCTGTCACAGTAACGTGCAGTCCTGTTCAGGTGAAAGCAGAGCAGCTGAATAAATTGTTACGACAAAATCCACAGGATGTGGAGAGCTGGATTGCGTTAGTGAAGCTACAAGATGACATCACTCTGGGCAGCACGCAAAAACAGTCAGAGAAGGCTGCTGCAGAGATCAAATCGGCCATTTTGAAACGTGCCATGGAAAACAATCCCAGCAGTATACCGCTGAAGCTTTTTCAGTTGCAGGTCTGCCAAGGATTATTGGATAGTGATCAGCTGACCAAAGAGTGGTCCCAGATGGTTTTTGTTCATGCAAATGATGTGAATCTCTGGCAGCAGTATTTATTATTCATGCAGAATCAGTTCAAAAAGTTCACAGTATCCAGCTTAATCAAGAGTTACAGTAAGTGCTTCTCAACATTACAAGCATTAGCTGATGGGACCATGAAGTCACATCCGTGCCTGCCTGGAACCAAAACTGAAATGATAAGTGAGTACCAAGGCTTTATACCATAGCACTTTCTATTTGTATGTTTGATACACTACATGCAGATCATATTTGTTCAATGATGCAATTTTTTAAAGATGGCTTTTAATATGAAATATCAGATAATATAAAACTTGATAGAAGACATGCATAATTCCAGCAGTAGGGTGTTGTTTTAAGTTATTGTGTTTTTTTTTTAAGTTTACCATTTGAGATTTTCATTACATTAAGCAGAACTGTTCAAAAAACACAAGATCAGTATAATTGTTAACCTGTGGAACATAGAAAGAAAATATTATCAGGCAGTTAACTAGAGTGAATGATGGTCAAATAGCCTTACATGAGGTGAAACACTTCACAACAAGGATGGTTCTTGTGGTTATGTGACATTGCATCTCCCTTGGGTTCCCCACCTCATTTGACAGTAACGTTTTGTTGGAATATTTGTGACAGCAAACAACCAATCACCAGTTCTAAAATGCATATCTTTGTTTGTGGTGTTTGAGTGTTCATTGACCATGACCTTCATCCCTGTCATGAAAAATAGACTATTTTGTCAGATATTGATTTTATTGCATAATTTATAAAGGAGTTACAGGATTTTTGTTTTTGATTAGGTTATAATTCGATTGTTGTAGGCCTCTGCATGATTCCTTATTTGTTGCTTATTTTAAAAAAAAGGCCTAACAGGTATATTGCAAAATTCCCATGGTACAATTTTTTGGTGTTATTTATGACTTATAGATCTGTCTTTCAGCATTATTTTCCCAGCTGTGTCAGTGTTTATGTCAAGCCGGCCACACAGAGAAGGCTGTATCCCTGTATCAGGCCATGCTGGAGGTTAACATCTGCTGTCCAAGCTCCCTGAAAGCATCGCCATGGAAACAGAAGCTGCAGGCTCTAGAGGCATTCTGGGATAGCTCTGCACCTCGTGTTGGTGAACCAATGTGTCAGGGATTTGACCAATGGGTGCTGAGTCAGCAAGCCAAGCCCAGCAAACCATTCAGTTCTAAAGGTGAGTCAGACTGATTAACTGAACCAGGGAACTAACTGTACTGCCTGCTGCCAAATTCAGCATTATGCTTCCATCATTTCATTGGGTTAAGTACAAAACTGTTATATTGGTCAGCTTCATATTTACAGGGTTAAATTCACTTTTTACCATAAAGTGAGAATTCCATTGTTGTTATCTTACCATACATTTAATGTACACTAAGTAAATCCATTATTGTATGAATTATTTAAGATGTACATCCAATATCTTGACTTGGATAACGTGCAAAAGAAAGAAGCAGATGAGGCTATAAACTAAAGTATAAATGACTTGATGGAGATTTTATCATACCTGGAGGATTTAATTTGCATGATAATCTCCCTTTTATGAGGATCCATAACAGATGAAAAGCCAACTACAGTGCCCATCACATACCTAGCACCAATACCAATAGTGGTATGAGGAGTCCTGTTCATCATAATTACTTAATTAATTAATACATCAGTCACTTCCACTCTAACATATATGGTGTTTGGGTGGTACAAAATCTACCATTGAACATACAGTCCTGATTGCAGCCTACTATTTAGCACACAACTGGACACTGAATGCTGCAAGACTCTGCTCATATATATTATACTTGTGTTAAGTTTCTGATGAATATTAAATTGGTCCTAGGTCCAGACATACATACATTCCAGAAATTCAAATAATTGAAAAGTAACTAATCAACCATGATTATATCATCCCTTGCTCTATAGATACAATCACAAGTAGACAATAACTCTAACATAAAAATTACCATACTGTTCTCATTTGAACAATTTTACAGAAAAAGAGGAGAAAATTGAGGAAGACCTCCTCAGTACTCTAGGTAAAGACCTAGGCAAGTGCTGGCATGCTCTGGAAACATCAAGAACGCACTGGCATTGGTTTCCATGGAAACCAGATGAGGAAGAAGGGCAAACAGAAGAGGACTGTGAGGATCCTGAGAGACTGGTTCTGTTTGATGACATCACTTCCTGTCTGTTTGTGGTCTCTTCTCCTACAGACCAGTTTAGGTTGCTGCATAACTTCCTTGAAATGCTTAGTATAATCCCAGCAGGATCATCATACAGGACTTCTTACGAATCACTGAGGGATTGTGGGATAGGTGAACAGTACGTTAATGGTTGCGAAGCATTCAGTATGGATGCTGAAATGCAGTCTAACTTTCTTGACAATATGTTGGATGTTCTCAAACCAAGACTAAAATTTAAACACAGGAAAATCTTGGATGTGATATGCCTCAAGTATCGGTTGCATAAAGTTCAGGCTAATGCCAAGGAAGGTGGAAAGGTCAAAGGTCAGTGGAAAGAGCTGAGAAAGTACGCAAAGAATCTGTTGAAAGAGGAGCAGAATAGGAACTGTTTGTTGTTGTGGGAGACGTTCGCTAAAATCGAGCACAGTGCTGGGAATACTGAAGAAGCCTACAGGGTGTTAGATACAGCCATGGCTATGTTTGGGCAGGACGCACTGAACAGCACTGAACATAATACAGTGACTGAAGCTTACAGCCTGTACAGGACTTACACAGAACTCATCATAGCAGACAGAAAAATTGTTGGACCAAGTTGTCACCCTGCAAATCAAGATGTTGTCCGAGTATTGTATGTACTCAAAAGCTTAGCTTTAAAAGAAAAATATAGTCCTGATCAGAAAGCCATCAGCCCAGCCTCTGAGCTCAGGGTGAGGAAAGTGTTTCAAGAAAGACTGGATGAGTTGATACAGAAAGCTGCAGATGACAGAGAAGATGAGGATGAGCTGCTTCTCCAATACCAAGGATCTCAGCTGCTGCATTTGACAGTATGCTTCGCATGGTTCCAGTATCTGACAGTAGGTGTCAGTGCAGCAGGTGCCATTTTTCAGCAATTGTTGTCTAGTCGAAAAGGGACTCATACAAAACAACCAGACTCTTCTTTTAATTTGCCTTGGACTTTTAGTGCAAAGAGAGACTTGTGTGAAATCTTGACGGAATGCCATATAGTGCTGCTGCAGCACCACCTGAACAGTGCTGTAGCATCATTAAGTTTACTACGGGTACCTTTACAGCAGGCGTTGGTGGAATACCCAGAAAGTGCATTCTTTCTGCATGCCTTCATCAACATGGAAAGCCAAGCTAATATAGCAGGCAGACTTCGAGCCTACTTCAGGAAGAACACAAAACCTGATAGTTCTCCCTTAGTCTACTTGTTGGCAGTTTATTCAGAACTCCGCAGGATGGCCAGTCTCAAGAATTTCTACAGTCAAGGTGAAACCAAGTACAGCAGCTTCAGTGGTAGGTATCAAAGCAAAAAAGATTAGTTCTTTCAGGTCATGTATGTTCTTTCATTGACATTTTTTGTATAACTTAAAAAAAGATTAAGTCTGCAACTTTGATTATTCATATAATTCAATAGAAATAATGAATGCAGATATTGAGCCTGTATTTTGAGATGTATAAAAAGTGTAATGTACCTTAAAAAATAAATAGCTAAATAATTACTGTTTTCAACCATTGCTAGCAAAAATTTTATGTTATTGATTTTCAGTTTTATATGTGATCTTAAAAATTGTAATTTTCTGGGTTTTGTCATGTTGCATTTACAAATTTTAAGATGTTCTCAACAAACAGGATGTATCATAGGTTTATGTTAATTAATGAGTTGTATATCATTTTGACCATTCAGGCAGCAGACCAGGGACAGAGACAAGGATCAGCCATTATGTGAGATCGTGGTTAGAGAGGGGGAGTCAGCATGGCCAGGCTTCACACTGTGTACTCCTCTGGAGAATATACATACAGTTTGAGGTTTGCAGCTCTGTTGTTCTGTGTATATGACTTATAACAAAGAACATTTTAAAACAAACAGTTTTCACTTGAAGAATTGTGCCACAAAGTGCTTTTTGTGCTCCTTCCTGTTATCAAATATTTGGTCATATTCAGCTCCCCATTTTGTTCCCGCTCCATCCACTTATTATGACATTAAAGCTATTTTATCATAGCAATGTCCCTGACTGCAGCCAGGCTGGAAATAAATCACTGATGAACCCAGTATAGAGTATCTGAGAGCCAATGTTACATTTTGTTTTAACACTGATGGCACAATGGCCCATGCTCACTGGGGTGGGAGTGCAATAAGAGAGTGCAATAAGACCTTTTAAAGTGAGAGCGCAGTATGACATATTATTCAATAAGAGTATCCTTTAGGTGTAAATGTACTGGTTTGGCATAAATGTTGATGAACCACCAAACATCCACAAACAGATGTATGATAATACCAGACATACAAAAGACAATTTCTTTGAATTTGAAAAGCAATAAAAAAAGTTTTTCTTTCAATATTTAAAGTAAAGCTGCATGTAAGTCATGATGACCTTTTTCCTCTGTTGTCTATTGATAGCTGTCTTTTAAAAGTTATATTTTTTTTTTCAGTCACCTGATTGAGTGCTTTTCTAGGCAAGTGTTGAATTTCAAGTGTTGGGGCCTTGGCAGTTATTGTAAGGGGTAAAAGGCTCCACTCTCTGTGCCGGTGACCCAGGTTAGACCATTAGACCGCTCAGATGAAGACTAAGGTTTTTATGCCATAGTCTTGCCTCTTCAGCTGATGATACTATTGTTGGTAATCTCCAGCACAGCAGGAGTTTGGCACAGCCCAGCCCTCCTGTTCAGCCTTTCAGGGCATCCCCAAAACCTGGGAGCCTGAGCCTGTCCACCTTGCCTGATGCCTCTGGGAGTCTGGGTGCTTCGACCTAGCCACATGACTGTTACTTGTCCTGTTATGAGCCTTGGTCCCTTTCGACCAGGTACAGTTTCCTGGGTTCAATCCACGGTGTGGGTTGTAGTGGCCCAACAAAACCAGTGGTAGTGGTCTGTCCGAGGTCATTGGTTTTCTCTGGGTTCTTCAGTTACCTCCACCTCTGGACACTTGGGACCCTACCACCAGAGCCATGGAGAGTGCCGCGGCGATTTTTCTGTGTTGTGATGGCGTTGTGTTGGCAGTTAGAATCACTTTAGTGTTTTATTCTTGAAGGCTTCATGTACATGGGTTTCCACACGGGTTATTTACAGCGCCAAGCAATGCCAATGCTACGCCATTGCACTGCAGAAAAAATCCACTCATGGAGAGGCTGGCAGCCTTAGTTATAGTAACTATTTGTAAAATCCATGTAAAATAAAAAATACTTTATAACTAGATGAACTCAAACAGTTATTTATAAAAAAGATATGTTCAAATATTATCCAGTTAATTAACAATGAATTTAATTAGTACTCATGCAGTCAAAAGAAGTTACAAGAAAGGTACAGAAATGAAAAGTTTTTCAGTGTTTCAGTCTATTTAATGTGCTCATTCTTTTACTAGGCATATAAGGTATACATGAGTTACAGTGTGTTCTCTCAGGGAAATATAATAGTATCTGCCAAGGTTTAAATCTGAAACCATTTCCATATGTCTATAAACTGTAGAAATAAACTTGCACTGGGCTTGGTCAGTGGCAGAAAAAAAACAACCAAAATGTCCTGCACCAGTCTCATACATAAATATAATGACCAAAAGTGAAAAGTCTATTTGTGATTCATGACCAGTACATCTTGCTTCCTTGATTGCATGTGTTCATGTTTGTGCAGTATTATACCTTCAGCCACGAGGTCTTGTTATTGTAAATAGACACACTTAGACCTATTTATCAATATACAGAACCAAAACAGGAAATTTAAATTAAGTGAAAAGATGCATTGAGCCTGTGAACTTGGGTGGTTTCCGAACAAAGCTCTTTATGTTTGGTCAAAATGAGCTGAAAGTGGAAGACAATACCCATTGTGGTAAGTGACTGTGTACCTTACACTGTGTCTGTTATTGCAGGTTGATCAAGGAAACCCCAACAGGGCCAGAAGTGTGTTATTTCGTGCATTGCACTGCTGTCCTTGGGCCAAAGCTCTGTATGTAGACGCTGTTAAACACTTCCCGGACCAGCTGTCAGCCATGATGGATCTCATGACAGAGAAAGAGGTCAGACTGAGAACACCGATAGAGGAGCTCGAGCTCCTGATGGAAAGCATCAAAGAGGAGGGGGACACGACACTAGATGATGGAGAGACACCTGGTGTGGAACTTGAGAATTAAAACCAATTAAGTTAATAACAGATTTAATGCAGCTAAATATATTTCATTTTGGAAACCTGGACTCCAATCTTTGATGGTTCTAAAATGAGCAGAGATATCAGACTAAATACAAACCAAAGTTTGTGTATTTTGAGTTGACACAAATACTGCAACTAATACTTCAAAGTACTTTCAGTGTAATACCAGACATTGTGCAGTTATTTGTTCACCAGGTAGTGTTGCCACTATTTAGTTTTAATATTATATTTAATAATATATTTAATATAATATTTGAAGAACTTGTTACAGACTTCCTGGGACAGTAAAAAAGGCTAAAAAAATTTTAATTAACAGGAATGTAAGGAGTATATCATTTTATACCGAGTGGATAAAAAGTTACCAATCTCTCCCACCTGCCTCTAGAAATATACTGTTAAGTCAATGTTGAATGGCGTGAACTTACTTCTGTATACTGGTTCAAGTACTGAACCATAAGAATAATGTTATCTTTATACTTGTTGATGATTGATTTAATAAAAATGTCCTTGATTTTATCTTGTTGTTCCTGTTTATAATTTATACATACATGGGCATCCTCTGTTCAGGCTCTGGACATCAAATAGCTGGTCCAGGACACCCAGGATGTTAACCCGAGGCAATTATGCAGTGGTGACATCTTGTGTGCAATTTCACAACTACTTTAGACAACATCAATTTAAGATATTTCATTCTTGTTGTCTTTTTTTCTCATTTTTGCCAAAAGATTCCCAGAACCAATTTCTCAAACATACTTGTAAATTTTGAAGACTGTGTTTCCAATGTGGTTTGTGTCTACCAGTTAAACTTATTTGGAAATATTCTTTTCTGTATTCCCATTTGAATTTATTATGTGCAGATAAAGTATCTTCAAATATCTAGTGAATGATTTTACATAGAATATCAGTTAACAGTAGTGATTTTGTCCCTGCCACTGCATGGGGTATTGTGGCACAGCTACCATCACCCTGACACATGGTTTATTTTGCATCCACAAAAAAGATGATATTGAGAACAACAATAACAAAATAATTTTATTTTCTCTATACAAATCCACGGTGATCAACTCGATGAAGCTTTTGAGCTCATAATCGCAACTCCCACATAAACGAAGTTAAAAAGGCCTGGCCAACTGCAGCTACACACAAGCCAGAACGAAGAGCTCTAATGGTACAAAAATGAAAACTTCAATACAGAATATGGTAATCATGTAAAAAATTAATTACAGCATGGTTTATATATATATATATATATATGTATATTAGTGGTGTGCAAATTCATCGATTATATCGATGAGTGGTAATTTTCTACCATAATCAATTGCATTTTTGCATAATCGATCACTAATTATTATGTATGCACATCCAAAGAAGTCATATCCAGCTATAATATTCTTATTCTGTCAGAATTAAATTCTTAACATTTTGCAATGAAGAGTCAACAACCCTGCTATTACCTTGATCTTTCAGGGCGATGCACAAGTGAGACTGAATTTACATGATCAATATTTTAGGTATAATTCTATACAGCAGATTTCAAAGTAATATAGATGGTCATAAAAAATTAAACGATTATGGTTCCTTTATTTATATATGGACATGGCATGCAAGCACCTAGGTTTGACCATATTAAACACTTTGAGTATCATGGCTGGCTTCTGATATTTTTGCACTACATATTTATATATTTTTCATCTAGGACACGGCTGAATAACCATTGCATATATATATATAAACTTTTCTTTATGTAATTAATCTTGTACTGAAGCAAATCATTTCCTAGTAAAATTAAATCAGAAACAAAATACAAAAACTACCCATATTTAGATTCATGGACTATCTAGAATTTTCAGAAAAAAAAACAACAGAAAATTAACATGCTCTGATCATATTTATTAGATAGGCACATTTCAAATGTGTGTGTATTATAAAGACAATTATAGAGCATGAATCCAAGTATAGTTGTTTACTCAAAACACCCATATTAACCTACCATGAACTTGTTAAAAGAAAGGAGGCGTTTCGATTTGATAATGGATGAAAACAACCTGATTGGTTGGTGAATAATTCTTTTGTGTATTCAGGTCCAGACTTTTCCACCATCAGAATGGACAAAGCTGGTGATACAGCAGCCTTAGGCCCCTTTACTGATAGAGCACACAGAGAACATGTGGAATGAATCAATTTTCCATGTTCCTGTAAATGCATGTTAAAATTGGAATTCCCCTTTGCAGGACATCTTGTACTTAGGGCTTTTCTTGTTTCTACTTTATGCTAAAGTCAATAAATTTTGAACCTGACTTTTGAAGAATAAAAAGAAACATTTTGGGGTAAGATATTTGTATAATTTTTGGTAAATTTAAAAGAAGATTACTGTTCAGGTTGATGGTTGGCAACTATATCAAGATGAGACAATCATTTTACTGCTTTTTCCAAACAATAATTTATATAACATAAGCCTGAAAAATAAGGCATTAAAAGGAAAAAAAACAGATATTTTAAAATAATCTTTACAAAAAAAGAAAGGAAAGTAAATTGTGTTTATATAATTTCCATTATGTTGGGTATAGCTGCTTTGTAGAACAATTCTTGAGCTAAGTTTAGTCTGGATAAATAATCTTTCTTTATGGGCTGACATCTAAGTTTCACAAAAGTTATTGACTAAAATAATCTGATGATCTGCCTTCAATACAATAATAGAATGTGAGGCACAGAATTACATGGGTTTTTATCATTCAAAATTCACCATACCGATTACATGTTTGTTTTGTGTGTATGACCTTATTCTTTAAATCCCAATGTCCCTAAGACAAGCCAACTGTAACATTAAACTATGGAACTGGCGAAACAAAGCCTGACATGAATTATTACATACTGGAAGTAATTAAATTATATGCAAATTCAAAATTACTAAAGAACTTTAAAATAAGAAGTAAAAAACTACAACCTAAGCAAGTTTGCACAGCTGGACTGAGTATGTATAAATAACATGATACATGTTCCAGATATATCACTTGTCTCTTTTTTGTGCAGAGCACAGCCACAGAATCCTGCAAGGCAGAGATCCCAGCATAAAACAACATGAACCATCACCTGTCAATCAAATAATCTTATAGCCAATCAGAATTGATACCACCTCTCAATCAAATTATCTTTGGCCAATCAGGATAAATGCAATATTAACCACTTTCTCTTTCGCCAATCAAGGTAAACCTCAACTGTCAATCACTTTTCTTTAAAGGCAAGCTATAATTCTCATTGAATTGGCTGTTCATCCGAGGCATCTCAGTTTATCATCCATATCATGGCGACAAGCACTGTAGATGAAATATAAACATGCTAGCCTTTTTTTTTTATACCATAATCAACTTAAGTTCGCAATATGAACTGAGTGGTTAGCTTTGCCTTAATGAGCTATGAACTTAATGAGCTTTTCCTGAGCTAATGTCACCGGTCACATCAAGTGCACAAATTGGATGTAAATCAATGTGCTCGCACCCTTGGCAATTCTCTTCCAGTCCCTCAAAAAAACTGCCACTTGCCCAGGATTGCGTCCTTGATTGCTTCTACATACTGTGCTGGAACCCAATACACCCAATAACGTGATGCTTCTGTAGGACCTAACTGGATACCCTGTAACATACAAAACATCAAATGGGTTTAATGTATCACAGTCATAAGACTGGATACCCTGTAACATAGAAAACATCAAATGGGTTTAATGTATCACAGTCTTAAGACTGGTTAACCTGTAACATACAAAACATCAAATGGGTTTAATGTATCACAGTCATAAGACTGGATACCCTGTAACATACAAAATATCACTAGGCAATGATGGAGGACCCAAGGCCAAGTCCAGACTTGAGTACACTTTATTAGGGACTTGGACACAAGGGTCCTTGACTCAGACTTGTACTCAGACTTTGGAGGTAAGGACTCCCCAAATCATGCCGAGTCCATGTCACGTCCGGTAGAAAGGAAGTACTGTCACATGGCATTTTACATTCAGGTGTAAACTTTTAACAGAATATTACAAGGAAAAGACTGTATACCAAGCTTTAGCTCTGCATGAGGAGCTTAATGTAATCAAACATTCAAGTAAAAAGTATGTGCAAACTAACATAAAATACTTATGATAATCTTGATTTCCATTTAAATTTCTTCAAATAAGGAGATTTTCTTTGACTTGGACTCCAGTTCCAGATGACTTGAACACCAACCACAGGGATATTCTTAGTCAGATACACTCGCCACTATATGATATTCTTAGTCAGACACACTCACCACTGTGTGATATTCTTAGACAGACACACCACTTTATGATATTCTTAGACAGACACATCACCACTGTATGATATTCTTAGACAGACACACTCACACCTTTATAATATTCTTAGACAGACACACTCACCAATCTATAATATTCTTAGTCTGACACACTCACCACTATCTGATATTCTTAGACAGACACACCCACCACTTTATGATATTCTTAGACAGACACATCACCACTGTATGATATTCTTAGACAGATACACTCACCACTATATGATATTCTTAGACAGACACACTCACAATTATCTCATATTCTTAGACAGACACTCACCACTATATGATATTCTTAGTCAGATACACTCACAACTATCTGATATTCTTAGACAGACACACTCACCACTATATGATTTTTTTAGTCAGACGCACTCACCACTTAATGATATTCTTATACAGACACATTTACCACTATCTGATATTCTTAGACTGACACACTCACCACTGTATGATATTCTTAGTCAGATACACTCACCACTATATGATATTCTTAGTCAGATACACTCACCACTATATGATATTCTTAGACAGACACACTTACCACTATATATTCTTAGACAGACACACTCACCACTATCTGATATTCTTAGACAGACACACTCACCACTATCTGATATTCTTAGACAGACACACTCACCACTATCTGATATTTTTAGACAGACACACTCACCACTATCTGATATTCTTAGACAGAAACAGTCACCACTATCTGATATTCTTTGACAGACACACTCACCACTATCTGATATTCTTAGACAGACACACTCACCACTATCTGATATTCTTAGACAGACACACTCACCACTTTATGATATTCTTAGACAGACACACTTACCACTTTATGATATTCTTAGTCAGATACACTCACCACTATCTGATATTCTTATACAGACACACTCATCACTATATGATGTTCTTATACAGACACACTCACCACTATATGATATTCTTAGACAGACACACTCACCACTATCTGTTATTCCTAGACAGATACATTCACCACTATATGATAATCTTAGACAGATACACTCACCACTATATGATATTCTTAGACAGACACACTCACCACTATCTGTTATTCCTAGACAGATACATTCACCACTATATGATAATCTTAGACAGATACACTCACCACTATATGATATTCATAGACAGACACACTCACCACTATCTGTTATTCCTAGACAGATACAGTCACCACTATATGATAATCTTAGACAGATACACTCACCACTATATGATATTCTTAGACAGACACACTCACCACTATCTGTTATTCCTAGACAGATACATTCACCACTATATGATAATCTTAGACAGAAACAGTCACCACTTTATGATATTCTTAGACAGACACACTCACCACTTTATGATATTCTTAGTCAGATACACTCACAACTATCTGCTATTCATAGACAGACACACTCACCACTATCTGTTATTCCTAGACAGATACATTCACCACTATATGATAATGTTAGACAGAAACAGTCACCACTTTATGATATTCTTAGACAAACACACTCACCACTTTATGATATTCTTAGTCAGATACACTCACCACTATCTGATATTCTTAGACAGACACACTCACCACTATCTGTTATTCCTAGACAGATACATTCACCACTATATGATAATCTTAGACAGATACACTCACCACTATATGATATTCTTAGACAGATACACTCACGACTATCTGTTATTCCTAGACAGATACACTCACCACTATATGATAATCTTAGACAGATACACTCACCACTATATGATATTCTTAGACAGACACACTCACCACTATATGATAATCTTAGACAGATACACTCACCACTATCTGTTATTCCTAGACAGATACACTCACCACTATATGATAATCTTAGACAGATACACTCACCACTATATGATATTCTTAGACAGACACACTCACCACTATCTGTTATTCCTAGACAGATACACTCACCACTATATGATAATCTTAGACAGATACACTCACCACTATATGATATTCTTAGACAGATACACTCACCACTATATGATATTCTTAGACAGACACACTCACCACTATCTGTTATTCCTAGACAGATACACTCACCACTATATGATAATCTAAGACAGATACACTCACCACTATATGATATTCTTAGACAGACACACTCACCACTATCTGTTATTCCTAGACAGATACATTCACCACTATATGATATTCTTAGAGAGATACACTCACCACTATATGATATTCTTAGACAGACACACTCACCACTATCTGTTATTCCTAGACAGATACACTCACCACTATATGATAATCTTAGACAGATACACTCACCACTATATGATATTCTTAGACAGATACACTCACCACTATATGATATTCTTCTTTTCCTTCTATTGGTTCATTGACCACAGCTTTGATGGAGCCCATTGGAATCTTGTCTGTTCTTTCTGAAGAAGAGAGTTTAACAGATACATACAAGTGGTCAGATTCAGATCTCATAAATAGAATATATCATTGTCCTGGTTCATTTCCAGCACTGCACATACAACTCCAGAAGGCTGCAAAGTGATTTTCATATAACTCATAATATAATGTTATATAATTCATATATAATTCATAATTATAACCACTGTCACTAAAAGGGGGAGTTCTTACTACCGTTAATAGTCATTTAAAGTACAGTGAAACCTCGGTGTGTCGAAGTCGAAGGGACTGGTTATTTTCTTCGACACAACCGGAGTACAAGACAACCAGTGTTCATTATATTCAACCTTCTTCACCCTTGATTTTTATCGATAAATACTGCACATGTATAGGGCCTATGTTATATAGTTCTCACAAATGTTTGTGTGAATCCTTTAGATTTCTTATTATTAATTCTTTTCCTTATTTTATTTTGTTGAGACAATATCTTTTAGCGTCATAGAATTTCAAACTGAAACAGAAAAATAGTGTGTGTGGAGAGAGAGAGAAAGAGAGAGAGAGAAATTGAATGAGGTTTATATGGTCTTTACATCAAGCTTACGCTTAGCAGGCTGCGACGCCAAAGCAAACAGGACACAAACAATAAAAAAGTGTAGCAGTTATACAGTATAACGTACTCTGTGGTAAATAAGAGTCAGTCTGATATAAATCCCATCTTCCTCCCTTTATATAGAGTCCTGTATGTTTATCCTAGACACATCAAAGGGAAGGATTGGATTATGTTTGGTTTATATATCAATAACTTCTCGTTAATGCTTTGTTGGCAAGAGAAGAAAGGCATGATCATGAGTGAATAATTGGCCAAATAGTTAAACAACGCAATAGGTATGTAAGCCATCGCGCTTGTTGAGTAAGATCATTGCTGCTATTAATTATGCAACTGGTCATTTTGGCAGTAGGTATGGTTGTTGGACCGTGCACAACTGTTGTCAAAACATTACAACGGCATGACCTCATGTCGAGCGACAGACCTATGGCGCTTGATGAGTGAGAGCCTTGTCGGTATTTATTAATTATGACTGATCATCACGGCCCAATCATGATTGACGGGCCGTGCACCAGCTGTTATCCAAACATGACTTTGAGTTAAGCGATAGAAATATCAGCTTGGGACCAACAAATCCCCCCCATTCCCTCCCTGTGAATGGTGATTTTGTTAGTAAACTGTTGTGAGCTTTTCTGTATTAATGAGAATTTTCTCTGTTAAAGTATTTACGCCAGAGTAAGCCAACCGAAAATTTTCCCTTATTGGGCCTATTATCACCCATCCCGCCTCGTTCCCATGTATCTAGGTCACACTTCCGCTCCCTGTAATCACATTTTTCGAAGGCGGAAGGAAGTGGACTGGGAGGGAGCGATGTTTGTAATACAGAAAAGCTCACAACAGTTTACTAACAAAACCACCATTCACAGGGAGGGAATGGGGGGTTTTATTACGTAAACATAATTGTGAGCTGTTTCTGTATTAATGAGAATAGAACAGACAGACCTTGGGGAGGGGACACCTACCTGTAACGATGGAAAGAGGAGAACCTCAGTGCTGGGATGGCGCAGAAGACGACGTCGTCGGTGGAACAGACGGAGAGGAGGATGATGGCCTGGAAAACTGGAGGACCTCACCCGCTGCTATCACAGGGCCCAGGGAGTTAAGGCCCGAAGCCTGGAGCTGAACATCTTTGAGATAAAAGCGGGTGAATGTAGACGGGGACTTCCAGTAGCCCTTCTTGACCAGTTGATTCAGTGAGATCCCAGAGAAATGGCACAAGGAAGTAGAAAGAGCTCGAATGCCATGAGCCTTGATGTGAAGTTGCTCTAAGGTTGATGGAGAAGCAGATTCATAGGCGGCGACAATAGTAGCTTTGAGCCACGCACTAATGGTGATAGGGCTAATCTCCTTATTGGAAGTGGTGACTTTTGTAGAAATAAACAACTTCTTGCGCCCCCCCCCCCCCCTACTATCTTGAGTAGCTTTAAGATAATAACGTAACGCACAAACCGGGCAATTGGTAGCCCCATAACGGTACTGACCGTTAGGGAGGGCCGGAACGTGCTAAGCTGACGGAGGATCATTGAAATTTTGGTTCTTTCTATAAAAGTCCAGAGGAAAATGGAGGGTGGTTGACGAACCGTCGGCCCGGTTTGCGTGAATTTCGAATCAGCCACAAGGGCATGAAGCTCAGAGCGGCGACTGGCAGAGGCAAGAGCGAGGAGAAAAACCGTTTTCCGAGACAAATGGGGAAGATGGGCTGAACGCAGGGGCTCATAAGGGGGTTCCCGTAGGTGACGTAGGACGACGTCCAGGCGCCAGGAAGGTGCAACATACCGAGGACGAGACGCGCGGGCATGAACCCCCTTGAGAAAATCCGACACCAACGGATGATGAAGGACACGATCGTGACCCAGCGGACGGAGCACGGACAGCAGGGCGGCACGATAGCCACGCAGAGACGGATAGGATAAATGTTTATCCCGCAGTAAGAACACAAAAAGTCCAAAACCTCCGCAAGTGACGGAGCTAAGGGGGAGATTCCGCGGGAGGAGGCCCACTCGGTGAAGAGACGCCACCGGGAGTCATAGTTGCGGTCCGAAGAACGGCAACAGGGAGCCGAGGCAAGGAGAGCAGCCGGACTTGAAATGCCCTGATCCTTGAGGTGTCCGATGAGAGCACGCATGCGCATAGAGGGCATGACTGAAATGGGCGACGCGCTCGTGGGAACGACGGGAGAGTGATCCGTAGCGGGAGAAGGAGCGGTGGCCGAGAGAGAAGCGAGCGCCACAGAGGAAACCAGGGAGCCGCAGGTTGAAACGGTAGGATGAGGAGAGCCGTCTGGTCCGCGGGGGAACAAGCGGAGAAGGACACGGCAGATGAGATGAAGCGCCGGAAACGCAAAGAGAAACAGGTGAGACCACATTGACGGCGGGGTGTCGGGGAGATGGTCGTGAGGGTGACGTAGAAGCGTCGCGGTAGGGTCGAGAAGGGGGAGGGACGGAAAATCAAACAGATCGAATTCCGGCCGCCCCAGGCGAGCAAAACACTCCGAACAACCAGGAGCGGAAGGAGCACCGGGGGAGATAGGGAAGGTCCAGCCAGAGACGAAGAGACCTCCACGTGAGCCGAAACGGGAGGACTGGAGGACGAACTGATGTTAAACGGAGAAGGCCGTGACGGGGCAGGAGAGACTGAATTGGACGTAGGTACAGTCGGCCGAACGGAATTAAAGACGCGACCCAGTTGAGAGTCGACACGGCGCAGCGTGAGAAAGGAACGAATCTGCCGGCGGAGGTTGAGAGCAAAATCGCGCGGGAGAGACGCCGTGCCGGACGCAAAATCGAGCGTGACACCCAGAAATTGCAGGGACTGGGTGGGAGTGAGAAGGGATTTCTCCGCATTGACGAGAAAGCCAAGGTTCTGAAGTAATGTGAGAACCTGGGAGCGATGAGACAGTAACAAGGAGGGATCAACCGCATGGACAAGCAAATCGTCCAGATAAGGGAGCACAGAAATGCCCTGGGAACGGAGATAACTCGTGACCGTGTGAACAAGCATGGTAAAAATCCAGGGGGCCACATTGATCCCGAACGGGAGGACCCGGAATTGAAAAATGCGGTTCTGATATGCGAAGCGAAGAAACGGTTGAGACGACGGATGGATTGGAACGTGAAAATAAGCATCTGTAAGGTCTATTTTGAACGGCCAATCCATCCGACGAATAATGCGGAGAACAGCATGGATATAGAACATCCGAAAGGGGGGCGGTCGGATGAACGAATTGAGGCGTTTCAGGTCTATGATGGGGTGCCAGCGCCAGTGCGGCTTGGGAACAAGAAAAAGGCGGGAGTAAAACCCCATGGTGGACGGGGAAACCTCGAAAATCGCCCTTTTGTCGATCATAGAGTGAATCGCCTCTTCCAAAGCGAGGTGCTTGGTGGGATCAGACGGAGGCGGAGTGTAGAACAGAGGAGCAGGGTGACGGGAGGTGCGTGCAAAAACGTAAGACGGAACCCGAACTTTATGGTGCTGAGAACTAACCGATGTGTGGTGATACCCGCCCATGCGGGAAAATGGGCGCTGAGACGAGCGCCGACCGGAACAAATGAGTCATTTCTTGGTCGAACCACGTTTGGAGGAACGACCATGAAAAGGCTGGGAACAGCTGTTACGGCTGGAAGGACAAGAAGACTGAGCCGGAGCGCGACGCGCCGGAACGGGAGCCGCAACTGAAGGGCGAGGTCACGGGATGCGGGAGGAAGGGCGAGGCGCAAGAGAGGCCGAGCGGAGGAGGGCCTGACGATCCGAGCACTCCAAGGCGCGGTCAAAAAGAGGCCGTAAATGGCCGCCAAACAGAAGGGAGCCGGTGAAAGGTTGAGAATAAAGCTAAGTCAACTCTGCTTTGGTAAGTTCCGGCTTCAAGTGCTTTAAGGACTGAAGGCAAGCCGTGCGGCATAACAAGATACAATTTTCAACAAGTCGCCAGACAACCTGTTGCAACTCAGCGCAGGTATGGGCAGAAGCCAGCCAGATGTCATTAAGTGTGGGCAATCAGGGGAGATGGCGAGCAGGCTAGTAACGGCCTGCAAGTCGTTGACCATACCAGTCGCCTGCCGGCCGAGCCCCTCCAGATCCAACAGGTGACAATCGGAAAATTGAACAGACGAAGGAAACAAGGATTTACGGTCCGCGAACGGCTGTTCAAGGCCAGACTCAAGACGCATCAGAGCAGACGGAATATCCGGGTGATCAGGAAAGGGTATCAGACGATCAAAGCAGGTAGGGCAGTACCCACTGGAATTCCACAGGGTACCGGGGGACCAGGGTTTATCAGAACCCGGCGGAAGCGAGGCCCCAGTATTAGTAGATCGAGACCACAGCGTGGTGCTCACGTAAGAGATCCACCGTGTGATCGGTACACATACACATACACATACACCATACACACGGCGGGGGCGGAGGAAGGCGATTGAAGGGCGGCAGGATTCAAATAAGAACCGGACCAATCTCCGACCACTGATCTTGTGCCAGGGCGGGATCGGCAGAATGAGAAGAAGGGGACGCTGGAGAACCCCGGGAAGGGGGATCCAGAGAGACCCGCGAAGCCGGAACGACCTGAGGCTGAAAAAAGGAAGCCGAGGACCGGTCAGCAGCAGGGACCACCTGGGAAGTCACAGGAACCGGAGCCGCAGTCAGCACAGCAGACGGGAGCTGAAAGAATGAACCGGCCGGCCAGTCAGGAACGGCCGAACGGACCACCGGAGCAGAAGGAGTAACCGGAGGTGAGGCCTGCTGCAAGGAAATGGATGCCGGAGGGACGGACGCACTTACCTGCACACCAGGAAGGCCCGGGCGAACCAGCGGGATGGCCTCAGCCGGCCCAGGGGATAAGGAAGGAAGCCGGCGAGGAGCCAGGGGTGAAGATAACGGCCCAGGGAGAAAGCACCGGGGGAACAGGTGAGGGCGTCGGGCGGACAGACTCGGGTCTAGACGGATCGTCTAGATCCGACATAAGTGACGAGCAAAATCGAGATAATTTATGTAAGATGGAATAAGCTGACGGGCCGTCGGCACGGGAAGCCCCGGGAACTGGGGAAGACTTCCGTTTACGGGTATGGGAAAGTAAGGACTTGACTGTCGAAACTACCGGGGAGGAAACAGTACCGGTGGTAACAGACGGGGAACGCAACATGGCCGTGTTGCGGTCACCCAGGGTAGGCTCCCCCCCTCCCCCCCCCGGGAGGCAACCACGGGACCAGACAAAGGAATTGTGGAAGGGGAACCCCAAACTAATGGGGAATGTGACCAATCGTTAAACAATGCCCACTTTTCTGAAGACCATGTTTGACAGTAGAAACAGGGATCCGCCGGACCATGGCAGGAGTCATTGTTCGCACGGCAATGGAAACAAGTGGGGTGGGAATCCCAAACCGGGATTAAAGAACCACAAGAAACACAATAAGTGGGGGTCTCCATGGCGGGAAGGGAAAGAAACACAACTTACAGTTCAGTTGGCAAACTCTACAGTACAAACCCAACAGTGGACGAATAGCGCAGAGCGAGATCACACGTCCATCATGGCTGACGCCAGAAGAAAAATGTGATAACAGGAAGCGGAAGTGTGACCTAGATACACAGGAACGAGGCGGGATGGGCGATGATAGGCCCAATAAGGGAAAATTTTCGGTTGGCTTACTCTGGCGTATAAACTTTAACAGAGAAAATTCTCATTAATACAGAAACAGCTCACAATTATGTTTACGTAATAAAACACCTCCACACATCAGGGTTTTCGACACATCCGACTTCGACACAAGTGGAGTTAAATTAGTAAGGTTTTAACTGTTTTTTGCAGGGACCCCACATTCGACTTTGACACATGCGGGAATTAGACTTAACCGAGTTCAACACAACGAGGTTTCACTGTATTTTAATCATACGCATCTTTTTGCATTATTAATAACTGTATTAAATTTTAAGTTATTTCATTTTGGATTTATTTTAAGCTAAAATTTTGAATTTTTTCCATACCTAGGTAGGGAGTCATTCCCCAACCTCAGTGTAAATTATGTGAGCCCTTTTTATCACAGCAGATCAGACAACCCCAGTGTAAATTATGTGAGCCCTTTTTATCACAGCAGATCAGACAACCTCAGTGTTAATTATGTGAGCCCTTTTTATCACAGCAGATCAGACAACCTCAGTGTAAATTATGTGAGCCCTTTTTATCACAGCAGATCAGACAACCTCAGTGTAAATTATGTGAGCCCTTTTTATCACAGCAGATCAGACAACCTCAGTGTAAATTATGTGAGCCCTTTTTATCACAGCAGATCAGACAACCTCAGTGTAAATTATGTGAGCCCTTTTTATCACAGCAGATCAGACAACCTCAGTGTAAATTATGTGAGCCACAGCAGATCAGACACAAAAATGAATGGACATTCTTCTGTTCCCTAGATCTCCCTAGACCTGTTGGCTGATATGGTCCCTCCCTCTTACCTTTTGTGCCGATCCACAGTTGATCTGACTCGAGCTTGAATGTCAGCCGTACTTTGCTGCCTGACTTGTTGTACATGCCTGAGATTGGGACCTGGGGTAGAGCCTGTTTTGTGCCTTTAATGCCTACCATGGCATCATCTGGTTTCCCATGCTTGTCAAGTACTGTCTTATGTGGCTGTAATACAATATATGTTTACCTAGTTAAGTATAGCCACCATGATCATAGCCAGCAAGACATTCTGAGATACTGGTATTCTTCCTACCTTAACCGGCAATTATTAAATGAGGGTATAATTGCTTTTGCATTGTGGTAGGTTTCTGGCAATTTTCTGCACTAAAAACAGGAATATTCTGCAACCTTTATAAGGCTCTGAAAGGTACTGACTGATACTTCTTCACACCCAAATATTGTATAAACTAGAATACGGGTAGTCAACAAGCCACTACGTGTATCCGCCAAAATCATAGTGGAACGGGGGAAGTGAGGCAAGGATTGAGTGGTAAGGGAAATAGAGTGAGGTGTGTTGCATATAAGCATGGATGTCTGCAGCCGAAGTGTGTATGTAGGTGGCGCCACTTATCATAAAATCAAGAAAGCTGTAACGAATGTATAAACCTGCAAAATTTTAGGCAGATATGTCAAACCATTGCCGAGTTATGAGTGATTTTATCCCACAGCAGACAAACAGACAGACGCTGTGCAAAAGTGGTTGCAGGTGGTGCCACCAGTTTTGCATATGATAAAGAGCTATGTGAGATCTATACACATGCAAAATTTTGGCCCAATCAGTCAAACAGTTCCTGATATTTGAGCATGGAAGTCTTCATTGTAAACTAGAATGTAGGTGGCGCCACCTGTCATAAAATCAAGAAAGCTGTTCAGGATGTATGAACCTGCAAAATTTGAGACAGATATGTGAATCCACTGCCGAGATATGAGTGATTTTATCCCATGACAGACAAACAGACAGGAGCTGTGCAAAAATGGTTGCAGGTGGCGCCACGAGTTTTGCGTATGGTAAAAAGCTAAGTGAGATCTATACATATGCTAATTTTCAGGAAGATAAGTCAAACCAGTCGGGAGATATAAGCATGGATGTATGCAGCGTGAATGTGAATGTAGGTGGCGCCACCTGTCATAAAATCAAGAAAGCTATCCAAGATGAATAAGCATGCCGAATTTCAGGTGATCTAGTCAAACCACTGCAGAGATATGAGTGATTTTAACCCAAGTCAAACAAACAGATGGACGCTGTGCAAAAATGGTTGCAGGTGGCACCACCATTTTTGTGTATATTATAAAGCTATCCAAGGGCTACATTTGTGCAATTTTTTTTCCTGATCGGTCAAACGGTTCCCGAGATATGTGGGTTTATGTGTGGAAACAGCACAAATGGACGCTGGGCAAAGGGGAAAGGTCAGAGGTCAACCCAAATTGCTTAGGCACCGGTTCACATGTGACCCCATAATTGGTGTAAGTTTCGGTAAAATCCGTCCAGTAGTCTCAGAGTTCTCCGAAAACGAATGCGGAGGCAGCGGCGGCAGAACCCGGTCAAAAACATAGTATCCTTTGTTTTGGCAGATACAATTATGTCAGTGCTTGACTACCGGTACTTGCTTATATGAAAAATAAGAGTAAATCAACTCATAAAAATTCATCCCCTGTAATTAATGGCAAATTTACTCCTTGGAAGTCAAGAGTAAATTAACCAAACAGGAGACAAAACAATGCCTGAATGTTAAATTAGAAGATTGTACATTGAATATTGGACAAACTGTTTGCAGAATCTGCAAGTCCTTTTTCACCAATACTTCTTTACTCATGTTTTCTAATCTCAACATTCATGTTTCTGCTCCATCTGAGGACAAAGAAGAGTAAATAAATAAACAAAATTGCCTTTTGTTTACAAAGAGGTTCCTTTGACGCTGGACTGGACTGCTCTGCCTCCTTTATGGCTTTGGGATCTGGTGGCGTTACTGACATCACGTCCGTCACTGTAGAACCTACCATCATCATTTTGGCACCTTTAGTGACCTTAAGGTCTCGTAAAGTGGAATCATCTTTAGTTGTACCTGAAATTATTAGGCAATCAATATACATGTATGTCAAATTCAGCTACAGGGTAATCAAAATGAATGAAAATATATACATGTATATTTAAAGTTGGCTGTGCTAATCCTATTAAAATTTACACCTGTAATCATTCATGAAATATTTGTTAAGGTGGATTTTTTTTAATTATCCAATTTGTTAAGAAAAAAACATCCAGCAAAGATGGGACAACCATAGAACTAAATCTGGTAGTTCTGCTATATTCTGATAGGTAGCCTGCATATCTGGTTTGGCTAAAAAGTTGGTTCCTGTAAAATATTAAGGCTCACTTACCTTTATACATCAATTTTTGCATGGAAGCGGGAACACCTGTGCAAAAATGAATCCCAATCATTATATTTTTTGGCTATGGTGAAGTGTTATCATTTTTATAAATGCTACAACACATGTAAAGATCCATGGATTATGAAATCCTCAAATATATAAACAAGGCCTACAGGCCTAATGCGAACCTGTGCATATGGATATGCACCAGGTATAACGCTTCAATGCTGAACCACTACTTTTCATATATATGAACAATGCAAGTACTAGACATTTTGAACAAGAAACAATACACAAACATCACTGCTGAAATTCTGGCATGGGTGCACACAACACAAAAATTATTGCAGGTGGCACCACCAGTCTTGTATACGACAAAGCTATTTGACATGTACAAATATGCCGAATTTCAGGCTGAAATATCAAATTCTTCTGTAGAATTAAGCAGGCACATACACTTTGCAAAAGTCATTGTAGATGGCAACACCTGTCTTGTGAACGAGAAAGCCATTAAAGACACATAAACAGGTCAGAATATCAGGCCAATACATCAAACTTACCTTGAGTCTGTTGCACAGGGCTGACCAGGCTTAGGTTAGAAAGGCTGTTGCCCCTAGTGTACTGTGACAAATTACTGGCTCAGGCTACTGCACTGAGTGAACTCTTGACCTGCACCTGGCCAGACTGAGTGAACTTTTGACCTGTACCTGGCTGCACTGAGTGAACTCTTGACCTGTTGCATAATCTGACACAGTTGGCAGTCTGCCAAAGCTATAAATAAATCCAGGCTGACCTTTTGCCTATTGCCAAATCAGAAATAGTAGCCACACAATTGGATAAGCTCACAGATTGGCTCCATATGCTGCCCTGAGGGGCATGACACCCATGAGGTGATCACATGATACTCATGAGGTGATCACATGCTACCCATGAGATGATCACATGCTGCCCATGAGGTGATCACATGCCTTGTGTTTGGCTGCACTGATTGAACTGTTGACCCATATTTGGCTGCACTGAATGAACTCTTGATCTGTTGCCAAATCTGAAACTGTTGGCAGTTTCTCAACCTATTCAAGAAACATACACAATCTTGGCCTGTTATGTAACTCTGCTAAAATTTATCCAACACAAACCATTTGAACAAACTTGAGAGGGCTCGCCTCTGGGATCATTTCTGTAAAACATTGAACAATTTGGCTGGACTGTTTACAAGAAGAAGACTTTTAAAAGTTTTTTTTTAGTTTTTTTCCTTGTAAGATCTAAGTAAATGCAGATAGCAAATATTAGCTGAATCCATCAACATTTGATATGTGACAGATAATTGCATAAAATTTGGGGATGGTAGCTCCTGCTATTCCTGAGAAATTATGAGTTAGTGTACAGATGATATGTAAAATCATAAATCTACATTTTTTAAAAGCTTTTAAAAAACATTCTTGTCAATATTTTCCATAGATTACCTGTAATCTAAATGTCTAGAGGCATGATGTAATGGATGCTGATAAACTGGTGCTAGGCTAGATGTATCTGCTTCACACAGCTAACATATATGGTAAAATGATTCAATTCAATCTTTATAATTCAGCCAAATTCATTTTTGGAACCATAAAAGACAATTATTATATGAATGATTCAGGGAATTATTCTTGCAAAATATTAAACAAACTGGCCTCTGTATCATCAGTCGAAAAACGTTTTGTAGGTTTATAACTCATATGGGAAATTACAGCAAAATGGCAAAGTTCAGCTTCCCATAACTCAGCCAAAAATCACTGAACTAAAACCATTTGAACAAACTTGAATTATCTACATCTAAGGATAATTAATGTGTGAGATTTAGGAATTTGACCCAGTGGTTTTTGAGAAGAAGATTTTTGTAGCCACTTAGCTAACATGGGCTGTTATGGCATATGACTAAATTCAGCTTCCCTTAACTCAGCCAAAAGTCACTGAACTGAGACCATTTGAACAAACTTGAATTATCTACATCTAAGGATAATTAATGTGTGAGATTTAGGAATTTAGCCCAGTGGTTTTTTTTAGAAGAAGATTTTTGTAGCCACTTAGCTAACATGGGCTGTTATGGCATATGACTAAATTCAGCTAACCCATAACTCAGCCAAAATTCACTGAACTGAGACCATTTGTACAAACTTGAATTATCTAAATCTAAGGATAATTAATGTGTGAGATTTAAGAATTTGGCCCAGTGGTTTTTGAGAAGAAGATTTTTGTAGCTGTCAGTATGATACGGGCACTGATGACCCCCGTACAAAAAGGCTGATGCAGGTGGCGCCACCAATACCTCAATTTCAGATATGACTCATGTGACCAACATTGGCATAAAATTAGGTGATGATAGCTCAAGCCATTTCTGAGATTGTAATTTTAGTATGCTTTTTTGGACAGATGACTAAGTTCAGCTTCCTGTAACTTGGCCAAAATTCACCGAACTTAAACCATTCGAACAAACTTGAGAGAGATTGTTCCAGGAATCATTTCTGTAAAATATTGGACAATTTGGCTTAACAGATTCGTCGATGAAGATTTTTTAAGCTTTTTTAGCTTTTTCCCTATAAAATCCAAGAAAATGCAGTTAGCCAAAAAATAAGCAAAATCTGATATAGTTTTTTCAATGACTAATTTTATGCATAAAATTTTGTGATGCTAATTCTTGCCATTTTCAAGATAGTATGGGTTAACGTACAGACAACGGACGACGCCACACCATCGCATAAGCTCACAGGTTCACTAAAAAAGTCAATAGCAGATTTAACTATCAGACTATTTTAAGTATTTATGTATAATTAGGCCAAAAAAAATTAAAGGTATGGTTCTCAGGCACCGCCCGCATCAATTTTAAACCCCCGCATCAAAAATTTTTATTTTGATTTTCAATAAAAACTTTCCAATTTTGAGCTGCTGCCGCTCCGACATTTCTTTCAAGAAGATAAAACCATACAATTTCCTTTGTTTTGTAGTGCTTTTACTTATTCCGCAAAATAAAACTGTTATTTTCATGTTTTTCCTTTATCATTTGACATTTTTATCGAACCATACCAAAAAATTTAAAATAAAAAAAGCGCCCGCCCGCACCGATTTCTGAAAAAAAGTGCCTGAGAACCATACCTTTTTTTTATTTTGGCCTTATATAAATTTTTTATGCACTTTGTTTTCTATACATCTCAAGAAAAAAAAGAAAGGCTAACAGATTTTTTTATCAAAGAAATTATTTCCATCCAGCCTGTGGCAAGTTCTAAGCATTCACTTCAAACTTAATCTAATTTTCAAATAATTAGTATTATAATCAATCATACATTAATTTTATACAAATAAACCAATATTCTTTTTCAATTTTCCATGGATAAAAAATTGGATATCTTTTTTTATGTTTTCCGATAAAACATTAAATTGGACACAAAAAGAAGATTAAGCCTGCCAGTAAACTGATTTAACCTACCTGTTAGAGTTTCTAAATGAGCCTTCAACTTGGATATGGTATGATCCAATGTGAAGTTGACATCATACTTCTGTTTTTTATAAATAACTTTAAAACTGATGGTCTCTTTGTCTCCTTCTGAATCTCCAGGGGGTTGTGCATCTGCTGTAAATAACAAGTAAATTCATGTAGAGTCAAAGAGAGTCCACTTTAGTTACTCCAAGCACAATATAAAACCTGCCACTTGGATTACTAGTACACACAATATGACTTACAATCCTGATCAGTGTATTATTTTAAAAAAGTAAGTTATTTACTATTGTGTGTAATAGTTTATTACATGTATTAAGCAATTAACTATCTTACCTTATCTTAATTACAAGTTCAGACAATCAAGTCTGCATACATGACATTTATGACAACATATGACATGCAACACTGCAACTTCATGACATGTATTCAACATAAGATCCAGCATTGCAACATATAGCGATGACATCTGAATACATTATTAACCCTATTCAAAGCAGAGGTTTATTGTTCACTTTAGATTATGATTGTTTCAACAAGATATCTGCAGAACAGTTTTTTGGCTTTCTATGAGATAATGTAAAGGCTGAAAATGTATACATCTTTCAACAAGTGATTAAATTTAGGTGTAAATCCATGTACAAATAACTCAAGGGTGTGTTTTTTTTCAATATTATTAACCCTAGTAGTTTTAACACAGGATCTTAGGTCCATCTGTCTATGCGTGTAAACTGGTACCTGTTTGTCCATCTGTGACAGGCTCTGTTGTTGCTGTGACTTCTTTCTCCTCCAGGTTTGTGGGAGCAGCCTCTGTTAACGAAAACCAAATAATTAAATAGACAATAAAAGTGGTTCAAAATTAGAGTAAATTTCAGGGTTGTTATTTTTCCCGGGAAAAACTAGTTTTTCCCCGACAGTGGGGAAAACGCGGGATTAATTGGGAATAACTGGGGAAATCTGGTTAGTACCGGGAATTACAGGAGAAAATGTCTGATCAAAATTTTTGAGAGAGTATAATGATGTATAGTTAATTAATTCTGTTTATTGTTGCATGTTGAAATTATGTGTGTGTGTGTGTGTGTGTGTGTGTGTGTATATATATATACATACATACATACATATATACATATATACATATATGCATATATATATATATATATCCACATGTGATGAATATATATATATATATATGTGTATGTGTGCAATATTTCCACAACTCATACTAGTGCATTACTATGTACAGGGTTGGCAAGTTTTAGGCATGATGGTTTTAACCATAGGTTATAACCTGGTTAAAACCGCCCCGCCTAAAACAGGTTTTAGGCACCAAAAGTGCCCAAAACCTATATTTGTTTACATTTTTTACTTAAAGATCTGTAAAACTACCATACTGGCTGGGGTGAAGCAGTCACAAGGCTTTGCTGGGCTTCTGGAAGCTATCAAGTATTAGAAATGCATGATTTCCTGTTGGCTGGTACCATGCAGTCTTCAAAGAGCCTGTATAGGTGTCTGAACATGAGACCATGTTTGTGTGGCACATAGTTTTATTGGCCAAGGTAATGACATTATCAGGACCTTTTGGGTTTCCTGATGAGTGCCCAGCTACCTTGAATGATGTAATACAGCCTCCAGTTTGCCCTTGTAAGACAGGGTATCACTATCAGAGGGGAGGACTACTTGATTAGACAAGTTAATTACAATTTATCAGGGTGATGGGGTCATAAGACCCAATGGTCATAAGTCCTACTACTGTGTCCTAGTAGATGTTCATGTCAACTTTCATACATGACTAGGAGGATGCAATCAAAGCCCTTGCCCTGAAGACTGTTCTTGAGCAAACATTTTACTGAGTGATGCAGTCAGTGCCCCTCAGGCCTTCAGGTTTAACACAGCCCCTGAGTAATTATGAATATTCTGTGGTTTGCAACATATTCATTGCAAAATATTTTCACATTTTCAGTTTTATACTAATTATAGTGTTTAATGAGGGTTCCATTTTTACAATTTCATCATACAATTAACAGAGTATATCCATCATTTTATAGAAGATAAGTATGTGCACAAAATCTTAAAATTTGACAAGGGATGACCTAGCTAAGGGAATAAACAAATAGTGGAAATTCTTGTTCATTATCAGATATTATCATATTTTTAGTTTTATGGCTAGCATAAAAGATATGTAATAATTTATAAATCCAATCCAATGTTTTTTGCCATTGAAGCTACAGGCATACAAAATAAACATGTTATGTTAGTGAAGCTACAGTATAAAGAACTATTCATCAGTGTAAATGGAACAACATTTTAAATCCAGGAAAACTTCTTTTCCATTTATCACAAAATTTAATCCCTTGTGATCAAAAAGCCAATAAAAGTATCTGGTTATAAGCTTAAAGTAAGAGCATTTTTTTATAAATTGGCAGTAATGGAGGTTGGAGAGTCGGAGAACTGTGTTCATAAGGAAATCCCTGAAGTAGTGTTGAATTCATTTGTTGCTTTTTTTGTGTCATGGTTTTAATTTGTTTAGTTTGAACAAAATGATCCTCAATTATAATTTGTTGAGCATATTTCTTTAATGCATTTAGATGTTTAACAATAAAACATAGTTAAACTAAAAGTCATAGGTAAGGGTAAATAAGGTTTTAGGCAGTTAAAGGCAGTTTTAGGCAGGTTATAACCTATTTTAGGCAGTTAAAGGCATGTTTTAGGCTCTGCCCTGCCGAAAACAGGTTTTGGGCAGCCTAAAACCCAACCCTGACTATGTATATACATACAAACAAGCTGTTTTTAAGGAAAACAATATAAATTTTCATATCTTGGTTTTGTGATTTCAGTATGTTTGTTTGTTTGAATATATATATATATATATATGTGTGTGTGTGTGTGAGATGATATTTCCTTTGAATTCAGTCAGATATTTGCTGGTCTCACCTTTTATAAGATTATTAGAGGTTTTTCCCCGTTTTCCCATTTTCCCACTTTGAGAGGTTTTTCCAAAGGCGGTAAATATTGGTATTAACCAGCTGGTAAATACCGCACTGGGAAAAACTTAACAACCCTGGTAAATTTAGTATATATTTAGTATATGTGTGTGTGTGTGTGAGATGATATTTCCTTTTAATTCAGTCAGATATTTGCTGGTCTCACCTTTTATAAGATTATTAGAGGTTTTTCCCCGTTTTCCCATTTTCCAACTTTGAGAGGTTTTTCCAAAGGCGGTAAATATTGGTATTAACCAGCTGGTAAATACCGCACTGGGAAAAACTTAACAACCCTGGTAAATTTAGCAAGCTTATTCTCAAAAACCATTTGATCAGACTGCAAAACACTATGATCAGCTTAGTTCAACTTCAGTTTACACAAATGACACACTGCATACAAAACATGTAGAAAGCTACCTAACAGACGGATCATGTTTAGATTATATAACCTGTAGTACTCTGTAGTAGAAGAGAGAGGATAATAACAAGTGACCCAAGAGCCATGGTACCCAGCTGATAGTCTCCATCAGACAGACCCTCATTTTATATGAAATTCCTAATTAATTCGTAATTTGCCCCCCCCCCCCCCCCCCCTCCCCCTCCAAAATTTGTAAGAAAGGATGTAACATCTAAATACATCTCATTTATTAAGAAAAATAAATTTAAGTTTAAATTTCCTCTTGTGAAATATATATTATAAAGGAATATCTTTATATTAAAAGGTCCAATTGGGTCTTCTTGGTTCAATTTTCATTCTTTTTTTGATGGGTATTTGTGCATGTATGGAATTGGATAAGAATTTATTTTCTTTTCAAATTTCACATTTATAGAAATACTGGGGGATACCTATCCAAACTAAATATAACAAGTTACAGATTGTATTTTTTTGTTGTACAAGACATAACTGAAAGATTAAATTAGACCTTTTTGTAATTATCTTAAGATAAATTCAGACATGGGGTAATAGTAATAAGTAATAGTAATGGAAATAGACTATTACAGCTTTTTTCATGTAATAGTAATAGTAATAGACTCAGGAATTTGAGCTGTAATAGTAATAGTAATAGAGTAATACATATTACTTTCTATTACTTACTCTGACCTACTTGGTCAGAAGCATATCAGCAAATAATACTGAACAGACTCTGTTCAGTCCAGTGACTGCCCAAGATGTGCCTATTGTTAAGGCAAGCAGGGGCCAGCTGTTATACAGGTGCATGGTGACCACTGGTGGTAACAAGAATAGAGTAGGATGGGTGAAGTGAGGCATGGATTGAGTGGCGAGGGGACATAGGGTTAGATGTGTTACATATAAGCATGGATGTCTGCCGCATAAACATGATTGTAGGTGGTGCCACCTGTTTTTTAAAGAGAAACTATCCAGGATGTATACGCATGCCAAATTTCAGGTGGAAAAGTCTTACCACTGCGAATATCTGAGTGATTTTTTCCCACAGCAGACAAACAGATGGACGCTGTGCAAAAATGGTTGTAGGTGGCGCCACCAGTTTTGTATATGATAAAGAGCTATAAGAGATCGCAACACATGCAAGTTTTCAGGAAGATCCGTCAAACCAGTCCGGATATATAAGCATGGATGTTTGCAGCATGAAAGTGAATGTAGGTGGCGCCACCTGTCATAAGATCAAGAAGGCTATCCAAGATGAATACGCATGCCAAATTTCAGGTGAACTAGTCAAACCACTGCGAAGATCTGAGTGACTTTTTCCCACAGCAGACAAACAGATGGACGCTGTGCAAAAGTGATTGCAGGTGGCGCCACAAGTTTCTTGTATGATAAAGAGCTATGCGAGATCTAAACACATGCAAATATTCAGGAAGATATGTCAAACCAGTCCGGAGATATAAGCATGGCTGTGTGCAGTGTGAACGTGAAAGTAGTTGGCGCCATCTGTCAAACAAGGGACCCATGGGTCACGGCGCTCAGCTGATCATGATTGGACTATAAATGTATAACCGTTGTGATACTATATTGAGTAGATACAGCTTAGAATATCATGGTCATGTTGGGCTTTTATAAAGGAATATAATGTAATATGTGAGTAAATGATATATGAAATAACCTGACTGATGGATTAATATGGAGTAAAATATAGTGGTTTATTTTTTATTTATTTGGGAGGGGTCGAAAAAAGCAATTTATTTGAGCAAATATGAATGCCATGACAGTATGCTTAGCAGTGGTATAATGATGATAAGGCTATTTGTTGAAGGATCTATAGTGTATGGAAAACTGCAAGAGTTCAATTTGACATATACAAGGTTATGATTAACTATGCTGATAAGGGGATTTATGAATTTGTGACTGTATGACATAATATCTAGACAAGATCGGTCTTGACAAGGTGCATTATTTTGATGCCCCTCACCTCTACATTTTACACAATATTGACATAATTTCTGGCATGTACATAGGTACCTATGGACAAATGGTCAACAGTACTGAACCACCTGGAACGTTAAAATCTTAAAAATATGATGAAATGTAGATAATGTTTGAGAGGAAAAGGTAATCTGGGCCATGGTTGGTTTATATGATTGAAGAAAATGTTGCAAATAATATTTGAGACCTGACCATGCCTTTCCACTGGTTACCTTTTTGATAAGCTGTTGACAGTTCAACAGTTTACACATTTGTCTGATGAGATCCAATTTATTTGGTAAACCTTTTTTATCAATTTTATGATATGTATACAGTTGCCATAACGTCCCCATTCCACAGGTGCAATGACTTGATTGGGGGGGGGGGGGGGGGGGGGGTTGTGTTATGATCAGAGTTACAATGCCTCTGTCTCTCTGTAGATATTTTCTTTAATTATTAAATTTTATGCTATAGCCATAGAACTATTGTTCACAGTGCCAAGGAGCAAAGCCTCAGTGGGATGAAGAAGGGGATGGTGAGAGTTACAACACCCTTGCATATACATACAGGATATGAAATTTAATTCAACAGTGCTTATAAAAAAAAAGTTTATTCATGAACATTAAATATTTAAAACAGACAGAAAGATGGAGAAACAAAGCAAATAATTTTTTCCCCACTCTACTGAGTCAAGAAAAAATTAACAATATTTGCATTTATTCCTTTTTTTCATTACATAATTTTAATCCAAGTTTCTGAATGTTACTATAAATTTACAGTATAACATACATGTGATTGTGAATATTTCAGTTGATTCACATTTCTAAATTGCATCAACATTTATAGCTAATGTATCTAGTTTATAGTACCTGTCAACAGAATGGGATGGAGGGAGGAAGGGAGGCAATTAGGGATAGAGAGAGAGAGAGAGAGAGAGAGAGAGAGAGAAAGAGAGAAAGAAAGATAGAGAAAGAAAGAGAAAAAAAAAGAGGAGAGAGAGAGAGTGAAAGAGAGACCTAGACTGCCAGAGAGAGAGAGAGAAAGAGAGGCTCTCTGGTAATTACTGCCTGACCCAGCCTGACCCAGACACTCACAGTGGCAGTAGGTCAGACCTGAAGGTGTAATGTAACTGCCCAGTACACTGCATTTATACTTATCTGATGAAGACATGGTACCTGGAAACTTGAATAAAATCTACAGTTTTTGATCAATTGGTTTCAAATTTCAGATTTTAACAGATGAAATGTTAATGTGTACATGCTGTGAAAATTAAATCCACAGCACTAACAGGAAAAATTTGAATATTTATATTTTTTTAAATGGTATCAGGAAAAAAAGAAAAGTATTCTCAGCTATAAAACTAATACATGTGTTAAAATTAATCCAAGGATCAAAACACCCAATATATCATACCAGGAGCAAACTGGAGTTGGGAATGTTTAATTTTATGAACTGAAATAAAGGACCAGTAATATAAATTTTGATTATTTAGCCAGTATCATGTAACAACTGATACAACCATGAGTTATAAGTCAAACAAATTAAAATCTTTAATGAGCACTTGTCTGAGTAATATTTTAAATTTTTGACATATTTATTTATTATTTTAATTTTGTAATAAATATAAACCAACAAGTTAAACACCTGGAAAAGACCTGGAAATTTAGATTAATTTAATATAATCAACTGCATCCTTGTCTATCATTATCTTGCTTCATATAATCCCTAATAGTAAACAACAATATATTTTAATTATTTATTTTTCATTTTTATGGTTGAAATGAAAAATACCCAATGGTGACTGCATGGTGTCATTTGAAATACAATTTTGGCCATCCATGGAAGATCCATAAATGATCAGTAATTGCAAGGTAATTCCCTGTAACTCATTAACTATAAATTCCTTTTCCATTATTTTTTTTAGGTTCTTATCATAAACCAAGAATTAAAAAAAAAGTTTATTGTTTTGTTTATGGCCTAAACAAATACTAGTGGAGGGGGTTGGACAGTTAGATCCAGTTGAAGCCACCCAAGAGCTGGCTGGCTGCAGAGTGCCTCCCTTCAAGCATGCATAATTGGCCTGAAAGGTCAATGTGGGGACATAAAAGAGGGGCTTCAGTACAGCCAAGGTGTGATATGGTCTCATAAAAACTTTCATAAAAGCTAGTTTTTGACCATTTCCTTTTATAACTTCAGAATTTAGAAGCTAAAATCCTTACGTGTGCAAGATATGAAAATTAAATCAACAGTGCTTACAGGGAAAAAACATGCCATGGCCAAAGTTGGGCAAAATTTAAGGTACTGATTTTATATTTATGCTAATAACTTATAAAATTTGAAAAAATTTAGAACTAATTTTGGGAATACAATTGAATCTTGATTAAATAATGTTATATCCCTGGCAAAAAATGTCTACCTTCAGCAATTTTCATGTTAAGAGAGTAAATATATTTCTTGATTTTTTACAAAGTGCATTATGTTTGGGCCTAGAACTTAAAACAATTACACAATACTGACATCATTTCTGGCATATGCATAGCGAATGTATAGAAAAATATGTATATTATATATGATCAAAGTCAGATCAGTGGTTTTGATATTAGGCAATCTTAAAGTGTAACAATGGGGTTCCAATGGAAAAATGAAGTTTTTTCTTAATATCTCGAAGGAATGCAGTCCTAGTGACCATACTTTTAGTATGGTAGAGGATTTGGGGGACATCTCACTGTATGCAAAATTTAAGGAACTTAGAGCTGAAGCTGGGGAGCTGAGCTCTAGTGAACTGCATAACACTAGCTTGATGTAAACAATATGTGACATGGTGCCTGAAAACTTGAATAAAAGCTACAGTTTTTGATCAACTGGATTCAATTTTTTTGTTTTAACAGTTGAAATGGTAACAAAAACATGCTTTGAAAATTAAATCCACACCAGTTACATCCACACCAGTTACAGGAAAAAAACGTGCCATGGTCAAACTTGGGCAAAATTTAAGGTACCAATTTTATATTTTTGCCAATATTTAAAAAAAAATTTAACAGATTTTGATCTAATTTTTGGTATACAATTAAATTTTGATTATTTAAAGTAGTATTACTGAAAAAAATTCCTACCTTTAACACTTTTGGTCTTAAGTGACAAAATATCTTTCCTCATTTTTTTACAAAGTCCATTATGTTTGGGCCCATAACTTTTTTAAATTAAATAATACTGACTTAATTTCTGGCATGTACATAGGAACCATATAGAGGAATATTTATGGTAAAAATGAAGAAAACCAGATGAGTGGTTTTGATATTAGGCAGTCCTGAAGTGTGAAAATAGATTTCTATTAAAAAATTGAGGTTTTTCCTTAATATCTCGAAGGAACGAAGTCATATTGACCAAATTTTTGGCATGGTAGGAGATTTTGGGGACATCTAACTGTATGCCGAATTTCAGATTCGTAGGTCCAACGGTGTCGAAACGTGCCAGTCTTACAGACGGACATCCAGACGGACGGACAGACGGACGGACAGACAGACGGACAACGGACAATGGACCACGACTATAGCTCAGATGACTTATAGTCAGCTGAGCTAAAAATCAAGAAAGCTATTCAGGATATATACGCATGCTGAATTTCAGGTGAATTAGTAAAACCACTGCAGAGATATGAGTGATTTTAACCCAAGGCAGATGAACAGATGGATGCTGTGCAAAAATGGTTGCAGGTGGCGCCACTATTTTTGTGTATGTTATATAGCTATCCAAGGGCTACATTTGTGCAATTTTTTTTTTCCCTGATCCGTCAAACAGTTCCCTAGATATGTGGGTTTATGTGTGAAAACAGATGCACAAATGGACGCTGGGCAGAGAGGGATGGTCAGAGGTCAACCAAAATGAGGGCGCAGCAGTTCACATGTGATCTGATCATAATTCCGAATTTTTAAATATTCTGCCCAGTGGTTACGGAATAGTTCTCTGGAAACCTATGCTGCAGCGGCATGCAAATGAAAACATAGTTTCCACAAAACTCTGTTTTGGCGGATACAATTACATAAGAGTACTGGACAGAGCAGGTCTCAGCCAAATAAGCTCCCTGGCACCATCTCACTTGTGATTACTTAAACATGGATAAACAGGAATGTTTGCTGTTTTGAGACAGATAAATTGTTGATTATTATTGTGACAAGTACATCTTATCTCAAAACAATTAATCCATATGCATATTCTGAAATGCACCTAGACTTCTTTTCACCAGCTTGTTAGCAATTAATGATGCAGATTGCAATGACACACAAACACACAAAATTATAATATTGAACCGGATTCAGAGCAGACCAATAATGTTCATAAGCTAATGGTTTTTTCACTACATGAAAGTATATAAAAAGTTATACAATTTATATTAAATAAACAAGTTAAAAATTTCAATCTTTCCATTTCCAAAAGGAAGCGTCTGGGCAGCCGGCTGCGTAGACACAGATAATCTGCACCCGACATTGTCAGCTGCCTAGACTTGACATTCTAGAACTTGTGCAGCCTATAATGCTATAAACTCATAAAAGTACAACAACACTTGAATGAACTCATAAATTACTAGCACATGTATTATCTAGTTACTTTGTATATATATTCTCTAAAATTATTCTTTTATTCTTAATACTTTTTGTTATTTCACAGTAATAATTTTGCAGACCTCCTTTCAGCATCTTTAATTATGTTAATTTATATTTTGAAAACTTAATGAACTTTTTTTACAATATTATTATGCTGGTTTTGACACAGGAAACTTGAATATTAACACACTGAGAACATTTCTCACATCTGAAGAATGGCAAATGATAAAAGAGATTACTGCAGTGAAAAATGACATGCCTGAGGAAAACAGGCCATGCATGCTACCAATATTTTAAAGTTTACCACCTCTTTGTCTACACACAAGATGTCCATTGCAATGGAATTAAATATGGCATCATATCCAAATGAAGATATACACTCCAAAGTTAGGGAATTCCTGTCTCCAGTTTGGTTCTGTCCTGAATGTTGATGTAAACAGTTTTTTTTTTACTGAACATATCATTGAGAATTGGGAAACAGGGCATAGCCCTATATAACTTCATCACAAGAGGAAAACCCATGAGAAATACTGTGAAGATGAGAAGTTAGAAATAAAACCTGAACTTCATTATTTAATATGTTACACTTAAGAATATGCAAGGAATGACCTTTAAGTGCTATATTTTATGTATAGTACTGATATTATGGTATAATAAATGCTTCCATATAATGCATGCTAACCCTGAATGATCAGATAAGATATAGTACTTTATTAGTCCAACATTGATCATTTAGGTTTCAGTATATAAATGAACAGAATTAAAGATGCTGAATTAATTATGATCCCCAGTATCATAAGGCCTTCTGTTAAAGACATTTTTAACTTTAAGAATATAAGAAAACTGAATATACAACTCGGTGATATTGGTGCTTGTAATATTAAATCATACTTGGTATTGTAGTATCAGATTATGGCACTGTTGACTGTGCAAAGTCTGGAATCCTCCAATCAGCATAAGTAATAGTAATAGTAATAGATACACAAGTAATAGTAATAGTAATAGATACACAAGTAATAGTAATAGTAATAGATACACAAGTAATAGTAATAGTAACAGACACACAAGTAATAGTAATAGTAATAGATACACAAGTAATAGTAATAGTAATAGATACACAAGTAATAGTAATAGTAATAGATACACAAGTAATAGTAATAGATGGAAAATGTTGTAATAGTAATAACTAGGGACCCAGGGGTCTAGACGCTCAGCTGTATTTGTCTATAAGGATATTTTGAAGATTTTTTTCAGAATAACGGTCCTGTGACCTTCACCTTTGACCTGTGGACCCTGAAAATCAAAATATTCATTACCTAAGTGGTGGGTCATTAACAGATCAAGTTTGAAGCCAATCCGTCTAGCCAAAGCAGAATTATCATCATAAACTTATTTGTGAACGAGTGGGTCCTGTGACCCTGACCTACAACCTTGTGACCCCAAATTCATTTATGCTCTCCCCATAATGGCAAGTGAACTAAATGTGCAAGATGGAAAGTTTGGGATGAAAAGCTTGGCATAAAATGCAGCCATAATCTTTCTTTAAATTAGTGAGTCTTGTTACCTTGACATTTGACCTCATGACCAAAAAATCATACAGGTTCTTTCTTTAGTGGTGGGTCATTTGAAAGTCCTGTTTGAAATCCATATGTCAATCAAACCTGGAGTTATCATCTGGAAACAAATTTGTGTGGATAAAGGGATGGACAGACAGACAGACAAACAGACAGACAGGATGATTACTGTAGGGCATCCACTTGTGATCGTTAAACCCACCAGGTTTTGGGACACTAGACGGAATCACAGCTGAAAAACTGAAATGATTGTTGTTATTTTATAGTTAAAAAAAAGAAAAATATTTGTAAAATAAGAAAAAATATAGGTGGCGCCACCACTTTTCATGAACTGACAAAACTAGTCATGGTCAATATTCCAGGCAAAATTCATGGCAATCCATGCATTAATTATCAAGATATTGGATGCAAATATTGGATGTTTTGTATCAATTTTTTTATTATTCTGGGGGGTACTTACAAGCTCCATACCTCGGAGGATATAGGACCCAGTGACCTAATTTCAGGTATCCAAAGAGATTTTTTATGGACCTTCGTAGGTTTTTAGTTACAGGCTTCTAGGTTCAGCAGTTTAGATTTGTGCCCTGCTAAGGGATGACCGTACAGCCAGATGCCCAGACGGCCAACGGACAAAGCACCATACCTATACCTCAGATGACTTACAGTCAGCTGAGCTAAAAATAGTAATATTAGAAATGGAAAGTAATAGTTATAGTAATAGAACAATTGTAATAGACCCCATGTCTGGAGAAAATATGATTCATAAAGGGTTATTTGTATTTAACAAGGTCCAATTTGGTACGATTGGGTCTGATAGGGTCCGACTGGGTGATTAATCTGACCCCCAGCTAGCTGATGTAGTGATACTGATATATTGATGTTACAATTACAGCATGTGCTATAATCTGCTGCTTGTAAATTTGTGAAAGTATCCTACACTACACGACACTTAAGGAATTAGTTACGTAAGAATCTGTAATCCACAAGCAACAGATCACATCTGCCTTGAATGCAATCTGTTGGCAGCTGTACACGCATACACACTAACACACTGTCACAGCATATCTGTGGCAGGTGTTTTGACAAACCGGGACTCGGGGGCCATGATCACGTAACGTGGCCAACGCGAGCGGGTGTTGTTTATTCAAGAACAACCTAAAACACAGTCTGTATGTACTGGGGCTTTCATTCTGATCTGCTGCTGCTTTGCATGCAGCCCATGCAGTTTCTGATGACGCCAGCAAGCGCGGAACTTCCCAGTTGCGAAATCAACAAGTCATCTCACCTGTTTCGTTGGACGCCATACTTGTTGTCGTTGTTTCTTATCTCTTTTACAGAAGAAGGTGATGCAGCTGAAGAGAGATGGCAGCACTAGCCAGGCCTCCTTAAATTTACCCTGCGTCCTTGGAAATAATAATACAAATAACACAATGGTTTATCAGGAGATAATTTTTTATATATGATATATGACTGGTAAAAATAAAGAAAGAGGGACTCAAAGGAAAATTAGTGAGACATACTCACCCTGTTACAAGCATTTTAAATTTACAAGAATTAATTTACTTTTTGTTCAAAACTTAATTATTCACGCCTTTTTCCGTGGTCCCTTCAATTATTTAATCATTCACGCATATTTAACTTTAACTTCATTGTGCAAATAATATGCATTATTATTTTGAAATTAATTCGAGATTTTCTAGCATATTTAACAAATACCATATTAAAGTGAATTTAATATTCCCCGGTTATTCATTTATTAATTAACATAATTATTTAATCTTAAAATATAAAAATGGATTTATATATCCAATATAGGGCCTATGTAATTATAAGGGTGGATGCCTTACATGCAGATGGCGCCTAACAGGGAAGGGGGGGGGGGCGGGGGTGCTGGTTTTAACCCATTGTTATCCATTTATTAGAATATTAGATTTGGCTTTGAAAATATAATACAAAAATAAAATAAAAAAGATCAATTTAAGCGGAAAAGCATCCTAAAGTACCTTGAAAGGAAGTTTCAAGGTTGACTGAGGTTGAGATTAGGTTAGTTTTAAACAACTTGCAACTGTAGGCCTATCTGAAGAATTCTGAGATCAAGAGAAAATGTAAAAAATAAAAAGATTCTGTATAATTCTATTTTTTTAATCTAGATCGTTGTTCTTGATTAGCTTTTGACTAATTATAACTAATTTTCCAATTGACTTTCTTCATATGGTGGGCTTTAAGTGACTCAGTTCCGTATACAAGAATAAACTTACTGCTTGGTGTATATTTAGGGTAGAGCAGGGCAAGACGCACCCCCGGGGTAAAATGCCCACCCCCCTTTTACTATTTATGTGCCATTAAACTGGCGCCACCAAGCGTTCACTTTGTTTCAAGCCATCTGGTAGGCGTTTTGAGAACTTGAGGCGAACAACAAGGCGGCTGCTCGGCGTTTGGTGTCATCGAAAAGGTATGTGGTGTATTGCTTACAACATATATGAGTTTTGAAATGTAGTCTGTGGTATACCTATGGCATCTACTTACGATAAGTCTGAAATAAATGATACATAAAACTTAGAAAATTATTAAAATGGACTGTTCAGAATGAAGATTACTGAAGTGGCAGCAAGGCGCCGGTCAAATTAAATCACCTGATTTGAGGCAACAGGCCCACGTGGTTGTTGAGGCGAGACGCCGACTGGGCGTGTTACCCCCTTTAAGGCAATTATGAGTGGGGAGTTAGATTTTTTTTCCAAAAATAAATTTTATTTTAAATTGAAACGAGGTTGTACAAATATAATAGAAAAGCTAGGTTTACTTGATATTTGAATGCAATATTTTGGTGAATATTTTTTTTAATATTTTATTATGTTATACATTGATATGATATACCTGCATATACATATATTATATATATATATATATATATATATATTTATATAAATAAGTAAATATTTATGTATATATATTTATATAAATAAAAAGATATATATATATAAATAAAATATATATATATATATAAATTAATAAATATATATAAATAAATATATATATATATATTTATTTATATATATACCCCATACATAATATATATATATATATATATATATATATATATATATATATATATATATATATATATATATATATATATATATACAGTGTAACCTGTCTGAAAGATCACCTGTCTATTAAGACAACATTTGAGTGAACCAAAAGTATTAACATTGGTTTTAACTGACCTGTGTAATAAGACCACCTGTGAATAAAGACCATTTCTGGCGAGACCCGCGGATGGTCTGATAACACAGGTTTATAGATATATATATATATATATATATATATATATATATATATATATATATATATATATATATATATATATTCGAGCCCGCTTTGTGTCATATCGGTTAATAGAAAATCCCGTTTATTGTCACATAAATATGAAATCCCAAACCATTTCCTATATAAACAATGGTAAATCTGACCGTTAATGTCATGGAATATTGTCATAATCCCGTTCATTGTCATGCTTGGATCCCTTGGCAGTGATACCAGATCGCAGTTAATATCGCATCAAATGCTAGCGCCCGACCGGCCCTCTGACATTATGGCCAGATCACTGGCCTAACTGAGTCGTGTTTGTCACGGCTAATCAGATGCCGACACGGCGATCAACGAGGCCATGAGCCTGTAATAAGTCTGGCGTATGTGTCTGGCCCTTATGTCCATTCAGGAGCGTAATTTAAAGTCCATTCAGTAGAGATATATCAGAGGACATGAAAGTCCATGTATGGACTAGTTTGAAATACTCTTTGTTGGGATATCTGTCGCGGATCCACAAAATCGGACCTCTGGTTACGCGACCTTGTTATGGAAAACAAAAACACGTGGACCATGCTTACTCACACACAGAACCATAGCAAGGTCCTAACAGATAGCTGTATCGGAGGTAATGAGACTGTGTGCTGGGATGTTCTTGCTGGGAAACTTTTGTATAAAGCAAAACTGGACTGATAGAGTGAAAGAATAGACAACATGTTGCTCCTGATTACATCCCTTTAAGCGTTTCTACATGAAGGCTTTGTGTTACTTTGTGAGTTACCGAGTGAATGTGGCATTCATGTGTGAATTTGTATAGTTTTACACAAATTGGTCATCAAATAAAGTGTAACCCATTTTCTAGTATTTCAGCATAAAAAAATAACATGCGATTCGATGTTGGGCTGTAATTTTTCTTAAATATAGTACTATAGGCAAATACGTTTGCACTGTGGTTATCAATAAATAGAAGCTCGAGAATGAATGAAGAGGGCGGGGTAACATGCCCACCCATGAGCATATTGCCCCAAGTCTGGGGTAAAACGCCCATGGTCAGAAGATATAACTTTTCCCGATTTCGTCGAAAATATTCTGAATTGTGCCAAAATTCCCATCAGAATTTATTTTCTTTAATATATCTGAAATGTTAACAATAAAAAATATGATTTAAAGATGTTTAAGAACCATCAGGAAACATTTCCGCTTAAGGTGGGCGTCTTGCCCTGCCCTACCCTATATAAAGGAAAAATTGGTCTGTTTAGTAAACATTCTATAATAGTAAACACACGTAACAGTATATATGATAAAAAAAAAACATAAAATCCGGGTCCTACAATTAAGCAGTTCGTTGTAAGGATCTTGGCGGCATGCATGAGTAGGCCTACTGTCCTGATGTACAGGGCAGTGTGATGTATGCTCCATTCACAGTTTGAACCAAACTGTAAACCAATGCTGCCCGGGATTTTTAATTAAACCCTATATATTATCACGTTTTATTTAGTTCCTGAACCAAGAAGTGTGTTTTGGAATTACAATTAAGAAGATGCTTAGGGGCAAATCTATCAACAAATATGTTTAAATTTAGCTGCATAAGTTTGGGCGAGATATTAGTATACCATGCAGCATATACATGTAGGCCTATTTAATGCTTTACTAAACGATATGCCGATGATATTCATATTAAATTATTATAGGGGTAAATTGTGTAAGTATTGCTTGGGGCATATTTGTAATAAAATGTTTAGTAAACATAAAATAACAGTAAACATATATGTTAGAATATGAAGCCCGGTAGGCAACCTGGTCGAAATATTTATTAATCAGTTCCCGCGGATTAGTAAACCGAGGCTATCCCAGATGGCAGGTCTATAGGCAGACGTAGGCCTATTAGTGATCCGTGCGCAAGGATTAAAAATATATAAGTATAAGAGTGTATATAATTTACAACGAAAAAATGACATCTTGGTACTACAGACTAACAGTTCACCGTACAAACCGGACATTCAAGTCACGAACTTGGCTGCATGAATGAGTTCTTTCCAGTTTGATTACCTTAAAGTTTGTTATACTCCATTTACATTTTGAACACTACTCTAATTCAGTTCTGCCCACGGTTTTAATAAACCCTATATACTATCACGCTTTATTAAGTTTATGAACCAAGAAGTGTGTTTTGTATTTACAACTAAGAAAATGCCTGTGGTTACAAGAGTACTAGACCACAATGACCATGCATGCACTCCCTGTTCCAACACTCCGTTGAAGACATTCTCCATGCAGACACGGGTATTAATATGACCCTCCAACAACCGGCTGCGACAGGTATTTAATGTTAACATGGACACATATATTACCTCAAAAAAATTTTATTAATAAATTCATTGGGTGCGCAGCACAGACAGGTGCGTTGTCCCCCGACACAAGTATATGCAGTATCGTTTGACGTGTCATATATGGCATGGTTGTTCTTTCATTGGTGGTTTTTGTATATGCCTTGGCCGCCATTTACCACGTGTTTTCATTTACCCCCATGCATGTTGCCTGTTTCGGTATGTAGATTATTAATTGAGGTAGCTTTGAGCTATACCCAGAGTTATATATACAAATACCTGTAATCTACATGTAAACCGGTAATTCATGAGGGGAATATCGCATGATAAATAACAATTAATGTAATGAGATTTAGATATAGAAGGCTACCATGTAAACACATTAATAAGATTAATCTGTTTTGGATAGCCATCATATAACTATTCTTAACAAATTACAAAAATTTTATGCATCGTGTTTCACATATGAAACGATTCTTAAATTAATCCAAAGCATTCAGGCCTATATTTAACAATTCATTAGTCTGGAATCTTGTTTCAATGCTTTAGATATTGCCGCTTAATGTAATTTTTAAACTGTTTTGCACAGGTTTTTTTTTCAAGGACGTTGGTGGTAAGTACAAGTACAGTACAAATATTGTACTTGGATTTAAAGTGCCAATTATACAAGTACAGGTCAAGTACCAGAAATTTAGTAGTTAAGTACAAGTAACAAGTATACAAGTACATGCACTTGACCCAAGCCTGCATAGACAGTTCTAACCGTGAAAGCTGTTATATATATTATATTCAAAGATTTTGTGGTAAATCTTAAAATCCATGTATATGGAAAATGTTTTATATGTTTTATTTTTATTTTTGTTATTTTAAATGTAAGCAGGGTCCAGGGGGTCTAGACTCCTCCTCCCCCTCTCAGCTGTTGCAATCTTTCAGAGGGATTCAATTTAATATTTTTTTTTAGGGGGGGGGGGGCTAGTCCCCCTTTCCGGATCTGAAGAACCTTTCCATATCTTTAAAGTTTATTTTCTTTGTCGTCCTTAGTAGACCCCTTCTTTTGAAAAAATCCGATAGACTCGCTTCTGATAAGGATGCTTCCCCATGAAATTTGATTTACAACATTATCACGAAGATATTTTACAAGTGTCGCAACCAGTATTTTGCAGTCAATAAAAGTACCCATGCTCAATACGAATACCAGGAAAATCTACAAACCCAGCGCTGAAAATATTAAAACATGGGTAAATTATAAATTTATTTGCACCAGAATTCTTGCACTCTAGTGAAAAAGCAATATATAATCAGCGAGTCTCCCAAGCATGCATACTTTCTGAGAAACTGTTTTTAAAGAATTACTTTTGGTATCATACATCAGCTGTCATTTTTTCTCGACGAGTTACGTTATGTTTATATTTCGCATAATGACATGACCGTCACCATAAAGATAGGAGATTGTGCACGTCTTTGGGGTTTGTAAATTAAATAAAAACATTCACGGTTTTTATGCTCAAACTATTACATGAAAAAAAGTACCACACACACACACACATATATATATATATATATATATATATATATATATATATATGTCTAAATAAGTAAATGTGGGTTGTGCTACCGGTCCTACACAGCTACACAGATATTCTATAAACTCGTGACTGCATAATACCTAATATAAAGTATGAATCTTAGGCTTAAAGAGCCTTTCCAGTCTATGAAATTTTGCAATTGTGTCCTCCATTTTTCTGAAAAGTAGCTGGGCCTATTGCCTCCAATTTTCACCATGCACCATGGCGACGCTTATATTTATGGGGCCGATGAAGTTTCTATACTCTGATACTGTGTTTTCAACTTGGTTCCACCGGAACCAACACCACGTTCGTTTTCGAAGAACTCCTCTGAAACTACTGGAAGGAATGTTTCAACGCTTCATTTTAAGGTCAAATGGGGATTGGTGCTTGGTAAGGCTTGTGGCACCACTTGTTATTGCTTTCGCATGGTGTTCATCCATGCGTCTATTCTTATATCCCAGGAGTGGTTTGCTAAAATTATGCATGTCCGTAGTTCTTGGGTTCCTTTAACTCATACCCACTCCCGAGAATAATGCAAGGATATTTTTTACGAAAACATGACAGTAGGTGGCGCAACAAGTCTTGTCTATGACAAACTCTCCAAGATGGATAAACATGCAGCATTTCAGCTTGATACATTTATCCACTCCTGAGATATGTGTACTTTTCACACCAAACAGATATATGGATGGACGCTATGTTAACATGATTGCAGATTTGGACGGTTGTCATGTCAGGATATATTCCAAACGTAACGTATTCATGCCCCTCTCGATTCTATGATATACGTAGTCCTTTCTCGGCTGTCCATATTCTAGTTTGTAATTGTTTGACGCAATCTGTTATTTAGCAGCCTTGAACACACAAATGTTATTTTCTAAGGTCTTTAAACGATTTAACTTAGAGTTTCTAAGAATAAGGACACAGTGACAAGATTTAAAGTTCAAGTTTCCAAAGCAAACTAGCCATGCATGATCTGCCAATGTTTCAATTTGGAACGTAATGATGAACATTCGTATAAAGATGGACGACGGAGAGAAGAAAGACCGAACCTGACGCCCAGCTTGACTCTTAAAAATATTATTGTTTCAGCCGAAATGGAGTTTACATGCGGGTTCCTCCGCAATCGCAGCGTTTGTTTCCCTGGAACTTCTCTGCATGAGACCCCTGGGCAGATCTTTCTGAAACCCAGCATAATTACTGGTTACAAATGAACTAGTACCTAATAAAGATGGGTGAAATGGTGAATGTCCATAGATCTTGAATATCATACATCTTACTAAAGACTGGTGGCACCATCTGCAATCGTATTTGCATGGCGTCCATCCATAATCTGTTTCGTTTGAAAAGTTCACATATCTTGGGAGTGTTTGGATATATCAGTCTGAAATTTTGCATGCTTTTCCATCTAGGAGTGTTTTTTTTTTTTGCAGACAAGATTGGTGGCGCATTATTTTGATAGGTTTTCGTAGAATTCACCCATGCATTTATCTCAGGATTGGTTTAATGTATCAACCTGAAATGTTGCAGGTCCATATATCTAGGATTGTTTTATGCTGTATACACTGTTGTGCCACCTACAATCAATTTTGCGTATCGTCCATCTATGCATCTGTTTTGGGTGAAAATCAGGATAGCATTATCTCTTATGCAAGATAAATGGAGAAATCTGCCACCGTTTTTGCATCCGGTCCATCTGTGTAATCATATTTGGTGAAAATCACACATCTCAAAAATGGTTTTAGGTATCAGCCTGAAATTTATCACCTTGTACACAAGACTGGTGTTGCCACCTACAATATTATTTTTTTTGTTTCGACCGTCCGTGCGTCTTGGGTTTCCTTGACTTCTCTGATGCCAAAATTTAGAGGACTGTGACATGAGGAGACATTCCATGCCTCACATCATTCAGGCCCCTCACATCAAGTAACTGCTTGTCGACTGCTCACACTCTATAATTGAAACATGGTTTTATCTCTTTGAAACATTAACTTCATCATGATAATCTGTCCAACATATAAACAATCTGAACAGAATATTTATATACATTTTAATATTTTGATACATATTATACATATTTAGAGGTTTCATTTTATAATGTGAATTTGCAGTTGGGGTTTCGTCGCGCCATTGTTGTGGTGGGTCCACCATATGTTATGGTTTTCGGAATTTTGTAGCATTTTCAAACCACCGCAGTTCACCAGTGGATATCATTTATTATTATGACTCTTTTTTTCTGTTTACCTTACTGTTTGTGTACAAAATATTGTATAGGATTTTAAACGTTTTTGTATATTCCAATAGAGCTGTGGGCCTTTAGGCAAGGATTATCGTTTATTTGTCCTTTTATTCGTTTGTACACCAGTCTGATATTATCGAAGAATCCTTTACTCATCCAAATGCTGAAAAATAAATAACCATACATAAAACATATAAGCTGTAGTGGGTATGTGTCTGGATTAAATCCTGTATTGGAAGGATTTTTTATATATATATTAGGATAATATTTAGTTAATGCCTAACAACAATTGACTATTGTTGCCAGTAAGATTCCCTTTATTTGTTTTGGGATTTTTATTAATTTTTATATAATTGTTTGCAGGAGCAGGGTAATAATGACACGCGGCAAGTGTTCTTTGTGCTCAGGTAATGTTGTGCAGGGGGTTGGTACTACGTGGACAGAAATGGCCATACATGCAGTAAGTTATATGCCCAGATTTGGAGAGCCCTCGAGGTCCACATGTGAATCAGTTGTATGAACTTAAATGCCCACTTGAGATATACAATGGAATCGCCACCTACAGTGCTCAACACTCCTAACACTTCAAGTTAGCCCATCGGCGCGGTAAATCATTATATATCGTAACGAAGGCGTTCTTAGAAACCCTTATTAACATGTCTGCGTGGGGCAGCTTAGAGCAGCAGTCTATACAGACCAAACGTTTAAGTTGTGTATAATAAGCCACCGAGTGTTTAACTCATTCTGTTCAGCTGCACCCGGATTTATGCCAAATGCAATCATATTTGAGGTCTAGCTCTAAGCTGCTCGTTAATCCGTTCTCAAGTGTAAGCCGACACGAGGGCCCAAATGTTTCCAAAAGAGCACCAGTTGGTTTTGCAAACTCCGGGTCAACAGGACTCAAGCTATCGCTTTAATGCCACAATCAACACCGTGAAGGCCAAGGGGGTCGCAATAAACACAACATAATATCAATGAATGCATTATAGACCGGCCTCCACGGTTGCCATGCGGGACCAAAGATTAACGTTACACATATATACTGTGACTGAACTCTTTTTAGACTGAGTGATCTGTCTGCACTTTGCACTTGTATGTACATGTATACATAGGTGTGTGAGTTTACAAAAGCACTATCCTCTCTTTACACATGTTCGGATAACACGACTGGATCGAATAGTAATTTCGTTGATACAGAAACCAGGTAAGTGCGTCCACTGACACGTATTCTGCTGAAGCAAATACGTATATACATGTATTATAATACATTAATTAGGGTATAAGGGAGGAGTAACAGGGGCAGCTTTCAACATGAAACAGGCCTACAGATGGTTATAGACAGTGAAGACGGGATTTTCGTGATTATCAAAATAATTGATATAAGAACTTAACAAAAAAAAATGTTCACTGACACCATTAACAAGTGTATATGCTCGAGGATTTGATCAAGGATATATGTAATACTTGGAAGTATCTTGAAGTAACTGAATGCCTGAAATTAAGCCATATTATTGTATACCATGGTTCAAAGTTATGAAAAGTAGTGAAAACCTGGAAAATGACATTTCCTGTTTACAGGAAGGGATCAGTCTGGGGATTTGAAAGAAAATAAAATCCCTAAAATAGGGGAGAACAAGGAATTTGATTGGCAGCCCAATAGAGAAAAATGGTCAGTATGTTTAATTTAAATGTCCAGATAGCCGCTTGCAGCGAAGAAACAGTCTTCGCCTCCCCATATACATAGAGATAAGTGTTTGAACACGATACGATAGTATTTTCCGGAAAAAAGCAGCTTTAGGCTATTATCAGTTTCACTGATGGAGTGACATTAAAACTTCTTTACCATAGCAAAATTATCATATTTCCAATACAACTGCAACATATTGGTCGTACTGGTTAAAACCGCCATGGCAGAAGCAGTAAGAATGTATTTACGTAGCGGCGACAATGCTTCGTGTACTGGTCCCCGTTTTGTCAGGGTTATTGATATATAGGCCTATTAAACTGGGAATTTATGCAATCAGCTTATCATAACAGAATTTTGTCTTTAAAAAAAGTGATACCCGAGATACTGATGGGGTTTCTCCCTTTTATAGACATAGATCATACAGAGCTTAGAATCCCACCCAAGTACATATAAATGGGGTGGTGACTTAAATGTACTCTCAGATATATATTTAACATTTTAGTCACCGTTGGTGGCTAATGTACAGACAGCATGCCTCATCCCCAATCATATATCCACTGGATTTGTTTGATAGTGGCTTTTGAGTGTGGAAATATCTTGAATAAATCAAGACTTTTCAAATCCATCGACAAAAACTTAGGGGGAAAATCAGATAATTTCTTTCTTTAATTATTTATTGTTTAAATATTTTCCCAGCCGGATAGCTTATTTTTAGTAGGTTCATAATAGTTTATTTTAAGTAGGTTCATTGCTTTTGTTCAATACAATCAATTGTATAAAAAATTACATTCTTAATCAATTTATCAAATTAGTTTTCCTTATATCCCCATAAATCAAGAGATATATCAAATTATGATATTTCAAATTGTTTTTCGAAGAGGCTACCGCAGCACCATCTTCCAGACAAAAGTTTGCTACTCTGAATCAAGGCTTGATGCCCTCCATGGGGGTTCTTGGAGCATCAACAGAATCAAAGAATACAGTTTCGTTCTATTAATAAAATATGATACTAATGGAAGGATTCACGTACCCTTTTCACATTGTACAACCCAGGTAGGCCTATTAAAGCACAAATTACCTAATTCATGTAGGTTAATTTAGAGAACATGAAGTTTATTGTGAAATAACCAGGGGCAGATAGAGGGTGGGTGAAAATATGTGGATCTACGTTTATATTTGTTATTTGTTTCTGAAACCGGTATGTTCCATATTATAAACGTGTGGGTGGCGTTGGGGCGGGGATGGGATTTGAAGTCCACACCTAGTGCGAAAACACCTTCCGCACCAGCATGGAACAGTGTAATATTTTACATCTCATATGATTTCATAATTATTTTTTTAAGAACCAAACCTTAGCCAAATGGACGTTTTTGATTGTATGAACCATTAAAATGTACAATAATTTAAAATAAAATAAATGTTTTATAAGCGATAGGTTTATATTAAATAAATTAATTGTCATTTTAATCTTTGGTACTTTATTACAATTGTGTTTCATTCTGTTTGACATGTATATTTCAGTCAAACTGTCAAATTAACATACTGATTTTTCATTCAATTTGTAAAGTGCCTGAAGTATTTAGTCATTTTATAAATTAACTGAGTGAATCAGTTAATTTGTAAATTGACAAATTACGAGTTTAATTAGAAATGATAATTTAAAGAGATGAGAATTGTTTTGCTAAATATTTTTAAATGGTAAGAAACGGTTAAGATGGTAAAACAATTGCAAATATGTTCAACATCGATGGATGCATGGATTGGTGATAGAAAGTATGATATATATAGCTTATAACAAAGAAGCTGATTTGAAAAGTTGCAATTAAGGTATCATATAAAATAACAAACATAAGGGAAAAATACTGGCAATGCTTGATTTCTATTATACATGAAGTCACTAATACAAATGTAACAGCTTTTGTGGTGTAGACTTTGTGTAGTATAGTCTCCTAAATTTCAGCACTATTATTCGTATTTTACATTTGATTTAAACAGTCAACAAATAAGGGCTGACATTTATGTTAATTCAGTGAATCTAATGACACATGCAATATAAAAAAATTTCTCTATATGTGATGCATTATTGAAAAAATTGATGAAGACATGACGAAATTATAAACTGCTTTATCTCCAAAAGGTTATTGTCAAACGTAAAGATTGTGTGTTTTATTCCCCTAAAACGTGAGTTAAGGCGAAAATGTATACTTGTCCCCCACCCCTAAGAAAGTGAGGGGACATGTCCCAACCAAAACACTGCCCATGAAATAAACACTTTGAAAAATATATTAAGTTTATCCTATCTCCGCTATATGAAATGCGTCTCTTCATTCGATGTAATTTATTATATCGAATACAGTAGCATCATGCGAAGTAGTGTTTAAGAGGCGACACTTAAAGTCGCACCGATACTGGTATACTTTGGCCAGTATTATTTATATGCCATGTGTCGCATCATACCATTACATTACAATCAATCAATATATTTACTAGTATACATATATATATATATATATATATATATATATATATATATATATATATATCGCCGACCTCGAGTGACAGCGATGAGATAAAGTCGCAGGGTTGGCGAGTGCGCCAACAACAAATTGAATCATGTCATTAACGTTCAGATATAAATACCCGTGAATGGCGTCCCTGTGAGGTGCCACATTGTGGTTGTGTCACTTCTCTACTTATAAGTACTTATCTCACTCATTAAACTGGTTGCTATGGGATCATTAATTCATGCCTCTTTTTCCTTTCTTTCTAACAGGGTCAGACATCAGAAAATTAGTCCTATTCACGCGGAGCCAGACCAATCTAGGAGCTTTTATTTATCGTATTGATATGTGCACCCTTTGTATGCGGCACCGTAACAACACCGGCTATTGATCAGCAGCTTTTAAGCCCGGCATGGTCGCGACCGATACACAAGGGAGTCAATCAAATATATCGCTAATTTGAAAGAGGCGACAGAGTTACATTGACTGCTAGTTTGTCACGGGAGGTCGGTATTCACTAGACACCTGAATTCTTGGATTTGTTTCACATAACTTTGTATATATACATACATCTCGCTGCCAGTGCCCGCAGCTAACGCCTGGCTAGTCAAACTGTACAACCAACCAACCTGAAAATAAACTATACGGACTTGACCATCGTAGCGGGCGCAAGGTGGAAGACCTGACTATTGGAGCTAAAGGCTAATGTACAGGTGTTATTCTTAGATAAAAACGGAAGCCTTTCTGTTCGTATTCTCTCTGCACACAACAATTGGTGTCAGAAGTGGGATAAATTTGGACTTAAAATAAAATCGAATTAATTCGACCTGAACATCTTTCAAATGGACTTAAGTATCAATTAACGAGCTGCTTAAACAGTTTGTCGCATGCGTTCTGGGGGCGGAAACATTTGATTTTCATAAATCGGTGTTGATCCTTATATCTTGCAGCGTTCCTCATGGCAACTGACACTATGGATCAAGCAGCTTTTACAGAATCTCTGTTACGAGAGGAGGACCCACAGAGTCTCCGCATGCAGGAATATACCAGTATCAAACACGTGCTTCCAAAAACTAAAATCCATCACGCAATACTACATGAAAATGTAAGTCAAGACCGCCATTTGCAGATGAAGTTAGATCGCATACGCGTTCGCAAGGAAAATTATTTATCGAACCATGAACTAAGCCGCCGAAGCTTTTTAGAGAAACAAAATAGGAAACATCGTAAGTGGAAGCGGGATGACGAAATGAGGGTGTCTGGAATGACGCTGCCTCACATGACGCCAAATTTCAGCAGACGCCCGTCCATGTCTATAGTGTACCGTAGTCCGTCGTACTCCGCGGACGAAGGGGACGAGGAACTCAAAGACGTCACTATGCTGCCGTTCATGAGCGTGCGACGAGAACGTACGGAAATTATCCAGCACAGAGAAGGAATATACATGACTCGTCTGCCCACACTTATCGAGGTCGACTCACTGAAACTTAAACGTTACAACACGTACTGTGGCTCAGAAAACCTCAACGTTGGTAAGCCATTGAAAGACAGCAGGTTTACTGCTATTGTGAGTTCTCTCACTCCGCGGGAGGAAGCGAAAGATCCAGAGGAGCAGAGACGGGAAATGAAACAGCGGACAAAATCCTTTTACTCTGAATATTCCGATGAGGGTTCAGATGCCGAGGCGGAACAAGAGAAAAAGACCGTGGAAGGTGTACCTGAACCAAATAAAACCGAGAGTGCACCTGACCTTCCCACGCGCACGAACAAGACCCCACAAGAAACTCGTGTCGTTTTCCCTGTAGTTATATCAAGGTTTAAAAATAAACAGGGACTGACAACGCGAGAACGGTTATTTTCACTGGAAAAAGAGTCATCTCGCTACGAGATGGACGTTCGAAGCCGAACTATTAGCAGTGGCTCTCGACCAAAGCACCCCCGAACGGCCTTTGTCGGAAACAGCGCCAGTAACCCCAAAGACCAAACAGACGCTACCGCCCCGGGAAAGTCAGGTAGAGAAAAACTGAAATCTGACATTAAAACAAAGAGTCTCAAAGAACTGCAAAAAGGTTACGGAAAGCTTAGAAACTCGCAGAAGTCGGAAACCCCCGGGACAGAGGACAGACCCCCCGCGTCTGCCAAAGTGAAGAGATCTTCTTTGCAGTTGTTAGAGACCGTGGAGAGTGGGATCAAGTGAGCATATCGTGTGTGTGTAGTGTTTGCCATATTCATCATAACATGTCCGTTCAAAATTGTGTGCGTGTTTATATTTATCATTATTTTAACGGTAAGCCCCATGCAGGGCTTCGTAACAGTTTCAACATTAGTAAATAACAAGATTAAATATAGTTATTATAACTTCACAGTTAATACATGTATGGATGAAACTAGTTGTTTTATAACTTGAATTGAAAAGAAGCACATATGTTAATGCAATGTTAATACATACAAATGCTTAATATATTTCATTGTTACTGTCACTCATGTTACTTAATTTTCTTTTACTATTTTCATTATATACATATTATTTATGAGTTATATAAAAGTTACTATTATCATATGATATACGATCACTAAATGTTACGTCAGAAGTTTGTAGAATTATATAAATATTCTACATAGTTCTACATAATTCAAATATTTAATTTTTAATTCTGATTGTGAATATTTTAGATAATATATTTTCTACATTTACGCATATTTAGCAACTGAACAGCTGTGAAGTAATACACAACTTAACCATATAGCAAACAGCATCAACTAAAAAAATGTACCATTACACCCGCACTTGGATACTAGAAACGGTTAGATTTTAACAGTGTATAACACGCCTGACAACCATCCCCCATTCTTTCAATTAAGACAACCACATTTTGGTCCCGGGCAAATTACTGTAAATAAAAAAAAATCATTTTATGAAAGTTCCCGTTAACAGGACCTTTTCGCCAACCCGACCAACGCGGCTGGTCCCACAGGTCACTGTGTATATGGGATTTTATTATACCTATATATGCAATTTCAACTTGCATCCGGAATAATGATGTTATAATATATACCTATGTACAGAATATATATAATTAATAGCAAATCATGTGTCGTTTAAGAATGCACTTAGCTTGGTATAAAGTAAATGTGAAGATTTTGTATCGCATCGAAATTAACATGTTTATGCTTCAATCCCTGCATAATTCACCCGACATTCAAGTAAGCGTATCCATTCCGTATTTGCTAATAAAATACCATCTGTAAAAACCACTCTATTTTGCGTTCCCTGCATGGCTTCCCTTTCACGCCAGATCCGATTAAGGTTTATATCTACAACTGAATCGATGAACCGGCTATAGCGTAATGTTAAATCATTTGTTCCTGAATACAGACTATAGCGGATTAATCCGCATTAGCTATTTATCAATATACGGATCCGCTTAATCCATGTTCCTGAAACGATTAGTGATTACGTTCATTAAGCATTATGAACGCATTTATGCTCTGGATATAAAATTTTCCCTAGCTTCACGGCACGGTGAAATGCACCTTAAATCAGTAAGTAATTATGAAATATAAGTTATCCCTGTAAGTGATGTGCATGACCTGATCTCCTCTCAATTAGACAAATGCGTTCATTGGCACAGCTTTCTTTACAGTTAATAAGACTGTGGTAATATGGTTTTGCTTTTTGTGTGATTGAACCTTTGCTGTTTCATAGCGAGTATTTTCACTTTAAAAGTTCGAGTAATCTCTTGATGTAATAATTTTAGACTTTTGGGTATTATTTTTGTTTCTTTTTAGAACGGAAGGTGACAGGATACAGGTGAGGTGTCGCAGTCGCTGAAACCGGTTTTTAATTTAATGGTTAGCGATGAGAAACTAATGTGAGTGAAAAAATAGGTCATGAAAATTTTTCAGTGGCTTTTGACGCATGCGCACGAACAGGGTAAAGTTTAAGAAACAAATCAGGGTGTGACGTGATTTTTGATTTAAGTATAAGGCCTACGTAGGTTCTTTTTCAAATGGTTCATGTTAAGAATGGTTCATGCATGATTATTAATGTTGCTGCATTTATTGTATAAACACAGTATAAAGCACGTTTGTTATGTATATATAATTGAACCGGTGTCACGTGATCAAATTTAAACAGTGTAAACCTTTTACATGCTGTGTTTGCCGAGATCAGTATTGTTTTTCCTCAGGTATACTGTGATAATAAAAGGTGAATTTTGTTGAATATGGTGTTCTTTATGAGAGAGAGAGAGAGAGAGAGAGAGAGAGAGAGAGAGAGAGAGAAATAATAAACAAGTGAGAGAGAAAGAAATATTAAAATAAGTGACAATTCATTCGCAGAAATTATGAGAAAAGAGTGATCGAGTTAAAGCAAACTGACTGCTCAAAGCTAAGTCAAAATGTTCCTCTCGATTCATCACTTAGCTATTAATTTGGACTGCAAGGGAAAGCACGTTAGGACTCGAGATGTACCTGTCACCCATGCATAAATTATACATGTTAATACTAAGATGAAACTGCGATGGAACAATGTAAAATTAAAGAAAAAAAAAGAACAGAACAGATTTAAAAAAAAAAATTTTATGACTGCATGCGTATGTCACACGTGTGACCGTCATGAATATTCTAGATAAAAGTACAGCAGGAGTCTTGCATGGCCAGACTGATTTCTTTAACACGAATGTCTAAACCGATGGCATGTGCTTACCATAGATAAATATAGAACCCGTTAATGGTTTGGGTCTATATGTACGCTCTGAACACAGCGTGTGAACTTCCGGGACCTTCCAGTTACAGTGGGGCGAATAGATGAGCATATAGCGTAACCGCTGCTTACACCCCCGTCACACGAGAGGGCGATCTCGCTGCGATCACCGAATCGGGGCAGATCGCCGTAGAGCGCAGCCAGATTGACCTTAAGTTTTCATAAGCTTCGTAGGAGCGAGATATTGTCGCCTTGGGTCGTCATATGGTCACCATGAACGCCATGAGTGGGGACCATTTTTGAACATGGACAAAATTTCCGCCGCGGGGACGCCGTGGATTTAAAGCGCAGTCAGATCGGAATTTGATCGGCATCAGTGTCCCAGCAGCGCAGTACCAGCTTCCTGACAGCGCAGGTCGATCGCCAGTAGACATGGTAGCATCGGTCTATCTGTTACGCTTCGCTGCCCCAGCACACTAACGCCGCCGCTAACGAGACCTCCGTGCCCGAAGTGAGCTCTTTACACGCTTCGTACGGTGCTGCCGCTGCGCTTATGACGTCAGAGCTGCGCTCTCTCTGCGCCCAGATGGATTTGACGTGTGCTGGCGTCTGCGCTCTGACGGAGCTCGCGGCACCAGCACACGTTGTGTCGGCGGGGCGAGAGCGGCATTGCAGTCATACTTGGAGGGTTTTTACGATGTTAAGGGCGACCAACGGCGATCTACTAGGTCGCCGTAAGGTCTCCTCGTGTGATGGGGGCTTTATGGAGCGAAGGGTCTATGCAGTTCTTAATAGTAAATATAATCATAACTACGTAAACATGTCTTAATTTGTTAATTTGCCTGTCCGAAGAATCGACCCTTTTGGGCTACTCAATGAATAATTTATAATTGTTGGGACGCAAGTACCCTTTCAGCATATAATATGTAGTCCAACACAGTTTTCATGCAATGTATACGTGATAAAATTATAGAAACTGACTGGTGGGCGCGTTAGCCTGGTGATGTGAATTTTATTTATTTATTTTGTAAAAGTTTTTATGTTTAAATGTGCCTCAGATATCCAAAAGAGGTTACACCTATGAAGATCAATCAAACTTTTCTAAATCTCATTATATTATCATATAACACGCTTGTCAAAAAAGATATTAATAAAGATTTTGCATAAACTTAACCCAATTCCCGGAAGGAAAAAAAATATTTAATTTACACAAGAAAAAGGTGGTTGTGTGGTTTGTTAGAGAGCTATTGTCACATCCATGCAGAGCACTGTCAGCTCATGAGTGACGTCAGCCACAGGAAAAAACTATGACAAAATTCCAGATCTCATCAAAACTTTTTCTGATACTGTCACTCCCCCTTTTTCTGATACTGTCAGTCCCAATTTTTCAAGGAAGAATAAAACAACATTTACTGCTAGATATATCTAACTTTTGCCTTTTACGTCAGACGTTTCACCAGCCAATCATATCCGGGCCAAGTCTCTCTTCTAGCTAGCTGGATGCATGTTCCCAACACAATATCACACCCACGTATACATTAGAGACTATATTGACCTAATCTTCACTGTGATCGAATACGAGGCCTATGTGCATGCAAACTTGGCCATTATTTTAGGGATATTAAGAAACAGCCCCAAGATGAAACATTTCTATGAATTTAGGAGACCGTATATATATATATATATATATATATATATATATATATATATATATATATATATATATATATATATATATATATATATAAAGGATGGTCAGGTGTGTTTAAAATAACTGCATTTCAAATAAATGCAAACAATTTTTGAAAGTTTAAATACTCGCACCGCTTCACATATGTATATGCATGCCTTTTTTTCCCCGAGCTTCAACAGACGACACCGTATACGGCGGGATTTCTGCCTCACATTCGGCATGCGCCTCTGTTTCAGTTTACATGACATCTCGTTTAATTAAACATAACAGGCACTTGATAAAATAAATTCTAACGTCGCTGTAGAATACAAAGTTTGAACTGGTGCATGTTAATTTCAGTTTCTGTAATATGATGCAGGAGAGCTTCAGCAGACGAGATCACATGCATGGTGAGATTTAAAAGTTAATACGCGCGTTAATTTTTGCATGGGAGCAAAGTATTTTCTTTAAGTTAAAGTTTAATGTTTGTTTAATAAATTCATACATTCTTGAATAATTTAATCTTGCAACTTCGTCTATACGGTAACGCATACCAAGACCAATGTCATGCAGACGATTTTTGCGTTTCGGGATTTCAATCACGTGAGCGCATGCGTGTCAATTTCAGTGTCAGCGCCTATTTAGCAGACGATATGATTTAAGTGGTGGAGCTCCTTGCACGCATGAAGTCATTCACGAAAATGCGGTGAGTGAATTTTCTCATTCTTTCGAAATCTCACTAATCATGGGAGCGAGCCAAAAAGAACACAACAGATATATGCTGTCAAAATTAGTTAAAATTTAACCATGGAATTAAACACCTCATGACTTACACGCCAAGTATATGTGTAAACAAACTATTTTTGGTATTTGAAGAATTTAATTTGCAATATTATGTAAACATAACAAGACCTGAACAATTCTTAGTTCACAATTAAAACATTGTATTGTAAATTTAATAAATAATTCATAATGGATAATATATTATATTATATTATATTATATTATATTATATTATATTATATTATATTATATTATATTATATTATATTATATATAAAAACAAACTGCCGATTATACAGACTAAATTTTTATATATCATTAATTTGTTAATTGTATTCGACATCATTTTCTTGGCAAACTAATGAACGGTCCTTCAGGAATAGTGTATGTTGTTGTTCACTGTAAAGTTATCAGTGTATGTATAGTATTTGTGCACATTAAAGCGGCTCGGTGCGTGGCACCCGTACTTTTTAAATGGAGTTAATCAGGTTCGAGAGGAGTAAGCTCTGTTGCCAAGTTTTAATTAAAAGCCGCAATCCTAACACCAGCAGGAGAGGGGTACGTATGTGACTTTGGCCAAGCGGCGCCGTAAAAAAAGTAGTGTTTTGTGTTTTATCAATATATATTTATGATACGTGGATGGGTTTTCAGTGTAGTTCCCGGTTATGTAATTCATGATTGTTTACTTTGCTGAAAGCTTTGCTTCCGAATCCCCACAACGATACCAAGGTGCATGTGAAAATTTGTGCCTAATGGTTGTGTTTGTCCGTCGCATCCACGTTTTGTCGGGTAACCGTGTTGCATGTTGGTAAGACGGAAATTCGGCTTTTTAGCCCGGGAAGGTGGGGGGGGGGGGAGGGGGGGGGGGGCGGGCAAGTAATGTTGTATTTTTTTTTTGTCCTGAACACCATCACAACGTCTCCATAAAACGAATATCTTGGTTTACGGGTTAGGTCATAGGTCATAATTATTATTAAAAATAATTAACTGTAGGCAGCCAGTGCGAATAGTGCCCATGGTTACAACACCTTTGGGCCACATTGCTTATATGACTTCAAGTCGACACTACCGTGGTAAAAAATCCTACATTATTTTTTTCCATCACGCTGCGGAAATTTAATACAAAACAAGGCCTACAGGCTATATGTGACCATGTGCAATGGGATAAACATCAGGTATTTTGCTCCCATGATAACATGATTGACGATTATTTTAAAAGTACCTGATTACATTTTAAGTACATGTGTGACAGGTACATGTACAATGCAATGTAAATATTTTGAACCCGAGTACAAACACCAACTACACAAACGTCACTCCTGAAATACTGGCATGGATCGACACAACGACAAAACGATCGTAGGTGGCACCACCAGTCTTGCGTATGAGAATCCCATCGAAGATATATTGTGATGCAACATTTCAGGCAGATACTTCAAACCACAGGTGCATGAAACCAAAAATCAATGGTAGGTGGCGCCACAAATCTTGTATACAACGAAATTGTTTGAGATGTATAGACATGCACAATTTCAGCAGGGATATACACTGTGCAAAAATTATTGTAGGTGGCGCCATCAGTCTTGTGTAGACAAAGCTGTCCAAGATGTATAGACAGACACAATTTAAGTCTGCTATATCAAATCCCTGCTGCGAAATAAGCAGGCACATACACTGTGAAAAATCATTGTAGATGGTGCCACCAGTCTTGCGTACGAGACAGCCATCAAAGATGCATGGACAGGCCAAAATTTATCAAATATATCTGATATCAAATATATCTGATATCAAATATATCTGATATCAAATATATCTGATATCTAATATATCTGATATATCAAATCTCTGCTGCGAAATAAGCAGGGACATACACTGTGAAAAACCATTGTAGACGGTGCCACCAGTCTTGTGTATGAGAGAGCCATCAAAGATGCATGGACAGGCCAAAATTTCAGACTGATACATCAAACTTCTGTCAGGTGCACTCAGATGACCAAGGTCAACTGAAGAAGGCATTTGCCCTTAAGTGAGCCGATATTAGGATGCAGGCGCAGCTACTGCTAGGAGTGAACGCTTAACATGTACCTGGCTGTACTGAGTTGCCAAATCTGATACAGCTGATGTCTGCAAAAAGCTATAAATAGAAACAGACTGAAACTTGAAATTTGAAATAGTTTGCAGTCTTCAAAGCTATTTATAGATAGAGACAAAATATTGGCATATTGGCAAAATCTGTTTATACGTACTGAAAGACTCTGGCTACAATGGTTTTTTTCAAGCTGACATATTCTTAAATTTTTTTAATAAAAATGTTGAGAATAATAACAGATGCGCATTATAATTCTTAGATTTATCTTACACATAAGCTGGATATGGACACCAGTTTTTTATATTGCCTGTACAGCTCTCTTATATACCAACGAAGCACAGTCTTGTAATACAATAAATCTACTAGCTTTGTTTACCAAAGTATCTCAGGGTCCTTTCATTATTTAAGTTTAAATAATTCAGTCAACAATCATTTAAATAAACTTGAACAAAGGCCACCTAAAATCATTTTTGCAATGTTACAGAATTTTAAACAAAGGTTTTGCAGAAGAAGACTATCGCGACCCTTAGTTTGATATGTGCCTATTGGCCAAAAGACCAACTTCAGCTTTCTATGACTACCAAAAGTCAGTGAAACAGATTTATTCTAACTTATAGTCATACAGTTGAACGAAACCTACGCTATAGATAATTCATGTGAATTATAAAACTATTCGCTTGTAAATTACAGTTTCATCATAAAACATTTTACTGCAGAAGCTGAAAGTGGCTAAAATGAGTTTTTTTGTCCGTAAAAATAGGTATATGCAGGTGGTGCCACAAAAACTTCAGTTTCAAATATGATTAATGTGACCAACATAAAACTTGGTGATGCTAGCTCCTGCCATTTCTGAGATTGTTATGTTAGTATGCTTACTTGGCCAGATGAATAAGTTCAAATTCCTGTAACTCTGTCAAAATTCACCGAACCTGAATAACTTGAACAAACTGGAGAGCTCATCTCTGTTATAATACCTTCGGAAAATTGAACAATTTGGTTGAATGATTTTGGAGAAGATTTGCAAAGGTTATACGCTTTTTTCTCTATGTCGATGCAGATGATACCACTAAATCCATAATATTTGACAGGTGTCTGATTTTGCATAAAATTTGGTGATGCTAGCTCCTTAGAAATGACAGGTTTAAGTACTGATGACCCTTGTAGTTGTACAAAAACGGTCGATGCAGGTGGCACCACCAATATCTTAATTTCAAATATAACTCATGTGACCAACATTTGCATAAAATTTGGAGATGACAGCTCTGCCGTTTCTGAGATTGAAATTTTAGTATGCTTATTTGGCTTCCTGTAACTCCAACTGAAACCATTCGAACAAACTTGAGAGAGACTGTTTCAGGGCTTATTTTTGTGAAAGATAGAACAATTTGGCAAGACAGTTTTGGCGAAAAATATTTTTATTGTTTTTTAAGCTTCTCCCTTGTAAAATCTTAGTCAATGCAGGGAGCAAAAAAATAAATAGCTCAGAGTTTTATAGAGGCATTACTTGTTCACACGTCTTTATATTTAACACTGATAATATATAAACAAAATTTAGTTTTTTTTCACTGAAACATCAGCAGTATACGTGCAGATACTTGGATGATTCTTGAAAGTTATATTCTTGAATGATGATAAAATATTAAAAATGTGAATCACAACTGAAAATAATTTAAAATAAAATAATTGCGCAATACAAATTCATACAAACATACATACGATATTACAAAAATATGCATTTTTAGCATCTAAATTAATCTCATTATATATACACGTAATGGATCTTAAAGGAATCACAGGACACAGTTCAAAGGTAAAACCAGTTTATTTCTTTCTCTGGACAGATTGTAACCGTCTTTTTGGTAATGTAGAATAAGAAATACAAGTGCTCTGCTAATATACGGACACAGATCATTGTCCCCTGGTCTTTAAGAAGTCTGACATGCCAGCTTTGGCAGCCAAACTGAGGCTGTTTTTCACATAAAGTGTTGCATAATATATTACATTCAGAAGATTTGCAAAATGCCGTTTCACGTAAATAACATAAGGCTCACATTTATAATGTGAGTTTAAAAAAACAAAAAAACATGTGCATAGGCATGGTTTTAAACAAAAAGGTTGTTTAAATATACCTGAAAATAACAAAGTAAACATTTCCATTTCTCCCACCATGATAATAAAACATTCCTGTGCGCAGGCATTTAGTTATATTTAAAACATAAATGTGCTTGATTCATATTCCAGTATATCACAGATACCCATCTGTCAATGTAAAGAACACAGAACTGATCCTCTTATTTTTTGCACATTGCTTAATTGAGATTATTGTTAAAATATAAAAATAAACACTACAAATTTTTCTTAAAAATAACGTATTTCAAATGACCCCTCTGTATGTATGTGCATCATGGAAAATGAAACTTATTAAGGGTTGAAATGACCCTATGTGGGTCATAGTACAGCTATAAATTCTGAAACGACATCATGGAGAACCATTAGCAGGTCACACTCGAAGAAAATGCCCAACATCGAGAGAAAGTAAAAGAATGAAATTGAATTGTAAGCACAAGACCTGTTAGCCATGTAAAATCTATGCTATAAATTGCTAAATTTGAAATTCACCTTTAAAATTTGCTTGTTAAACTTTCTTCACTAGCAACTATATGGGCTGCCAATAAATTGGGGTGCCAATCAAAACAGCCTCTGTATTATGTAGGTAAAAATAGGAGAAATAATCAGGCAGTACTGTAGTTAGGTATGCCCTGACATTATTGTTTTTATAGGAATGTTAGGAGTCTGACCAACAAAATTTCAACAAAGTTTTTAAGCCCAACATCATTATGAAACTGCTTAACAACATTTGGCACTTACATACAAATACAAAAAGAGTAAAATACATAAATCTCGATCATATATATTACTACACATTTTTTTATAATTCTGTATTTTTTACACATCTGTTTCAGTGTGAGTTTCATCCTCTGATTCAGTATGTGGCACCATAAACATAAGGCATTCCTCTATACCAGCCTCGGGCAAATTACAACAGAATTTGCAGATAGATATGCTTGGTTAAATATCTGAACAAAAATAAAATCTGGAGTATGTATAAAATACACTGCTGTAGTTATGTAAAACAGTCATCTTATATATAGGCTGTATCAGCTTGAAAGCCATATATTTTTATTTGAGTATAGCTAGGTTTAGCAAAGAAAAACATGCAAACAGCAGCACTGTATGCTTGGCTAGAACTGAGGCATGCAGGGACAGATCCCCCTGTATACAACGATAAGCAATATTAGAGTATTAAATCAACTGCATCAGACAGGAATATACTTATCTGATTAAAGCTATATCTACACATATAAACATATTTCTAATAAATTTGTGACCTGGATAGTAAATGCACATACATTATTAAAATATAATTTGAAGCAATTACTTTCGACCCTTCTCTTTTTCAATTAAACACATTGACAGTTTCAAGGTCAAAACATTTGCATAGGGCACCACCTGATCCACTGCCAACAGCAAATGAACCCCTGGATGCCAAGATGGGATTATTACTTTATATTTTTTGCATTCAATAAATCCAAGCAGAGAATTCAGTCATGTGATATACACCATCACTGAACTCACAATGTAATTACTAAATCTGAGTGTTATTTGATGGATCACTGACTCTCTTGGTTGAATACTTTGTAAATAGTAAGAATGCTGTAGTTTACACAGTGTTTAACTCATTTCATTAATTGTACTATATGTCCTATACTGTTTTACATGCTGATATTATAAAATACAATGAGGAGCTTGGGTAGTAATTTGTATTCTCTATACAACAGATATGCATTCATAATGTTATTTGCACTTGCCTGCATCACTGCACATATGAACTAAACTTGACCTATAAAATATGGATATGTTTTTCTTCCATTTATTACATCTTCTGCAGTTTTATCCATAGGCTGTGCCACAGCCTTAGTTGTACAAGATTTCTACAGGATAATTATAAGGAAGTAATGGGGAAATATAATCATTTCTTCAGCTACTTAGGTTACATACAATAATTTATAAGCACTATAATAACCCAGAAGTCACAGTATTTGTATAGCAGTGGTCATGTAATAACCTCACAATGACCCATGGCTAGTACACCTTATGTAAGGCCAATCACTACTGGTCCAAACCAAACAATGTATACTATAGGGTGTATTATATTCACATACTGTACAATAACTGGACTGTGTACAATCATATGACATACTGGACTAGCAGGACACAGGACATATCCATTTGGTAAAGTTACTGGTAAGATATTTTAAATTCTTCCAACATGAAAGACTGACATCAGTCTGGGGTTTGTGAGACAAACATTCTGTGATTCAACCCCTGTGAACCAACAAAGGTTTACCTATATTAAGTGGAAAAGTGTAAAAACATACCATGATAATCTAATTTCCCAATCCCTCTAATTGACCAACTACCCAAACTTTCTCCAACATATACTTTATATAAATGCATCCGTGTTAGAAAGTGTGGAAGGCAGCTTTATAAGGAGTGAAAACCCTAAATATCTATTGAGCAAGAGTCAATGTTACATCAAGAGTTCCTGGATTTTTTTAACAGCACAATCCTATTTCTGATCATATATAAGTATTACTTTTGAAAACATTCAGTTCTTTTTGCATGCAAGACTGTATGTATGATGGCATGTAAGATGGTAGAATCAGGTTTTCACTAAGTGAAGTGTGACTGAGAGTTTGATATGATTGTAGGACGCATTTTTAGCAGAAAGACAATTTTTTCTGCAGGAAAGGCAAACCTGTACTAATGCCTTTCTGCTGGAAAGGTGAAAATTCAAAGTATTACAATCCCTGGTATACACTAGGTACTGACAAAATGTTGAATATTTGATTCTGTATAGTATATAATGATTCACAAAAGTTACATATTTATATTTGATTATCTCTCATAATAACTTTGATGTTTCAAATTTCTGTGAACTATGAGGAGGCCATCAAAGCAGAAATACATTATTATTACACCCTGACCAACTAGGAATCAGCATAACTAGCTTGTTGACGATTACATGAAACTAGAAAGTACTGAACATTTTCCTTTGTATGACTCCCCTTTTTCTCATATTTTCCATTTTAATTTAGGCCCTAATTAAAGTACATAATTCCAAATACAAGAGACAGAGAGAGAGACAAAGTGAGAGAGAGAGAAACCAGCAACTATTGCTACAGTAATAAAATTTACTGTCTGCTGTGGTTTGTTAAATCGAAAATCTGTAAACATAAACTGGTTTTGTGTAACCCTTGAATACACCAAATGATTGCCAACACATAAAAAAATCTAAGCCTATTACCACACCATCATAGCAACATCACCGGGAGGTAAAAGTTCACCTGCATTTGTTATGACAAACCAGAATTGAATGCAGATTCAGTCTGAATCAGTACTAGTATCTGAAATTGAAATAACCAAGCCAAGTTCAAGCCAAATCTAAACCATTGTGATAAATCTCAGGGTATATTAAAATGCAGACTGGAATCATGTAGCATTTTTTATCCAAAGCCATAATACTATTGTGATACACTGATAATCAAATAAATGGCAGCGCTAACTGCATTATGTGCCACGGTGCTCCACACACCATACAAATCCAACCTAACATTTCTACAAGCAAATCTCTTTTCAAAATAATACTGCATGTATAAGGTCAAGGTCAAATATATTAAACTCATTGATGCAAAGTTGGTGCATGGACATTACCTCAAACACAAAGATATATAATAAATAGGCAGGCATGGTGAGTATCATCAATAGTTTCCGGTTCAGATAAAATCAAATGCCTCACAAACTTTTCATAAGTTACCTTTGGTTATACTTCCCTCCACCATAACAAGCAAGTATATTAAGGAAGGTATTTCTACAACTTTTTTCAATGAACTGAGTGCCAAATGACAATGATATATTTTTTTCACCTTTTGAGTACACAGTTTATTTAAAAGGGACTAGCTGTGCATAAACTTTGGTATTCTTCTTAATATCACCTGGGCCAGGATGCTAAGTTTTTAGCCTAATAGACACTTCCAAAGTTGGCATGTTTTATAAATCAAGCACCAGTTGCCATGATTACACAAAATGTCATGCCAGCCTGGTTGACATGGTTAAATCCTAGTGCCATGGTAACTAGACTATCATGTTTTCTGGTGGCCGCGGTTATAACTGAAGCACTATGGTAAGTTGGTTGCTGTGGTTATGATTTGAGAACCATGGCTAGTTGGTTGATGCGGTGCTGGTTTTCCTGCAGGTAACACTGCGTCTCCCAAAGCATATTGACCAGCTTCTTGTTGTCTGTACAGTCCAATTCTACTTCCTCTGACAAATTTGGAGAGAACCGGAAAAACGGAACACCGATCATGCTGCACCAGGCTCGGGCTCTGTCCACAGGTCGCCCTTCAGCCTGTGTCACCTGAGCAAACAGAAAAACGCTACTTGAAACCTAACCTGGAACTACACAAGCTAAATCTATAAAGGCAAAAGTTATGCTGTACATTGGTCCCTAGGTTAAGGAAAGCAAAGTAATCTTTATGGTGGTGATTCTATTGATGCAAGAACAGAGAAAGTAAGTTAAAGGTTAAAACATTATGGTTATTACATATAATAAGTTCTCAAAAGTTCAATTAATTCACTTGGTGGACAGCAGCATCACAAAGCAAATCTTATAACCACAAAGCACTCAAATTTGAATTATAACTGATGGTGTTACCACTTGACTTTTTCATGCAACTGCTGTGTTACCAATCTGGCCATACCTCAGATATACAGGTGCTTGGTCATGAACTATCAGGAATAGTACCACGTGTCCTATGAGGGTCATTTCCCATATTTTCAAATAAATCCTGAGAAATTTTACTTTATTTTGCATAGGGCTACTGCAGCACCATCTATCAGGAACTACATGAACTATATGAGAAAGGAAAATATTCTGGTTACCATAATACATGATGAAGAGCATTATTTATCATGGTGTCTTTATGATAAGGTTAAAGTTGGTACTTTTATGACACTGCAGTGCAGTTAATTTACTTTACACCCTGACAGCAATACTTGCCTGGTCAAGCACTAGATTTCCAAGGGCTTTAGCACTGAAGGCAACCTGAGCCAGTTCTATAAGGCCCCCAGGGCGGAATACATCACAACCTTTGACTGCAGATGTTGGAATCTTCCCTGTTCCTAGGGACACCACACAGTGGATTGGTTTTACCAGCTCCCCTTGACCCTGTAACATATAACACAGCATGGAGTATCTCTGTTATACATTAATTATCTACCAGTTGACCCTCTGTAGAAGATGTAGCATTTGTTTAGGCTTTATTGCAGAAGAGGACAGTTTATCAATTTCAGCAAATGGAATTGATATGAGAAAGATCAAGTGACAAGCATCAGATGAATCAAAGACAAAATCTGATGTGTCACTTGAAGATGTCACTTGGATATCAGCTTATCAGTGTCAGGACAAAATGTCACAAGACAAAATGTACAAGAATTTTTGTCCTTATTTTGCTGTTTATCTGCATGCAATATGCATAAGAATTGTGTTAATCAAAACAAATATTACCAAAATATTGTACATGATTGCTAGTGTAGTATGTTTGCACAGGGTGAATATATTAAACATTTTAAACTTTACACAGACAAAACAGCATTCCATAAATGTACTGGCTTATACTCACTGTGGCTTTGAGACCCATGTTATAATCATGGATTTCTGTCAAGGCATCAAGTGATGGGTTGTTTGCCATCAGACCTCCATCCAAGAATCGACCCATCGCTCGGAAATATGTGGGGGCAGCACCTGTACTCCTAGCTGCTCTCCACACAAACTGTTCTGTAAAGTAAAAACCTGTCAAAATTACTGATTCTAGGTATATCATTGTTCTGCAGGTAATGTATTGTAAGATCAAATAACACTGAATCAGATTACTCAATATATTGAAAATCTAATATGTTTATGCATATGAATATATTTTTCCTACCCGTAATATAGTTTTAAAAATTCAAAATGTCAAATATTTCATTATTAAATTTTTTAAATATATAACAGACTGTTTTCTTTCAGTTCACACTGATTACAAGTACACAGATCCAGGATCCATACCTGCATTTAGATACACTATTAATAAAACAACACTGCCCTTTCATATAAACAATACAGCCAAATACCAAAAGGGATCTTGTTGTTGAATGGTTAACAACTGTACAAATCGTTTTTGAATAGTTAAGGCAATAGACTCCCCTTCTCACTGTTGTTGGTGGAAACAGCTTCAGATGAAGAAATGCCTTACCATTTGGTCTGGGTGGTGGCTGGAATGATGAATTCTTTTGTAGTGTGTCATAACAAAATCCGGGTTTGTCATAGTTCCGGAACATGTGGAATTCTGCTGGATGCCTGTCAGCTAACACACCAGAAATCATCACCCTGTTCAGTGGAAGAAATATGCATCATTGATGAAATAAAGAAAAGTGACCCTGGGTCCAAAAATGTGTTTTATGACATTTGCAATAATTAAAAAAATATTTTGACAAAATAAATGGCAATCACCACAGTTTTTGTCTGACATTTCTGATAATTTAAGGAACATTTATGGTAATCAGTTATATATTATTAAAGGGGCCCAATCACCAATAAAGCATGTTGAAATAACATGAAAAATAGCTTCTTTCCTTAAACTAGATGTGTCGGAACGACACGAATGCCCCCGCCTGGGGCAAATTAGAAACATTTGTTAAATTTTGTAAAATTTTTAAGTTCAGGAAGTGTTGTATGGTCAAAAGTAGGTCAACAAGGGCAAAATGCAAAATCGATCTGTAAAGGGGCATTATCAAGCAACACACCAAAAATCAGGCCAGTATCTGCAGGCATTGTGAAAAAAAAATCCATATATGTGCATTTTTCATGAAAATTTCTGTCTTTCATGAAATTTTCTATGTTCAGGATCTGTCATATGGTGAAAAATAGGTTAACTGGGACGAAACGCGAACTCGATCTGTAAGTGGTCATTATGCGCCCACAGACCTAACATTAGGCCAGTATCTGTAAGCATTGTATTGCGAAACTAGAATATTAGCAAAAGTTGATAATCATTTACAAATTTAAATTAGAGAGGTATATACCATGTTTCATAACAATCCACCAAATGCTTCCTGAGAAATAAGCGCCTAAGTTTTTTTCTATACTAAGCTCTGTGACCTTGAAAAGTAGGTCAAGATCACCCATCTTTGAACTTGACCAAGATTTTGTAAATATAATGCAATAGCACTGAAGAAATGAAGTTCCTGTGTTGAATACCTTTGGAGATATCCTGCACAAAAGGCCAAAATTGAAAAAATCCGATAAAATTTCATTAAAAAATCAGAAATTGCAGGTGGCGCCACCAAAATTGTGCAGCACATACAGACCATCAGTCCCAATGATCATAGTAAGTTTTGTGAAAATCCACACAATGGTTCCTGAGATATAAACTTCTGAGTGTTTTTCTATAATCAGCTCTAACATGTAGAAAAATGGGTCAATGTCACCCATCTTCGAACTTGACAGAGATTTTATCGATATACATCTTCACTGATGAAATAAAATTCCAACGGTGAATCCTTTTAGAGATATCCCGCTCACAAGGTAAAAGTTAACAGACGCGGAACGGACGGACGGACGGACAGACACCGGACAGACAGATGGACAGACGGACAGCTTGGGTGATGACAATAGCCCATCAGCCTATGAGCTAAGGGCTAAAAACGGCTGTACATGTGTATTTGTCATGAAAATTTCTATTTTTCATGAATTTTTCTAAGTTTAGGAGCCGTAAAACGGTCAAAAGTAGGTCAACTGGGACGAAACGCAAACTCGATCTGTAACTGGTCATTATCTGCCCACACACCAAAAATCAGGCCAATATCTGCAGGCATTGCGAAAAAAAGTCCGTACATGTGTATTTGTCATGAAAATTTCTATTTTTCATGAAATTTTCTAAGTTTAGGAGCCTAAAACGGTCAAAAGTAGGTCAACCAGGACGAAACGCAAACTCGATCTGTAACTGGTCATTATCTGCCCACACACCAAACATCAGGCCAATATCTGCAGGCACTGCGAAAAAAAGTCCGTACATGTGTATTTGTCATGAAAATTTCTATTTTTCATGAAATTTTTTTCAAGTTAAGGAGCCGAAAAACGGTCAAAAGTAGGTCAACCGGGACGAAACGTGAACTTGATCTGTAACTGGTCATTATCTGCCCACACACCAAAAATCAGGCCAATATCTGCAGGCATTGCGAAAAAAAGTCCGTACATGTGTATTTGTCATGAAAATTTCTATTTTTCATGAAATTTTCTAAGTTTAGGAGCCGTAAAACGGTCAAAATTAGGTCAACCCGGACGAAACGCGAACTCGATCTGTAACTGGTCATTATCTGCCCACACACCAAAAATCAGGCCAATATCTGCAGGCATTGCGAAAAAAGTCTGTACATGTGTATTTGTCATGAAAATTTCTATTTTTCATGAAATTTTCTAAGTTTAGGAGCCGTATAACGGTCAAAAATAGGTCAACCGGGACGAAACGCGAACTCGATCTGTAACTGGTCATTATCTGCCAACACACCAAAAATTAGGCCAATATCTGCAGGCATTGCGAAAAAAAGTCCGTACAACTGTTTCATTTCGGAATGACGGAATGACGGAATGACGGACATGGGTAAAACTATATGCCCCGGCCACTTTGTGGCGGGGGCATAAAAATAAATGTGTACCTGCAAAACATAGCCCTGAAACTGTTTTCTTATTCCTGTAAATGAGTGTTAAAAACAGTGGACCGACGCGATCAAAGATGTCAGCATAAACATAGCACATGGGAATGTGCATCCCTGAGCCACAACACCTGCCAATCATGAGATGCCCTGACTGACTTGGCCCCAAAAATGTATTACGTGTTCATGCTGGTTGAAAATTTGTGTTGCTGCTCACAATCGGACCTTCGGCAAAACTGAACTGATAGTGTGAAAGAATACACATAATATTGCTCCTGATTATGTCTCTTTAAGATATAAATGGTAGTTACCTGGGATACCCGACTTCTGTCATTCTTGTTGTTTCTCCAAACTCTTTCTTCATGAAGCACTCCAAAGGTTCTGAATCATAAGGTCTCTTCCCACGAAACACTTCTTCTTTCAGTCGGAAGTACAGGCCCTGACAGTAGTGGAGTGGTTTCCCTGCGGACATCAAAATGATCTGATGTAAGGGGATTATCATATTCCAAATCAAACAGCAACATCATTCTTAATGTATTAATCATGAAAATTTGAAAAAGATCAAATAAAGAAATGCCATAAGGGATAACTTATGATAACTTACATATCAATTTATAACAAGGTGAATATTATCACTGAATGGGCTGTCTCTCAACCCTCATAGCAAAACATTTTAAATCTTTAATAACAATTTTATTACGTGGGTTTGCTAAATTATTAGTATATACTATATTATGTAAAAACTTTCCTAAAAATTAAGGCTTATATCAGATCTGGTCACCTTGTGATTGGACTGACAGTAGGACAGGTTATGTAGTTTACCATGTGTGATTGCAAGTGCAAGAATGCCTCCCGTGGATGTCCCTGCCACCCAATCAAAACACTCCCTGATAGGTCGGCCAACTGCCTTCTCCAGCGCCAGCAGTATCTGTATAAGCACCAATCCACGGATACCTCCCCCATCCATACATAACACCTGTAAACAACAGAACAATAATAACAGTCTAGGCACAATAAAGGCTAATAATATCTACAGATTTAGAAATATGGGCCTATCTGATCCTCATGTCTGCATAACTTACACAGATAGGAGCACCTTTTTACAGTAAACCCTCACCTGATGACCACCTCAGTTCAGTGACCACCTCAAAACAATGACCACTTTACTGAGGTCACAATGTTGGTTGTAATTTCGAGGTTTTACTGTATGTAAGCACATATTGCCTAACTTTTAAGTGCTTCAAACATGAATAAAGGCCTCTTTACATATTTTGTCTAGTTTGACATTACTATTTCAATTATATAATTCTCTTAATTTTATAATTTGTGATACATAAGGGAAGCACAAAACTCAATGTAGTCTAAAGTAACAATTTTACAATTCTATGAAATACATATTATGACAAAAGAACTCTGCAAAATTGGCACACTGCTAAACAGAATCATAGTAAATTCAAGTTAGTGCTGTGGCTATAACTATTACATTATACAGACATTAGACAGAAGAGAGTTTTTATCCAGGCAGCTAAAGAAAGCCATTTGCATCTGCTGATACACAGCTATCTATACTACCAGTTATAAACATACCACAGCTGTGGTCTTAACTTTAAGTACATGTAATATTTTGTACTGTTTACATACTCGGTCACCAGATGTCGCCGGAGGTGTAGGTGAATCATCACACATGATCGCTGACCCTGATGCACTTGCTGACCTCGTCATTGCTGCCTGCACTGCCATTGTAGTTGTCATCTCCTCTAATTCTGCAAGCAGCAATCACATAAGCTGCAATAATATTATTGTACAGCTGAATACTGTTTATCATAAAAACTTCTTTGACAAACCTCCTTTTTGTTATTATATGCAGAAAACATGGTTCCTCATATCTCTTCTTAATTATCATTATTAACAGTTTAATACTGAGTTTTAATCATCTTTTTTAATATTTCATTAATTTGTTGTTGGCAGGTTAGATTAACTTACTCTGTTTCTGGATATCTGTATCGGGAGTACGTATCTGTTCCGGTGCAATCCCGTCATATGACCCATTTTGACTGCAGCCATCATTACAAGCATCTGTTGTTACCTGACAGCGTTCTGCTCCTACCTTGTGCAGGTAGTACAGTATTTTATGTCTGTAAACACAAATGAGGACTGAGGATAATATATGGTGAGAATATACTTTCAATAAGCCTTCTTGGTTTCCAGTTTTATACGCATGGTGAGGGATTAATCCACAAGTCATAAAACTGTCATTAAGAGAGTTGATCTCAGAAGTTCTATCGGGACACCACCATTTTGCCTACAGAGCACCAGTGGGAATTGAACCCAGGACCTTCTGCTCTGATATCCAGTGCCGTTACCACTATGCTCTCCCCTACCCAAGGAAATCATAATTTTTTAGTAAAACCAGTAAAAGGCACCTATGCAAAATAACAACAGGAAAATTATTGGTACTTGGAGAGTTCCCTAAAAGATTTACTTATTTAGTAACAGATACAGCCCCAGATGAATCTAAGTAAATGGATACCTCTTCTTTTTGGACTATTGTAGGTTATTCCAATAACTGTAACAATCAAAATATTTCACCCATTTAAGCGTCACCTGTTTTCTGAGAATTCTAGAAAGTAATCTCAAAATATTCAATTTCCCAGATTCTCAAGAATTTTCAGTACTCTTGCATTTTTGTCGATAATATCAAGGCTTACCTATTTGGTTCTGGGCTGGTGGCTGCTAGGTGGCGTGGTGTGATTCCCTTACTGTTTTTGCCATTTACATCAGCACCAAATACAATCAACGTCTGTACAAGAGTTTCATCATCTGTCTGAAAATGATAACAACATCATATCAATGAACTATGACTGAATTTTAGTACCAGTGTTGATTTTGTAGTGAACAAAGTATTTGAAAAGCGTAATTTGAATTTGAACAGAGGATAATAGCCTGTAACTGGCATTGCTTACTATATGAAGAATGTGTGAATGAGTAAAGGCATGAGAGACTTGCACAGTGATTTTATAAAGCCTCTGGATTTTCTTTGTTTTCTTTTTACAGACCTGGAAAAATTCCAGAGTCATAACTAACAGAGTGACAGGTCAAACTTGAAATATGCCCTGCACTTCTAAGGTGGAAACCCTATTTCTGATATTTTTTCTTACTGGCATTACTGGCTTCTGTTATTAAATCTTTACCAGAGGTAGTTAAACTCAATTTATGACACACTTTACTGGTATTTGCTGCCACCTGTCCGCCATTCTTAATACTATTTCAAACTGAATTTTGGTGTTAAACGAATGCTACCACTCATTGGCCAATATGATTCTGTAACTGAAATTAAAATTACATGGATGAAAAGTGAAGCCAGGAACACACATGGATATTAGGCTGACTGTTTCATTAGAACCCATGTTATCACTAAAAAGATGTTCTTCATACAGCTTCATCATATGTGATAACTGATTAGAAAATGGCTGATGAGTACATACACAACCTTACATTTAAGAAAATTGTGTAAATATCTTAATGAAAAAAAAGAATATATCTATAAATGATTATGTATTCAGTTATTAATGGCACACTGGTATTCAATGACAATGACAGAATGAACTATGAATGTACAGAGCTTACAACAAGAGCACACTACAAGAGCACATAATATGCCTGTTGTATGTCTTGTGACCTCTGACCTCATTAAACATGCACATTTTGCCCAGAATCAACTCTGACGAGATACTTTATTGGTTGAAATTCATAGTGAACCTCATCAAAATCCATCAAATTCCTAGTTGTTGCATGAACACCCAATAAAATCCTGGAGATCTCTCACCTCTTTAAACATGCAGAGATTTTGCCCAGGTCTGAACTCAGATGAGCTTCTTTTTTATAAATATTTGTAGTGAGCTTAATTAAATTCAATCAAATACCTCGTTAGTTATTGCAGTAACTCTTAAGGTTAATGGACAGAGAGGGATATGGATAGATCTTGCCCATATCATAACATGTCACTTCTGAGAAGGGCAAAAATCTAGTCAATCAACAGATAAACCATGAAACTAAGACAAGTCCTTATACTAACTGGATAATCAGCTTACATACACTTTTTGAATTTAAACTACTGTCTAAAAACAGCATGGAAAATCACGAGTGCTGACTAATTTGATAGACATTATGAGATATTACTAAGAATACTGCGTCTGCTTACTGGTATGGCCTTGTGTAATGCGTTGTCCCCCTGGTTGTCAATGAGAGCAGCATCAGCTGCCCTCCACAGCATAGCCATCACACAGTCCAGCCGGTCCTTACGAATCATCACATGGATTGGCGTCTCTCCTGTGTTACTCCGGGCATCAAGGTTACAGCCGAGGTCAGCCAGGGCAAACACAATCTGTAACATAAATAAGTATTACTATATAAGTCCTGATCTGACTGAACACTGTGCAATCTTCTTTTGTGACATTTAAACTGAGAAAGAAATATGCAACAAGAATTTTCAACATAACTTATTTTAAAGTTTAAAGTAACCAAAGATTCCTATCTTTAGATTTAGAAATTTAGTTATCTTTACTTTAAAAATGATGAAAATTATATTAAATTGCAATTTTGTTTTCTGACATTGCAGTGCTCCATTTCATTTACTCCTATCAGAAACTCAAAATTACAGTAACCTGATTTAAAGACCTGTTCAACTGTATGTACAGTAATACTGCAACACTTAATATCTGAAACATTCAGTTTTATTGTTACAAACTACAGACATGGATGCATGAATACATTTATGCCTGCCCATTCACAGCTCACACTTACTCTTCAAGTGCTGTCCATATTCCATTCTGTCTAAACTGTTCACTAGTACAGGCTCTTAAAAATTTCTCTACTTTTGGGTCAATGGTCTTATCTCTTTAAGAGTTCTCTAATTTTAAGTGGGTAGCATTACCTCCCTGAGATTTGTCTTGCTTATGGTCAATGGTTTTACCTCTCTGAGAGATCTCTCATTTTGGGTCAGTGGACTTATCTCTGAGAAATCTCTAGTTTTGGGTCAATCGTTTTACCTCTCTTAGAGATTTCTCATTTTGGGTCAGTGGCCTCATGACTGAGGGATCTTTATTTTTGGTTCAGTGTCCTTACCTCCCTGCTGCAGGCCCAGTGTAAGGGAGTGCCACCATACTTGTGATCTTGTAGATGTAACTGGTCACGCTGCCAGTGACACAGTCTCTGTATACAACTGAATTATGAAAAAATCATGATTTTATAAGAAGGTCAACATTATTCCATGTGTGGAGCATTTACTGGTGATTTAATACATGCATTTGAAGCAGGTGGCACTATAGGGTCTTACACAAATTGCATGGCTATAGCTAAAGACATCATTTCAAAAAGCTCTGAGTAACAGCAACATCAGCAATATAGTCCTTGGTCATATGCATTAAGTAAATATATTTAAAAGCTGCTGGTTAGTTGTATCAAATGTACTAAAAAGTATATTTTATTATCAAAGTGGGCTTGATAACTGATAGGAGAGTCCATATACCTGGCCACTTGACCAAGTAATAGTTGAATCTATGGTTGTATAATATAAATGTTAGTAATCATCATTAAATTCCTTTCATGTTGGGTTTTTATTCACTCATTCACTTGCTCAACTGGGGAATAAAACACATGGCAGGTTTGAGAAATTAATGGACAACTGTTGGTGGAATGGATTATGAGACACTGTGGCAGCACTGTACCTGACACTGTTAGCCTTGGCAGCACAGTGGATTGGGTATCTGTGAGACTGGGTGTGAGTTGGGTTGGCTTTCCACCTCAGTAACAGCTCAACGTTTTCTGCTAAGCCATGCAGGCAAGCTGTATGCAGTGGGCTCTCTCCACTCTCATTAAGTTCATTAACTATAGAGGAATCCCTGGCTGCTAGTAACTAAGGTAAAAGAAAAGATAGATTACAATACTTTTACTCTTACATACACATACATGCATATGGAAACATTACTACAAACTTACAGGCAGTCTTTATTTATTCATTACTGTAGTGCTTTAATCCTGTACCTGTCAGTGTAATAGCAGTGAGTCTGTAATGACACTTTTTATTTCAGTTGTTACAAAGAAATAATTACAGTAAAACCTAACCTAACAACCACCACGGTTTAGCAACCACCTCAAAATAACACCCACTTGTTCCCGACGGTTCATTCCTTGTGAATTTGTAAATATTTATTCTTCAGGAGTCAAATTTATCAAATTTATCTGACTTTCAGGAGGGGAATGATAAATTAATACTGTTGTTGCCTTCATATTCGCAAGGCTAATATTTTACAATATCAGCTTTTTCAAATCTTCGCGGGGGTTCATTTTTCATGGTCTTACCATGCAGTAACATACACACAGTATATCCATTCTCACATTGATTATTTAATATGCAAGCTCTATCTTAACAATTTAACAACCCACATCAACAAGTAGAAATTTGTGTTCAATACTGGCAGATATAATGAAACACCTGATATTATTTATAATGTCTATCTTTTATTTACTGGTAACAAAAAAATATCATAAATTATTTATTATATATGACCATTCCCCTGTGTTGAGGAGATGTCATATTCATGGTTGTTTCATTTTTGAAATTATTTCTCCTTTGCAAATATTGTCAATTTGACACCCTCGAGAACAAAAAAAAAAAACACCCACAGAACTTGTATAACAAGATTAAAATATTATTAGTATAAGATTTTTCTGTATAAAAATTTATAAGTTAGGTGAAGATCAGAAGAAAATTTTAGTTATACAAAAGAAACTTTAACCAGATGCTGTATGCAGCATGCCCTGCTTATAATGTGTAAACCATATGATTTTAATAATATATGTTGGAAACCCAAGTAAAGACCATGATCATGAAATGTCATCACTTTTGGACAATCATTACCTGTATAATCTTTGGCACATTAACTTTTGCTGCATAGTGAAATGGTGTGTTCCCTTCTAGGTCCCGGATCCCAAGCTTTGCTCCACACACCAGTAGTTCCTGTACCATGGCCTCATTCTCAGCTGTGACAGCTACGTGTAACGGTGAGATGCCCGAGTCCTCACAAACACTGTTCACCTGCCTGTCAATCAGCATCACTGATTAAATTAAACAATGCTCAGATTGCCATTGACAACACCTAAATTTAAAACATTTCGAAGAGTTACCTGGTAACCTACAGCTCCCAGAATCCCTTTCCTGATAGTACCAATTTTTTAATACCAGTTATCACTACAGGTGACTGAATCATACCAGTTATCACTACAAGTGACTGAATCATACCAGTTATCACTACAAGTGACTGAATTTTTTTTAAAAGCTTGCATTTAGATGTAGAAACAAACTTAACTCTAGTGACTTCTCCTGGATAAAGACCGAATTCAATTCCAAAAGTTTATCAAATCTTTCTTGCCTGAACATTGATTTACCTTACAAGGAATTGATTGGAAATCTATTCAATTTTATTAAACCTTATCATTCCCAATGAAAAAGCTATCCAATATGTATAAATCTGCACAATTTCAGGCTGATATATTAAATCCCTCCAGAGATATAAGCTGGCACATTCACTGTGCAAAAGCCATTGTAGGTGGCACCACCAGTCTTGTTTACGAGAAAGCCATCAAAGATGCATGGCAGGTCAAAATATCAGGCCAATGTATCAAATTTCTCTTGAATTAGATGTACTGGGCGGACCAGGCTAATGTGAGGAAGGCAGTTGCCCTGAGTGAACTGGAAGAAATTGCTCTGCACCAACTGCACTGAGTGAACTCTTGACCTGTTGCATAATCTGACATAGTTGGCAGTCTGCCAAAGCTATAAATAGATACAAAAACACAATCTTGGCCTGTTGGTAAATCTTTTAAACATACTGAAAGACTATGGCTACAATGTTTTTTTTTCAAGCTGACATATCTTTAAGATTGTTTTATAAAAACGTTTAGAATAATAAAAGAGGTAGTCCTTTCATTGTTAAAAGTCAAATGATTCTGCAAACAATCATTTAAGTAAACTTGAACAAAAGCCATTCTAAGAATCATTTTTGTGCAATGTTACAGAAGTTGAAACAAGTTTTGTAGAAGACTATTGCAGTCCTCAGTTTGAAATAGGTTTACTAATGACCACAAGACCAATTTCATGCAGCTTTCCATGTTTCTACCAAAAATCAATAAACCAAATCTATTCTTATACAATTGAAAGAACCCTACCTGAAGATAATTCTTGTGAAAAATTAAATGATTCAGACTGACAGTTTCATCATAAACCATTTTTAAACTAAAAAGAGGCTAAAATTATGAGATATTTGTCTGTAAAAACAAGTTGATGTAGGTGGCGCCTAAAAAACTGCAATTTCAAATATGAGTCATGTGACCAACATTTCCATAAAACTCCTTTTGATTCTGAGATTGTTATGTCAGTATGCTTAATTGGCCATATGACTAAGTTCAAATTCCTGTAACATAAATTTTGGAGATGCTAGCTCCTGCTATTCCCGAGAAATTATGGGTTAATGTACTAATGATCCATGACCCTTGTACAGGAAAGGTTGAAGCAGGTGGCACCACCAATACCTCAAAATCATATTTGAGTCATGTGACCAATATTTGCTTAAAATTTGGTGACGATAGCTCCAGCCGTTTCTGATATTGTAATTTTAGTATCCATTTTTGGCCAAATGACAAATTTTAGCTTCCTATTTCAGCCAAAATTCACCAAACTAGAACCATTCAAACAAACTTTGAGAAAGATTGTTTCAGAGATTATTCCTTTGAAATATTGAACAATTTAGCTTCGCAGAATTCAGTTTCGGAGAAGCAGATTTAAAAATTTTTCTTTTTCTTTTTCCCTATAAAATATAAGTAAATGCATATAGCAAAAAAATCAGCAAAATCCGATAAGAGTTTTTTAGATGACTAATTTTTTGCAAAAATATTGGTGATGATAGCTCCTTCTGATTTTTCGATATTATGGGTTAACGTACAGACGCTGGCCAGCAGACAACGCCACACCATTGCTTAAGTTCACAGCTTCGCTAATGAACAAAACAAAAAGACTTAAAGTCCCTAGCTAGAAGCCAGCGCCTATCAAAACCACACCTACCCTGTGAGTACACCACTTTGGAAGCAGTCAGTCAGACCCAGGTAGGCAGCCAGGTGAGCACTTGACCAGGTCTGGTGTGAGCGGCTGGCCTGACATGCAGCCTGTAACACTGACTTGCTGTACAGCTTCTGACTGCTGTGGTAGAGGGGACCAAGCTTACAGCGGTATAGTGCAAACAGACCCATTGCCTCAGTGTCACCCACTACTCTATACAACCTGAAAGAAAAAGAGACCCATAGTCCATGATGCTCAGCTGAAACCATCATTTACTGCATACTGTCAGAAATTATACTTTCATTGTCTCCACCTGAAGGGTATGCATTCTTCCGCATTCAACTGTGTGTTTGTTTTTGTGTTTATTTACAACATAACTCATTCAATCATTAACTGAATCTTATAAAAAATTTTCACAGCATTTCAGAAAAGGGCCAGTGAAGAACCTATAACATTTTGGTGTGGATCCAGCAATTTATCTGAAATCAGGAATGTCATCAAGGAATATTCACAAACGTTCATTCACTTATGCACAAATGAACCTTGGAATATGGGCCGAAGAACAGATTGCAAACCAATGGTTTTGGGAGCATCCCACAATAGGGAACCTCCACATGGCGCAGTCTTGCTTTCCTTAGAATGCAGATTTCTAGATGAGGTCTGTTGCCTGTGGCACTAAGGATTTATGAGTTTAATCAAGGAGTGTTTATTATTGTATCCAGTTCTATTACCATATTAAACTCTAAATGTATTCACTTTTGGTGGTTTTGAAAATATGGCGTAACATGTTTGAATCTGCATCTAAGATATATTCAAATGATAAAATTAAGACAAGAAATCCATAAAACCTCTGCATGCAATATATTTCATATTCAGAGCACATATTGGAGAGAATATGCATATCTGCCATCTGTTGGCCGACATATGTACTAAACATAAACATTAGCCTTTTTACTCCTGTGGATTCTTGAATTTTCAAACATCTATACTGGTTCCAATACCACTGTCCACCTAATTTTTCTTGACATTTCTTTCATATTTATTATTTCATATTGTTAGCAATTATTTCAGGAAATGATGTCGCAAGTTAGGCTAATCTGAATGGGTATAAAATACCTGGTAAATATATTAAATTTACAATGCCAGGGCTATGCTGACATAGAGCTGCAAAAACGATGGTGTCATTTAAGGTGGCTGTATCTGTTTATTCTTGTTATCAAGTAGAAACAAGCATGTGATGTAACAAATGTAACATGATCAAATACCATTGTGACATTATCTCGGTGTATCATCAAATGAATGGTGTTAAAGATCGTCAGCTTAGGCCCACATAAACATGTTGAAATGCTGGGTATCTGTTTAACGATATATCCTTTTGAATTAATTATCTTAAATTTAATGAAGGGAGATTATTGTCTTGTTGCCAGTTAACTGCCGCATTTGGCCAATTCAACTGTGGATGTGGGGCCAAATAAGGTACCTTTTGGTGCATTTTACAAAAATTATTGCAACAAAAAAAAACCCAGGTGGACAGGGTAAGTGGAATGGAGCATCATCAGAATGTATATATGACCAGGTGGCACTTACACAAACGTCTTTCCTCCTTTTAAAGGGTTCTGCAGTACACAGATGTAGGTGGTTCCCTCTTTATACATGGTCAGAAGATCTTCTTTACACACCTCAATCCATCTGGAAAACGTAATTTAACTTGAAAATACATGAATGAAAAGCATGATCAACAGATACAATACAATAAACAGGTTGTAAAATCATAGATTTATGTGACTGAATAGTGCATGTTGATATTAAAATCTTTTTAAAAACTGATCAACTTATTTAGGCTTCTGTTTTAGCAGGACAACTGACACATAGAACACTATTTAGGACACACTGATGCATGACCAAGGAGTAGAATTTATGGAAATCTCTGAGTTAAATTCTTGTCAGTGTTAATTCTTCTTATATCTGATAAGTTTTGGTACTCACTGAGGCTGATGTTTTGGGATGGCTGTCCATCTAAAATTTGTTTGAGTACTAAATCACAAAGCTGTGAAACTACTCACTCAAGTTGTACAAAATGCTGTCATGTAAGTAGCTGTTCACCATGGGCAACTGATGAGCATGGATACTCACTTGATCATTTGCTTGGGGTTGACCTCTTCCACTGAGTACGGATCTGTAGTGGCCACTGATTTAATCATCTCCGTCCCCCAAGACATAATCTTCCCAAACCAGCCACCCTTACTGTCCTGTGCCATGGTGCTGGCTGCTACTCACACCTGGAGAATGAAGAGTAACTCTTTAAAAACAATGAACATTGGTAACATAATCAGGTGGTGTGCCAGTTGATTGACTATATTAATGATTGCTCCTTCTCTTTCAAAACCAAATAAACTGGTTGCATTTTTGCATTTAACTGATCAATGACTACTACGTGTATATACATGCAAAGAAATCACTGACCACTTAAAATATTCTAAACCAGTCAGAGAAGTATGAAAGATGGAACACAAAGTAGTGAACAGCATTTAAACTTCACCCTGTGCAGCAAACAGGTGTCAACAACCTGGCCATGACCTTGACCTTTCAGCGTAATGTACAAGTCAGACTGAATTTACTCGGTCAACAGTTTAAGTATAATTCTATGAAGCAAATTTCACAGAAAATAGAAGAAACATAAAATAACTGATTCATAACTGATAACGGTTTTCTGCTTTCTTTCAAACATCAAACCTCATTTCACAACCAATTCTCAGAACTGGTAATCTACTAACATCTGCCCTGTCTGTCTGTGTACAATATACCTAAAAATGCTACTGAAGAGTTTAAAAAAAAAAACAAATTGTTGACAAACAAGGAAAAACATATTTTTTATGATATAGATGTAAAATAAGGAGTAGGATAATCATCTTTTTCACGAGTACATCTGCCTACAAACAAGGAATTGTCATTAGAGCTGACATCTGGGTGAGTGACTTCCTACTGAAAGGATAATGAGCTTTGACATAAAAAACACTGGATTTAATTTACGAGGTGCCCTAGACAAAATTTTGCCATTCAGCAAAGGTATATGCTGTCTCTGTGTCTGTGTGGTCTAGTTTTTTTCTTTCCCCAGTCAGTGCATATTCAGTTTTGTGAAACTCTACTTATATATAAACATATATTTCATAACAATATAAGAACTGCAGTGATTTTCTTAATTTTATGGGACGGGGGGGGGGCTGCTATTAAAGCAGATGCTTTTACCGCTATAATGTCATAGGTAACAGCCTTGCTCCTATTCAACAAACAAACAAGGGACCCATGGGTCACATCGCTCAGCTGAATTTTGGAAAATATAAGTAACTGCAAAATATTTTTATTTCTTTTGGTTTTTCATGTATATTATCATTAGAAAAGCTATGAGAAAATGGCCCTGCTAAAATGAAACTCTGTAAATTATAGAATAATGGACATGAGCTAAACCATTTAGTGATGCACCAAGGGAACAAATAGGCCTAAGGTAAGTGTTATATAAAAGTAACATTTCAAAAACAAATTATGTGTGAAGGTAATTAAGTTTTCAAAAGTTAAATATATGGCCATATGAGTTAAAAATCAATCCCACAAAGTTTGACCAATATTCCTAATTTTAATACTAAGTTAACAGTGTTATTCACACCTAGGCCCTGCCAACTTTAAGAGATATGAATAGAATGCTACAAAGTATTTATATCTTCTTAAATCTTGTCAGTTAGCACAGAAAAAACGTTAATTTTAAGATTCATCTAGTTCATAGTACAGGTCTGTCAACATAATGGGGGTGGGGGGGGGGGGGGGGGAGCGGGGGTTGCCAGAGAAAAAGGCTCCCTGTGGTATGGTATTACCGGCAGACAGCCTAATCAAGCTCAACTCAGAGGAGAGAGCTGCACTGAATGACCTACAGTCACCAAAGTGGACTGCTTGACAATGTAAGGGAATACAACAACAGCCTCCAAAATAAATTCAATTACTAGCCTAATTTTGCAGCTTTTATTTTCAAATTTCAGATTTTAACAGATTAAATCCTTATGTGCACATGCTGTGAAAATTAAATCCACAGTACTTACAGGAAAAAAACGTAACGTGGCCAAAGTTGGGCAAAATTTAAGTTACCAATTTTTATTTTTGCCAATATTTTAAACAATTTAAAAGATTTTGATCTAATTATGGGTATACAATTAAATTTTGATTAATTTAAGTTGTATAACTGAAAAAAAGTCCCTATCCTTAACACTTTCGGTCTTAAGTGACCAAATATCTTTCCTGATTTTTTTACAAAGTCCATTATGTTTGGGCCCATAACTTTTTTATAAATTAAATTATACTGACTTAATTTCTGGCATGTACATAGGAACTATATAGAGGAATATTTATGGTAAAAATGAAGAAAACCAGATGAGTGGTTTTGATAATAGGCAGTCCTGAGGTGTGAAAATAGATTTCTAATAAAAAATTGAGGTTTTTCTTTAATATCTCGAAGGAACGAAGTCCTATTGACCCAATTTTTGGAATGGTAGGAGATTTTGGGGACATCTAATTATATGGCGAATTTCAGATTCGTAGGTCTGATGGTGTCGAAACATGCCAGTCTTACGAACGGATATCCGGACAGACAGACGGACGGCACGACAGACAGACAGACGGACGGACGACGGACAATGGACCACGACTATAGCTCAGCTGACTTATAGTCAGCTGAACTAAAAATGCAAGACACAATACCTGTCAGGCACATATGGTTAAATTTAAATACCAGGATTTATTCATAGCCTCTTGAATATGTAGCCAACCAAAGTATCTTAAAACATCAAAAAAATAAAACAGAAGCATATAAACATTGCTTTATATTTATATCAGTATCTTCTAGGGTGCATTTGTTATCAAGAGACTGATATTCAGATCAACTGTTAATTTACATCGCAGATTAACATTGGTTTCCTCATCTAATTTTTTGGTGATTTTTTATTATTTATCATTTTCAATTTTTAAGATTTCCTTTCAATATGATAATTTTATACATAATTACTTTTTTTAAATTTCAGGTCAGCAGGGTGTAACACCAAAATTTTTTTTTTATTTTCTTTTTGGTTTTTTAAAGGTCTTCTGGTAACACTGGCATTAGGACAATACAAGTTCATCTCATTTATTTGCAATTTTATGAACATGTAAGAGGACTTTAAAGTTTAAAATGGTCTCAAGACAGTGGAGATTAAGTTCAAGGTTTCAACACTAGATGGCACCCTATGATTAATCAAAGTATGCTTTACTGAATATAGACACCATAGTTTTATGACACACTCATGGTGGTTGCACATTAAAGCTATGACTGTTATTTATATATATAAATATAAATATATATATATATATATATATATATATATATATATATATATATATATATATATCATAAACACAAAGATATATTGTAAACAGAAAGAAACAAAGAACAGGTATCTTTGAAAGATATTATCTGGATGAAAATTTATTTCATCACACTAATTATAACCTTAAAAAAACATCACTATTAACTGTGATGTGTCACAAGAAAAAAAAGAAAATGAGTTCCCCCTAAAAAAATAAGAAAAGTCATTGTATGGTCCTGTTACTGAAAGAGTCCTCAGTTTACGTGTCTGTTACTATGAACAAGGAACAAGGTAAAGAGAGTTAACGGGGATATATAAAACATTTATTCCAGGAGAATCTGTCCATTACAAAGGAAGGTGACATGCTCCAGTTGGTTAGATAAGTTAAACTTACAACTCTTCATGTGGAAGACTTTTCATTCAAAGGTATGTACAATGCTTTTTATACTTATTAGTGTAAATGATAAAGTTGTATAGGCTCAGTCTTTTTTAAAGCTACGGGGTGGAAGAATTTTTATAATCCCTTCAAAATGTTAACAGAATTATAAGATATAAATTATTCTAAAAATTCAAACAAAATTGTTGACTTAAATACATTACATTTGACTCCACATGATTTACATGGACACACATTTCACATTTTGAGTTCATTTCAAATGTTCTCTCAGTAAATTCAAGAGTAGATTACAATTATTGTTTTATAAATGTCATTAACTTATGTTTCATGCAATCTGCTGAATTATCCAAATGCAATGACAGCAGCAGATTTCAGTATTTTTCAGCTTCTAAGTTTTTCATTAGGTGCTCAATACCTTCCACAGTAAGTCAAATTAAAACCATTCAAGGAGGTAACTGGAAGGTCATACAAAACTGTAGAGGAAAGTAGCTACATCGCCTACCCAATATTGTCTGACGAGTAATTTTCCTGTCTCAAAACCCCCATACCCATGTTATTTCTGAACAAAATCGCCAAACTCACCAGTGTTTTACAATAAGAAGGTATGATGCGAGGGCCCACTACTTATAACATGTAACATGTTTTGCATATGTTGAATAATATTAATTATTATTATTATTATAATGTTAATAATAATATAATATTAATATTACACAATCACTATTAAAATATTCAGATATTATTTTTAAATATATTCATGTTTTCTTTCCTTGTCTGAACAAACCATGATTCATTGAATGCAGAAGACAAATTATTTCATGTCAAGAACTATTAATTTCATTCAGATTTTTATTTTTTACATCAATAATTTTACATTTTAACATGTGTATCACATTAAAGGTATTTACTTCTCATGACTTATCCTTTTCTGCATCATAACATTTGGAGGCCACTGTCTTATGAGCAAATTGTCTTGTGACTGTTTGTCTTGTCAGTCTTGTGGTCAGTTATTTGATCACTCATTCTGGGGTCGCCAAGTGCAACCCAGCAAATATATATGTATCAACATCCCACTAACCATCAGAGTTGCTTTTGTTCCTCTGATCCATTCACTTAAAGGCAGATGGAAATGAATAGACCTCTGAATAAATTGAATGCCATGCATGTCCTGTCAAAGACTTAAGGCAATTAGTATGTACTTATTCATATTTGCTTAGGTAAATGCAGTCCCAAATACAATACATGGCCCAATATGACACAACTATTAACCATAACTTTACAACTCACAGATATTAAGCAAAATCAAGTTTGTAATTGACATTGTATTTTCAGAAGAGGCTGAATTTTATTGTGACAAAATATGTGAATTCCCCCCAATATTTAACATTTTGGTAGAATTACATTTCAGGGGTAGTGCCATTGGCCAAATTAATTTTTACAAGGAATGTGAGTCTTATTTTTTAAGCCTCCAGAATGGTTACCGTACCATAATAAACACAAAGCAACCGGCATCCTGTTAATACAGAGCCACAGCAAATGTTAATAACATTCACTGCTCAGGAATTACCCAGAATCTATTTTTTTTAATCCCCCACAAGTCGTTATATAAATCACATTAAAATTGATAATCTTTGGATATTATGCCAACTAATATGTTTAACCAGGTTTTTGCAGTGATTTTTTTTGGTAATATTTGCCAAAATGAAACCCATAAATCACACCATCTTCACAGCTGTACAATATAAGTATCAATTGTTTTTAGAATGGACTCCAGCCACAGACTCGTAGAGTTCATTTCACATGAGCAACAAGAGTTCTGCAATCACTGAGTGATCAAAAGAGGAAGGCTCAATAACCAATCAATCATCAGTGTATTACTCCAGAACAAAACATTATCTTCAAAACAAAATACTTTTGTCGAGAAAATCCTGTGCTTATTTACCATGAACATAACACCAACATATAGCTATTTAACCAATAGGAATCAAAATAAGCTTTGAAGAATAAATTTAGATGATTTCACGTACCATTATTCTGACCTGTTTTCCAGGGGTGTAACAATGCATCGAAGAATGGTTGCATTAAATTGCAAGCCCTGAATAAATTGTAACAAATGTTTAACCTCTGAATTGATTCATTTTGATCATCAATTTTTGCATGTACCATCCAGAAGTCCTCTGTGAGCTCTCAAATCTGACAAAGTTCTTTACCATGAATGTGCCCTAAATCTACTATAAACATTCCCTGGTGGACCACTTCACTTGCATGGAAACATATGACTGCAAAAAAAGGGAGACCTACATTTTTTAAAATTACTTAATTTAGTAACATCCTTAAATTGCTTTTATTTTTTAAAAAGTATGAAATTTACTTCTTAATTAAGAATTAAATCGAGAATTGAATCAAAGGTAAAGACTTGTTAATTGATTCAATTCTAAGGGCCCTCACAATTCACAGGCCTACTGATTTCTGATCGGAAAACAAAAATGAAACCCTTGCAAAACACTGTAAATGGACCTTTGCCAAATTTTATCTTCATTTATATGAAGCCAACCACAGTACTGTGTTTCCACTTCTTTAATGTTTTACAGAGAACCCTTTGTTAGAAATGTTACCCAAACAAGCTTGAAAGATGTTATCATAAACCTCTTCCCTTTTCAGGCAACCACCTGAATTCTACCCTATGAAATGAGAGTACAATTGTCTCCTTTCATGACAAGCAATTCCTGTTTAAGCTGATTTTTTTATAGGGGGTGGAGATCTTCAAAGGCTAGTATCCAATAAAAAAACATACATGTCAATGTTTACTTTTCACGTGTGAGCAATACTCACTTATGACAGTGCACTGACCGACATTGAGTTGTTGAAAAAAATAAAGCTTACTTTAATACTCTGCAAGATGGTTTCTTCTTTACTTATGTCAACTGATGTATTTTGCAGCATGTTATTATTATAATTATAAATTACTCCTTCGTTAATATGACGTGTGACAAATGGCCAGGTGCATGCCAATCTCCCCTTGGCCTAGGCCCCCCACCACCCAACAGCATGTTCATGAAAACTAAACTTCAAACCAAATAAAACAAAATACTATGAAGTTATCTAATAATAATATTTTTTTATATTAAACAATTGTCTTTTTATTAGCAAGTTCTGCTAGGATTGGCCAGACCTTACATCATAATATTCTGAAATGTCATTTCCTATATACCACCATACTGCACTTAATAGGTCTCACACAAACACACACACATACACGTGGATTGATGCATGATTTTAATGCAGTGGAATGTCCTGTGTTTATACTGTTCTCATCCTTGCTAATAAAATGCCGGATACGTGTTTGTGTACGGAAAACACATTGTAAGACCAGTGTTGTTTCTTGAAACCACCACACGAAGTTTCGTCATAAACCAGATAGTGCGGATTCTCCTGAATCAGCTATCATTTTATCAGTCTATCTAGATCTATTGCACGGTGGGATGAATTGTGGTTTAGCCCTGCATCAGTTCTGTTACAGTACTGTCACTCCTGACAATGAAGTCAAGGCGTGAGACCGCCTCTCCTCTATCAACATAATTTAAAGTAAATGTGGGCAACATGCAGGCGGCGGCCTTGAAGCATAAGTCACTGCCTACCTATAATACTCTTAATGGGTTTGTCCGGCTATGCCCACTGGTCAGTTACACTGGTCATTAAGCCATCTGTGAAGCCAACAAGTGAAGTTCCGGTAAGCAGACATCAATGTAAACAACCTTCACCCCGTGACCTCTGACCCACATATTGACGTAGCCTGTCATCAACGTTTGTGTAATGATATTGCATATATAAGCGCTTGTAAACATCACAGAAAATACCTATTCGATGAAAATAATTAGTTGAACCCCACATCAAGAGACATCTTAGAAAACACAACCTTCGAACAGTAGTCTAAATATGGATAATAACTGACGCCCGCTGTGCGATTCTAGCAAGTCTATTGACGCTGCAGCACGGGAGCAAATGCGTCAGCATGTGGCGTCATGACGTCACAACTGCCGAAAACTGCTGACTCGACAATTTGTTTTCGCCCGCTCTCTGGGGCCGCGTTTACACAGGTAGACAACTACAGTTACGCACGTCTTTCCATAAATGACTTTTGCTAATTTTTGAAGACACAAATACGCGTTATACTGCTGCAAACAACAGCTATTTTAGAATATTGTTCGTTCTTGTTTTCGTTGAAATGAATTATTGAATGAAAAGGCGGGTCCAAATAAGTGGGTGGGTGGCCTCCCTAACTTCGGCGTCGTCTGCTTATTTAATTTGTTATTCCTTTTGTGGAACTTTGATCTGTTTATTTGTGGATGGGTTAAATTGGAGCAGCCTTCGCTTCCTTTCTCCCCGTGATATAGCTGTTTATGTAATAAAGGCTTTTTGAATTGGCATCTATGATTCATTTTGGTGGGATTGGTCGAGGGGGCAAATGAGTAACTGAGAGACCAGCAAATATAGGGGAGATGTCTGGTCAGAATTCTGGATGGGATAACTCCGATTTTGAAGTGTCATTCCACGAAATACATAAGGTATGGTGGATAAAGTAACGCTTTTTTAGCAAATAATGTTTGTTTCCAAAGAGTACAAGTCTTTGTTAGGCAGAGTACGTGTTTGTCTGAGTAAAAAAGTTATAACGGTTCCACGAGGTTGACGCGTGTACCCAAATTAATTCCGGTAGGGGGAGTTGCTCAATGTGAACGCGCGCAGTCCATTCATATACATTAATGCGTAGTTATTTAGTTTCGGGGTTTTTTTACACAGTGGCGTTAATCATGACTGTAAATCACAGTTACTTATTGAAAATATATCCACTACAACAATGGAATATGTTATCAAATATTACGAGGAATGATATAAATTAAAAGAACACGGAGCGTATTGATGCACAGAATATGGGGAGAATAAATGATTAATTAAACAACTCACTGATTGTCCTCGGAGACAGTGCTTCATAATTACTCGATACCCATGTGGAAAGAATTATCTGAAACTTTTAAAGTTGTGTTATATAGAAGTAAATAATTTGAAAAAGAAGACAAAGAAATTTCTAACAATTTTGTCTCAGTATAATATTACTATTAATAAGGTCTGATGTAATTACCATTACATATCTTTGAAATCAGCATGGCAGGATGAACGAAGGGATTAATGTTTATTGAAGCTATTTAACCCATAAAAATGTGCTTCATTAACATTTGATGAATGTGCAACATTGGTTCATAAGGTTTATATTTTAAAGTTGAAAGTGAAAAAAAATCTTGTTTCATGACTAAAAAAACAAGTATAAGTTATTATGTAGCAAAAAATTATTAAAACCTCTTGACACATACATATAATCATTTCAGATTGTGACTTTTGCTTTAAACTTATCAGACTCTGCAGTAAAATATTTCCTAAAGTTTTACCTGTTTGTCCTGAGTAAACTGTAACTGGTATTGTGGTGATATAAGTTCACAGATCATATTGCAATTAACACAAATGCAATTTGTAGTTAACAATGATTCTCAAATGAAGAGACAGTAATGCTGTGGCTCTGACTTAAAGATTGTTGGGAACAGTGGCGTCAATTTTTCTTTCAAAGTGGGGGGGATGACTGTGTATATTAATATATACACACACACATGTATACCTTTTTCAGCGTCTCTGAGTGACATATTCAACTATATATATATATACATATATATATATATATATATATATATATATATATATATATACTTATTCATATTTCAAATAAGTATAATATTTTAATAGAAAATAAGTTATTTTGTAATTCAAAGCAAGGTTTAGATATAACATTTTTTAGTTAATGGATCAAAAGTCTTTTATTCTATTTATTAATATTTTTCATTTAAATATAATAATATTATTCTCTGAAAAGTTGGGGGGGGGGGATGATTACATTGGCCATCCCCCCCTTGCCCAAAAGTGGGGGGTATATATACCCCCATCCCCCCCTATATTGACGCCCCTGGTTGGGAAGGATATTATGCCTGAATACATTAGCACACAAGACTTTTGACCAGTAGATTCATATGTACCTTCAGAATTTATAAGAGTTTCACCAAGGTTCATAAAAGTGTACACGCCAGTTATAGTATAAATGAATTTGGGACCAAATTATTTATCTCAGAATAGAAGATATTAAATTAGGTGGTGAACTTAAAGTACTTACAGAGTTTTAATTAATTAGAAAAGGACTCTTGTTGGTATGTATACCTTGGTATAAGTAACAAGACATTGACCCCTCTATGAGCATATTGGATTACTGGTTCACAAACATATATAACTCCTGAGGCTATGTACCTCAGTTAAAAGATATGACACCATTGACCACAGGGTCATGACAGGTGAAAATTAGCCTTGAAACTTTCAAGTGCAAAGAAAAGAATCTTGTAGTCCCTACACATTCACTTATTTTGTGCAAAGTATGAGACTTTATAAATGTTGAAATTCATCTAGGAATGTCAATTTTTATTTGTTCAGTAAATGGTGTTACTAGGTTATCAAACTGAAATGTTTAACATCCTGATTGGCTCAACATATCTAGATTAAATTCCATGAATCAGTGATTACTAACCGTTAATAATATCTTATTGGTATGTCACATTTAACTGAAAATGAGAAAACAGTGCCTGCTTATGACATGATTGACATCACATGACATGAAATATGAGGTTATTATCAGTTCATGTCATTTTGGTAGTTATAAGAATGAGCAAATGCTACATGATGCTTTTTCACATTTTAACAATTAGTATTTTTATCATTATGTTGAAATTGCCGCACATGATCATTATTTAAATTGTCAAGATTGACATTGGTTAACCATGGTTTAATTCATGGAATCTTGTTAAATGTATGTTTGATTGTAATTTTTCATATTTAGCATGATAGATGTGTTTCTATGTAGATACTCTCATTCCTGCTTCTTACTCTTCAGGAATTTGAATAGAATACTAAATGATGAGCTGATATATTTTATTCCAGCTCTTGCAAATGCATCATAATCTAGATTATTTCTCTTGTACTATGCTGTTAATTCAATTTTAATGCTAATTTGGAATGAGTGTCATTGTGGAAAAGAATATGTGGTGTGGAGCATGATCTAACCTTCATAAAATTGTCAGGAAAATCTTTGAAACTGTAATAGAAAGGACTGGAATGGAATGGAATGGAATGGAATAGATTAGAATAGAATAGAATAGAAGATACTGAGAAATCAAATATAAATGTAAAAAAATTGTACCAAATGTTGGGCACATTGCATTGGGGGTGTTCTTAGCCTTCACTTTGCTCTGTATGGTGAAATCAATATTTTTCAGGCTTGTGTGCCAGAAATATAAATAGTAAATTTATTCAAATTTTGGCTTGCAGATTTTTGATAATTAAATTCAATTTGGTCCTTGTGCTTTAGCTTTACATCTATTCACACAACTTTGCAATATGAAATGTAATATTTTTGAAAGTAGAAAATGAAGAAGTATATAATCACAATTAATATTGTGACAAAACCAAAGGTATTTGAGCCAAACCTTCAATGAAAATACAAAGGAAGCAGAGGAAAACTAATGAGAAAAATTCAATGGATGAAATGTGGTTCTGTGTATAGGATACCTGGATTCACAGAATAGAGGAAGTATATATAATGCAGGTACCATTAGAAGATGGATTCTTGGTTAAATACTATGGTGAGGACAACTGTTAGATACAAGTCATCTTTTTTTATTAACTCCTTTATAAATATTTGCTTATAAATTGCTGGGTAGCTTTTGCTAAGGGTCAGTTTGACTTTCATCTATGTTAATTATTCCAATTTTTTTTACAAAGGAGTAAATTGTAAATTTTTGTGATAATCATGTTATAAGACAAATTAAAAATTAATGTTGGTAGTTACTTTGAACTTATATTGAAAGTGGTAAAAGCAGTGTGAATAAGTATAGTGTTTAACATTAAAAAAAGAGTTGCAATTACCTTATGATATCTTTATTTTCAGTTTTTACTTTGTTGTTAGGGAGTTAAACTGAAACCCATACAAAGATTTTGGGATAAAATATGCAGTTTTTAAAAATCTAGTTAAAATTCATAATCATCAAAGAAATGTAGATCTGTTGTCAGTGAACGAATGGTTATGTAAATGTTTATAAATTATACATGACCCAGGTTTTAAAACTTTTCATGGCTTGCAGATTGCATAGATTTTTTTTTAAGAATTAAGGTCAGTAGACTTAACTTTGAAGGATTAAGCCAGTGGAACTTCAAGAGTCATGCAAGCAAGTCTATACCCTAATCTGTCAAAGTGCATCACTGTGTCTAATTAGAATATTTTACAATGGTATCAAAAATATTCAAATGTCTTCAACTAGAATCGGTGAGTTCTCTTTCAAACATAACTAACCTATATTCTGAGATGTCATGCACAGTTTGTCATTAGGGCATAAAGTTCTCTTTGTAAGGATTGAGCTATCTCCACATCTACCATCTTGGTTAATTGTTAGGGTCTGTATTTGGGTGAAGAATACTCCACAGGTGATATAACCAGCAGTTAATACATCACTCTTTATCTGTAAAGCTCTCAGGGTGCTTTTCCATGTACGCGTTTTGCAAGCGTTTGCCGCGCGGCTGCCGCGCGGCGAAAATCCAACCAGTTAAAAAGTCATGTGCTATTTCCATGTATGCGATTGCCGCGCGGCAAACGCACGCGTCAGTTTTGGAATCCAGCAGTGCTGGATTTCTGCGTTTGCCGCGCGGCAAACGCATGGGAATCCCGCCTTAATGACGTCACATTTGGGGGTTTCCTCGTACTCGTGTGTTTAAGTCCGTTCTTTTGTGTCAGGAAGGCATGCGATTGCCGCGCGGCAAACGCATACAAAACGCTCACATGGAAAAGGACTGGCCGCGCGGCAAACGCATGCGTTTGACGCGCGGCAGTTTCTGCCGCGCACATGGAAAAGCACCCTCACATAGAGTTTTATCAGTCTACCATGTCAGCTCTGACAAGGTTTGAACTAGTGGCTGATACACCCTATAATATGCCGTAACCATTAGACCATGTCCTACCCCTCCTCTCAAAGTGTATAAGGAGATCAAGATTTATTGTTGACTCGCTAGAGTGAGTATTACTCATGCATTCCATGCTCCAGTGATTTTTAGCTGAGTGAGTGAATATGTGATCGCCCTTTCCATTGTAACTTTGACTTTTCTGAATCATCCACTGTTCCACCCACCCTGGTGGTACCCTTGGACCCAAATTCCTTCCAGTAGAATGGTGGTACGACATTCACCGTATAGCTGGTTGTTGGCTACTGTGTCACTCGAGTAAAGTCAAATTTGGGCGTGTCTTTATGTTTTACTAAATGAGTAATACAATACTGGTTCTGCTATTTTTAAGTTAACATTTGTCAGGAAGTAATGTAAATGGTTGAAACCTTTTTAGCTCAGCTGACTATAAGGCAGCTTGCCTTGGGTCAACTTGGCCACTACCAGCAGGCTTCCCCTCTGCCCTGCACTCCCCCCCCCCCCCCCCCCCCCCCCCCCCGCCCAGATGGTGCATAAACTAGATGAATGTTATTATTTTCTGTATTTGATTCATTCTTATTCTAGGCTATGCTACATTTTAGATTTTGTATTGTACAACCAGGGTTACAATGATTAAAGTGTACATTTAATTGTGTCCACAAAGTGGAGTATTGCTATGAAAGCTACTGAATCTTTTATTTTATTTTGGTGAATAAAATTAAGCATGTACTGAAAACTCCAATGTGCAAAACTTTTTAAAAGTGATTCAAGGAATATTCTTGTAGATGCCATGTTGTGGCATTATTTTCTTTTAAATTCAGTTTAAACATTTATGATTTAAAAATAATAAAATATATGTGTATGCATAATATGACCTAATATGAGCTACACTCTGGATATATGATGATTCTAATATTTTAACTTATAGTTTCAGTTTTTTACTCTGTATATATAATGATTGCAACTTTTGCAACAATTCTAATATTTTAACTTATATTTTCAGGTTTTTTTATTAAAAATATATAAAACCTGTAAATAAAAAAATGATTCAGATAAAAACTTCTTAATGAAAAAAGTGGATATGCTTAAAAAAAATAGGATTATATATAAACTTAAATGCATTATTCCCTTGAAAGTGAAATAAAGGTATTAGTCCATTCTGTCCACTTGCCTGTCCATCTGTAAATTTTCATATGCATCACAGTATCTCAAGAACTCAACTCTGCTGAGACTATTAGAGCCATAGTCTCAGCAGAGTTGAGTTCTTGTAAGAAGCAGACCTGTTCCCACACTGAAATACATGTTCCACCACCACCCCCTTGCCTGCCCGCTGTCAGTATAAGCATGGACTGATATATAGAATTACATTTACTTAGATCACTGGCACTGCACTGATATCACTTTAGCCAGTGTAATTGGTACAAATAGGTCACCTTGTACATGTTCAGTAATTCCTTGCTGTTTTTATGGAATGTCCCATTTAGTTCCTTCTTCCTCCATCAGGATATTTTTTTCTGAAATTCCTTGTTCCTGGTGGCAGGTTTATTCAAGTGGGTAATAACATATCTTAGTGATGATTATGACAGCTTGAAACATGTTGTGCTCAGTTTTTTTCTTGTAAGGTACTCTGTCACTTTAATGGTTTTAATTACTCCTCCTGCATAAGTTTTTTTTGGGGGATGGACCAGGGTTTATACTTTTCTTGGAACTCTTTTTTTCTGTGCATGTTTTTTGCTCTCTCACCAAGGAGGATGTCTCTAATGTTAGCTATTTGGATTATAAATAATAAATCAAATCATATTTTGCTTCTGAATTATAAATTATGTTTGTATTAGCTCATAGTCACCGTTGATAATTATAGTTCATTTATCAAAGAACCCCTTATGAAAATGAAGGTTAACCGCTTTGTTTCCCACAAAACAGGTTAGTTTCTATCTATAGCTACCTAGTTGGTAAGATTAATTTGAGACCAGCTGTAAGATATTGTCATGACATGCCATCCATTTTGCTGTTTATCGGTGCTTGTTAGCTGAAAGTGTCCTGTCATCAGCTAAGTATGCTAGATCCCTACCAAACATTTCTAAAATGCTCATCCCTGGCATGAGATGGGATATATATAGTATATAGGTGGCACCACCTGCATTTTTTACATTGTATGCACATTTCCTGTCTCATTCAGGCACTTGGAATGTTGTGGTTTTGTTAACATTTCAGACTGTTACCTAATCATCAAAATGTATATGCATCATTCACACCTGCAATAAGGCAAGATTTGAAGAAAATCAAATGACTTAATGTTCTGTTTACTTGAAAAATAATTGCAAAGTTTCCCTTTATTGTAAACTTATTATGATTAGACACATATTAAGCTAAGCATTTTTAGTTTTACAATCAATGGCTGGAAGGATTTCCAGACATTTTGAAAGTTTATTGGTCAGGGATGACTATTTGTTTTATGGTTATAAATACAAGGTTTTTTTTTTTAATTTTTTTAGCACAAATGAAAATTTTACTTTTTTAGAAATGTCAAATTGAATGAGGTTTGTTAGGTGTAGTCATTGTCACTGATTGGGTATGTTGTTCTTACAAATAAGAGGTTCTAAGTTCAGAAGTTGGCAAATTTACAATTTCAGTACACATCAGAAGTGGGCATATTCCAGTACAGGATAGGATACATTTATGTGATTTGAATCATTTTTGTTTTAAAAAAAAGAAAATTATAAGTTGTTCCAGTAAAGCAGTATGTCATTTATCTGAAATGTAAAATTCTTTGTTGCAGTGGACAGCATTATAAATAGATAGATAGATTCACTGTAAAGCAAGATTATAGGGTCTACCTTTTATGTATCTTAAAATGATTTTGATCACTGAAGCCTTCATTGTGCTTCATTAAGCATCATTAAAAAGTCTATTACTGATGCACATCTAGGGACTTTGGAAGAAGATGAACATCTAATTTCCTGCTTTTTTATGGTGGTTTGATCACACTTGCATACCTTTTTGGCTTTGTGTAATGCAGTGTCTGTTAAAATGGGGTTTATTGAGTGACTTCTTTCTGTCTAGCGTGTAGCACCAGAAGAATGGTGTCTGGTAAAACGGAAATGTTTTACTGCTTGTGGTTTTCCTAGTCTGCTTTTTGGAAAGATTTGAGTTGGAACCAGACAATGAGAATTTTGTGATGTCGGTGCATTTTGGTGTAACGAAAGAAGAAACTGCTTAAACTCAGCAGGTGTAAAGCCCTGGGGATAGCTTTGTTCAGACCTACGGCCAGAGCCAGGTGCACTTATTTGAAGGGACAGCCCTGCACTCAGTGACCAAGGACAAAACAAAATCGGTTAGCCACATCCTGCACCGTAGCCAAGCAAGTATGTGACATATGCCTCACAGACTGCAAGGGCCTAATTCATAGGACTCGTGAAAGGCTGGTCCATCCTTAATTATGTAAATATATCTTGTGGTTCAGGTTACTCTGTTGGGACAGATGTAAAAAGACAGAAGAAAAAAAAGAGTTCCTTTTCCTCTTCATGCAGAAAGATGTTTTTTAGAGACTATCTTACGGATTCTTTGTCCTAGCAAAGCAAAGCATCACACAAGTATATTGTACAAGTCATTATCTTGTTGAGACCTAGATCTGAGTCATCAGTAGTGTCGGCATGGGGTAAGTGCAAACTTCACAAACAGGTTTTTGGTTATAATCCCTCCTCTGTTATTTACGTTATTTACTGAGTGAAGTCACAACAAAGTGTGAAGTGGAGCTGTAAGCCACACAAGGGCTTTCTCTGTGCTGGGATGGACAAACACCTTTTGAGTGTAAGCAGGGTGTTTATGAACATTCCCAAATTCCTAGTAACTTTTAATGGCATCAGATTAACCTGACTAAGAGCCAATCAAATTGCAGCTCAATACATATATGGGTTAATTATGTATAAGTCACCCTTGTTTTTGTGACCATATAATGTAATTTTTTTCTCTCACAGTTATTTCCTGTTATCATGTTCAGCTGGGGGCTTGTTCTGGAATGCTGAGTCCTGCTTACTCACACATATATAGTGCACTGGTACTCAGACAATAATTAATATATTGTTCTTTATGACTGATAAGGGTGTTGCTCACATGGTAAACATCATATATTTGAAGGAGTATTGCGTTTTACTGAATAAAACAATCAGGTATTCATTATGTATAGGTTCACGTTAGAACATTCCAGGTATGCATTGAGCATGTTTTTGTGCATGATCAAAAACAGTTAAACCTGTTTGACAGCATGTTTATCCAGAAGGATATACCAGAAAGCATGCAGATGACCATGTCATTTATTTATGAACTGTGTTAATCCTGTTGTAATAGGTACCCAAAATATGTGATGGCTTGGTACCAGTAATCAATCAAATGTTGAGAGATAATTTGTTTGTTTTGGCTACTGGCCTGTAGATGGCTCTGACTGTTAAAATGGCCAAATGTTAATTATTTAATAGAATATGTAATAAAGAGATATATTGAAGCTTCTTGACTAGAATCTACCAACACAACTTTTTTCTTATTTAGCTATAGACATATGGCAATTATACCATATATGCAATAAGTGCATAGATTATAATTAAGGTATATAGATATATCCTCAGGCTGCTTTACTAGGGATCAAACCATTTTCTTTGTGTTCCATTAAGGTGTCTAGCTAACTAATACAAACTACTACAGAGTAATAAAAATGGGTAGAACCAAATAATACAGTGCAGGGTGACATACAGTAGTCCGTATTAGTACCTTCACTGATAATGGTCAGTACAGATTCTGCTTCAGGAAACAAGCAGACAGGGCAGAGACGGTAAAAAGTGGAGGGTGCATGCAACATATGTTCACACAAAATGTGCATTGTATGAGATATGTGATTATAGTATTCCAATCAACCACTGATATATCTCGGTTGCTCAACAGATGCGCATATTTTATTAATATGTATATACAGGAAATCCCTGCCTATACAGCCATCAAAATTAACTGATCTCATGACTAATTAGGGCCTTTAGACATGGCATGTGTTTAGCCAGTTAGACTATGTAGTGTGATTGTCATATCAGAATGGTATTGTTTACAGGGTGCTTCTCATATCAGAATGGTTTTGTTTACAGGGTGCTTCTCATATCAGAATGGTCTTGTTTACAGGGTGCTTCTCATATCAGAATGTTCTTGTTTACAGGGTGCTTCTCATATCAGAATGTTTTTGTTTACAGGGTGCTTCTCCTATCAGAATGGTATTGTTTACAGGGTGCTTCTCATATCAGAATGGTTTTGTTTACAGGGTGCTTCTCATATCAGAAGGATCTTCTTTACAGGGTGCTTCCATATCAAAATGGTTTTGTTTACAGGGTGCTTCTCATATCAGAATGGTTTTGTTTACAGGGTGCTTCTCATATCAGAATGGTATTGTTTACAGGGTGCTTCTCATATCAGAATGGTTTTGTTTACAGGGTGCTTCTCATATCAGAATATCTTCTTTACAGGGTGCTTCCATATCAGAATGGTTTTGTTTACAGGGTGCTTAATTCTCATATCAGAATGTTCTTGTTTACAGGGTGCTTCTCATATCAGAATGGTATTGTTCACAGGGTGCTTCTCATATCAGAAGGATCTTCTTTACAGGGTGCTTCCATATCAGAATGGTTTTGTTTACAGGGTGCTTCTCATATCAGAATGTTTTTGTTTACAGGGTGCTTCTCATATCAGAATGGTATTGTTTACAGGGTGCTTCTCATATCAGAATGGTTTTGTTTACAGGGTGCTTCTCATATCAGAATGGTTTTGTTTACAGGGTGCTTCTCATATCAGAAGGATCTTCTTTACAGGGTGCTTCCATATCAGAATGGTTTTGTTTACAGGGTGCTTCTCATATCAGAATGGTCTTGTTTACAGGGTGCTGTAGGTCCCTGTGTGATAGATACAGTGGATCCTCAGCTTGTGGGAGCCTCTGTATTAAGGACACATAACCCTATACTACAGACACTTGAACAAATGACAGTGCAGACAATTATTGTCTGTATGAGTGCAAGGTTGGAGCCCATGAACCATGCTGAGGCAAATGAAACACAGATTAAATGATCTGGAGAAAAAAACACTATGAAGTTTGGACCCATTGAACTGGCTCTGGAAACATGTGTGAGTGTATGAAAGTATAGGAGGAGTTTCAATTGTATACAAACATTTGTTTATATGACTCATAGGAGAAAAAAATATGGCCATAAAACAATGAACTTTTAGTAATAATGGGCATACAAGGGGTACAAAAGCCTCAAGCCATCTATCTGAATACACAATTCACACATTGAGAACACTGACTTAAAAAATTGACCATCCTTGTATACTCCATTAAAGGATTTGAGTGCACAGCATTTTCCTTTTCTCTACCTACACAATATAACTTTCTTTTTCAAGCTATGTTATTTCAGTAACTAATATAAGTAACTTGATGACATACTCAAGATTACTTTCTATATCATTTACTAATCCCCTGCTTTCAATATTGGTCAGATCAATTGGTGTAGTTATAATTAGGTTTTTAGTGCATGACTGCACTTTGAACTGACGCATGATATTTGGACAGACCCCGAAAACTGACGTCTCTCTGGCCGGGGAAAGAATAAGTGATCTGGCATAAAGACAGAGTAAGGAGGGTTGGTTATTATCAGCAACCTGTATGGGCAGGTTCTGGACCACAATGCCAAAGTGAGTTCTATATATGGGGACCTCAATTCTTCGAGCTCTGTTTGAACATGCTACATAATCACATTTGCATGAAATCTGGTTTGCACTAGATTTATTGTGGTGGCATGAGGTTGCGAAATAAAAGAGCTATTAAATTTCCTTTCAGAATAGAAAGTGAAAGCGGCATCTAAAAAGGCATCTGAAAAAATAATTGTCATTGCAGTGTCACCATTTATCCCTGCATCATTTGAAATTTAACAAATTTGAAAAGTGCTTTATACTGATGGTAAAAAGGATAGCCACTCAGTCACATATTATTATCAGTACATGTATGCAGTAACTTGCTTATTCATTTACCAATGGATTTATTGTGGATATTTGTGAAGCAGTTGTTTTATACCTGTAGTACGTAAGCTGAAATGAACTTTAAATTTGGTTACTACAGAGGCTGTGCAATGAAGCCGGAAACAAAGTTAAAACACCACATAAATAAAATGTTTCCCTCTTTTCAATACACAAATTATATATGTTATTCATTTTTATGCCCCCGATATTGGCCTGATTTTTGGTGTGTGGGCAGATAATGACCAGTTACAGATCGAGTTCGCGTTGCGTCCCGGTTGACCTACTTTTGACCGTTTTACGGCTCCTAAACTTAGAAAAATTCATCAAAAATAGAAATTTTCATGACAAATACACATGTACAGCCGTTTTTAGCCCTCAGCTCATAGGCTTATGGGCTATTGTCGTCACCCAAGCTGTCCGTCTGTCTGTCCGTCCATCTGTCTGTCCGGTGTCTGTCCGTCCGACTGTTCCGCGTCTGTTAACTTTTACCTTGTGAGCGGGATATCTCTACACCATTGGAATTTTATTTCATCAGTGAAGATGTTTATCGATAAAATCTCCGTCAAGTTCGAAGATGGGTGACCTTGACCCATTTTTCTACATTTTAGAGCTGATTATAGAAAAACACTCAGAAGTTTATATCTCAGGAACCATTGTGTGGATTTTCACAAGACTTACTATGATCATTGGGACTAATGGTCTGTATGTGCTGCACAATTTTGGTGGCGCCACCTGCAATTTCTGATTTTTTAATGAAATTTTATCGGATTTTTTCAATTTTGGCCTTTTGTGCAGGATATCTCCAAAGGTATTCAACACAGGAACTTCATTTCTTCAGTGCTATTGCATTATATTTACAAAATCTTGGTCAAGTTCAAAGATGGGTGATCTTGACCTACTTTTCAAGATCACAGAGCTTTGTATAGAAAAAAACTTAGGAGCTTATTTCTCAGGAAGCATTTGGTGGATTGTTATGAAACATGGTATATACCTCTCCAATTTAAATTTATAAATGATTATCAACTTTTGCTAATATTCTAGTTTCGCGATGAATTCTTACAGATACTGGCCTAATGTTTGGTCTGTGGGCGCATAATGACCACTTACAGATTGAGTTCACGTTTCGTCCCAGTTAACCTATTTTTCACCATATGACCTGAATCCTGAACATAGAAAATTTCATGAAAGACAGAAATTTTCATGAAAAATGCACATATATGGACTTTTTTTCACAATGCCTGCAGATACTGGCCTGATTTTTGGTGTGTTGCTTCATAATGACCCTTTACAGATCGAGTTTGCATTTTGCCCTTGTTGACCTACTTTTGACCATACAACACCTCCTGAACTTAAAAAATTTTACAAAATTTAACAAATGTTTCTAATTTGCCCCAGGAGGGGGCATTCATGTCGTTCCGACACATCTAGTTTTGTCATGAAGTCCAGAACTTGTATAGAAAAAAATCCCAGACTTCTTACTCTAGAATAGTTTTTATTTATCTTTAAATGGCATTGAGAGCATGCTGGATATTTGTACAATAGTTTATTTAAAACTGTATTTATATGTATCAGGATGGTCCATTACAAAAATGATAATAAGATTTATTTCTTCCTTCTGTTTTCATGCTTCTCTCATAAAACATTTTTCAATTTTGAAACAGTTTTCACTTGCTTGAATTTGGTGCTCATAGTGTTACAACAAGGTCATGCCTTATAGCAATAGCATCATGATGTGGTGTGATTGTGTTATCTAAAGATAGGTAATATATGTTTATTATTTGACCCAGTCACCCATATATCTCTTGATGAAGTTGTTACATGATAAGTGCTGTAGAATGCTTTAATGAGGATATGCCTTGGGGTTATATTTCCCGAGTATGAGATGTTGAATTATCATTTGTGCAAGATTTTAATTTCATTTATTCATGTTTTTTACTCAAAATCACACACGTTTGTACAGAATGGGGGTTGGGGCGGATAGTGGAAAATCCTAAATGTATATTTTCATTTTTGCATGACAAAGCCAGAAAGTATTATCATACAAAATAAAACACATAAAAGTTGTAGGGGATTAGAGTTTTACCAGTTTTACAGAAATGACACAGACCTCATGTCTTTCAAAATAAGCTTGTTATATGGAAATCAGAAGTGTCTGCTTAATCAGCTGATCTATCTTCCTCTTTATAATGTAAAGCAAGGCAGATTGGTTTATCAGTGTATGATGTAACATCAGAGGAAAGAGAGCAAGATTTAATGGATTAAGCAGACCTATTTTTTTTTGTTGTACATGAATTGTCACATGTGAAAATGAATAAGCTCTTTAACATCATATTTACGGTCACCTGAATATTTTTAACTGTATGGATAAAAAGGATGTTAACAGGAGGTAGAAACCAAACTTTGTTGTTTAATTCAGTGACATCCCCCCCCCCACCCCCAAAAAAAACTTTTGTTGCAGAAATTGTAATAATTATTTGTATTCAGATCAGGGGTAATAAATATCATTAATCTCTTGCTTTTTTTAAATTTATTAATATACTGTGGTACAACTAGAGAATGGACCCAAATATACCTAGGCTGCATGCATACTATTCCAGTAAGCTGATCTTGCATGACAGGCTGCATAGCTAATGAAATTCATGGCTTTAAAATCTGAGTATATTGATATATATTTGAGAGCAGAACTAAATAGCAAACAAGACAGTGGATTTATTGAGTGGAAAGTTTTTGGATAATCTAATAATGAAATATCAGTTTCTGAAGTAAAGAAAACCTTCCCCCTCTATCCTCAGCATGCAGTTCATACAGATCTATGTAAGCAAAAGTCATATACTGTTATACACAAACTTCATCTAATAGTTAATTACAGTATAAGCATATATATCCATGAGTGTGCACCACGCGCCCAGCGGTGCATCGTCTTACAGTGACAAGTGGGAGAGATGGGTGAATCAGTGGGGAACCTTATGGAGTGTATCCTCCCTGACTCTGTTACATAAAGCCGTAGCTTGTACACCCAGGTATGGGCGTTTAATTAATGACCAGGGTTGGGCTATTATTTGTCAGACTAACACATAATACCTCCGAGTTAATGAAGCAGAATATGGTGCACTTTTGAACCCTATTCTGCATACTGATGCAGAATCTGACTGAAAGTTCAGAAGATTTTCTGTTTGCTTTCTGTAATTTTTATTGTCATAACTTCCCCTTGCACTTCTTTAAAAGGATCTTCAGATAATTACGTGTTACTGGGATTGTGGCACAATAACAAACACATAAGTACATGTTTGACCTGTAACTGGGCTTTTATCCTGTGCTGTCATGGTTGATGAAAATGGGAATGACCTTGCATCCTCCCTCCACATACAGCACACAACTCAGCATGGACACTTGGGTGTAAACACAAGCCATTACTCAGGACACCTGCATAATACAGTTATGAACTTGTATAAGGTAGGTCTTATGTTTAAATCTTCAGGTTTTTCACAAAATTTATCTGTTTAAAATCATATCATGATAGATCAGGCATCACGTAATGTTTTTGCAAACTAATTCTAAAAAAGGTTTGCATTAATATTCAAGGAAGCAAACTGATTCTTGGAAAATCCTTTCATGGATCTATATAGACACTATGTTAGTGACATTTTTTCATGCATTTTCATACATTATCTTAAAAATTGTACAGAAGTTTTAAAAAGCATGTCATAATTTCATGAATTTAATGAAATCTTTAAATTAATTATTAATTAAATCTGATGAGATTATGCATGGCTGATTGATAATTATTATCTAATTGAATAAGGATCCGCCAATATGCTGGTTTTTGTGAAGGAATAACCTTACACAAACTGTCAGTTAAATTTTGTTTAAAATTTGGTAAGGATACAACTAAGGCTGAAAAACATATTACCTACAATGTAAATATGAATTGTGTTGAAATTTGCGGAAATCTAAAGTAAATTTAAACAGGAATTATCTTAACAAAATCGATGAAGGACTCCCCAGAAAGAAAAACCTCTTCATTTTTGACAATTTGTTACAGACACTTCTTCATTACAGACAACTTGTCATTACAGACACTTCTTCATTACAGACAACTTGTCATTACAGACACCTCTTCATTACAGACACCTCTTCAATACACACGCCTCTTCATTACAGGCATCTTTATACTATGGACACCTATTCATTACAGAAACCTTCTTGTTATGGACATCTCTCTTCATTAGGCCCCCCCCCCCCAACAAAACAAACACCTTTTCATAACAGACAACCTCTTCATTACCGACACTTCTTCATTGTAGACAACTCTCCATTTCACCTCTTCATTACAGACACCTTCATAACAGACACCTCTTCATAACAAATACCTCTTCATTACAGACCTCTTCATTACCGACACCTCTTCATAACAGAAACTTCTTCATTGAAGACACCTCTCCATTACACCTCTTAATTCCAGACACCTCTTCAATACACACGTCTCTTCATTGCAGACACCTCTTTATTACACTTCTTTATTACAGACACCTCTTCATTACAGACACCTCTTCATTACAGACACCTCTTCATTAAGGCCAACTTAATAACGGAATACAGACACTATGCAGTCCTATAAAAAGTAGACCTATAGATCTATATACTTAATAATATGGGCGCCTTTCTATAATGGATATACAACCTGGCCCCACAAATGTCCATCATTTGGAAGTTTTATTGTATATCAGGTAGTAGCTGGTTCATCATTTAGGAGCCCTTCTCTGTATCCATATAAGGAAAATGTTGCTTCTTGTTTGGTAGTTACTCTAGTTGGGCCACATTTCAATAATGATCACAAATAAGGCATAGGGCTGCAAGAAAACTCTTCCAAAATATGCAGACAATTTATGCAAAATTTTATGCTATTTATTCAACAAAATGCCAACAATTTTAGACTGTAGAATGGGGATATGATATTTGACTGTTTCCATATATCAATGCTTGGATTATCAGAAGTTACAACAATTTCCTTTCATTTTTCGGCTTGGAAAAAAAGCTGCTTGTAACACACCAGATGTGTTCAAATGCAACCATGATGATGATCCTCCCAACTTTTTTGGAAATTATTTAGAAACAAAAACAGGATCTTTGATGGAGGTTTAGATTAGCTCTTACATGCAGCTGTAATGCTCCAGGGGCCTGAAGCGGAAATAACTTCAGTCGCAGTTATCCATTTGTAAATGTGTTCAACATAAGAAATTTTATTTATGCCAGATGTTCATTTGTTTGTATTTGACAATAAAGGAGTTCATCATACATTATTTTATCCCCATATAATTGTCAAAACAGATTCATTTGGATATCTGCATTTTTATTTGGTCTAAATGTATAATGTCCATGTGATCCAACCAATGGGGCACTTACTTTCACAAATATCATTTGTTTAGTGACTGAATGACTATTTTTCTACAATTTAAAAATTCACTCATGAACAATACACTATAATAATTGTCAATGTTTCTCCTGTTTTTGTACAAAATTGTAGATCAGTACAGAGTTTTACTTTACAGGCTCTGAGATATAGAAAAAAGTTTATAATATGAGTGACTAATCTGGTTGACATCATATCTGGATAATAATAATCTGAATAATTTTTACGAAACATTTTAAACAGCAGAGCTTATGGGGGGGGGGGGGAGCAGGATGTACAAATTATAATCAAGTGATAGAAGTGTGGACAAGTTACATGTTTACTGACCAGTGTACCTGAGAGTGTACCTGAGTTAGGTTTTTAGTTGCTGGAATGCTGTCTCATGCATGATGACTGCTGTTATGTTTTTGTACCAGACTGACTGACCCTGACCCAGTGATGACTGACTAGTACAGATGTTATGTCTGGGGTACACTCTTTTGTACACAGTGCAGCTCAGACCCCCTGGTCCAGCATGTCCTCAGCTGCTGGGCTAATTAAGGTCAGCCAGAGGGCCAGGCTGCATCAGCAGTACTGCATGGCTGGATCAGTAATATTATCTAACAGTGATTCACAAAGTGACCAATTGTCATCACTCTTCTCTACTCACACCACTGTGTTAATCACCTTCCAGCCCCCCCCCCCCCCCTTACAAAAGAAACATGTTAAAAAAATAAAATTATATTTAATAATTTAACGCTTTAAAATCAGCCAAAACATGGATAATCTTCACAATTGTATAACTTGGGTCAAAAATAAGAGACCGATTTCACAGTTAAAACAAACCTGCTCCACAATCATCATTGCAGATAGTATTATTAGACTAAAATAAATCTCTCTCTCTCTCTCTCTCTCTCTCTCTATATATATATATATATATATATATATATATATATATATCCATGAATGGGTTTAATAATAAAATGTCAATACACATAAAATACCTGTATGAATACATGTCATTAGCAAATACATCATGCTGAGGTAGGTGTAAAGTTTGATCTGGTTGGAATACTTGGACCATATAATTTAATAGAGTGAAAGCTGTTTTTCACAGTAAGCATGGCTGATGTATTGATATGTACTGGTTATGTTCACAATGGGGTCAAGAGGTTGGTCAGGTTTAAGTTTGGCAGGCTGACCTAGAATAAATATGATCTTGATTATCATGTTGTAGCTTGTAGCCTGGTCCTGTAACTGGATGAACTTTATGCACTCAGTTATCACAGCTTTGTAGATGTAAAGAGGTATACACTCCAGTGCACTAGCAGTTATTTGCTGAGCCTTTCACCTAGGAGTATCTTAGCTTGTATATCCGGGTCGGGATTCCTTTTCTTCAGTCATTCCTACTCACGGTATGCGCGCAGTCGGGCGTGAGGCGATATCATCTTTAGTAAAAACACTCGTACTAATATCAGTATAGGGCTAACACCCATATATATTCAAAGCAGTGGCCATTGTGATAAAAACAAATGATTCAGTAATTCTGTGAAATGTCATGATTCAACGTCGGGGCAGATAGTGCTGGGATCCCACACATAACCAATATTCATTTACATGTACATACAGTATTAACGGATTTCAACCATGCTGGCCACGCTGAAGCACAAGCAGCTCGCTATAGCACGTTATCTGGAGCAGTGTCAACAAGCAAACGTGAGTATCATATCGCACTAGTCAGTTATGTAATCGCACACATGGCCTGTGTTACACAATCGCTTGTGGTACTCCGGTCTGAACGTTAACGTGATTTTATTACAGTTCGTTAATAAAAACAAACCATGGGGTAAATCTCGCTTAGCCAATATTTTCACTTTCACCAGAAATAATTTGCAAGCAATCATATTTATATTATCTTTTATGACTGAGCGTTTCGCGACGGCATATATGGAAACTTGTTTTAAGCATAGAGAACTTCGGGAAACGCTATATGTTATAGGGACTTCGCTATAGAACCACAGATCCTGTAAAATGAAAATCTACCAGCTTTAGAGATGATATATAACACTTAATCATTGGATAAGATGTCTTTTTAGAAAACATCTTGAAGGAGAACTAGCGATGAATTTCTAATTTTCTCATTTGCAGAGGTGCCAATGGACAAAGACCTAAATTATCTCTTTATCTTAAAATATTATCATAGTTGAGGCAAGGTAAATAAATTAAAACAGCGTGCACTTGCACGGAATAGCGTTCCTAAAGAAAAGATTTTGATTTTTGCCATATAATCAATAAAGTATACTGCTCTGGTAAACGAAATGTTTCCGCAGCGTTGAATTAATATGGACGTGTGTAAATTAAATCATTTCTGAGATACTGAGGTCTAATTCAGGCTAATTGAGCCAAATTAAAAGTGCGCCCGCTATCTCGACATTCCCGCGCTATTTAAAGCGTCTGTATGATGGACGAAAGGAATTTTTAGTCCTTCTGATTCAAACGGCGTCTATACTGAGTTGGGTTACCAGGAGGTAGGCCATATCAGTCCTATTAAGGTATCGGAATTTTTTTTCAGACTTAATAAATTCCAGCGGAAAGGCCACCTTGCCTCTCACAAGTAATAAACGGATGTTCGCAGACGACAGCCGGAGGGGTCCACCGCAACCAACCCAGGGAGGGAGGTAGTGGGTTTCCTGTCGTGAATACCAGTGGAGCGACATAAAAATCATAACTAGCCGGTCATACATCCCTCGAGGATGCAAACCTCTCCCTACATTTTCACGTACCAATTGATATTATTAAGCACCTGCTTAATAACACTTCTGATAGACCGCGTGTGTAATATTTGCTTTGATTGTTCATTCATAAACTCCTCGCCGTCTGAACGCGTTTGCGCATGCTTAGTGTGGATAGTGAATTAATTAAAAGATAGATGCTACGCTGTTACAGTGGGCTGTTTAGTGAATTGCTGACATTTGTTGTACAGTGGGTGGTTGCATGTTTTGGTATATTGGTTGTAAACAAGAGTAAAAATACCCGCTGCCCGATGCCTACGTGGGTGTCTGCAGTAAACAGGCCTAGTAGGCGACCTATGAGGTCACTTGGTGTGCGCCGCCAGGCTCTGACGTCACCCACTCTCGTAGAATTTTATCAATGGGCCTATGCTGATTCACGAGCGCTGACTGACGAACAGCACAGTCGTCAACGAATGAGACTGAAGCCCCGCCCACCGTGTTGTTTGCCTGTACTGAGAAACAGCTTGCGTAGTTCTATGACCCAAATGATTATGCTATTTGCCAGGTATGCAAAAGTATAAATGTGGCGGGGGATAAACAAGTGCAGTCATTTCTAAGTGAGCTGCACTTGTGATATTACGTTCATCTATAGTGAGTCTCATCAGTGATAGCAAGCCTGCCACGGCAGATAGCTGTTTCAGCAACTAACCCGGACTACGTTTTTATCCAGGTCGGTCATAGTGTCTCTGTCAATGTTGACCATGGTAAACCCTGCGTTTTCACCAGGACTTGAGACTAAAACTGATGAGTTGGAATACTGGCAGGTTGGTGTTTGTTTTTGTGAAATTTTGTAGCATCATGTATACGTGTTTGTTTGTGATACGTGGTGGCACTTGTGTTGTCGTTTGCGCTTTATGATATCAACTGGACCAGTGATTCCAGGGCGTCAGTCAGGATATATATTTCTGCTGTCAAACGCAATTTGGATACTTCTAACAAATTGATCTACAGTTTGGATACTTCTCATTAGGAGATATTTTTTATATATATATTTTTTTTTTTTTTAACTGGACCATTTTGGATATGCATAGTCTTACTTTCACTGAACTGATACTGGTCCATTTTAAAAATTATCCAGATATTTACCATTTAATATTTTGAAATCTTTTATTTTTTTTTCACAGGATCTCAAGTTCTTGATAATTTAGATGGATTAATTTGATAATTTGATATTAAAATTACTTCTTTTTTTTTAAATCACTAATCTATGTTCAAAACATGATTTCAATACAATAAACATATCTTAATTGAGGTGCTGCTAAGATAATGAAATCAACTTGGTTGCTTAACCAGTGTTTAGTGAAGCACACCTTGCTTTATCACTGATAGTCCGAGCAGAGAGGAAGGGTTCATTATCGCACATAAGATTGGTTAATCACACTATAACCTCAGACAGGATTATTCTAAAAGGAGTGTTCTGTCAAACAGAGGAGTGGTGGGGGACCCAACCAATGGGAATTAATATCACAAAACATGTGTGCTTACCAAAAACGTGTTTCCACAAAATTACTTGAGGGAAATTTCATGATATCAGCACAGCCTGGGATTGTTTCATGTACGCCTGATGCAATGATAAGTCTCCAGACATATAACTAGGGTTCTTGTCGTAAAACCACCAAAAGTGTTTGCACCTGTATAATTTGATGTAGGTGTGACATGTATAGCCTCTGCTGACATAAACTCGGAAGTGGTCATGTGGTTACTTGATGTTTATTCAGCTAGTTCTTAGGAATTTGAATCTACTTACTAGACAACTGGCGGGAATGGAGCATGCCAGAATTATGCTGGCTTTGATCATGTGTTTAATATCTGATGGTTTCTTCACATTACTTGGTAGGCATCTTTTTGTGAATTTAGAAGCACTTAGATCAGCAGTTTTGGTGTCAGCAATACAACAACTACTAAATTCATCAATAGGACAGTTGTAACTGTTTTGAATCACGTACAACTGTATATGTATGCTGTTGCTATACTGGCACTTTAGGTGTGACATGTACATGCTCGTGTAATAACACATACCGGTACATGCTGGCTTTTAACAGGTGACCTTAGCTAGTTCAGGTAGTTGATTTCTGTGATAACCCATAGTATTGATCACATATAGTGAAAGTTATGCAGAATGAGGGGGACATTGTTTCTGTTCTCATGAGTGATTACACAGGCAATCACATGTAGTGGAAGTTGTGAAGACTGATAGAATATTTAGCTTCTCAACAGTGTGAACACTTGTTATCATAAAGAATCAGAGTTAGAAAAAAAATGTTATTATGTGCTGGCTAACTCATGTTTGATTTTAAATCAGTGATGGTTAATATTAGACAACTCATTGCACTGGAAAATTCTAAAAAAAAAAAAGGATATTACTTAACAATGATATGCAAACATTATTCAATTGTGGATGAAAATAGGAAACCTCACATTTATAGTTCAGTATCTTTTTTTGAATGCAAATATAAGTGGCTATTTAGGAATCTTTTTTGTGCACCTGAACTTTGAAAATTGATAGCTGAGGTCATTTTCAAATGGTTTATCAGAATTGATGATCAAGAATCAGAGTTTACATAACCTCTGTACACTCATAGACAAGGGCTGACTGGTCCAGTTTTATTCCCCAGCTCAGCGGGTGCTATTGAACATTGGTTATCAGTCAGACTCTATGAGTGCCTGTTAGAAAAGAGAGTTGTTTGAACAAAGTTTACCTGCTATCTCTCTCAAATACTCTTATCTGCTGACTGAGCAGTTGATGCGTGTCCGGGGTATGTCTGGGCATGTAGAAATATCATAATCTAGGCCAGCTTAGCTTGATTAGCTCGCAGCATAATGTATGCAGCCAGTAAGTGACACCTAATCTCACAAAAGGAGGCACACCATGGGAAAGACAGGGTGTCAGAGGGTATGTAAGTAACTCAATAGTGTTAGTATCACTATAAATACCATTTAACAAAATTAAATGCATAGAAAAACTTCTGCATATGTTTCAAGGTCCATTTGACTGAATGAAATATGTGCATTTTTCATTTATTTATGTTCAGCAGAATTTTTCTGAAGGTTATCATTTTATAATTATATGATATTAATGAGAGATTTTTGCTATGTTTTACAGGCACCAGTACACGTCCCAGTCATCTTTGGCTACCACTACGACCAGCAGCAGTCGCAGCACAGGGTAGAACGCTGGACACGCATGGACCATGAAGAACCTCTAGATCTTGTAAGTACATCATTTACCGTCATCATTATTATGACTATGTCTTAAAACTAGGGATTAAAATGTATAATATAATATAATATAATATAATATCAAATTTAATATCAGATATATTATCAAATATAATATAATATAATAATGGCTGTGGTACAGCATCAAAACAGAAATTATAAATGCAGTATGCTGTAATATTAAGAAAACCACATAAATTTGATTTGCTGAAATGCTGAAGAGCAACCCTAAAATGCATGATAATTAAGCCTAAAATACATATATACTGATGTTCAGAAGGAAAATTGCAAACGCTAATCTGATTACTGATGTTTTTCGCATTCTGTACACATCCTTATCCATAGGCAGTTGTTCAAGCATAAAAAATTGAGGCATTCAACTTTCATGTGAATTGTATTATGGAGCAGGGTTCGAGCTAGACATGAAAAAAGACGGGTTCCTTGCACTGCCTGTTGCAAAGACAATTAAAACCACATGTGAAATGTGATCCAATAAACCTTTTTTTGGGGAGGGGTATTCCTGGAACCAAATCTGAACCCTTTGGCTACCACTACGACCACTGTAGGACAGAACGGATAACGGATGCTTCCCTGTTGTGCTGAATTTGCCAATGAAATTCCTCAGAACACTTGGGCATGAATTTAACTAAAAGGACGAGCTCATGTTAAGTAGTGATCGAGTGATATCCAGCAGAAAGGCATTTTGTTGATCTTCAGACTTCCTGGTTGAGGGTCAAGGAAGTTGTGTGGTTGTCAAGCAGGCACGTGTTTTAAAGGGATTGCACTAGCTGGCTCTTCCTTCTCTTTTAAGTGCAAAATAATAAATTTTTTCCTCATTAGCCACTTGGCAGATCAAAAGAATGATAATTAAAAAAGTTGTGGATAATATATATCCTTATCATGCAGATAAAGCTTTACAGTTTGATGAATGACTGATAAGATCGAGACAATTGAGATTGCAAAGATCTAAAGTGTGCTGGGATAAATCATCATTTTATGTTTCATAGATTTAGTGCCTTGTTGTTAAAGGATCAAATTATCCCCTGTAATGGCACTCCTTGTTGAATACAGTACAAGGTAACAATATGACAATGAAGGGGTATAGAATTATCTTAAAGTTCAAGACAGTGGTTTAAATGAACCTCCTCGACAATTTTGAAAATAACAGTGTGTCCATACGGTTATTGTATGAACAAAAATGGGATAATTCCAAGGTCACAGAGTTCCTGAAGAAATCTAATAATTGCTTCATTAAGGTATATTTTTAACATAAGAAAATTTGTACATATTAAAATCAGCATAGTACAGTACAATAAGACCTCACCAAATGACAACCTCAGTTTAGCGACCACCACAAAATAATGACCACTTTTTTCATTGTCTTTGTTCTCTTTTGGTTTTGCTCTTGATATCAGACCTTGCTTGGATGACCACCCTTAGGAAATGTGATCACTTTATTGAGGTCCCTTAGCTGGATATAATTTTTAGATTTTCACAGTAATAGTAGTATGTTATGTCTCACAAATATAGACAGACTGATATGTGGGTAGGCAGGCATACAGTCAGACAGACACAGAGTAAGATTAAAACCTTCCTCCATCTTATTGGAGGAGATAAAATGCCTGACTGTACATGTATGGAGAGTGACTTTAAATTTGTGCTTGGTGCAGTACTTGTGATGTAAGATGGCAGGGGTGCTCCGGTATGTGTACATGCTGACAACAGTGTATCCTTTTTGCACTACATGTGTTTGGGTAGCTCGGAATCGGGCCACTCTTTACTGTTCTCACGTACAACTGCAGGCGTCTTTTGCCTCGCGTTGCTCCAGATGCAAGTTTGTACTACCATCTGCTACTTCATGGCTCTCCCATATATTGTCAAGTGGCCAAAATAATAGACACAAATACATATCCATTTCTGGACAAGGGCCTCATCTCTTTTAGCTCTTTGTCCATGTAATCTTGCTAAGTAGGTTATGTAAAGAAGTATATAACAGAGTCACTTACAGTATGAGCTGTCTTTGTCTTCTCTCACCTACTTACTTATTTGAGATATATGGTTTGAAACCAGGGGGGTCCATATGGTTTTATCTGTACTTGAATTTTGACGAAGAACTTTGCGCTTGCCTGATATGCATATATATAAGTCAGTCACCAACTTAGCATGATATGAGTTGAGAGACAGCATCAATTATTTATATTGATAATATTCAGTGAAACTAGACAATTTTTTTTATAAATTATATTAAAAGTAAGAACGTAATTAAAACTTTAAACCTTTATCTGGACTTTATAATACCTACAAATTATTCAGTGATCAATTAAATTAAAAGTTAATATCATGTTTATGTGAGTAGTATATATTTTATTGATGGTTTTATATTGTATAACTTCTAATTTTGATTTGACCATATGGCTTAAGCAATGAATGATTAATAAAATTAATATCACATTTCTGCATGTAGTATATATTTTATCAGATTAAAAGTAAACTTTGAAAGTGAATTTGGAAAGCAATTTATTGTGACTAAATATTTTGTGTTAAATTCTCTTCAAATTCTAGAATAAAAGTGAAATGATAAAATGAATTTATTAAAATGAAGTTATTACAAATTCATAAGGCTTTTCAGTTATTTGTAATTTGAGAAAGAATCCAATCATTATAATTAAAAAAATACACATTAAGGTAAGAGTGCTAATTATCTAAACAATTAAATAAACAGCAGTATTTTTGTCAAATTACTTTTTTAATTTGTATAGGTTTGCTATCAAGAAACCTTATGGCTTAAATGTATTGTAATAATTTTTAAAATTCTGTTCATTCTGTTTCATTTTATAACATGTTGTATTGATTAAGGGAATTGTGGTTTTAATTTTACAGTGAGTATTTGAGTTCTTAACATGACATATGGGTGGGGCAATGGTAGGAAACAAACCACAAGTACTTTCATTTTACATTTCACTACGCATGACACACCTGAGAATAGACCAGAGTTTATATCGCTTTTAAATGTACATAAACTAATGTGCACTTGCAAAAAGGCAGGAGATGTTAAACCCATGAAGAAAATGTCATTATGGAGGGAGTGTAGGTAGTGGTGGCAACACCCAGAGTGGGCAGTGCAGGTCTTTGTTATATCTGCTGGCTCACCATGCAGGGTCCTGCCCACCTACATTAATTGAGAGGGCGAGCTCCTTCCAAAGTACATTTTATATATATTGCATCATCACATTTTAGTGTACCCAAGGACCCCTACAGGTTGAATTGTGATTGATTGCTAAGCAGAAACTGCCCGAACACATGCACGCTATACATAAAGTGTGCGTAGATAAGCCTAGTCATGCTATACAGTTTGTTTACATCATGCCACATAGTGCTGAGTCAGCAGTTTTGGTGGCTCCCTCAGAATTATTGAGCAAGCGACCTGCATACAGGCCAGACCGACACATGGGCTCTAGCTGAGTGTGCTGGGTTGAAAATCAGCTGACACAGCATATATTGAGTTCAGTACTGTGCTTGTGTGGAATTTTTATACAGTTAGCAGAACAGATCTTGCAGAAAGCTTGGGAGTACTTAACAGTCTGAATGGCACCAATGGTTCAGGTCAATGTAGGTATTTAAAACATACAGTCTTATAGACACATGATTCATGTATCTGTGTTATAATATATACTAGCTTTTATCTTTACCTGAAAGTTTCATTATTGTATATTTCTAACTTACTCAGCACATTGGCATAACATTTAAATAAGTACTATTAAAACAAGGTCAGATTTACCAAATTGCAAGAAATTGTATAATGGCTATTTAAAGTGTTTGTTCAACTGGGTACAATTATTGTAATTCTTAGGTATATAATTTATCTCATGAATTTCCTCTCTCTTTGTCCACAGGCCAGGCCAAAAAGCCCTATGGACTCAGAGCCTTTGAACCTGGTAAGTTACATGCTTTATTCTTATTTGGTACAAACCAATAATTCTAATAGGGAGGGATCCTTGAGGACATGTTGTGGTCTGTAAACAAATTATACAGAAAATACAAAAATTTCTCAGTGGAGAGCAATCTTCTGTTTGGAGTCACGTAAGTGTCCTTCATATTGAACCCTAGGCTAAGACGCAGAACTTTCTGGTTGTTGCCAGTTGTTGCCAGTGTTATGATTAGTCAGCAGAAATGTGGGGTCAGGCTAGTGCAATATCGAAGCTCAGAGTGAGGCTTACAATGAGAGCCTGTGTATACCCTCTAGTACCAAGTATTGCACAAGTGTTTGGCACAGGTCATCTACCGGTCAGTTCAAGCCTGGACACTGGTCACTTGTGTGGACATGATATCAGTGGTTATTCAGTCATAAAGTGATTGGAATGTTAACACCATGGGGGGAACTGCCAATGACGCAAATTCTGCCTGTGTTGATATTGTGTACCGGATGACTCTATAGATGTTTACCAGAAAGCTGCTGTTTTGATGTTAGTTCACTGATTGATGAGAGCATATGGTCAGCTCATGGCTGATACCGATCTCTTAACGTCTGGTGATTGGCAGAATGGTAGGTCATGTTATAGGTCAACATTTGATAACGAAAAAATAAACTTACATCAGTCAATCAATCAGGTTGTTATTCAGCCTTGTGGCCTGAAGTGTAAATGAGAATCCTGGAAATTAATATGTTTATACTCCAATTCTGTGGTACTTTGTACCAGAAAAAAATGAGGCTTTGATAGTTTTTGCTGTCCCCTTTTATTATCTGTTGACACCAAAGGTAGGGATGCTTATAATTCCAAAACAGCTTGGCTGATGATGGTGATAGCCGCTGATCGGAATTTACACTTGGCAGAACATTGACTCTGACATATATTTAGAGACCACAATATATTTATAGACCTTACTTCCTTCTTGGAGTTGGTGTTTGTCAACCTGTTTATTCGATTCATACAGGTAAACAGTCATACAGGTAAACAGTCAACATATTGTGATGATGAGTCACTTCTTGTTCAATAGAAAAATGTTGAAACTTCTTGACCTCCCATTAAGAGCTTAGAATGGTGCAGACTCATGATTTGTTGGAAGTTATCATGACTGGATGTCGTGACCAGCACACTTGTGTAATCCTTGATGATGTATGCATTTTGGCAGCCATGCATGAATGCCTCTAAGTCTCTATACAGCATTTCTCTTCACTATGTAAATATTTGTGTCAGGGCATACTTTGTGAGTCACACACCAGTCCACACTGACCTGAACTTTGTTAACTGATGGTCAGGAGATTTTATTGTCTGCTGTTTGGGCATTATTCAGTTGCTGACTTAATTACATGACCATTTTAGGGGTTGCATATATGACCCATGGGTGTTTGGTCAAAGGTCAAAGGGTGAACCCCTGGGTCAAATATTCTATGACTGGGCAAATTTGGCGCTAGCCATGTCTTGCATAATTCGCTCAATAAACACTCCTTTAAGATGCCCATTTAAATCGAAACATCATTATTCAACACGGTTTACTGAATGATCACGCTACATTAAGTGCAGTTATTTAATAAATTCCATTATGTATTGTCACTTAATGTCATGACCTCATTGAATTAGATTCCTTTCTACAGTGACATAATCCAAGTCTAGTGAAACTAGCCAAGACAATATTTTACCTGCATCCCTTTTTACATTTGAATAATGTTTAAATAATGGTGATTGTTTATAAAGTCTATTTTGTATTCTTTCCAGGCAAAACCAAAGAATGATGACAGCTCTGAAGGTTCTAGTAGCCAATACCAAGAATTCCAGGACTCTCCAAACTTCTCAATATCAGACCATGACCTAGTTATGTTAACAGTTCGTGAGTTGAACCGGATGTTACGCGGTCTACCTCGAGATGAAGTCTTAAAACTAAAACAGCGTCGAAGAACCCTCAAGAATAGAGGTTATGCTGCAAATTGTAGAGAACGCAGGTTAACACAAAAAGAAGAATTGGAGCAAGAGAGGCAGACATTACAAGTAGAAGTGGACAAACTCCGAAGTGAAAATAATAAGATGCGACATGAACTTCAAGATTTGAGGACCAAGTACTCAGCCTTACAAAATATATCCGTCAGCAATAAAATACAGAAGATCACAGTGATCAAGCCAGAGCCTCCTATCTCACCAAGCTGACCTCCAAAAGGTCACGCACAAACTCCACGCATCTCATTACATCCTATTGCTCACAACTTTCCACAGTAACAGACCAAACAAACATTCTCTATTACATGTATGTTAAGACTTTTGAAGTTGATTTTCATGTTATTTTAGTTTTCACTACTGCCATCAGTCTGTAGTTGACTTTTCATCCAACGCAAGTTGCCACCGTACAGAGGTTTTAATTTTGTGAACTGCCAGGATGTTTGTCCCAGTCAGTGTTTGTGCGCAGAGTGTGATGTATTTATTTTGCGTTGTGAAAGGAAGTCTAGTTCAAACTCATAACACAAATCCAAAGCATACACTTCATATTTCACATTCGCACAAACACCATTTTACTATGGATCTAATTGTAATATTTAAACGGGGCAGGGGAATGTATCTACATTAAGATATGAGAAGAGAGGCCACTTTTACTAGAAAATTTTGTGAAGTAACAGTTTAAAAGGGTGATATTTGCACCTGGTTAAAAATGTCAGAGAAATTCATAATCTTGTTATGAAAAAAATATCACAGGGGAACCAATGGCCCCGTCTCCTCAGTCCCCACCCAACATAGATTCTCAGTGAATATATAAGGTCCTCCTGATTGGTAGATTGTTCACCACATTTGTATATTTATGAGTTCATTTCATCCTGAGACTGTGGAGCGAATGTTACAACTGCCAATACCTGTACCCATCTTGTTCAAACTACTGCTGCCACCTGTTCCACAGAGTCATATATATCCTGGGACGATCAATCCTGCCACAGAGATGACAATTATTGCCGCCTTTTATTGTTAAAGAGACCATTATGAACTATGTTTGTTATGGTGGTTCTTTGATCTATCTTGGAAAATAGTATGAGAAAACGCAAAGTATTTATTATTTAAATTTTCAAGGGCCGTTTTCTTTTCAGTCAAAATTTCTTAGATGTAGCCTTTTATTTTCATAATTTGGAATGAATGTCTCAGAATTATCCCGGATTTTAACACTGCATGGTGTATATGGTTGGAGTATAAACCATATTGTGCTGTTATTAAGTTAATTTAATTGTTCATTAATATGATTGAGTGCTGTTGTGTATTTTTTATTTTTTGTCACCAGCATAATCGCATGTAGCATGTTTTATATAGGATACAGCTGAAGTGAAGTTTATCATTTGTTATTTATAAAAAAACAGTATTACTTTTAAAAAAATATAGTAATGTTGTGGTTGTTGTGGTTATTTAAGTTGTCCTTGTCCACTTGCTCATGCATTCCATACTTGTAAGAAGCTGATTGGCCACGTTGTCAAATATCAGCAGCTGATTGGTCAATGTTTGTGACCCATGTGGGAGCTCAGTACTCCACAGTAAGTAGCATATCATTCACATATGTAAACAGGGTTTCATGACCAATGGTTTATTCTAAGAATGGCAGGACAGGCATATTTATGAGGACATGACTGTAGGAATGGACCATGAACACATGTTTGAGGATGTTTGTTCAAACACATGTTAATAAGTCTGTTGGTCATGTCCAGCCAGAGTCGTTTAGTGTAATTACCGGTTACCATACATTAAAAAATGGTACTAATTATAAACCAAAGGTGCTTGGTGGTAACTGGGTACATGATAGGTTTAGTATGACCTATTTTTTATCTGCAAAACAGTGTCAGATGGGAAAATATCCAGCATGTTTGAATAATGGATATTTGATTGTTTTTGACTATATCTTATTTTTTTCACATTCTTTAAGCAACAGAGAAATTATTTCTTAAATCAAAGATTTCACTTTAAATAGATTTAAAATATATCTAATTTAGTGCACTTATGTGTTAATTATTATTTTTGTTAAAATTATTTCGGATATGGCTACATTTTTTATGATTAACTGTGAGCATATGATGTCAAAAGGTAAAACCTCTCATGTCACATGATTTCAATTCATCATTAACATCATTATGGGTACATTTTGCCTGTGTAATATTAAAAATCTTTATAAGATTATGGACTAAAATCTAGTTATTAATAATCAAATTTGCATGTTTTCCTTGACTTTAGAAAGGAGTTTGTTACATTCATAACACATCATATTGCGTCCATATTTGTCAGATGTTCTCAATGCAAAGTGTTTGTATGTTACAGGCATTTTAATAAATTATTCTTTCTATATTATAATGTGTCCTTGTATGGTTTCAAGAGATGACTGATTGTCACAAAAGAACATTCTTCCACAGATAATAGCATGAGTGGGATGGTGTGATGAAAAAGGTCAAAAAAGATTAAACACGATGTATGGCACTGAACGATCCCAAGTACAAGCCATTGAGAGTACTTGCTGAGTGTGGCTTACTCATCTGTCCATTGATAACTTTTTTCTATGTTTCTTATTAGTATAGGTGTGGGAGTGGGTCATCACATTATTGTCTATGAATGAGGCTTGTTGATGTGTCTTCCTTTATTTATTTAACATCAGTCATCTCAGTACATTCACAACCCACCCATATTATATATAAATAATATATATCTTACTGTAGCCTAGTAAAACTTGTGAATTTCCCAAAAGCAGTTAGATTATAGTAATCACAAGAGAGATTTTGCAGAAAGTTTATAAACACCACAAGACATTCCCATTTATAATTCCAATTACAAAAGAGAAATTAAAATTTTATAATTGAGAAAAGAATTATCTAAATAAGCTAAACCTCATTCATGTGTGTGATGTAAACAGTTCATGGGTCTGTACCAGATCACGGTAATTAAGGCAAAATAGACACATTTTGGAGTTGATGTGATGCATTTGAAATATGAGATGCCTGGGCCAATTTATTTTAATTCTTATGTGCTCAAAGAAAATTATATGATATAGTAATTGGTATACGATAGCACACACACAAATATATAAAAATATAATTCAGTAGTATTTCTTTGCACTTTCAGTTAAAATATTTAATTCAATTTTTAATTGCTCTTAAATGTATAGAATTTTTAATTGCTCTTTTAATGTATTGAAGAAACATTTAATACATTTATCACATGTCATAACTGAGTGTACTTTCTTGCCAGAGTTCATTTGGATATTCAGAGTAAGACCATATAGGTACCCTTTGACCTTAAAGGTGATCCAGTCCAGTGGTTGCATAAATTAACCCGTTTATTATAAGGACAGCCTTGTGGAAATTGTTGACAAATTTGGATTGATCCTGTTTGGGTGGAAAAGTACACAGATACTGAGAAAAAGGGGTTACCAAATAAGTCTATTATGTTCCCTTCACATATTTTTTTTCTTTTGAACCCAATAAACCCTGTTATTTGTTACATTTTTGGTAAACTTGTATATCATCAAAGGAAAAAGAGAGGTTACAATATAAGTCTTATTAAGTTCCCTTCAAATATTTTTTCTTCATTTGAACCCAGTAAACCCTGTTATTGTTTACACTTTTCGTCAGCTTGCATGTCATCAAGGTGTTAGACATTGATAATAAATATTTAAGGATGGTGTGTGAATTTCTACCATTGTTACAAGATCAGTATTCTGTAGCCATGGTGATAAGTTTTAGTGCACGTGCACAAATAAGAGACAGGTTAATGGTGTTTGTGAGCATTGCTGTGTGGGCTGATTGTGAATCATGACTGCTGGGGGGAGTGGTCTGATTCATGTCTGGACTGAGAGGTCATCCAGTGCAGCAGTGGAATGTCACTCAGTGCATGTACCAGAAGTCTTCAGGTTTTGTTCCTGAGGAACTTCATTGTTATTTCCAGACTTGAGGTTAATATAAATTCAGTACACTAAACAACAACAGCCTTTGAAGTTTTTGTGTTGTCCTCCCCAAAAACTCTTTTATAATTTGCCATCCATGTCATCAGTGTATACCAATTTTGTCTGATGGTTGATGCTCCAGGCAAACTTCTTTTATATTTCATAACTCAGTAATTAGGTAAAATCTGGCAAAAAAAAAACAAATTGGAACAACACAATGATCTAATTTCCTCAAGGTATGTGGCTCAATATGTGACTGAAATTAATTGTAAAGATCTTAACGATATCAAATTTGGTTACTGTGACCTAATTTGTCACAAGTTATATGCAAAAAAAAAAGACACATTTATGTCAGTAGCAACTAATCAAGAATGCCCTAATAGTGAATGTGAAAAATAAATTTTGGTGGTAGACTTAAAAGTCAGGTAACAGGTTAAATTTTTATAACATCAAATACATCCTTGGGCCTGGACAGCTGAGTGGTAAAACGCGTGGCTCTCTCCGCTGGCGACCTGGGTTCGATCCCCGGCATGATCATGAGAGTTGGTTGCAGTTGCCCGTTCAAGGCTGGTTGTTTTCTCCAGGTACTCCAGTTTCCTCCACCCCTGCAGACTACCAAAAGCCATCACTGGAGCCATGAAGAGTGCCGCGATTGGTTATAATAAATATTTGTACAATCCATGTAAATTAAACAAGTTTATATTTATATCATTTGCAGGATAACATGAATGAAACAGAAACAATGCCATGTTAATCACTCGTAAACAGTCAGTTTTTAGTTTTGGTCAGTGTGACTTAATTTTTCAGAGTATTAATTGTCATTATAATATTTGGTTAAATTCTAAAATATATTCTGAAATCGCCCACTATCATCCAGTAAATTAGACAGGAGCTCTTCATTATCAGAAGCTCTTCATAGATGTATATCACAAACTGTGCCAACCTTTTGCCCCAATGAGTAGATATAGATAGTAACAGTGGTGGTTGACTTGAGTCTGGACTTTGACTTAATTGAGATCACTTTTTCAGACACTCAGACTTGGACTCCTGTCTTGGACTGACACTGAGACCTGTCAGGAAAAGTGATGATCTTTGGATATGGAACCTCATTGTATCATATTCCCAAAATAAGTGGCTGTGTCACTCTATTGTTATCAGTATGGTGATCTCAGAATTCAAATATGTACAGTTAGCACTTTTTGTGGTGTGTTATACAATTTAATGAAAACTGATACAACCATGTACGGAAAGTGTTGACAACAACACCCCTTATCTTCCTACTTACAATATGGTGATCTCACTGACCCCATGGTCATGGGGTCAAGCACAAGACTCAAAGTTGGTAGATCACGAGTTTAAATCTCAGTCCAGGCAGTGACATATATAATGGTCAGCCCCACTCTTAGTGAGCACTCTGTAGGCTTAATGGGGAGTCTGTGTCCAACAGTCATGATTCACTCACAAACGAGTGCGCCTTTAAGGGTTCCCTAGTGTTTTGACTGAGCAGTTGGGTTGGTACACACCCAGGACCTGCAGGAGTGTTATACTAAGTCTGGTTGATACCAGAATTATCTTGTGTTAGCATCTTTCACATAGTCTGAAATCGGAATGAAATACTGCAGATGAAGATAGTACTTAGTTAAGCAAGCATTAAAAAATGGAAATGGTTTCCTGCAGCTAAAAGAAAGGATTGAAAAGAAAAAAAAATGATGATCTTAGGATTATAACATGTAAATAAGAGCTTTTAAAGAGCACACCCCTCTACCAATGTTTGACTTTTTATCTAGATCACATTCAAAAGTTTATGGACACATTTTTCGCCTTTAGACTCCCTTCTCTTTGAAATTAAATTGTTATTCATCAGTTTCTCCTTGATTTGTGAAAGAAAAACAAATTATATTTTATAAGATTATATGAGAATGATTAAAATGTGGACTGCTGACATTTTAAGTTGAGATAGCTACACACATCTACCCGGTATTATGGAAGACAGAGATAATCCCCTGTACATTTTAACAGTCATGGCCACAGCTGGAAATTGGTTATATCCATAAATGAGAATGCAGGTCATTCAAATGTCTTGATATTGACTATGAAGACTATGAATGACAGTAGTTATACAGTGATTTGTATATTCTGTTTATAAATGAATTTGTGGTGAGTCAGGGTGTTGGTCTGTGTGGTGGGTCTTGGTACAGGGTGCTGGTCTGTGTGGTGGGTTTGAATGTCACCATGCTGGTCTGTGTGGTGGGTCTGAATGTCACCATGCTGGTCTGTGTGGTGGGTTTTGGTGTGACAGTGTTGGTCTCTGGAGGGTCTGTGTGTCAGGGTGTTAGTTAGGTGGTTCTTCTGGGTGTTGCAGTGTTGGTCTGTGTGGTGGGTCTGGGGTCACGATGGTGGTCTGTGTGGTGGGTCTGCATGTCACCATGGTGGTCTGTGTGGTGGGTCTGGGGTCACGATGGTGGTCTGTGTGGTGGGTCTGCATGTCACCATGGTGGTCTGTTTGGTGGGTCTGGGTGTCACCATGGTGGTCTGTGTGGTGGGTCTGAATGTCACCGTGCTGGTCTGTGTGGTGGGTCTGAATGTCACCATGCTGGTCTGTGTGGTGGGTTTTGGTGTAACAGTGTTGGTCTCTGGAGGGTCTGTGTGTAAGGGTGTTAGTTAGGTGGTTCTTCTGGGTGTTGCAGTGTTGGTCTGTGTGGTGGGTCTGGGGTCACGATGGTGGTCTGTGTGGTGGGTCTGGTGTCACCATGGTGGTCTGTGTGGTGGGTCTGGGGTCACGATGGTGGTCTGTGTGGTGGGTCTGCATGTCACCATGGTGGTCTGTGTGGTGGGTCTGGGTGTCACCATGGTGGTCTGTGTGGTGGGTCTGAATGTCACCATGCTGGTCTGTGTGGTGGGTCTGAATGTCACCATGCTGGTCTGTGTGGTGGGTCTGAATGTCACCATGCTGGTCTGTGTGGTGGGTCTGCATGTCACCATGGTGTTCTGTGTGGTGGGTCTGCATGTCACCATGGTGGTCTGTGTGGTGGGTCTGCATGTCACCATGGTGGTCTGTGTGGTGGGTCTGCATGTCACCATGGTGGTCTGTGTGGTGGGTCTGCATGTCACCATGGTGGTCTGTGTGGTGGGTCTGCATGTCACCATGGTGGTCTGTGTGGTGGGTCTGGGGTCACAAGGGTGGTCGGTGTGGTGGGTCTGAATGTCACCATGCTGGTCTGTGTGGTGGGTCTGAATGTCACCATGCTGGTCTGTATGGTGGGTCTGAATGTCACCATGCTGGTCTGTGTGGTGGGTCTGCATGTCACCATGGTGGTCTGTGTGGTGGGTCTGCATGTCACCATGGTGGTCTGTATGGTGGGTCTGCATGTCACCATGGTGGTCTGTGTGGTGGGTCTGCATGTCACCATGGTGGTCTGTGTGGTGGGTCTGGGTGTCACCATGGTGATCTGTGTGGTGGGTCTGCATGTCACCATGGTGGTCTGTGTGGTGGGTCTGGGTGTCACCATGGTGGTCTGTGTGGTGGGTCTGAATGTCACCGTGCTGGTCTGTGTGGTGGGTCTGCGTGTCACCATGCTGGTCTGTGTGGTGGGTTTTGGTGTGACAGTGTTGGTCTCTGGAGGGTCTGTGTGTCAGGGTGTTAGTTAGGTGGTTCTTCTGGGTGTTGCTGTGTTGGTCTGTGTGGTGGGTCTGGGGTCAGGATGGTGGTCTGTGTGGTGGGTCTGCGTGTCACCATGGTGGTCTGTGTGGTGGGTCTGCATGTCACCATGGTGGTCTGTGTGGTGGGTCTGCATGTCACCATGGTGGTCTGTGTGGTGGGTCTGCATGTCACCATGGTGGTCTGTGTGGTGGGTCTTGGTGTCACCATGGTGGTCTGTGTGGTGGGTCTGAATGTCACCATGCTGGTCTGTAAGGTTGGTCTGAATGTCACCATGCTGGTCTGTGTGGTGGGTTTTGGTGTGACAGTGTTGGTCTCTGGAGGGTCTGTGTGTCAGGGTGTTATTTAGGTGGTTCTTCTGGGTGTTGCAGTGTTGGTCTGTGTGGTGGGTCTGGGGTCACGATGGTGGTCTGTGTGGTGGGTCTGCATGTCACCATGGTGGTCTGTGTGGTGGGTCAGGGGTCACGATGGTGGTCTGTGTGGTGGGTCTGCATGTCACCATGGTGGTCTGTGTGGTGGGTCTGGGTGTCACCATGGTGGTCTGTGTGGTGGGTCTGAATGTCACCATGCTGGTCTGTATGGTGGGTCTGAATGTCACCATGCTGGTCTGTGTGGTGGGTCTGAATGTCACCATGCTGGTCTGTGTGGTGGGTCTGCATGTCACCATGGTGGTCTGTGTGGTGGGTCTGCATGTCACCATGGTGGTCTGTGTGGTGGGTCTGCATGTCACCATGGTGGTCTGTGTGGTGGGTCTGCATGTCACCATGGTGGTCTGTGTGGTGGGTCTGCATGTCACCATGGTGGTCTGTGTGGTGGGTCTGGGGTCACAAGGGTGGTCGGTGTGGTGGGTCTGAATGTCACCATGCTGGTCTGTGTGGTGGATCTGAATGTCACCATGCTGGTCTGTGTGGTGGGTCTGAATGTCACCATGCTGGTCTGTATGGTGGGTCTGCATGTCACCATGGTGGTCTGTGTGGTGGGTCTGCATGTCACCATGGTGGTCTGTATGGTGGGTCTGCATGTCACCATGCTGGTCTGAGTGGTGGGTCTGAATGTCTACATGCTGGTCTGTGTGGTGGGTCTGCATGTCACCATGGTGGTCTGTGTGGTGGGTCTGCATGTCACCATGGTGGTCTGTGTGGTGGGTCTGCATGTCACCATGGTGGTCTGTGTGGTGGGTCTGCATGTCACCATGGTGGTCTGTGTGGTGGGTCTGCATGTCACCATGGTGGTCTGTGTGGTGGGTCTGGGTGTCACCATGCTGGTCTGTGTGGTGGGTCTGAATGTCACCATGCTGGTCTGTGTGGTGGGTCTGAATGTCACCATGCTGGTCTGTGTGGTGGGTTTTGGTGTGACAGTGTTGGTCTCTGGAGGGTCTGTGTGTCAGGTTGTTAGTTAGGTGGTTCTTCTGGGTGTTGCTGTGTTGGTCTGTGTGGTGGGTCTGGGGTCACGATGGTGGTCTGTGTGGTGGGTCTGCGTGTCACCATGGTGGTCTGTGTGGTGGGTCTGGGGTCACGATGGTGGTCTGTGTGGTGGGTCTGCGTGTCACCATGGTGGTCTGTGTGGTGGGTCTGGGTGTCATAATGCTGGTCTCTGTGGTGGGTCTGGGTGTCACAATGCTTGTCTGTGTGGTGGGTCTGGGTGTCACCATCGTGGTTCGTGTGATGGGTCTGGGTGTCACCATGGTGGTCTGTGTGATGGGTCTGGGTGTCACCATGGTGATCTGTGTGATGGGTCTGGGTGTCAACACTGTGGTCTGTGTGGTGGGTCTGGGTGTCTTTATGCAGGTCTGCGTGGTGGGTCTTTGTATCACCATGGTGGTCTGTGTTGTGGGTCTGAGTGTCACCATGGTGGTCTTTGTTATGGGTCTGGATGTCACCCTGGTGGTATTTGTGATGGGTCTGGGATGTCACCATGGTGGTCTATGTGATGGGTTCTGGGTATAACCATGGTGGTGTGTGTGATGGGTCTGGGATGTCACCATGGTGGTATGTGTGATGGGTCTGGGTGTCACCATCGTGGTCTGTGTGATGGGTCTGAGTGTCTTTATGCAGGTCTGTGTAGTGGTATCACCATGGTTGTCTGTGTTATGGGTCTGGGTGTCACCATGGTGGTCTTTGTGATGGGTCTGGGTGTCACCATGGTGGTCTGTGTGATGGGTTTGGGTGTCATGATGCTGATCCTTGTGGTAGGTCTGGGTGTCACAATGCTTCTCTATGTGGTGGATCCAGGTGTCAACATGGTGGTTTGGTCGGCTTGAGTGTCAACATTGTGGTCTGTCTGGTGGGTCTGGGTGTCACTATAGTGGTCTGTGTGGTGGGTCTTGGTGTCATGATGGTGGTCTCTGTGGTGGGTCTGGGTGTCACAATGCTTGTCTGTGTGGTGGGTCTGGGTGTCACCATCCTGGTCCGTGTGATGGGTCTGGGTGTCACCATGGTGGTCTGTGTGATGGGTCTGGGTACCACGATAATGGTCTGTGTGTTGGGTTTGGGTGTCACCATAGTTTTGTGTGGTGGGTCTGGGTGTCACAACTGTGGTCTGTGTGATGGGTCTGAGTGTCACATTGGTGGTCTATTTGGTGGGTCTGAGTGTCAACATTGTGGTCTGTGTGAAGGGTCTTGGTGTCACAATGGTGGTCTGTGTGATTGGTCTGGGTGTCACCATGGTGGTCTGTGTGATGGGTCTGAGTGTCTTTATGCAGGTCTGTGTGGTGGGTCTTGGTATCACCATGGTGGTCTGTGTTATGGGTCTGGGTGTCACCATGGTGCTCTGTGTGATGGGTCTGGGATGTCATCATGCTGGACCTTGTGGTGGGTCAGGGTGTCACAATGCTGCTTTGTGTGGTGGGTCTGGGTGTCACCATGGTGGTCTATTTGGTGGGCCTAAGTGTCAACATTGTGGTCTGTGTGGTGGGTCTGGGTGTCACTTTGGTGGTCTGTGTGGTGGGTCTTTGTGTCACTATGATGATCTGTGTGGTGGGTCTGGGTGTCACTAACTTGGTCTGTATGGTGGGTCTGGGTGTCACGATGGTGGTCTTGTGTGACGGGTCTTCGTGTCATCATTGTGGTCTGTGTGATAGGTATAGGTGTCACTTTGCTGGTATGTTTGGTGGGTCTGGGTACCACAATAATGGTCTGTGTGATGGGTCTGGGAGCACCATAGTGTTTTGTTTGGTGGGTCTGGGTGTCACAATTGTGGTCTTTGTGTAGGTCTGGATGTCAACATTGTGGTCTCTGTGATGGGTCTGAGTATCACTATGGTGGTCTATTTGGTGGGATTTGCTTCATCTGAAGGTCTCATAAACAGAGAAAAAAAAGTGTTAAATTAGGAAAAATACAGGTGGCACCACGAGTCTTCAGGAAACAATGAAACATTCAATGATCAATATACATGGAAAGAATCATTGCAATCAATGCATTAGTTATTCAGATACTGGAGCTTTTGTATCACATTTTTAATAATTCTGGGGGGGGGGGGGGGGTAACCTAGAGCCCTGTAGCTCAGAGGATATAGGTCACAGTGACCTAATTTCACAAATTTCAAGGAGATTTGTTATGGACTAATGGATTTTCAGTTAGATGTTTCTATGACCGGCAGTTATGATTTGAGCCCTGTTGACAGACAAAAGAGTGATCGCTGTAGCTCAGATGACTTTTTAGTCAGCTGAGCTAAAAAGACTGGGTTTGTACACTTACTGAAATTCTCTTTTATGACTGTAAGGTCATATAACAGTTTACATGGACTGACATCAGCGGAACATGCAGACCCACCTGCTTATCAGCAATGTTGCTCATAATTCAGGAAATGCAAACATGAATGTCTGTGGCATATCTGTTACTAGATCTAGTGTTCAGGAAGGAAAGTACAGCATGCACATGGTAAATGGTCCATTTGATAGCAGTAAAATCCATTTAGTTTGTTTTTAGAGGAAACTGATCACAGAGTTTGGGATGTTAATTTTATCATGAATTACTGTAAAATATGAAATTTTTGTAAAATTTGCTCATAAAAATTGTATTTGATTCTATATTAAGTATGAAATCTTTCATGAAGTACTTATTAGATCAGATTAAAATAATGAATGAAACTTGCTGGTTTCACATACAAAGCAAGTAAGTCCAAGTTTATTAGTTACTGGCTGTCACTGAGATCCATACAGACCTGTTGATTGTCCTTTACAAAGAAATCAGCAAGCATAAAAATCATAAAGACCCTTTGAATATAAAGGTAGGCCTATTGACCCTTGATGGTTATTACAAGCATATTTCTCTCATCTCTGAATAGTTAATCACTAGAGCATATTTGATGTTGCTGATGTTGTGCACAGCATCAGTTTGTGTTAAAGGAACTAAATTATTACCAGCTTGACCTTTCATATGTTGTCAGTTTTTGCTCTGATTTATATAATAATTTCCTTTAAAATTTCCAGGTGATTCCCAAAATGTATACGCTCACGCAAGGTCAGACCATGTCAATCCACAAAAATTTTAGTGTACTTCAGAAGTTAAAATGGTCACAATCATTCTAGATTTCCATGTATCTGACCTTTGAAAATCAAAGTCAAGGTCTCCAGTTTCAAAATCCTCTGAGAAAATGGCAGAAATGACTGTTGTGTCAAATTTGAGGAAAAGAACTATATGCAGTACTTCAAAATTTACAGGGGCCATGTTGATTCTAAAATTCTGCAGATTTGACCTTGAAGATCAAGGTAAATATGGTTGATCATCTTTATGGTATTATGTGACAACATATGTGGAGTTTGTTTATTGGATTAATGCTACAGTAAACTAGGCAAGAACATAAGAATAATTCATAATTCTTTCCCTACTTGAAAGTATATTAAAAGTTAAAGTGACATTTAAATGCAGGACATGACAAGAAACTGCTTATTTATGTTATTTATCAAGTACGGGTTGGTGCATGTTGGTATGCACTGAGGTGCCAACTTCTTTTCTGTAACTGCAAATTTACACCAATTTTAATTTGTTATCTTATAGGATCCTAAAAGGGATATGCCCATCTGACGACTTTTACCCCTTTTACACACAAACCATAATCAAACTGAATGGTTTGACCAAGTCAATTGATTTCAATCTGTGTAAAGCTGTGTGTCCATGTATCCGCAAAAAACGTATCCGCAAAAGAGGTACGTATGTTCCATAGCGCACAGTCCGCAAATACTGTTTCCATGAGTACGTACATTTTTCTTACAGATACCCTTTCACGTGCCTCTTTTGAAACTGGAAGGATGACAGGCAGGAAGAAGGTCAATATGTCTCCTCACACCTGGCGCTGGGGCACTGTAGGGAATTGTGGGCATTTTTGCCATCCGCAAAACGGATGAATGGCTCACCGATCCGTTTCGATGCTGTCCGTTTTTGCGGATACGCATGCGGAGCACATTAAAACGTACATGTGGAAACAGTTCATCTTAAAAAGAGGGGTCCGATTTTTTGCGTACGATACGTATGTGATTTACGGATGAATGGAAACACAGCTTAAGTGTGTTCACAGGGGCATCTAGCACCAATGCATTAGGTGTACATTTCACATGTGGAACTATGTTACAATATACTGACACAAGCATTTGCACTTGTGCTGTGACAAAGTTGCTGCTTCAGGAAAATGGGTCCAAACCTTCCTAGAGCGGTCACAATACACTTTAGCAAAGTGGATATAACAAATTACATAAACACAGTTAGAAACACCTCCTGAGCTGCATGCATTCAAACCATTTTGGCCAAAACGGTTTGAAAACACTTTGGATCGATTGCCGAGTAAACGTTCTAATGCACATTCAAGATGATTGAAACCACAGTTTGCATTTACGGCGTGAAAGGGGTATTTATTTCAGATGCAGATGCCTCCCCCCTATCATAAAAGTTGTCAACTAGTAGTCTGATATATCAATGATTGGTTGTTTTCCTTCATAATCAATTAAATTGGTTACATGTATTGCATAATGAATCTCACAGCTTTATGTTTGTTACATTATTAACCAGAAAAAATATTCAAGTCCTATCATATAATAAGAAAGACAAAGAAGCAGCGAAGAGCATTAAAACTGACCACTGTGCAGCAAACAAGTTTCAAATAAACGGTGTTCCAGGATGGGGTGCCCATTGAAATTTGTAAATCTTTTCTTAAACTCACAGATCAGAGCCAGAAAATAAGATTCAATGGATGAATGATGCATAGGCATAATTAATTAGAATGAAACCAAAACCGTACCTTGTAAAATATATTAGTAATTCAATAAAATCAATATATGAGAAAACAGTCAATTTTTTACAACATGTCAACCACACTGATGAAGGCCAAGGTCACTGGTCACATGCTCAACAACTACATTTAAAAGCTGCTGATTGGTTGTTGAGTATCATAAACATTCTAAAAGTATAATTGTCAAAGTGAGGCTGTCAGCCCATCATAGGCGCCATTAATCACTTGGCCAAAAGACTCAGAAGAAACAGAAGGATGCAAAATATAAATATTGATTTTTGTTAAAGGGTTTCACACCTCATATTAGCCCTTTGCTCTCTTAAATCAGCTTTAGTGTAGAAACTGTGTGAAAATATTTAAGTTCAAGAGAATAACTGCCACATTTCAATGGGCACCTACTGGTTGAACAGAGTGATCTACAGGTCAGACTTACTCAATCAATATATTAGGTATAATTCCTCAAAGTGGATTTATTGGAAATATAGAAGAAACATAAAATATCTGATTAATAGTCACTCACCATATTTTTTTCTTTCAATTATTGACCATGATGTTAACAATGACAAGTTCTGACCACTACGGTATACACTGTTTTATTATAATGTCCAGAATGTTCCATAGAAGCAAGTCCTTCATCTGGTACATGCATTTACAATTTTCATTTATTTGTATACTTGTGGTCTGTTATTTACAGAACCTATATAAATATAAGGAGGGTTATTCCAAGTATATAGTTCATCAGACAGGGAATCTGGCTTACCTAACATGGCCTTTCATTTGGGAAGGGGACATTTTCAGTCCAGTGAAGTTGGGTTCATGCCTTGGATTCATTCATGGTTACCAGACCATGCAAACGTTGATGACAAGTTTAGCTGAAAATTTCTTGTTGCATTTTCTTTCTTGATAACCAACAATTATGTGTCCATATAATTAGAATGCCAAACTGAGCAGTGCTGCAATGCTAATGTAGGTGTGTGGTCTGTTTTTGAACCTGTATACTGCATATGTAAGTATTAGGCCTGTGAATTGTGTGTGGCCTCAGAATCCACTCAATTAATTGATTCTTTACCTTCAATTTGATTCTTGATTAAATTAAAACAAGGGACCTATGGGTCACGTCGCTCAGCTGAATTTTGCAAAATATTAGTAACTGCAAAATATTTTTGTTTCTTATGGTTTTGCCATGTATATTACCATTTGAAAAGCTAAGAGAAAATGGCCCAGCTTAAATGAAACTCTGTAAATTATAGAATAATGGACATGAGCTAAAGCATTTGGACTGTGTAATAAATGAAACCTTTGGCCTGAAACCATTTAGTGATGCACCAAGGGAAAAAATGGGCTTACGGTAAGTGTCATATAAAAGTTCCATTTCATAAACAAATAATGTGTGAAGGTAATTAATATTTCAAAAGTTAAATATATGGCCATATGAGTTAAAAATTAATCCCACAAAGTTTGACCAATATTTCTAATTTTAAAAACTAGATAACTAGGCCCCACCAACTTTAAGAGATATGAACAAAATGCTACAAAGTATTTATATCTTCTTAAATCTTGTCAGTTAGCACTTTCATTAGGTCCTAATATTTTACCATATATGAATATTAGGATTAAATTCCTGAACATTTTTTTCTTTAAAATAAATCAAAATTGTCCAAGTCTCAACAAAAAGAATTTTTTAACATTAAAATTGTCAGCTTTGTCTTGTATATTAGTCCTGTGTATCGAAGCGGTGGGTTCAGTGAGGGGTCTCTGTTGTTACTGATCATCGCTTAAAAAATGTGAAATTATAAGATTCATCTTGTTTAGAGTACAGGTCTGTCAACAGAATGGGGTGGTGGGGGGGGGGGGGGGGGGGGGGAGAGAGAGAGAAAGGCTCCCTGTGGTATTTATGCTGGCAGCCTGATCAAGCTCAACAAGAGAGAGGGCTTGCAGGAGTGATGGGATTACATAACAGCCTGGGGAGCATACAGAGCTGCACTGAATGACCTACAGTGACCACAGTGGACTGCTTGACAATGTTAGGTAATACAACAAGAGCCTCCAAACAAATTCAATAACTAGCCTAATTTTGCACCTTTTATTTTTTATATTTAAGATTTTAACAGATTAAATCCTTATTTGTACATGCTGTGAAAATAAGATACCACAGTACTTACAGGAAAAAAACGTGCCATGGTCAAAATTGAGCAAAATTTAAGGTACCAATTTTTTATTTTTGTTAATATTTTTAAAAATTTTAAAGATTTTCATCTAATTTTGGGTATACAATTTAATTTTGATTAATTAAAGTTATATGACTGGAAAAAAGTCCATAGCTTTAACATGTTTTGTATTAAGTGTTCAAATATCCTTCCTGATTTCTTACAAAATGCATTATGTTTGGGCCCATAACTTTTTTAAATTATACAATACAGACCTAATTTCTAGCATGTACATAAGAACTATATAGAGGAATATTTATGGTAAATATGAGGAAAAACAGTTGAGTGGTTTTGATATTAGGCAGTCCTGAAGTGTTAAAATAGGTTTTTAATAAAAAAATTGAGGTTTCCTTAATTTCTCAAAGGAACGAAGTCGCAAAGACCCAGTTTTCGGCTTGGTAGGAGATCTTGGGGACATCTAACATTATGCCGAATTTTGGATTCCTAGGTCTTATGGTTTCAAAACGTGCCACATCTACGGACGGACGGACGGCACGACGGACGGACGGACGACGGACAATGGACCATGACTATAGCTCAGATGACTTATAGTCAGCTAACTAGAAGTAAATTTCAAAATTTTCTTTTGAATAAAAACAAATATTTTACCGCAATGAATGTGAATTAGTTTTAGCAAGTGAAGTTAAGATATAACTTGCCCTCTGTTTACTGCTGCCATTTTTGTTTCTTTGCCATTTTAGCATTTTCCTACAAGTGTTGAAAGAATATCTTGAGCACATAAAAAATAAAGTCTTGACATCACAGTGTTCTCTGTCAAAGTTGACTCCGCTAACTAAGAGTTTTGGGGTGGTGAATGCATAAAAATTAATCAAAACTAATTGATTCACAGGTAAAGAATAAATTTGTATTTAATTAGGGGAGTTGAAATTGAATGCATCAATTATTCACTGCATTGTTACACCCCCATAATATGGATATATATAATTAAAATGGCAAACATCTTATATCTTATATACTGCTGGATGATGTTTGAATTTAACTGACCAGACTAAATAAAATAATCTTGATTTTCTTTTTACATTTGTACTTTGATATGAATAAAACATTAAAAACACATCATAACCAATACTGTATCCACAAACTTTAACCGATGTATGATTTGACATATATAACCATAAACAAAAGTGCATTTTGTATTGATGACTCACGGTTTTGTTCGTTTCCTTCTTGGAATCTTCACACAAATAAGAGCTTTATGGTTTAAGCAAAGGTTATTTTAATGTTCATGCCAGTATAGCACACAGACATACACTCATATACATTAATAGGTGAGGAAGTAATAATACAGAAATATATATTGCCATGAAATGTTGACACGTTATCATTGCACAAGTTACAGTTTTAATGCTCTATGTTATTTTGTGCCCCGTCTTTCTTTTATCTCTGGCAGAATAAGAATATTTAACTGGATAGTGTGACGACCTTGGATGTGCATACATAATTGTTCATGAACATTTAACTGGCACATCACTAATATATATATATATATATATATATATATATATATATATATATATATATATATATATATATATATATATATATATATATATATACAGTGGAACCCCGCCTTGCGACCACCCCACAATTACGACCACCCCACAATTACGACCACTTTGCTTGGTTCCGAATTTTTTTTAGTTTATTTATGTTTAAAAATGACTCAAAATTACGACCACACCTAAATTCAGAATTATGACCAGATATCCTGGCCCCAGCGCTAATGCGACCCCGCTAATGTGACAACCGCCGAGAAGTACTGAAACAACTTTTGTCACGAGTCAATGGCTGCGCCTTGTCACAGGCGCCTTAACGAAAGATCAAAGAGGGTAACAAGGGTTCCCAACCATAGTGTAACCCTTCCTGACTAGGTGTCCCCGCTGAGACTCGTTGAGGCGTAAGTTGTAGATCAAAGAGGGTAACTATCGGCTGATAACTTAATGAGCCGGCCGCCTGGCTAACTGCCCTGGGGTCTTGGGCTAGCGATGCTAATTGCCCCCCAGTGATCACCTGTATTACAGCTACCAAAAGTGCGGGGGCGAGAGCTTAATATTTTTTCTCATCACATAATGTTCGATCCTCATTGGTCTAATTAATGATCTAGTTAATCTTAAATGTGCTCATACCTTACTCACACTGAGTATTGAGCAGTCAGTCAAATGTATAAATACAAAGCTTGCATGGGGGCAAATCCGTTGTCTTGCCTTATCAGAATAGCTGTCAGTTTATTTCTCTACTGGTTCGGAAAGAGCGCTTCTTGAAGGAGAAAGTGGTGATAATCAAGGCGGAAACACCAGGATGCAGTCAGCGCCAACTGGCTCAGCAGTTAAAACTCAAGTGCACGCAATATATACTCAGGCGGAGGGCTAAATATATGACAGCCACGTATTATGTTCAATATGTTCAAGTAGGTTATCTTCGTATTGTCTCTAGTGTAATTATGTGTTAATCATCAGTCACTACGTATATGTCAATGTATATATATTTTTATCATGAATAAATATATAAAACAATTTTGTTTTCTTTTCAGCTACACAACATAAAACATTCCTAATAAGGGTTCTTCGCTTAGTAAAATATTTTGTTATAATTCACATTAAAGATATGCAATATATACAAACTGATACATATCAAACATCGCCGTGATATATGCGACCAAGGTAAGAGTAACACAAATACGACCACCCCCAAATTACAACCACTTTGCTCAGTCCCCAGGGTGGTCGTAATTGTGGGGTTCCACTGTATATATATATATATATATATATATATATATATATATATATATATAGATAGATAGATAGATGTGATACATAATTATTATCATTATACTGTTAAGGATTAAATTAGTATAAAAGAAATATATTTACACAACCTTGCTGCTTTGTTTTTTTTAAACGCATCAGAAAATATGGTATTCTCAGAGTGTAAATTGCATAATGATTAGTGACACTGATGGAGAACAAGTTGGGCAATTATATGCAAAGGTTGTGTCGATCATGAGAGTAGAATGTTTTAATACATCTCATCTATTCAATTTAATGACTCAATACAAAATACATGTTCAACATCCTTGAATGCTAAGAGGAGTTTGATTCCAAGGTGTATATGTCCCTTACATAGAATATAGGTCAGGGCGCCCTAATTTATAGTTTCTGAGTAGATTTCACCAGGTTTCCTCTTAAGGTCAAGGAAAAATTTAAAAGGCTTAATGTTTATGATTTGTGCAATATTTAAGTCTGACTGGATGAAAGGATTATTGAATATTTCATTCAGCTAATTGATAAATTATTGAATAATGCATAGGTAATAAAACAGTGTCTGATGTTAGGCTGTATATTAATCAAATAAAAAAAGTGGAGTCAGGGTTTGAGCTGATCACGTTGACTCCAGCAAGCTGTATATGCATTTGCAAACGGGATCATGAATCAGTTTATTCTGTTCGCACAAGGTTACTTTTCTGTATCTGTTTTGGTTTACTATAGTCCACTTGAAATGCAGTCAACAGTAGTTCAGTCGAATTGAGTCCAGTTTCTAGTAAACTTGTTCCTAGTGCATACAGTCAAATCCATTTCCAGTCTGTGTGAGACCAATTTTTGCTATCATTAGACCTAATTCTTCCCACGAAATATCACTTTTTGCAGCACAGTAAATTGGATTAACAACATATTACAAACAGCAGAATCTTTAAGTTTTATTGAATAAACTGATTTAGACTTTTGTAAAATGAACTACAGTGTGAGTGCAAAGTGTACTACTTAAGGACTCATGTAAACTGGTTTAGTCTAATCTGATTTAGATGCAAAGCAAGTGCAGCTACAGCACTATACTATTAGAACTGGCCAATGTGGGTACTTGGCTGGTGGATCACATATCATACATAAACATCTGGCTGACATGAACAGGACATCAACAGTTGGTTTTACTTAGAATATACATTTTATTCAAAATACATGCACAGTATATTCTCTTTCAATATCACTTCTTTTGTTTCTGTTTATATACAATCATAACATACTGCGATTAGGAAATGATCATAAAATTTGCTTGCGTGGCATATATTAACACATGATGCTGAGTAAAGCACATATTTGTGGTTGAAGGTATGTATACATATTGGAAAACACTGTGTAAAAAAGAAAAAAAAACACTGATAATGAAAGTGACTCCAGATGAACGTTTGTGTACATGTCATGCTTCAGTGTCTGCAACTCATTTACTAACCACAAAATTTAATTTACTATATGATCCCTGGCTCAGGTCACATGGTGATCAACTGAGCAGGTCACACACGTTCCGTCGTTGTAGGTTTCTGTTTGGATCAACTCGATGGTTATTGCAAATGTTATGCTCGTGACTGTAACGGCAGTCTGGCTTGAAGGGCACTATAGGCCTCCCCGTCTGGTCGGGTCCCTTTCTGCTTGACATAATTCAACGTACGGATCTGAAAATGAAAGGAAAAATGAAACATTACCTGTTTCAGCAAAATGAATGCATATGGTACATTTTTTCTTTGAATTACAATGCATTGAGGGTACCACAGGGACAACAAACTGTGTTTGATTGCTGACGATATCATAATCCTCTTATGTACTTATATTATTGCATTTGAAAAGTCACTGACAAATGATAAATTAGTAGAAATATTGCCAAAACAATAAATAGGACATTTGAGTTTTTTATTATATGCCTTTGACATGTTTATATAACGGGGGGGGGGGGGGGAGGGAACTGTATCTATGACTGATGGGATAAAACTGTTTCTGTCTGTATCACTAGAGGGACAAAAATGTGTCTGCCTCTATTACTTGAGGGACAAAACTGTCTCCGTCTCTGGAGGGCAAAACTATCTTTGTATCTATCACTGGAGGGCAAAACTATTTCTGTCTCTTTAAATGGAGGGGCAAAACTTTCTCTGTCTCTAACACTGGAGGTACATAAATAGTCTAGACCTCTATCACTGTCTCTATCACATGAAGGTATCTATCTGTGTCTCTGTCTCTATCATTGGAGGGGCAAAACTATATCCATCTATTTAACTGGAGGGGCAAAACTGTCTGTCTCTTTAATGGAGGGGAAAACTGTCTCTGTCTCTTCAATGGAGTAGAAAACAGTCATTGTCTCTATCACTGGAGGAGCAAAACTGTCTCTGCCTCTTTCACTGGCTGGGCAAGACCATCTGTCTCTTTCACTAGATGGGCAAAACTGTCTGTCTCTTTCAGTGGAGGAGCAAAACTCTGTCTCTTCGCTGGAGGGGAAATCAGTCTCTTCACTGGAGGGGGAAAACTGTCATTGCCTCTATCACTGGAGGAGCAAAACTGTGTCTGTCTCTTTCACATGATGGGCAAAACTGACTGTCTCTTTCAGTGGAGGGGCTAAACTCTCTGTCTCTCCATTAGAGGGGAATTCTGTCTCTATCACTGGAGGGCAAAACTGTTTCTGTCTCTTTCACCGGAGGGGCAAACTGTCTGTATCTCTTTCACTAGAGGGGCAAAACTCTCTGTCTCCTTCACAAGAGGGGCAAAACTGTCTGTATCTCTATCACCAGAGGGGCAAAACTTTCTCTGTCTCTTTCACTTGAGGGACAAAACTGTCTGTATCTCTATCACCAGAGGGGCAAAATGTCTCTGTCTCTATCAACGGAGGAACAAAACTGCCACTGCCTTTGTCACTGAGAGGGCAATGCTTTGTAAGTGGATGAGCAAACTGACTCTTAAGATTGAACCCTTCTGATTTTAAACTGGACATGCAGATTATCCTAATTATTTTTCATATTAAAATATATATATATATATATATATATATATATATATATATATATTTCATAAAATTATATGAGAAAGGAGGAAGCCAGAGAGGAGACAGATTGAGGATTTTCCATGTAAGGGGACTGCAGACATCTCGTCTTAATTCTAATCAAAACAGCTGCTGTGCCAGACCTTGTGAAAATGTGGTGATTTCTGTGGAAAATGAAATGTTTGTAATAACTATATTATTCAACAGTACCCATTTAACATCTTCCTTAAAGGTATTTACACAATATTTATACTGCACTCCCTGGAATAACTATTATTCACAGCTATTTCCTCACTTATCAGGTTGTTTATACAAGTCAAGTGTTTTTCAAGGTGACATCAGCATGTACCTTATGACAGATCAGTCATTTCCTGTCATAAAGAGATGTTTGTCTCACCTTTATTTATGGAGGAACTCTTCTATTAACACAGTCAGATTTTTTTTTAACTTGCACCAATTAGATACAAGGATAAACAAATTCTGCTTAGGCCACACACAAAATAAATAATTGTTCTATGGATCTGCTGATCCCATTTTTCATAGATCATTTTTTTTGTTGTAAATGAAGACAAGGTCTTTAGTCATGTTGCTAATTTGTGCTATGGCACAAATTCCTTAAAAGAATCTGTAGGGATATGGAAAATGGACTAATATTTGTGTTGATCATAAACACCATTGTCAACATAGTAAATTTATGTATTTTCCTGGCAAACTGACAAAATTCCATGAATTGTGTCTCAACTGGTAAAGAAAAAGAAAAAAAAGTCCTGCTTACATCCAAATTGTTTGTTCCCAGAACAATAACATAAATTTTGTGTGTGTGGCCTCAAGACTAACATGAGGGCATCTGACTTTAGCTAGTTTATTACAAGGGGTACCCTCTACTATATTTGTCTACTTAGATACTTAATTTATGGCAAAGTTTTATCTGGTCATAAAGACAGACTTTTACTATCTTTTGCTGTTTCAAATATATTTTTTTGTAGTTTTGTAATTTTAAATCTACTTCATGATGATTCAAAAAACACTTCATACATTTTAAAAGTTAACTAAAATAGGACAATTAAAATTTTAGAAGAAATAACAGAATTTACTCTTTCTGCAATTAACTTAATATACAAACTTCATTATGCACAGTTAAGATTCATAATTAAATAATATATATATATAAATTTATCCATAAGATTAAATATATACTGAATCATATTTTGTCATTTTCTGCTAGAAACAAAATCCAAATAAAATATGTTTGTCATGCTGACTCTTAGCCTTTCCCTAACACCTTCCTTAAACATTAATACATTAGTGAAAGCTTATATTAAAACCTCCATAAAATCTGACCAAAATTTTCATTATCGTTTCTCTAACCATTCTTTACCCAGGGCAGTATAAGCATTATAGTCATGGTGCTTCAGTGAAAAAAAAAACAAACAATGAATACAGGAAGAATATTTATGTATTCTGAGTAAAACTGTGGTTCATACTGTGGTAATGGTTTTAAAATGGTTTGGTTAAACAGGTTACAAAACACATTTGTTTGCAGCATGAAAACGTGAACCATTTTAAAACCAGTTTTATAATGGTTTATATATGCTATGTATTAGGGATATGAAAGAGGTATAACGCAGGAATATAGATATTAGTTATGGTTTATTAAAACTGGTCAACAAAAAAGCTTCCTTGATAAAATGTACCAGGATCATACATTTATTCATTATGAGTGTTTGACAGGATGAGAGAAAGTAAAATCTAACTCATTTAGAATTTATTCAATTTTCCATTTGTTAATTAACTGGAAATTTAGAAAGAGTTCTGTTACAATGGTTTTAGGGGGCAATGTTAACAGTTAAAAAAGGTATGTAAGAACACTGTTAAAAAATTATTTTTTTGTCATAATGCATTTTAGAAGTCATATATGTTAGACAATAAACCTTGGATTACTGTAAAGTATAGAGGAAAGAGCCTGAAAATCTGGATATTATAACAGCACAGTATAAAATACAACATCTGATTATTGCCAGTTATATCTAGTATTACAAACACTCTGTTTTGTGACACTCTGATTTTCTTATACTTTATTCATTTTTATAATTTGCAGGAAACTGAAATTTCTGTGAAAATGTTACAGATTTAATTATTCAATCTTAAGATTAAATTCTATCAAATTTCTGGCATTCTTTTAAGCCAAATGTATTGCTGTATGAGCAACAGCAATTCTTTGACTACATGTATTTTTTAAGAGTGTTTACATGATATCATCTAAGCTTTAATTTGCATTTGGCTGGTGACATTGAATGTCACCAGTAGGGCTGAAATTAACACACTACATACAGGCCACATAGAAATAAATGTAAGAATGAAGTATTCTGAAGGGCCAACATTTTTGTCAAATGTTGTAAAATAGATCCCCTTGCATTTTGTACTTGTTTAAAATAAACAAAAACTCCTCAAATATGTCAATCAGGACAAAAATGCAAACCATAATTTTGTATATTGGTCAACATGTGTGTAAAACCAGATAATGATAGCTGCGTCAATGCTTGAGATAAGGCAAACAACAGATGATGACTCAAATAGAAATCCTAACAAGTGACCCATGGGTCATGACGCTCAGCTGACTGGGAAGAGATTCGCAAAAGGAAATTTTATCATCAGAATGGTAGTATATACCCATTCAACTGAAGCATCAAACAGATTAACCAACAGGCCAAGATTTAGTCTGTATTTATATATCTCAAAAATAGAGAAAAATGTGTAAACTTTTAAAACTAGAATACGGGTAACCGACAAGTGACTTCATGTATCTGCCAAAATCGGATAGTGAGGCATGGATTGAGTGGCAAGGGGAAATAGAGTGAGGTATGTTGCATATTAGCATGGATGTCTGCAGCCTAAATGTGTATGTAGGTTGTGCCACCTACCACAAATCCAGAAAGCTGTCCAAGTTGTATACACCTGCAAAATTTTAGGCAGAAAAGTCAAACCACTACATGTATATGAGCGATTTTTGCCCATGGCAGACAAACAGACAAACACTGTGCAAAAATCTTTGCAGGTAACCCCTCCAGTTTTGTGTATGATAAAGACCTATGTGAGATCTAAACACATGCACAATTTTGGCGCAATCGGTCAAATGGTTCCTGAGATATGAGCTTGGATGTGTCCAGCGTTAACTAGAATGTAGGTGGCGCCACCTGTCATAAAATCAAGAAAGCTGTCCACGATGTATAAACCTGCAAAATTTTAGGCAGTTATGTCGAACCACTACAGAGAAATGAGTAATTTTAGGCCACGGCAGACTAACAGACAGACGCTGTGCAAACATTGTTACAGGTGGCGCCACCATTTTTTGTGTATGTTACAGAGCTATCAAAGGGCTACATTTGTATAAATTTTATTTCCTGATCGGTCAAACGGTTCCCGAGATATAAGCTTGGATGTCATCAGCGTGAACGTGAACGTAGGTGGCGCCACCTGTCATAAAATCAAGAAAACTATCCTGGATGTATACACATGACGAATTTCAGGTGAATTAGTCAATTCACTGCAGAGATATGAGTGATTTTAACCCAAGGCAGATGAACAGATGGACACTGTGCAAACATGGTTACAGGTGGCGCCACCATTTTTTGTGTATGTTATAAAGCAATCCAAGGGCTACATTTTTATCAATTTTATTTCCTGATCGATCAAACGGTTCCCGAGATATGAGGGTTTATGAGTGGAAACACACCCACAAATGGACACTGGATAGATAGGAAAGGTCAGAGGTCAATGCAAATTGGTTAGGCACCAGTTCACATGTGACCCGATAACAGGTGTAAGTTTGGGAAAAATCGGTCCATTAGTCCTAGAGGAGCTCTCTGGAAACGAACGCCGCCGCAGCGGAGGAACTCAGTCAAAAACATAGTATCCGCAAAACTTCATTTTGGCGGATACAAAAATACAGGTGGCTCCACCAGTCTGCAGAAACTAATAAAAACACTTAATGGTCAATATCCATGCAAAAAATCATGGTGATCCCTGCATTAGTTGTTCAGATACTTCAGTTTTTGTATCAAATTGTCCATTATTCTGAGGGATACTTCGGAGTCCTATAGCTTGAAGGATATGGGTAACAGAGACCTAATTTCAAGTTTCCACAGGCACCTATCATGGGCCTCCTTGCATGACAAGAATGAAGATTCTAGGTCCAGTTGTTGCGATTTGTACCCTGTTGACAGATAACCACATCTTTAAAGGTCTCAAAAAAAAAGAAAAAAATTCGTAAAAATTTGAAAAAAAAATAGAGGTGGCACACCCAGTCTGCAGAAACTGATGGAACAGCTCATAATCAATATGTATGCCGAAAATCATGACCATCAGTGTTGTAGTTATTGAAATACTGCAGTTTTTGTATCAAATTTTCCATTATTCTGGGGGGGGGGGGGGTATTTTGGACCCATACAGCTTAAAGAATATGGGTAACAGAGACCTAATTTCAAGTTTCCATGGAGACTTTTCATGGGTCTCCCTGTGTGTCAAGAATGAAGATTCTTGGTCCAGTTTTTATGATTTGTGCCCTGTTAACAGATGTTCATATCTTTAAAGGTCTCAAAAATACAGAAAAATTTCGTAAAAAAAAACCGAACAAATACAGGTGGTGCCACCAGTCTGCAGAAACTTATGAAACACTCCATGATCAATATCCATGCAAACGATTATGGTTATCTCTGCATTAGTTGTTCAGATACTTTAGCTTTTGTATCAAATTTTCCATTATTCTGAGCTGTACTTTGGAGTGCCATAGCTCAAAGGATATGGGTAACAGAGACCAAATTTCAGGTTTCCATGGAGACTTATCATGGGTCTCCCTGTGTGTCAAGAACGAAGATTCTAGGTCCAGTCATTACGATTTGTACCCTGTTGACAGATAACTACATCCTTAAAGGTCTCAAAAATGGAGAAAACAATTCGTGAACATTGAAAAATACAGGTGGCGCCACCAGTCTGCACAAACTGATGAAACATCTCATGATCAATATGTATGTCGAAAATCATGACCATCAGTGATGTAGTTAATGAGATATTGAAGTTTTTGTATGAAATTTTTGACTATTCTGGGGGGTAATTTTGGGCCCCATAGCTCGAAGGATATGGGTAACAGAGACCTAATTTCTGGTTTCCATGGAGACTTTTCATAGGTCTCTCAGTGTGTCGAAAATGAAGATTCTAGGTCCAGTCGTTACGATTTGTGCCACGCTAACAGATGACAGCATCCTCAAAGGTCTCAAAAATAGAGGAAAAAATCGTAAAAAATCAAACAGTACAGGTGGCGCCACCAGTCTGCAGGAACTGATCGAACATCTCATGATCAATATGTATGCCAAAAATGAAGACCATCAGTGATGTAGTTATTGAGATATTGAAGTTTTTGTATGAAATTTTTGACTTTTCTGGGGGGGAACTTTGGGGCCACATAGCTCGAAGGATATGGGTAACAGAGACCTAATTTCTGGTTTCCAAGGAGATTTTTTATGGACCTCTCAGAATCCCAAGTTACAAGGTTCTAGGTTCAGCGGTTACGATTTGTGCCTGGTTAACGGACGGACAGACGGACGACGGACAAAGAGTGATCGCTATAGCTCAGATGACTTTCAGTCAGCTGAGCTAAAAAGCTATAATTGTATTAAGATGCTATTTTGAACATGTTGGACTCTATAGATAAGCCTCATTTTGTGTTGATGGGGAATAGTTGAGTATAAGTTTGTGCAGTTCTTAAATTCCATAAAATATACCCTGACATGTTTCAGTTTAAAAAAAATACCCATTTAAGAAACTCATGTACTAAGTACTAGTATTGCATGATACAAAAAGAACACATTAAATATTTCATACATAAAAACATAAATAATACATAAGCTCTAATTTCTATAAAAGTATCCTAACCAGTATGAGTATAATATTTGGTACTGATAGCTGTGACCATTAATTATAAGATATGTGGTCATAAAAATAACAACAGACTATGTATGTTCATTTAAAGAACTTTCAGGAGGTAATTCCTGCAGATAAGACATGAACTACTTTTAAATTTTCAGATAAACAGATGTAGTTTATGGATACATGACTTCAGCTCTCATTTAACATATCCGGGCCAATCTTAATTCCTCTGTTGCTAAAAATAATGGTGATGTAAAACATAGACTGCAGAATGTATATGATCACAATTGGCAGGCATTTGGCTCTAAGCTTCACAGTTTAATGCTCTTGTCCATAATAAAAACCCATACCTGCATTTTTATGGTGATCATTTTAGAAAGATTTTTTTTTTTCATCAATGAATACGGGTAAATATAGGCACCATAAAGTGTTATGCTGTTTTACATGTGAAAAAAATATATATCTCAGACAAAAAAAACAGACACGCAATGGTACAGACATTAAAATATGATTGCACCCTAATCTGCAGCTGATTGGCTTAATCAATGTTATCAATATATCTTATCTATATCTCTGTCTGCTTTTACACCACAGTCCTGGTAATACTGGGGGTGCGACTATGAAAATAATCAGCGAAATTCCTGTGGTCATGTGACTGAGGTGACTGAGTGCAGAGTGTCTGTAACTTGTTTTTCTTTAGCAGGCTCAAGGTGGTCTATGTTTGATGTGTACATGTAATTGCAGCTGTTGTTTGCCTATATGAGCTTCATCAGGTACAAAATAATAGCTGACTAGACACTCATGTGTCAGGGCACTGTGCTGCAAACATGGCCTACTGACTGGTTTCTTTGTGTTAAAATTGAAATATGCTTTTAAAGGGGCGGTTTCAATGTTAATAGATGGTAAGCATCCTTGTTCCTAAAGACTGTAACTGTCTAACAATGGTCCAACCAACAGTAACTTACATAAGCATGACCAAACTTCTTGTATGAAGACAGGTCTGTCTAACATTCAATTGCTTCTTTCAGGAGTGTTTGTGTTCATCCACATTCGTGTGTGTTTTTATGTGTGTGAATTAGTGTGTTTGTTCACAAACATGCACATAATCTCATGAAATTTTCAGGGCATTTCAGGATTGGGCCAATAAAGAACTGATTAGATTTTGGTATGGATCCAGAACATGATCTGGATTAAAGAAAGTCATTTAGGATTATTCACAAATGTACAGTTACTTATGCATGAATAAACCTGGAAAAATGGGATAAATAAGTGAATGCTAATTTCTAGTTCTAATGTTAAATGTCCCAAGTTGTTCTTCTCACTGAAATGACATGTTTAAGTACAGAATGCCCTTGACAAAACATTTCAAAATTGCATCTTTCATTCTTGATACCATTGGAGGAAGGAAGAGACATAATCCTTATTAAATAATATGTTATGACACTTAATAAGAACTCCTACCTATGATATGACTATGTTGTGGGTTTCTAGATATCATATATGGAAATGTATTTGTGAACTTACTTAAATGTGTGTTTCCATGAGCACATATATGCATAAAAAATAGGTGTTTCCAGGGTGTATCTGTGTATATGCTTGAACTGGCAGACTAATAAAATATTTGTACAGTAGATCGAGCAAGCCTTCCACAAAAAGATGGTTAAGTGACTTCATTTTACCCTGAATCCCAGAGTTCACGCAGACCTATTGCATAACTAGATGTGTCGGAATGACACGAATGCCCCCGCCTGGGGCAAATTAGAAACATTTGTTAAATTTTGTAAAATTTTTTAAGTTCAGGAGGTGTTGTATGGACAAAAGTAGGTCAACAAGGGCAAAATGCAAACTTGATCTGTAAAGGGTCATTATGAAGCAACACACCAAAAATCATGCCAGTATCTGCAGGCATTGTGAAAAATAGTCCATATATGTGCATTTTTCATGAACATTTCTGTCTTTCATGAAATTTTCTATGTTCAGGATCTGTCATATGGTGAAAAATAGGTTAACTGGGACGAAACGTGAACTCGATCTGTACGTGGTCATTATGCGCCCACAGACCAAACATTAGGCCAGTATCTGTAAGCATTGCATTGCGAAACTAGAATATTAGCAAAAGTTGATAATCATTTATAAATTTAAATTGCAGAGGTATATACCATGTTTCATAACAATCTACCAAATGCTTTTTGAGAAATAAGCTCCTAATTTTTTTTCTATACTAAGCTCTGTGACCTTGAAAAGTAGGTCAAGATCACCCATCTTTGAACTTGACCAAGATTTTGTAAATATTATGCAATACCACTGAAGAAATGAAGTTCCTGTGTTGAATACCTTTGGAGATATCCTGCACAAAAGGCCAAAATTGAAAAAATCCGATAAAATTTCATAAAAAATTAAAAATTGCAGGTGGCGCCACCAAAATTGTGCAGCACATACAGACCATCATTCCCAATGATCATAGTAAGTTTTGTGAAAATCCACACAATGGTTCCTGAGATGTAAACTTCTGAGTGTTTTTCCATAATCAGCTCTAAAAAGTAGAAAAATGGGTCAAGGTCACCCATCTTCGAACTTGCCTGAGATTTTATCGATATACATCTTCACTGATGAAATAAAATTCCAACGGTGAATCCTTTTAGAGATATCCCGCTCACAAGGTAAAAGTTAAGAGATGCGGAACAGATGGACGGACAGACACCGGACAGACAGATGGATGGACGGACAGACAGCTTGGGTGACGACAATAGCCCATCAGCCTATAAGCTGAGGGCTAAAAAACGGCTGTACATGTGTATTTGTCATGAAAATTTCTATTTTTGATGAATTTTTCCAAGCTTAGGAGCCGTAAAACGGTCAAAAGTAGGTCAACCGGGACGAAAGGCGAACTCGATCTGTAACTGGTCATTATCTGCCCACACACCCAAAATCAGGCCAATATCTGCAGGCATTGCGAAAAAAAGTCCGTACATGTGTATTTGTCATGAAAATTTCTATTTTTCATGAAATTTTCTAAGTTTAGGAGCTGTAAAACGGTCAAAAGTAGGTCAACCGGGACGAAACGCGAACTCGGTCTGTAACTGGTCATTATCTGCCCACACAATCAAAATCAGGCCAATATCTGCAGGCATTGCGAAAAAAAGTCCGTACATGTGTATTTGTCATGAAAATTTCTATTTTTCATGAAATTTTCTTAGTTTAGGAGCCGTAAAACGGTCAAAAGTAGGTCAACAGGGACAAAACGCGAACTCCGTCTGTAACTGGTCATTATCTGCCCACACAACAACAAGGGACCTATGGGTCACGACGCTCAGCTGTTATATATGATAAAAAAATATTATTTAGAAATGAGGCACATGCTGGTTTTGTGTGGTAATAAATATAAGCTGTATTATGTGTTGTTGTTGTTTAGCTTATGTATGATTTTGATAGTACCTTTGGAGACAGGGAAGAAGATTGATTTCATTTATTTAATTAACAAATGGAGTACTATTGTCACACAGATTTTGACTTGGCCATATAACTTATAAGCAGAACATATAATATAAGAGTTTAACTATTTATTAAAAAAATATACAAATATTGTCCCAAATATAATTTTTATTAAAAATAATAAGAGAATCATTTGATTTTTTAAAATGAAATATAACTGATATGATTATTAAAATAATATTAAAGAATATATTCATGAATGCATTCATGAATACATTTTGAAAGTATTTGCACGAGTATTCATATACTTTCATTTTTACCTGAATTCCCATTCTTTATGCAAGAAATTTTATAATGGAGTACATTATCATATTCGTATTTAAATACAATTACAAAGTATTTGCACCACGTCTGGTATTTATTCAGTGTTCACCAAACAATGATGTTGAGAATCCAGAATATACAAAATTCACACATTTAAATAATGATCATAAGTACCTGGTTTTATGGCTTTTATTTATATAAAAAAATAACTGTAAAAAAATTCATTTTGGACTAATTTCACATCAATGTACACACTAGACACAGTAGGAAACTAGATTAATATTATCAACTGCATCTTTGTCTATCATTAATTTCCTTCATATGATCCCTAATGATTAGTAATGAATAATATGATTTACTTTTTTATCATTAAAATTGAACTGAAAAATACCATAGGTGACTGCATGGTGTTATTTGGAGTACGTGACATTCTATCCATCGATACAAGATTCTTATATCATCAGTAACTGCAAGTTGATTTCCTGTTATTATAAAATAACAAAGTCCTTTTTATTTTTCTTTAATTTGTTATTAAAAAACAATAAAAATTTATTAATTTATTGTTAATTGTTATGTTGTTGGTTAAAACTACTAGATGAGTTGGGTTGGACACCTGGATCAACTGTGGCTGGCCATAAGCTGCCTACCTGCCCCAGTGTATGGCTCGCCTCAAGCATGCATAATTTGCTGAAAGTTCAACAAGGTCAACATACAGGTGACTCAAGAGGGGCTGGAGAGAGTTAAGGTCTGACATGGTCTCATAAAAACATTAATAAAAGCTACAATTTTTGGCCAATTTCTTTCAGCTTTCTAAACGAAAAAGCTGAAATCCTTGTGTGCATGATATGAAAATTATATCAACCGTGCTCACAGGAAACAAATGTGCCATGGTCAAAGTTGGGCAAAATTTAAGGTACTAATTTTATATTTACACTAATAACATATAAAATTTGAAAAATTCAGAGCTAATTTTGGGTATTCAATTGAATCTTGATTAAATAATGTTACATCCCTGGCAAAAAAACTCTAGCTTCAGCAATGCCCTTGTTAAGGGAGTAAATATGTTTCTTGATTTTTTACATAGTGCATTATGTTTGGGCCTATAACTTAAAACAATTACGCAATACTGACATCATTTCTGGCATGTGCATAGAGAATGTATAGATAAATATGTATATTATATATGATTAAAGTCACATCAGTGGTTTTGATATTAGGCAGTCTTGAAGTGTAACAATGGGTTTTTAATGGAAAAATGAAGTTTTTCATTAATATCTCAAAGGAATTAAGTCCTAGTGACTAAATTCTTGGCATGGTAGGGAATTTTGGAGACATCTAATTGTATGCCAAATTTTAGGAACTGAGAGCTGAAGCTGGGGAGCTGAGCTCTTGCAAACTGCATAACACTAGCTTGATGTGAACAATTTGTTACATGGTGCTTGAAAACTTGAATAAAATCTACAGTATTTGATCAACTGGTTTCAAATTTTTGGTGTTAACAGACAAAATGCTAACAAAAACATGCTGAGAAAATTAAATCCACAGTACTTACAGAAAAAAAACGTGCCATGGTCAAAGTTGGGCAAAATTTAAGGTACCAATTTTTTATTTTTGTTAATATTTTAAAAAATTTAAAAGATTTTGATCTAATTTTGGGTATACAATTTAATTTTGATAAATTAAAGTTATATTACTGGAAAAAAAGTCCATAGCTTTAACAGGTTTTGTGTTAAGTGATCAAATATCTTTCCTGATTTTTTACAAAATGCATTATGTTTGGGCCCATAACTTTTTTTAATTATATAATACAGACATAATTTCTGGCATGTACATAGGAACTATATGGAAGAATATTTATGGTAAATATGAGGAAAAACAGATGAGTGGTTTTGATATTAGGCAGTCCTGAAGTGTGAAAATAGGTTTTTAATAAAAAATTGAGGTTTTTCCTTAATTTCTCAATGGAACGAAGTCGCAAAGACCCAGTTTTCGGCTTGGTAGGAGATCTTGGGGACATCTAACATTATGCTGAATTTTGGAATCCTAGGTCTTACGGTTTCAAAACGTGCCACATCTACGGACGGACGGACGGACGGACGGACGGACGGACGGACGGACGGACGGACGGACAGACGGACGGACGACGGACAATGGACCACGACTATAGCTCAGATGACTTATAGTCAGCTGAGCTAAAAATCAGGCCAATATCTGCAGGCATTGCGAAAAAAAGTCCGTACATGTGTATTTGTCATGAAAATTTCTATTTTTCATGAAATTTTCTAAGTTTAGGAGCTGTAAAACGGTCAAAAGTAGGTCAACCGGGACGAAACGCGAACTCGGTCTGTAACTGGTCATTATCTGCCCACACAATCAAAATCAGGCCAATATCTGCAGGCATTGCGAAAAAAAAGTCCGTACATGTGTATTTGTCATGAAAATTTCTATTTTTCATGAAATTTTCTAAGTTTAGGAGCCGTAAAACGGTCAAAAGTAGGTCAACTGGGACGAAAGGCGAACTCGATCTGTAACTGGTCATTATCTGCCCACACACCAAAAATCAATCAGGCCAATATCTGCAGGCATTGCGAAAAAAAGTCTGTACAACTGTTTGATTTTGGAATGACGGAATGACGGACATGGGTAAAACTACATGCCCCGGCCACTTTGTGGCGGGGGCATAAAAATCACTCCTGAGGCGATATTCGTGCACATATGCATATATGCTGGTGGACACATGGCAACACCCCAGTCACAAATCATATTAGCGATTTTTCACTCATATATGCAAATAGGTTCACATGGAAACACCCCTTAAGTCATAACATTTTAAAGAGTATACATGTATATGGAAGGAGATTTAGTCCTGAGAATAAGGTCATATGCTTTTTTTTCAAATTATATGTAAATATATTAAATTTATATGTAAATTTTATGCAAAATTATATTCTTGCCTAATTTTAAAACTTCCAATGAGATTATCCTGAAATTATGAAATAAAGAAAAATTTTTTTCCAGATGATTAGTCAGATTCACAAGTGATTGACTAAGATAAGAATGACTAATGCAGACTAAAAATCAGCTTGAGAAAAAAAAATTCAAACATTCATCCTCCAGTTCCATGTATATTTAGGGCAATATTCTTTTAATAATATTTCATATCAATTATGATTTTTTTTTAATAGTTACTCTGGTAACAATTTGTTGCTATGGTAACAACTTGTTTCTAGGCAACATTTTGTCACTATGGTAATTGTACCCATCATCTTGTTACTAAGTAACTAACCATTAGTTTTGAATCGAGCTGTGTGTGCTTGGTCGCCAGCCCCCACAGGTTGACAGCCAGGGTTGATACTGGCTCAGCACCTAAGTCAGCATGGGCCACTAGTCGGTTGAACAGTTCCAGAGCCAGAGAAGCTTGTCTTTTCCTGGTCTGCAAGGAAGCCATAAGAAACATCACAGATATGATATAACATGTCTTTACTGCTGAATGTATGCTGGTAATATAGAAAATATCTATTTAATTAATGTATTTACAAATCTTCTCAACCTGCTTGTTTTATAGGTGTATTACATTTTTTGGGGTGTGAATTAATGGGAAATGTTGCAATATGATAAAAAAATTCTTTTAATTTTTGTGGTTCTATTAGCATTTCCTTGTAAAGAGCAAAGTGTCTAAGCTGTGATTTACATGGATAATGAAACATGTATGCAGTGAAAACCTATGCATGATGCCTTTTCAAAACATGAACAGGTCACCCTTAATGGATATTCAAGGCTACATGAGAGAATCAAAATAAAAATCAAATAATGACATTCTTTCCTTTCACTAAACAGGCATCTTACTTCTGTTGTAAAGATTAGGTAGTTGAACCCAAATGTCATGTGTTTCAGTTTCATCTAATTTAAATAACATCTTACATTTTACACTTCCTCACCATGAATAACATAATTAGTTCTCTAACATTAACCAAACACACATTCTGCTACCATTATTTCTTTGTTTAAGTGTATGAGGGCACACAGTACCTACCTGATTTAAGTACCGAAAAGTAATGCCAAGGAGTTTATGGTATTCATTATACAAATTCCTTCCTAAACACTATTTCTATAATGGGCAAATAGGACATGCAAAAGACTTTATATGAAGGTATTGCATTCATTTTGTGAATTGCATAAAAAAAACAGGACAGATTCCTCGGAGACCGCACAGACACAAGTCTATAATCTTCTGTCTGGAGAGTGATCGAGGTCATCGAGGACAGCCGTCTGGTCTGAGCTGTGGTTTTCATGCCTCTGGTACAGATTAACCTACTTTCTCTGGCTTTTTTTCTGTTTACTTTTTTTCTTGGATCACACACATAACGAACCTGGTTTTCAAATTATGCTGTTCTCAGCCCACATTATTCTATCGTCGCAAAACAGGTTTAGCATAACTCAGCTAAATATCATTATAACGTAAAATAAGCATTAGGATGTATTATATGAAGAATATTTGATGAATGTAAAGAACTGGAGATTAAGAAAGCGCTACACTGGAAAAAACATATTGTATCAATGAAAGAAAAGGGAAAAATCCATTTTTTTAACATATATCGTGAATGTGCAGCATTTGGTAGAATAACTCCATACTTATGTTAGCATTGTATTTAGAAAGATCAAAGATCAAAGAAATTACTCCTCTAAATCACTGGAACATCAAATGAAACTAGAATGAGGTTGTTTTTGCAATGCAAAACAGATTTATATCTCCCCCCCACTATGGGCCTCCCATCCCAAAATTTGAAAAAAAAATTTTGAGTGGTTCAATAGTTATCACGTTCACAATAAAAATAACACTAATGTCGCTGCCATGAAACAACTACTTTGGATGCTGCCATCGACAGACCAAACACTATATAGATCCCCCTAGAAGGGGAGACACAATTTAAGAAAGTTATGAAATGAACTGAGGTCAGGAAAAGGAGGACTGAATGTGACCAGTTTATGCAAGTTTAGTTATTTTATAAGTGAGCATGGAGCAAGTCTACATATAATATGGTGCATACTTTGTAAAGCCTTTAAAGATCATATGATGCATATACCTTCTATGACCAGCTGCAAAAGAGAAAGTAATAAAGTGAGCAGAGTGCCAGTCTAAATTTTACAGTCTGGAGAGTTAAGGGTCACTGAGTACAAATGTCAGGCCAAAATTATGCATAAATTATGATGATGAATCCTGTCTTACCTCAGCTTTCTCCTGGGACTTGAGGTGGTGTAGGATTTCATTCACCAAAGTCTGGCAGATGGATGTAATCTCGTTCAGGTATTTCGGGTCATGTCCATAGAGCACATCATTGGAATCCACTGAAACCATACAATCAATTTCCTTAACTTACATTGATGTCAGCAAATGTGTCAAGTGTGTGGTTTCAACAGATGACATCAGATCTGATTTTACAAATATGAAATCATTCATGGGTCCACTGATTTCTTAAACTGAGTAATACATAAATATTACACAAATAATTATTTTGTTTTCAAAAGATATTTGATTCTATCAACAAATCTGTTTGCGAAATATGGTTAATTCTCTTTAAAGCATAAAATATTTAATTTTTCTTTTGGCAAGAGTATATTAACACTAAAGATAACATTCCATGCCCTGTCTCTGTGAAAGTCATTATTTTGTGTAGCCAAATAAAAAAATTCAGATAATTTTGTTAATTTAAATAGCATTTAATATACTTTAAAATAAATAATGATTAAACATTATTCACTTAGAGTTTTGTCTCGTACTTTTATGTAGAGCCCCCCTCCCCCCCCCCCCCCAAACCATTTTGGAAACATGATAGTGACACACCCCCTTTTTCTTTACACTTTCCCATCCTAAAGATTGAGAAACTTTTACTTCCCAGAAAGCAAGAGAGTGATTTTCCCATACAGATGGAAGGCATTTGCAAAGAATTCAGATCTGTGCAGAAATACTAATCCAGGGATTAGCTTGTTTACTTGGTAAACAATTACTCAAATGTAAAGCCGAATTCAAACAGCACAAATACATCAGAGACTCATAAGGAAGATATAACTAGTTTTCCCAGAAATGATCAAAGCAACAAACTCACATTAAATTTTGACCAACACTTACTCAAAAACAGCTCCCTTTTTATCACGGATATTTAGGATAATAGATCAAACATAAAATCTAATATATATAATTATATATATAACATAAAATCTTATATATATATAATTTTTAGCAATAAGTATTAAGTTCTAATACTTCCCAGGAAAAATGTCAGATAAAAACATTATAAGTAAAGTAGTTACAAAAGTAGCTGATTATAATGCATATTTAATGCAACTTTATTCCATCATAATCTGTGTGTGTAAATACAATATATATAAAGGGAGAGAGAGAATACATTTATTGTATATGGGCTTAGTGTGTTTTCTCCTTAAACACACACTTTCACAATTACAAAAATATAAAATATATAAATTAGCACAATAGGAAACATGAATTTAAGTTATATTAAACTGCTCTTTAAAAGGCAAGGAAATAGGATACTGAATGTAATATTAATATGAGAAATTCGTTTAGTTTGCAGAAGGATTTTATATTTTTTTTTTCACCAGTTTTGCCTTTTTTGTTATAACCTATAACACTGTCTGTGGAGTGTTTGTATTTGACGCTCAGGGTTACACCAGGTGACACCATTGTCTGGTCTACTCAGCTGTTAGCAAATCTGTTATGCGTCATTTTTTTTGTAAAAGCAGCCAATAAAACACTCCTTGTGAATATCAGCAAATATGACAAAGTCTGATTCAGTTATCAAATATATAACTAGGTAAAAAAGAATTCTTCATGCTAATTGCATTGGTCAGTCAACATCAAAGTAACGATGCGTGAATTTGATCATTCACAGATGATTATGTGATGGCTGTAAACCATCATAAACGTAAACACCTCCAGAGTCGAGACCTCTCTTCCTCACACACAAACAGCTGGCCCCACCCCCTCTTGAAATAAAAAAAAACCAACAAGACCCACTTTAATGTTTGACAAGTTTAAGACTGGCTGTTATCTCTGAACACTCATGTATAGCACATGATTACATACAATAGTCCTTAACTACAGAGTCATAGGAAGTGTGGCAGGTGACCCATGCCACTAAAACAGATGTGAGCTCATGATGTTTTCCCATGATAAAAACAGTGACCACACATAAATTATTGCTTCTCCGTGACCTTTCCGCACCAATGAAAAAATCTGGGTCACCCACTTGAGTCACACAGAGGTCACCTGGTGCATATATAGTAAGGCTGTTAAGTAACATACAAGCAGGTTCATTCATAAACCCTTAGGTCAATTATCCCTCATAAAAGGAAACTGACCAACCTGCTGACCCAAGTATGCAACCCGTCTTTGTGTGCAGGAATATCTGGACGGTCAGCAGTCCCCTATGGCACAAAGAATTAGCTGACCTGTCATCTTGACCACACAGGTCACCCTGCTCTCTCTCACACACACACACACACACACACACACACACACAGATGCACATACTTATAATAAAAGACTTGTCAATACTTGACTACTTCACAAATACTGAAACATGAACATATGCTTTTCCAGAAATTTTTTTTTTTTCAATACCTATTTATTTTATCCCACATCATTCATCTATCCAATTATACATACTGATATTTTGTTTAATTAAATCTCAAGAATAAAATATATATATTTAAAAAAAAGAAAGTACTATGTTGCCGATATCATTACAATTTATATCACATTTTGGAAGGATACATGTATGTAATAAGGTACCAAACTTCTCTTTAAAAAATCTAAGGTTACAGCTTTGGCCACCTTTAGAAAAATTAGCACGATAGTTTACTGTTCTGTCATTTTGTGATACACACAATAAATGGTGGATATACATTCAGAAAAGGGCTGAGCTATGTTTGCCTATAGAAAATTTTATAGCATCATGTTTAAATTTTTAACAAAATTTTTAAAGGATATTAAAGCATGATTTTTAACTCACTGCTTTAATTTTTGTTCAATTATATGCTTAATTCTTATAATTTTATTAGATTCCTTGAATATTAAAATAAATTCTGTATCCTTTACCTCAAGAACATAACAAAATACATTTGAGCTGTTGAAGTATACCTGACTGACAGTTACAGGAGGTATATTCAGAGTATCATAATTGCCATCTTTGGGGGATGATGATTCTTTTTCTTTATTTTTTTTTTTTGGGGGGGGGGGGGGTCACTGCTTCCAATTTTTTTAATGCTAACTTAACTAAGTATATGTACATCTGCAGAATTCCATTCCGGTTTTGGACTACTAGACAGGGCATTATCATGCACACTCTTCCTCTCATTTTATATACTGGCGTCAACCAGGCCCAATGACTACTGCACCTGCAGGCTCTGTGTGCGTAATCGTCCCCATTGCTTGGTCACCGAGGAACCCCCAAGAGGCGCACTCAATTATGGGTGAAATACAGCCATTGGGCACGGCCTTCCCATTAAGCCTGCAGAGCACTAACCCTGGGTGAGGGCCTCCTGTGAAAAATTTACCGCCTTGGCTGAGATTCAAACTCACGATCTCCCAGCTTTGAGTCCTGTGCCTTACTCCTGAGCCACAGAAGCTGGTGGGATGAAGATTTTGGGAGATGGGTAGGAGGCATTAAGAAATTGACTGTAAGCAACTGGTTTATGTGCAACATTCAGTGTGCTGTACATGTGTCAAACCAATCTTTTTTATGTCTAAATCATACTGAAGTTGGCTTTTTGTTCATGAGGGTTTCAAATTTGTGATATTTGCAAAATTAAACTTATTGCAAAAATATGTGCATAAGACTCCCAGCCTACTAATGTGAACTTTCATATTGTACAGGCTGATGTAAGTTCTCCCTCTCAGCAGCATCCCAGGTCAAAAATTGTTATATGAAATAATAACAACAGATTTTTATGTTATCTCTAAATAAAATACATATATTATAGTAAATACCAGACCTGTTAAATTATCTGCCAAGAGTGAAGAAGGAAATTTCAACTTGTTAGGTGTTCCCGTCTGTCTTTGGCCACTAATTATATATAGTTATGATTATAATGTGGTTGGTTATGTGTTACTGTATCATGAAATCACGAAAATGAAACCCTGGTAAAACAATGAAAAAGTTAAAATTGCAAAATTTTAACATTGTGAAAAAGAAAGTATCTTTCCCAAAGACTGAGGACTGCCAAAGGCATTGATAATCAAAAGCCACTGTCACATAATGGAAATATTTATTATGACATAAATCAACCTATGTCATGTTATGACATATACCCGTGACTGCAAACCCTTATAACCAGCTGAGTGACAGCTGTTCGAAATTTATTAACAAACTATAAGGAAAAGCCCCTTAACCTACTTATGATGCTTTGGCTCTTAACTAGTGAGGCAAGAAACAGAGAGAATGCAAAATGGTGGCATTAAATGTAGACAGATTTCCTTGAAGACAGATTTTGAAGACAAGTTTTGACTGCGAGAATGAATCTATATTAATGGAAACTGAAACACACTAAAATAAATGTTAAATTTTGTCAATTAGCCCATACATTGATCCACAAATATAAGATTCAGTAGGGTATATGTGCTCAATGCATTTATGATCTGGATGTGAAGTATTATGGTAATATATTAAAACATCTATCAGAAAGTTAGGCCTTGGCACTGATGTGTGCTCTACAGAGTACCTTCTAATATGCATTGTTAACAATATGGCCTTTTTAAACTTATCTGAGGACATAATTAGATGATGTATTTGTGCTTACACAGAACAGAATAAAACAAACAGTATTTGCCCTTTGACCTATTGCACACAAGGATGAGATAACTGCAGTTTGAAAAATGTACTCCCTGAGTAAGGCCTGAAATTAGCTCACTCAGTCTTTATGGGGGGCAGTTATTGTCGGTTATTTTGTACAATGTGCCCCCTAAGCACTGATAAGAGAGTAATTTATAATCAATAAAGCCAGAGATAACACAGAAACAGTACAGCACATCTACATGTATCAGCAAGTTCTATTAGGAGAACTGTATACACCTGGCTTTAACTGCAAAAATTGCCTAAACACACATTTTGGAAATTTGTTAATTTACAAAACATTTTGAGCATATATAAGCAATTAGTTTTATTTCAGATTTCGGAACCAAAAACATTATGAAGCCTGCTCTGGAGGTGATTTTTAATCTGAATAAACCAAAACATTTTGTGTTGTGAATATGGTACTCCCAAAATATTGTACACATGTTTAGATGCACTGTGGTCATTGATTATTGTACATGTCCATGTGTGTGTTTTGTTTGGATGCTACATGCCTAGTTTTATACTATTGCACCATCTAAGAATAAGCTTGAGTCCTTGTGAAGAACAACACTGGCAGGTTTTGGAACCATTTTGACATATTCACATTGTTCAAAATGATTTTTAACCTTTATGTGTGTGAATGGAGTATTGAAAAATATTGCACATTCATGTTCTTCCAAGAATTATCCAAAAATTAATATTTCAAGATATATATATATATATATATATATATATATATATATATATATATATATATATATATATAACTCTGAAGAAAAACAACACTGTTAATTCACAACAGACTGTTTCACGGGATGCAACCCGATCATCAGGTGAATGTGGTTAGAATGAAGCTAACGTCGTGGTTTGAAAAGCCGAGACTTTACGAGATTACGAGATTATGCTATGTGCGATTCGGGTGGGGGGGGGGCATGTGAAAGACTGACACTGATCCTATTGTTCTCGGGTGCACAATAGGATTGGTCGGGGTACACGTGCGATACTGGAACATACCAGGGCAGGGCAAAGAGGTTATATAATGTAGTAAATAGTAAATATAATACAAAGATAATATATATATATATATATTGTACAATCTTTACCTAAACTCAAAATTTACTGGCATCGTATAACACATGAATGCATGTAAGGTGAGCTCTTTAAAACAAATAATCTTCAAGAAAGTTTGAATTGTTCTAACACATCAAAACTTTTATGTGGTCTGTCAGAAATACATCTTGTGTATTTTTAGCAAGTACAAGTTGGAATTTTTTAAGTTAAAGTTGGATCAATTTTGAATGAAACCATGGTTCAAACGGGAAAATATTTACAAATATTGAAATTCTATACACATGAAATTTACATCTTGCACTAACAAAAAAAGAATATTACTGCATCTGCTTTAGCTTTCCTAATATTGATACCATGTACCTTATTGCTTTTTGCAAAATTAATTAATTAACTGCCTCTGCCAGGAGGATATGCTTTCATCCCTGTTTGTGTGTGTGATTGGTTGTTCACAACATAACGTAATCATGAACAAACTCTCATGACATTTTCAGGGCAGTTTTGGGAATGGGCCAATGAAGAATTGATTAGATTTTGGTGTGGATCTGGCACATGGTCCAGATTCAACAATGTCTTAAAGGAATATTCACAAATCTAAAGTCACTTATGCAGGAATGAACCTGGGAATTTGGGCTTAATAAGTGAATGCAAACACAGTTTTTGGGAGCATCACACAATATGGGACTCCCACCTGGCAGAGGATTGCATTCCTTAGAATGCAGATTTCTGGTTTAATGTGTATGTTTCTTCACAGTAGTATAACTCAAGACTGTGGATATTGTCACTTAGATTAATGCTAGGACCACATGTTCTTGCATTGAGACAGATGTGCAGGACTTCTACGAGGTATGTGTGGGACAGGTTTACCATGGGCCAAGCTAACAAGGGTCAAGTTCACTGGCATAGTTTTTAGATAGATGACACAATAGACCCTTCAGTAAATACTCTCATATTCCTCAGGATATATAGGGGAATATGGGACATGATTTTTCTTTGGACACACCTGATATACTGTTCCTAAGACAAAAAGCATGCATGCATTACCAAAGTGTGGCTACAGAGGAGTTAAAAGACAAAGGTTAAGTGCCAACATCATCAATCATAATATATATGAGCCTACTGAATAGGTAGAATATCTTAATTTTTATTATTATTTTTTTTATTCATTTTTAAATATAATTTAAAACAGAAAATTATGAGACAATTAACTGATACATAAACCCTTGGATGTAAGGTTATTAATGATAAAGATTCTATTGGGTCTAATATCAGGCTATAATGACTATTTAATGGATATTTAATGATGTTTCTATAACCAGGGATGCCACCATAATGATACTGTATCTGTTATTTCTGTAAAAAACAGTATACTTTGGCAGTTACAACAAAGGAAACACAGTCATCGGATCTGCACCTAGCAACCTGGAAGTAGCCGGTAAAAAGTCGCCAAATCAAAGCACTTAAGATTTCTCTCATACACTGTCATGTATTACAATGATGTGTCTAATCACTATATCAGCCACTTGTATCAGATGTTCCTCCTAGTGAACATAAACCATCCCACACAAGGTGACATCGATCTAGTCAGCTGGCACACGTTTGTCTTCCTGGTTTTAGTTCCCACTACCTTGTAAAGATTAATATATGGTTAATGAGTGCAGGATTAAAGTTTTTCATCTATAAAATACTAAAATAATAGCTTTTCCTCATGTTCTCTGACGACAACTTTATCAGGTTTTGCTGTTGACGTTTATCTTTTTACGCAATCTTGAGGGTTCTTGACTTAGCACCACGGTTCCTTCTTCCTAGTCGATTATGTGGAAGTACGGTTTGCGACCTTCCTGTTGCACTAAATGACCCCAACAGACCACTGTCGGAATTACTAGTAGACTTCTGCTAAGTGGAAAGACGGCACTGAACACAGGCATGCAAGACAAGAGTTAACCCAAGAAGGAGATCAAATATATTATGATGGGATTTACTTAATATGATTTTAAATGTTACTCCTCCACCAATCAAATTAAATCCCATCAAGGGAAAAATCCTGGTTAATAGTCCCCCCCCCCCCCCCCCCACCTTATCTAAACTGGGCTGAATGAAGGGCTTTAACTAGGGGACATTCTTTTCCAGCACCTTACGGATCTCCTAGTTTTATGGCAAATGTTAGATACCGGTAACATTCCATTTGGCTTGTTAGCAGAGTTAAGACTCCATCCAAGCAAACCATCCATGAATCCTAATGATGATTATAACATATAGGTCTCAAAGCCACACTGTGAATAAAGTAAGTATATGTATATTATTATATATGTCTAGGCTCAGATTAGAATATGGTCAAGTTTAAAACTGGGCTAGCCCAGATAAACATTTTAATCTGGGTTGGTTCAGATTATCAACACAATCCTGGTCTGCCCAGTTTTAAACTTGACCAGATTCTAATCAGGGGATGACATATATATATATACATTGTTACGAAGACAAATTGTTGAAGGGAAAAATCCTGGGCCAATCCAGGAGTCAAACCCAGGTTGGTGGCGCACAAGTCCGGCAAACCAACCACTTCGCTAGCAAAGTAAGCTTCACTAGCGAGACAGTTTGATCTGCTTTTATGTGCACCCCGTAACACACCCCCTCTTAAGAGCGTTCTGCTATCAGAACAAGACTAATTTCCCCAGGAGTCACACTTTGGTGAGCTTATTCCCTGGGCCACAAAGTTTTATCATCATGTCCGACTAGCCCCCATTTTGTTACAAAGGCAAATTGTTGAGGGAGAAAATCCTGGGCTGATCCGGGAGTCGAACCCAGGTCAATGGCGCACAAGTCCGGCGTACCAACCGCTTCGCTAGAAAAGCAAGCTTCACTAGCAAGACAGTTCAGTCCGCGTTAATGTCACCCCGTAACAATATATATATATATATATATATATATATATATATATATATATATATATACATTGTGTATTTGTGTGCAGAAAGAGAGAGAGGCTCAGAGTACCAGTATTGCTAATACTGTTAAAGTATTAGGTATTAACTATTAAACCAAAAGTAGGCACACAACATGGAAAGAAATCTTTTGTATTAAAGTTGTCATTAAATTTTTAACAATATACTGCTATCAGTAAAATTTCCTCCAATCATTAGTGTTATAAGTATATTTTTCTTTGCGGCCAAAGTCGTGTTAGAGAGACACAAGTTCGACAGTGTACCTGACGCACTTTATGACCTGCATTAGTTACCAATTCTTCAAAGATACAAAGTCAAGCTTCTGTTGATGTTCTTCAAGATGCTACATGGCCTAGCAATCAGTTACTACAGAAACTGGCTTTCTGTCCATGCAAGAAGTCACATCACAACATCCAGATATTCTATTCAAATAAATCTTGTGAGTTGTCCACGAACAGTTTGCAAATCTTTCCCTTCTTGTAGCTTTTTGGTTGCTGGTCCATCAACTACCTGTTGACATTAAGAATTAACTTGGACAGTAAAGAACTTTATAAGAAAAAATTAAATACTAGTATGATAAAGTTGCTTAATGCTTTTAATTATGTCTCTTAATATTTAATACATGGTAACTTTTATTCTTTTAATGTATTTATTTTTATCCAAGAAAATCATGTGGGCAATTTTAGAAAACATTTCTTGCACTAGAAGACTATATGTTGAATGGTCTCTACGTGATGTATGAAGTGTTTGGTCATTATATATATTTTATTCATTTCATGTTTCAGAGCTTTAGAACGTTTTTACAACTAAAAGAGCATAATATAAATTAATAAATGTAATGATTGTGATGAATATATATATATATATATATATATATATATATATATATATATATATATATATATATATATATATACATACATAAATATACAACCAGAGTCACCGACAGTGGTCATGTTAGCATATATATAAATGCAAGCAGTCATTATCCCAGCCAACTGGTCATATTACTGGGGGTCCTTAGATGGAAGGTTTTATTACGGTTTTATGCTGAGGCTAGGATTCAATTATATACATGCACCAGCCTATATAGTATAACCTGATGCAATAATATGAACATTTCTGCAAAATGCAAAAAGCAGAAATGCTGACAAAGACAGGAAGACCAAACTATTAATTTTGGTGTCACTTCTAATAGGAGATACCATAAACCATCCTAGAACCATACCATAAGAACTAATACCCATGGTGTTTGCGTAGAACTTTACCTCTCTCAGCCAGACAACTTGCATTTTCTGATGATGAAATAAAAAGAATACTTGCACTTTGCATTCCGCACCCAGTCTATTTGATCCATCAATCTAGATCACCTGACCCTGCTAATCATAATATTCTTGAATTTGACTGACTGGGTTTTCAGAGGAAGTTTTTATAATCAGTTATGATGCATGCCTGTTTTGACTCTGGGTATGTTTGCCTTCGTTAGGATGTAAAGTACTTAACTCAAGTACCCATCCTTCAGATAAATGTATAAAAAGATACAAATGAGACAGCATTTGAAAGGATTTCCTTTTACAACTAAATGGTTTGGTTTTATCAGCCCTTTGTAATGAAAACTGTCTTAGTATTACTTCCTTTCATTTTTTTTTTCAAACATATGGGATCAAGCTTTAATTAATAAGCTAGTTGTAATCAAGCTTATTGTACTGCCACAGGATAAAATGTTTAATGCAACAAATCATATTGACAAAATTTGTAATGCCACAGGAAAAAATGTATAATTCAACAAGACAAAATGTGTAAATCCACAAGACAAAATGTTAAATACCACAAAACAAAATGTTTAATATCACAAGACCAAATGTGTAATACCACAAGACAAAATGTGCAATGCCAAGCAACAAAATATGTAATGTCACCAGACAGAATGTGTAATGCCACAAGACAAAATGTATAATGCCTCAGGACAATATATGTAATGCCACTGGACAGAATGTGTCATGCCACAATACAAAATGTATATTGTCAAAGGACAAAACATGTAATACCCCAAGACAAAATGTTTAATGCCACAGATCAAGATGTGTCATAGATTTTGCAAAATGTTACAACTTTCAAGCTGACTTTAAAAATGGCATATTATAACAACATAAAGATTTAAACAGATATTTAGATATTTTCTTCTGTGCAGGGTTTCTGTCTCTATATCAGATATGCTTTTTGTCATTATCAGATTTGCAAAAGCACAGAAGTAACAAAAGATCCATGTAGACATACAGGAAATTCTGTAAATGTGTAGCATTATTTGTCTTTCATTTCTGATACATACAACTTTACTGCTGATCATAGCAAGATGAAAAAAATTAAAACTTGAAAATGAAACAGGATAATACACCATATATGGTCAAATGTAAGATAATATATCTACATTTCTTTTTTTCAAAACCATGATACCCTGGTGTAACTAATTTGAATTCTCCTTTTTTTATTAAGCTTTAGCAAGTGATGCTTGTTCTCACATGTCAGTGCTGGTGGCAAAATAAAAAAAAATAAAAACTTAATATTGGAACAGGATATTATATGAACAGTACCGTGGCAGTACTGGCATACAAGTTGTAAATATGTTGTTCTCCAAATTCTCAGAAACAAATCTTTCTTTCCTGATATGTAAAACCACACAGGCTGCTAGTCTTGTTGGCAAGTGTAATCCCCACACTGCCAGCTTTGTGGGACCCCCTGTGAGGCTGATGATGTCACATTGACTTGACATAAATTGCTCCACACATCAGCAGGATATCCTGTTCATGATGGTATTTTGACCAGCATCCATGAAAAAAGTACACATGAACTCATGCTGGGATTCTGGTCTTACATTTTTCTGTATCCTGGACTTATCAGGGTTTTCTTTGCTTCAGTTGTGATATTAGAGGTCCAGGATCTAAAAGCTCAAACACTGAGATTTTCTCTCTTCGTGATCAGTAAACAAACATCAATTGCATCAACTTTTACAATGTGAAATTTAAAATGTTCAAATCAGATCAATAAAGGTATTAAAAGAAAAATATAAAATATACAGTGGGGCATCACTATTCAGTCTGCTGGTTATTTGAAACTTTAATTTGTATTATTATAATTTTATAAAAATATATTATTTTAGTGCTATCTTATAACTGGTTACTTTAATTATCAACCTTCAAAACACATTTCGTGTTCTAAGAACCTTATTGTTGGCAAAAACCAATATTGCATGCATTAAAATATAAAATAAAATAATATATTATGACATAAAATAATATAATATATTTTTATTATTAAGAATCATTTGCTATTCAGTTTATTTAAAAATACAATCACTGACAATAAACATTCAATAATGTTAGTACATTATCTGGGATGTTTGCTTGATGTGATACAAAACAAAATGTAATAAACTATGGTTCTGGTTACCAATCTATTGCATGTTTTTTTTTTATTTGACTTTTTTTTTATTTGACCTTTTTTTTATTTGACCTCTAGTATATAAACTGTAAACATATATATATGTAAAATTTAGCAACTTTTTTAATCAAAATGTTATTTTTATGACTAAAAAGAAAAATTTGTATCATTAACTTGAATATTTTAATCCAACTGAAAAGATTCCTATATTTGTTTGTGCACTGTCAACAAAAAGCACACTAAGAACACTATGTAAATCTTACATTTTTGTTTAGCTCAGGAATACATAGGGATATGGTAAACCCTCTGGCCACCAGAGAGCACACCAATCTGTCTAGTTCAGGTTTAAGTTGCTCACAGTTGATAAAATGAAAAATTTAAAACTTTCACAAAAATACAAATGATAGTAATACCCTTGTATAAATAAATATGTCCTTTAGTTCCCTTGTATATAGGTGTCACTTTATTCTATCTTGTGCAGTCATAAACTAGAGTGTTCCTTCCCTTCCAATTGCATTAATGTAATCTCAAACAACAGTGTTACTTACAAATGTTAACATGTAGAGAAGTAGAACAACACAGTATTTAAAACAGAGCAGAATTCAGTATGGAAACCACATGGGTGAAATAAAAATCCGGTTTTCGCTGTGCTTTCCCCTTCACAAATACTGAAAGCAGATAAAGTTTTGGAAATATTGCAGCTCTGTCCTTGTAAGGGCTATCAAAATTCTACGAAATTTGTTTTGTTGCTAATATCGCTGCGCAGCACATAATTTGACAAAAGCTCACCAACGCTTTCACTTTCCCACATGGTTTTATCTGGACACTCAAAAAGCAATCTGTATACTACAAATGTTAATTTAATATAAATGACAGTAAAATTAGGAGAATTTTTATTTGTGCAGTGATAAGTCTGGCTGATGTGGCCAACTTTTATGATTTTATCTCCTCTTACTATCATGAATTTAGTATAGTAATTTTCTATAATACAAGACAGCAGAAAGCTGGTCACACAAGATCGTAGCAAGGTTAAAGTACTTGTCATTAAAACCACAGCATCAACAATTGAAGTCCTCATCAATATCTGGAAAATTCAGTGGGTAATCTTGTTCTAATTATAAGTGTAAACCCCACATAGGTCAAACATTCAAACCAGTATTAAACAAATGAATAATATTGACATCAACTGGTTTCTCTGCTGGGATCAAACCAATGACTGCTGCTGTTGTGAGCACATGTTCTACCACCATACCATCCCCAGCTTATTTGATGCATGTCCCATCATGGGCAGGTATGGGTAGACAGACACAGGTAAACTGTACATATGACAACTCTTGGATTCTGCATATAAACTAACATATTATGTAATGGAGTCTACCTTTTTTTATGTCAATTAACAATTATTATCATAATTTTTACTTCCAATTTTGTGAAAATCCATTTGCAATTTCAGTAATTTTGCAAACTGTAAAAATCAATATATTTTCAAACCATACAAGAAATCTAATTGCAAACCCACTATTGAGTGAGAGATTACCATGATTATATTATTATATCCCTTTCACAAAAGCTTTAAACCAGTTTCAATTGACTTTCACATTCTTGGAGTAATAGAAGTGTTGTGTAACTGGTTTGGCAAGTTAAAACCTTGTCAGGGTGGTGCTTTCAAACTTTTATATATTGTTTCAAACTTTAATTTATATATATATATATATATATATATATATATATATACTATAGTATATATATAATTCAAACATCAAAAGATTGTGGCTATGTGGCTGCATGCTGCTACTTGTATGTGCCTCGTTTCAGTGCTGCACATTGTGTGTATACTTTTGTCATGTCTGGCATGCTTTTCTTCTTTGTTTGTATCATTTATGAAACATTATTTTATAAACAGTTATGTATACACTTAGGAATAAACAATTTAATGATTTACAAAGTAATAAGTGTGCTTGCAAAACTTCACAACACAGGTTTAACAATCAAAGGAATTCGTTAAAGCACTCATGAGTACATTTTGGCTACTTAATACTACCCACACTTGAGTATTTTTCGAACAAGGACTAAAGTACTCATTCATCACACTCAATCATATGGACCCAACTGTGTTGGATGCAGTTAATTGTTCTCAAACAATTTAGATTTATCTGTATCACTCAAGCTATTTTTAGACAATTTTCAGCACAAGAGGGACAGCAGTCATACAATTACTGCATCCTGTGTATGTTTTGTTCTAGAAATGAGAAAGTTTCAATTCTAAAATTATATTCATTACATTTATCAAAGGCTTGCTGTAAAGTTGTGCCATGTACATTCACCCATCCCTATAATGATATCAATTTGTGCTGGTGATATCATCAACTTTATATACGGTATATATATATATATAATGTACAGCATATATTGGTAGTATATATAACAGGTTGTTGTTGACATGATATCAGCTCCATAACAAAAGTAGGATACTTTTTCTTTATAATGTATTTTTTCTTGAATATAATAATCACTTTGCTTCCTGTTACTATACCTTGCAAACATAAAACCTTTGACAAAGTTATGGCAGAAACCACACAGCTGTCCATTAAAGACTTGCAAATGGGCATCTTCTTGTAAACAGATTCTGTGTAAAATGTTGGATTTTATTCAATTCCACCAGAATCATTTGTAAATTATATAATCCTGCAAATTTGGTTTGTTTATTCAAAATAGACAGACCCACTTTCTGAAAGATTTTACATTTTTTAGGACATAGTTTTTTTTATATCAGTGTAACTTTTAAAATTTTATTTGACTGATCTCTGGGTCCTTACTGCATAGTTGTTTCATAAGTATGGGGATGTTACTCCTCATACCTATTATATAATAGAGATCTATCCTAGAACTGTTAAACCCTGATAGATAGCTGAGAGCTGTGATCCATGGGGCACTTGTTTTAAATTCAACCCACAAATGAAAGCTTCTGTGACAGTCAATGACTCTATACAGATCTAGAGTAGCAGTAACAATACAGAGTAGCAGTTACAAAGCTGATTCATTATTAAAAGCATCTGTGAAATCTCACGTATATGGGCTGCTCAGAAAGTTCTTGTATCATGTATCACTCTGCCTTTTAATCAGTTCCTGTCTTCACTAACATAGGGAATAACTCCTTCTAAAATTTAAATATTCCATATTCAAGAGGTAACAAAAATCAATACAAAAATACTACCATAATTGTATCCGCCAAAACAGAGTTTTGCGGATACTATGTTTTCAGCTGCACGCCGCCGCCGCCGCCACCACCGCCACGTAGGTTTCCGGAGAACTCCTGCGTAACCACTGGACGGAATTTTACGAAACCCGGGATTATGTTCGGGTCACATGTGAGCTTCTGCGCCCCAATTTTGTTTTGACCTCTGACCTTTCCTCTGCGCTCTGCGTCCTTTTGTGCGTCTGTTTCCACACATAAACCCACATATCTTGGGAACCGTTTGACGGATCAGGAAAATTTTTTTGCACAAATGTAGCCCTTGGAGAGCTTTATAACATACACAAAAAATGGTGGCGCCACCTGCAACCATGTTTGCACAGTGTCCATCTGTTCGTCTGCCTTGGGTTAAAATCACTCATATCTCTGCAGTGACTTGACTAATTCACCTGAAATTTGGCATGCGTATACATCCTGGAAAGCTTTTCTGATTTTGTGACAGGTGGCGCCACCTACATTCAAGTTTACGCTGCAGACATCCAATCTCATATCTTGGGAACCGTTTGACCGATCAGGAAAATTTTTTTGCACAAATGTAGCCCTTGGAGAGCTTTATAACATACACAAAAAATGGTGGCGCCATCTGCAACCATGTTTGCACAGTGTCCATCTGTTTGTCTGCCTTGGGTTAAAATCACTCATATCTCTGCAGTGACTTGACTAATTCACCTGAAATTCGGCATGCGTATACATCCTGGATAGCTTTTCTGATTTTATAATAGGTGGCGCCACCTACATTCACGTTTACGCTGCAGACATTGAAGCTCATATCTCGGGAACTGTTTGACCGATCAGGACAATTTTTTGCACATACGTAGCCCTTGGAGAGCTTTATAACATATGCAAAACTGGTGGCGTCACCTGCAGCCAATTTTGCACAGCTCCTGTCTGTTTGTCTGCCATGGAATAAAATCACTCATATCTCGGCAGTGGTTTAACATATCTGGCTAAAATTTTGCAGGTTTATACATCCCCGACAGCTCTCTTGATTTTATGACAGGTGGAGCCACCTGCATTCTAGTTTATGTAGCAGACATCCAAGCTCATATCTTGGGAACCGTTTGACCGATTGGGCCAAAGTTTTGCATGTGTATAGTTCTCACATAGCTCTTTATCATACGCAAAACTGGTGCTGTCACCTGCAACCATTTTTGCTCAGCGTCCATCTGATAGTCTGCCACGGGCTAAAATCACTCATATACATGTAGTGGTTTGACTTATCTGCCTTAAATTTTGCATATGTATACAACTGGGACGGCTTTCTGGATTTTGTGGTAGGGGGGGCAACCTTCATACACAATTTGGCTGCAGACATCCATGCTAATATGCAACACTTCACTCTATTTCCCCTTGCCACTTAATCCATGCCTCGCTTCACCCGTTCCACTCTGATTTAGGCGGATACACGAAGTCGCTTGTCGACTACCCGTATTCTAGTTATATATTGTTCTAGATGGGGTGTTTGAATTTGCTCCTTGATTTAATTAGAGCATTTGATCCTAGACTTGATATGCTGGTAACCAGGCTTGATATGTGGTTTCTTGATGCTGGGTGTTACCCTCAGATCAGATGTTCATTATGTGGGATCCTTTATTGTACTTTAAAAATATAGTGTGGTTAATTTGTTAATTAAACAAGTGGCTGTTACTACTGGTTTGTATCCCCAAATATAATACTAGAAAATAATTAAATATATTATCGCAGGTAGGAATATGTTAATCAAGCTGTGATGATGATAACTTAGTATACTCTGTTCCACCAACCCTGGTCCACCGGTTTTTTTTAGGTAACTTTCTTAAAGTTTATATTTTTCAATAATTTCTTAGTAATCTGCTTATGAAAGTGACAGCATAATATGGCAATTATGTAATAAATCTCCAGTTTGTGTTTCCAACTTTTTGGACTCTTTATATGACAGATCAGATGTTTCAATGCATGAGTAGCCATCTTTGTTTTTAGCAGATTACATTTTTTAAAATGTTTATATGACATCATCCATTCAGCAGATGTCAAGTAAGTTTTTCCCCTTAAAAGGAAACTAATAAATATGTTCATAGCAAAAACAGGTGGACATGAGGGGATGAAACAGACTCTAGTACGTTCGGCAGAAGATATACACCTTTTCTAAGCATATAAAATGTTGTAATGCTCCCTCTTTAAAATAAATATATGACCTTCACATACTCCTAACAAATCACGCACGAAAAACCTGCTTTGTTTTTTTCATTAATAGCTGCTAAATACAGGGTTATAGCCAAAATCAATTTTTTATTAATCCATTCCCTGACACACATCCCATTAACATTTTTTTATTAATCTATCCCTGACACACATCCCATTCACATTTTTTTGTTAATCTATCCCTGACACACATCCCATTCATATTTTTTTATTAATCTATCCCTGGCACACATCCCATTCACATTTTTTTTATTAATCCTTTCCCTGACACACAACCCATTCACATATTTTTATTAATCCATTCCCTGACACACAATCCATTCACATTTTTTTATTAATCCATTCCCTGACACACAACCCATTCATATTTTTTTGTTAATCTATCCCTGACACACATCCCATTCACATTTTTTTTATAAATCCTATCCCTGAGACACATCCCATTCACATATTTTTATTATGTTCCCTGGCACACATCCCATTCACATTTTTTTATTAATCCTTTCCCTGACACACATCCCATTCACATTTTTTGACTAGAATACGGGTAGTCGACAAGCGACTACTTGTATCCGCTTAAATCAGAGTGGAACGGGTGAAGTGTTGCATATTAGCATGGATGTCTGCAGCCAAATTGTGTATGTAGGTTGTGCTACCTACGAAAAAATCCAGAAAGCTCTATACACATGCACAACTTTGGCCCAATCGGTCGAACGGTTCCCAAGATATGAGCTTGGATATCTGCTGCATAAACTAGAATGCAGGTGGCGCCACCTGTCATAAAATCAAGAGAGCTGTCAGGGATGTATAAACTTGCAAAATTTTAGGCAGATATGTCAAACCACTGCCGAGATATGAGTGATTTTATCCCATGGCAGACAAACAGATGGGAGCTGTGCAAACATGGCTGCAGGTGGCGCCACCAGTTTTGCATATGATAGAGAGCTATGTAAGATTTATACACATGCAAAATTTTGGCCCAATCGGTCAAACGGTTCCCTAGATATGAGCTTGGATGTCTGCAGCGTAAACTTGATTGTAGGTTGCGCCACCTGTCATAAAATCAGAAAAGCTATCCAGGATGTATATGCATGCCGAATTTCAGGTGAATTAGTCAAGTCACTGCAGAGATATGAGTGATTTTAACCCAAGGCAGACAAACAGATGGACACTGTGCAAACATGGTTGCAGGTAGCGCCACCATTTTGGTGTATGTTATAAAGCTCTCCAAGGGCTACATTTGTGCAAAAGAATTTTCCTGATCGGTCAAACGGTTCCTGAGATATGAGCTTGGATGTCTGCAGCGTAAACGTGAATGTAGGTGGCGCCACCTGTCATAAAATCAGAAAAGCTATCCAGGATGTATACGCATGCCCAATTTCAGGTGAATTAGTCAAGTCACTGCAGAGATATGAGTGATTTTAACCCAAGGCAGACGAACAGATGGACACTGTGCAAACATGGTTGCAGGTGGCGCCACCATTTTTGGTGTATGTTATAAAGCTCTCCAAGGGCTACATTTGTGCAAAAGAATTTTCCTGATCGGTCAAACGGTTCCCGAGATATGAGCTTGGATGTCTGCAGCGTAAACGTGAATGTAGGTGGCGCCACCTGTCATAATATCAGAAAAGCTATCCAGGATGTTTACGCATGCCCAATTTCAGGTGAATTAGTCAAGTCACTGCAGAGATATGAGTGATTTTAACCCAAGGCAGACGAACAGATGGACACTGTGCAAACATGGTTGCAGGTGGCGCCACCATTTTTGGTGTATGTTATAAAGCTCTCCGAGGGCTACATTTGTGCAAAAAAATTTTCCTGATCGGTCAAACGGTTCCCGAGATATGTGGGTTTATGTGTGGAAACAGACGCACAAACGGACGCAGAGCGCAAAGGAAAGGTCAGAGGTCAAAACAAAATCGGGGCGCAGCAGTTCACATGTGACCCGAACATAATCCAGCGGTTACGGAGGAGTTCTCCGGACACCTACGCCGCGGCGGCGGCGGCGGCGGCAGCTGCGGCGGCGTCCAGCTGAAAACATTGTATCCGCAAAACTCTGTTTTGGCGGATACAATTATGTTCCCTGGCACACAACCCATTCACATTTTTTTATTAATCTATTCCTTGACATTCACCTCTCAATGATTTTTTAAACAATTTTGATTTAAGACTTAAGTCAACATGAAAAGGTGTCATCTGAGTTTTTTTTTTCTAAGACATAGATTTATCTTTCAAAAATGAAGAACAAATTAATAATAATACATGTCATATGTGATGACCCCAGTGTACTGAAAAAAAAAGTGTTTCACATAACACTTAACAGCCACATTATCTGCTGTACAGTTTCCTGTTGGAAAGTTCTCAAAATTTCCAGCGGCTGATTCATGCAGCCGGTACATATCCTGATAAAAAATTCTCAAGCAGAGGGCTCAGGCAGTTTGGTAGTTCCATGATACAATACATTATACATGATGTACAAATATTCAAAATTTCTCACTGCAAAATGAAGGGTGGTGGATATAGCAGACATAACAGTATCTATATGTACTGTATCACAGTATGTATCAGCAAAAATTGAAACTTTTTTATTTTAAATTTGACTATTTTTACATGATTTTGGAAGTCATAGATGAGTATAAATAAGATATTAAAATCAGTGCAAGATAAGCATGGAGTGGTCTGAAAGCAATCTTCTCTCACCATTGAGAGGATGAGTTATCATATAATATTTGTACATCAAAAGCTGACATGTAAGGTAACGATGGTTTACATCTAAATGGTTTGCTATAGTGACTTGGGCATCTGGGCTTAGCCTGAATATGTCTTTAGTCAACCTCCTTCTTATATCAAGACAAGCCAGTCATCAGGTTTCATAATATCAAGTACTTTATTAATCTCACTAGGAGACAAATAACCTTGTAAAAATTTATAAAATTTCTTCTTGCACAAGTTGGGAGAAATACAATGTACCATAATATTAACAATGGGGTTTTAATGGAAAATTCAGGTTTTTCCTTAATATCTCATGGGAATGAAGTCCTAGTGACCCAAATTATGGTATGGCAGGAGATTCATGGAACATCTAGCACTATGCAAAATTTTGGTTTTCTAGGTCTAATGGTTTCAAAATGTTCCCATGCAGTTAACAGACGGACTGCCGTCCGGAGGACAGACAAAGGACCATGTGTGACTATAGCTCAGATGACCTATAGTCAGCTGATCTAAAATTGACTACATGTACTTATAGGAAAGAATCAATGCTGAAAGTGTAGACAAATTCTAATTTAATATAATAACTAGATTAGACCCCTTGCTTAAAGAATTATAGTGTAAAAAAACTTAACAATTTCATGAATGAATAGAGAAGAAATAATGTATATGACATTTTTTATAAAATAATAATATATAAATTTTTAAATAATAAATCAATATATTACTAGAAATATATAAATAAATAATATAAATAATATGAAAATAATAAATAAAATTATAAATATATTTAAATTTAAATAAATAAATATATATAAGACATTTGTAGATTTGTATAGAAAGAATACTGGAAAGAGTCAAAATACTCTCGGAGATCAATTTTTTCCTGTTTCTTTTGTGTCAGGTGACTTCACTAGGAAATCTATAACCACCCTGTTAGGAGGAAGGGAGTGTGACTGAAAATATTTAGAATTACAGGAGTTATGGGCTATTAATTACTGTGTAAGATCAGTATTTCCAGTTCTGTGGTATCCTGCAGCTGAAGAGCACGATCTCTCAAGCCAGTGTCTCCTTGTACCATGCAGGTACAATTACATAACGGCACACCTGAAAGTTTCATGTCCGGAAGATGAAAACCAAATCATGCATCACCGCACCAATAACTAAACACGGACATTGTTCACACAAGCTACTACTTCCTTGTTACATCCATACAGGCACATTCATTTACAAAATAATAAATTATTCCACACTGTACCTGGTCACATTTTTTTTATACCTCATGACAATACAAATGTATTTTCATGAACAATGCAATCAGGAATAATGCAAGTAAGGGTAATGCAAGATGAATATAACTACACAGTATATACCGGGTATATGTAGGTATGAGTGTATTCAGGCTTGAGTGCCTGGACATGACACAGCATGTAATATACCGACTATCCGTAACATTTGCTGTTACAAAGAATACAGAGTAATGTGTCATGTCAATCACAGACTTCCTTCTATAAGTATCCATTGACTGACTGATAGGTCGTGCACTAAGAAGTAAATCTTGTAAACAACACTTTTCTGTAAAAAAATTGAAGTCAGTAAAAATAAACAAGATTGACTGATGGTCAAATATTTGTCATTTTAATATTAACTCATCAAACTCACTTTTCTTCAATCATGCAGCAGATTTTAGCAGTGTTAACTGAAACTCTGTCTATAATTTGAAATAAAAACTGTTCACATTCTTTGGAAAAAGTCTGGTCTGTCTGTGTCTCTATCTAATCAAACCAAATCAAATATAAATTTAAAATAGCAAAATGAAACAACTAAAGTTAATCTGTCTATCCGTATGTCTGTCTATCTATCTGTAAATATGTATAAAATATAAACTTGATTTATTTTACATGGATTATACAATCAGTTACAATAACTAATGCAAGGCAAACTGTGGCTTGGATGGAGGCATTAGGTAGTTTGTAGTTTATAAAGATGCATATGAGATAAAAGACGAATATGATAGCCCAATGAGCAGCCCCCCCCCCCCCCTCCCAAAATAATATGTCACTTATGAAAGAATAAAAAGCTGCCATTTATTTAGAAAGATATATATGCTAGTATTAGCCTATTAGCTCACTACATCTGTATAAAGCTTAGATGTTCAAAGCTGGTCATGAAATATATTGATTATTTATGAATATTCTTTTATCTATAAAGGTTCTATAAATATCCTCGGTTATACATGTCATGATGATATAATTTATCAATCTGGACCATTGTTCCTGAAATGAGAACAGATATGCTTGTTATCAATTCCCAGTAGGTGGCAGCACTTTATTGCCCAAGTTTCTATGGTAAAAAGATGGTGACCAGTTACATTTAAAAGACTGAGATGTATATTATATGCATAAGACAAAAATACAGCTGATATTCCTGAATTTAATATCTGATTAAATTATAAATAAACCAATTTTGAAAACATAATTATCACTGTTCATTAATTGCATATGATGACTTCAATAAATTTCTGGATTATTCTTTAATCATTTTTACAGGTACAGACAAATGCCTGTAGGAGGTACTATCAAAAGATGATGATGAAGATACCCTTGTGACAATGGATGTTTTGTTGTTATGATGCAATTGAGATTTATGGTTTTTGACACAAGGGACTTTAAATAATGAAGTCAGAAGTCAAATAAGATATGTACAAAGTATACTCTGTTCCATGCATCAAAGTTAATTTTTTTTTTTGGGGGGGGAGGGTAACATTGTTAACACTACAATTGCGAATAATTACATGAGAACTATTCATGCAAATGAAAACCTGGTATATTATTAAAGAATTGTTGATTAAATCAAAATTTTATATTTTAATTCATTTTGAACTCTTTCACAAAATCTGACTGATTGAATATATCCCTGTACCAGTAGCCATCTTTGCACGGTTTTTGCTGACTGTGTATTTAAGAATGCTTACATTACATCATCCAATCTACAACTGTAAAATCTGCCTGTTTAACATGTGACCAATGATGCCTAGAGATAGAGCTGAGATGTTGTGCTGTCCAAGCTCTTTGGACAAACTGGATTTCTTAGATATTGTGAAAGATAGAGATTTTGTGCTTTGCTGTAAATCAGGTTTTCTTCCATATCCCTATTTAAAATGCACTTTCCTTTAGAACCCTCCCCCCCCCCCCCCCCCCCACCACCTCCAAGAAAATAAGAGTGGACAGATTTGTTGGACGGAGTATAGAGCCAAGCTGTGTGATCACAAAAATAAATGCCATGTGTGGTGACAGTATCAGGAATTAATCCTGGAAACTTTGTCCTTGTGATCAAATACCAAACCACAAGGTTAAATCCCACCCTGTTATTCCTGGAAACTTGCTTAATCATGACATTTAATCTGACTGATATTTAAACCACAAAAAACTCAACTAGTTATTCAGATATTATCTCTTCTACTCTGATTTTATCTTATATGCTGCAAATTAAATACAACTGCATTAAAATATATTATATAAAAAAATAAACAAGGGCCAAAGTTTTTTAAACTTGGAAACTCTGGCATCAGTGATGGGGTAGGATGGATGGATGGAAGAAAGAATGGACAGACACAACCTGAACCATTTTAGTAGTACTCCCTTCTTACAGCGGGGGACTAATAAAAAACAACTATTTTTTGCCTTAAAATTCATATCACAGAAATAAATTATTATACTAAGTGTCAATATCAGTGTCATTCCTTTGCAGTGAGACATATGTGCAATGAGACATATATAATGTTGTATCTAAACCTGAACCAACTCTTCAATGTTTCAAGGCATATCTCTCTAAAAAAATCAAAATGATATTTAACAACAAGGATTTGAGATACATGTTGACAGACAGACAGATATACACATTAACAACATAACCTCCCTCAGGTATATCGCTCCATAGAATTTATTGACATAATAATATGTTGAGATATTGCAGGACACTGTGAGACAGACAGACAGAAAGACGGACATGGACTACAACAAAACCTTGAGAATCAAGGTATATTTTAAGGAAATTTTAGTACTTCACAAACCTGTTATGAAGTATTCACTGTCAGCATAAATCAAGGCCATTAGTGCAACTATGATGTGAAAAAAGGTTGAAGGCCAATTCAAAATGCAAGGGACCAGGGTCATTAGAGACATGGGCCTATTAATTTTAAGGCTGAGCCATAACTGGTTGATCTCAAGTTTGTACGTATAGCTTATTTATATTACTGGATATTGTTACGGGTTGACATAAAAGCAGACTGAACTGTCTCGCTAGTGAAGCTTGCTTTGCTAGCGAAGTGGTTGGTATGCCAGACTTGTGCGCCACCAACATGGGTTCGAACCCGGGATTGGCCCAATGTTTTCCCCTGAACAATTTGTCTTCGTAACAATATTATGAATGAATTATGAATGAAAATATGACAAAATATATTATTATTACAGAAATATAATGCAATGTTTGCAAACTCAAACCAGATTCAATTATATAGTGTACAGGCTTGATATGAGAGATAAATGAAATCCTATTATTTACTCATGGGCATGAATTTGATTTTTAGTCTGTGAAAGTAATATAACTTTAAATTTTAGACCTGCCTAAACTCAGAATTATAACTGCACATTTTCCATTTACAACTGCTCCAATGGGGGTGGTCTGGACACTGAAATATTCCCTGTTGAGAATCAAACAGCATAAGCATAAATGAAAATAGCTGATATACCAGTAGTTAAGTCATCAATTTGAACCTCAGTGCTAAGTACTGGTGTGACTGGACCATTTGGACTGATCCGATCAACAATTTTTGAATGGACCAGACAAGACTGGCAACACTAATACTGGACTGCCTACCCCTGAACCAGACCAATAAGGACTGCCCCTTCTGAAATAAAACAGTTTGTGCTATTGCTGAATTTCTTTCATTTGATGTTTCAATCTGCAATTTTTTTTTTAGTATTAAAATCAATCTACCCTTAATTCAAGATTGCTTGACCAGACCAGGCCTGTCCACTGGGATGGTCTGGTCCAGTCTGCACATCTGGTGCTATGTCACTCAATATGATGAGAAAGACCAGCTACACTCCATACAAGTCACGTGTTACCAACTGACCAGCTACACTCCACACCAGTCACGTGTTACCAACTGACCAGTTACACTCCACACTAGTCACATATGTTACCAACTGACCAGCTACACTCCACACTAGTCACATATGTTACCAACTGACCAGCTACACTCCACACTAGTCACATATGTTACCAACTGACCAGCTACACTCCACACTAGTCACATATGTTACCAACTGACCAGTACACTCCACACCAGTCAAATGTGTTTCTAACTGACCAGCTACACTTGACACCAGTCACGTATTACCAACTGACCAGCTACACTCCACACTAGTCACATATGTTACCAACTGACCAGCTACACTCCACACTAGTCACATATGTTACCAACTGACCAGCTACACTCCACACTAGTCACATATGTTACCAACTGACCAGCTACACTCCACACCAGTCACATATGTTACCAACTGACCAGTACACTCCACACCAGTCAAATGTGTTTCTAACTGACCAGCTACACTTGACACCAGTCACGTATTACCAACTGACCAGCTACACTCCACACTAGTCATATATGTTACCAACTGACCAGCTACACTCCACACTAGTCACATATGTTACCAACTGACCAGCTACACTCCACACTAGTCACATATGTTACCAACTGACCAGTACACTCCACACTAGTCACATATGTTACCAACTGACTAGCTACACTCCACACCAGTCACATATGTTACCAACTGACCAGCTGCACTCCACACTAGTCACATATGTTACCAACTGACTAGCTACACTCCACACCAGTCACATATGTTACCAACTAACTAGCTACACTCCACACCAGTCACACATGTTACCAACTTAGAAATGACCACCTACACTTCACACCAGTCACATATGTTACCAACTAACTAGCTACACTCCACACCAGTCACGTGTTACCAACTGACCAGCTACACTCCACACCAGTCATATGTTACCAACTGACCAGCTACACTCCACACTAGTCACATATGTTACCAACTGACCAGCTACACTCCACACTAGTCACATATGTTACCAACTGACCAGTACACTCCACACTAGTCACATATGTTACCAACTGACCAGCTACACTCCACACTAGTCACATATGTTACCAACTGTCTAGCTATACTCCACACCAGTCACATATGTTACCAACTGACCAGCTGCACTCCACACCAGTCACACATGTTACCAACTTAGAAATGACCACCTACACTTCACACCAGTCACATATGTTACCAACTTAGAAATGACCAGCTACACTCCACACCAGTCACGCGTTACCAACTGACTAGCTACACTCCACATCAGTCACATATGTTACCAACTGACCAGCTACACTCCACACCAGTCACATGTGTTACCAACTGACTAGCTACACTCCACACCAGTCACATGTGTTACCAACTGACCAGCTGCACTCCACACCAGTCACGTGTTACCAACTGACCAGCTGCACTCCACACCAGTCACACATGTTACCAACTTAGAAATGACCAGCTACACTCCACACCAATTGAGTACTGGGACAACATAATTTTGATGAATTTGATGACTGAACATTTTAACAGTGACATGTCAACACTGTAAATGTGGGTGCTCCAGTACACTCGCACTTGAAAGGATCAAGTGTCCCCTCACATGAGGGACTCTATTCATTAGCACACCAGGGCCTTCAGTACATTCTTTTGTCTTGTATTGTTGTCATTATGTTGGACATGGTAGCCTAACTCAAAACTCAGGCCATTTCCACTTTGTACATTTTACAGATCTTACTTTAACATCATGGGTGTTATTCTCGAAAAATGTCAGTAGAAGACAAAAAGAGAAATAGGTCAGACACATCTAGTCCTTCCTCTGAATGTTCAGAATATAGTTGTAAAAGAGTTACAATTATTATCTATTAGTTCCTCTGAGAGCAGTTTTCAAGAAGAAATGGGTTCTCCAACACCAGTTACAGATGACAGACTATTAGAAATATTAAATACATTCAAACAAGATATTGTCAGGGAAATAAAAGATTCAATTATTACACAAATTGAGGAAAACATCAAAGAAGCATGTGTGAAACCTTTAGAAATACAAATTAAGAAATTAGAGGGAGTTATAAATGAGCTCAGGGAGAAAAATGAATCTCTGGAAGAACAGTGCAAAAATTCACTTGAGCTCGCCCAGTTAGCAAAAGCCCAGTCAGTGAGCACAGAGCAATATACAAGGAATTCAAACATAAAGATTCTTGGTGCTCCACAGAGGAACAACTAGAAAATTCAAAACAGGTTGCTTTAGACATGTTTAAAAACAAACTGGGTGTTGAATTGTCTTCAAAAGACATTGAAGTGGCACATAGATTAGGACCATATAAAAAGGATATAAATCGGAATATGGTGGTAAAGTTTGTCAATAGAGAGTGTAAACTTACAGTTCTGAAAGAAAGAAGGAAGTTAAAGAATACTGGTGTTACCATAATTGAAGACATGTGTGCCGACATGCAAAAATTATTTAACAGGGTTAAAAATGACGAACGAGTGAAGGATGCCTGGACATGGGATGGCAAAGTGTTCGTCAAAGATGATGCAGGCACAATATTCAAGGTACAATATGGTGAATCCCTAAATGATGTATTCAACAGGGAATAAAAATATGTAGGTGGGAATGCGCCTGAGCGTGACTGATACTATACCTATGTATATCATTGTGAACGTATTGTCTTATTCTGCGTCTTTGTCTATTTTGTATGTAGAATATCGTAAATGGATTAACAATACAACTATAATTCCAATTTATGTCAACAAGTGATTTCAATCTAGATTTTTCAGTTAAGACTTTAAACATTAGAGGTATCCGTGACTACTAAAAGAGAAGGAAAATATTTAATTGGTTAATTAAGCACAAAATGGCGAAAGGAATTACTTTTTTACAAGAAACCCATTCAATTGAGAAGGACATGGGCAGCTGGATTAACCAATGGAGGGGTAAAATATATTTCTCTCACTGTACATCCCGCAGTGCTGGAGTTATCATCTTGATTGGAAATGACGTTGAATTTGAGGAATTTAAAATACATACTGATTCAAATGGCAGGGCCATTATTATACATTGTAATATTCAAGGATCCCCTTTTCTATTAGTTAACACTTATGCACCAAATACAGAGTCCCAGCAGGTTCCCTTTTATAAGAATGTGATTCAACAGATTGATGAAATTAATGAGAACACTGATTTACAAATAATTTGGGGCGGTGATTTTAACCTACATGTGGTGGTAATGTACATAATATGAAAATGAAATCTCTTGATGTTTTACACTCAGCTATGGAGCAGTTTAACCTGTGTGATATATGGCGGGTAAGAAATGAAACAAGTCGAAGATATACATGGCGTTCTGTGAAACCACTCATACAGAGGCGCCTGGATTTTTTTTTAATTTCTTCAGGTTTGCAATCATTCATTAAAAGCTGTAGTATAATTCCTGCAATAGCAACAGATCACTCTGCTGTACATATGCAGTTAAAATCACATTCCATCGAAAAGCATGGTCCATCATTTTGGAAATTAAACAACTCGCTACTAGATGATCAAATGTATATAACACAATTGAAGCAGAACCTAGACGAAAGGATTCAAAATTATGAGAAAAAACAGGATGCCCAATTGCTCTGGGAATACATAAAATTCAAAATTAGGGAATTCACAATTAATTATAGTAAACAGAAGGCCAGTAAGTTTAAAGTAAAGCTCAAAGCATTGGAAGAGAAAATTAAATATCTGGAAACCAAACTTGGCCATGAAGATCTGATTGAATATACCTCTACGAGAGAAGCATTAGAGTCGATGTATGACCATATAACAAGGGGTATTATAGTACGATCTCGAGCCCAGTGGGTCGAACAAGGTGAAAGAAGTTCCCGTTACTTTCTAAATCTTGAAAAAAGAAATAAGGGTAAGTCCGTCATTAGGAAACTTCTAGTTAATAATCAAGAACTTACCAAACAGTCTGCTATTATGGAATGTTTAAAAAAGTTTTACTGTCAAAAATATATACGAACATTGATTACCACTAAAACGGAATGCGAAAATTATTTAAGTATTATAGATCTACCAAAACTGGGGGATGCTGACGTACAGAAATGTGATGGAATTATATAAAAAAAGGAAGTGTTTAAGGCAATTCAAGACATGAAAAATAACAAAGTGCCTGGAAATGACGGTTTAACCAAAGAATTCTATTTATGTTTTTTCTCGGAAATTGGGGATCTATTATTAGATAGTGTAAATGCGGCATATGAAAAGGCACAGTTAAGTGTGAGCCAAAGAAAAGCTATTATTACACTTTTGGAAAAGAGTGGTAAAGATAACCGTTTAATTAAGTCATGGAGACCAATCAGTCTACTCAATGTAGATGCAAAGATTATCAGCAAGGTACTTGTGCACAGAATGATTGCGTTATTGCCAAAACTCATTCATAATGATCAATATGCATTCGTTAAAAACAGATTTATTGGTGAGCCTATTCGTCTAATTTCAGATATGTTATATTATACAGATAAAGAAAATGTAGAAGGCATTTTATTGGGGGCTGATATTGAGTCAGCATTCGATCATTTGGATCATGAATTCATGTTCACTGTTTTAGAAAAGTATGGGTTTGGAGAGTCATTTATACGATGGATAAAGATACTGCACAATAATGTTCAAAGTGCAGTGGTCAATAATGGTTCAGTACGGATTATTTTACTTTGACTAGAGGTACCCGGCAAGGGGATACCTTAGCCCCTTATCTATTCATATTGTCTGTTGAAGTTTTGGGAGCCTTAATAAGAAGTAATACAGCTGTTAAAGGAATAAAGCTTAGAAATTTAGAAATTAAACTATGTATGTATGCTGATGATATTACATTATTTTTTAAAGATATTGAATCTCTGAGGAATGTTTTGTCTATCTTTGATGTTTATGCTACGTATTCATCATTAAAGATAAATCTTGGTAAATCTGAGGTTTCCTGGATGGGAAAATGGAAGAACAAATCAGATGATCCTTTTAATCTTAAATGGATTAATCTGTCCAAAGATTCTATGAAAATACTTGGGATATATTTCTGTTACAATATAAAACTGTCAAATGAACTAAACTTTTCAAGAAAACTGTTACATTTTAAAAGTGTACTGAAACTGTGGAAAAGTAGACAGTTAACTGTATATGGGTGCTTGGAAGTAGTCAGAACCTTTGCCATCTCAAAAATATTATATGTATTGAATATGTTAGATCCACCACATGGTTTTATCAGAGAGGTCCAAGGTACGGTAAACAGTTTTGTTTGGAAAGGGAAAAAAGCAAAAGTTAAATTTAGCACAGCAGTTGGGCAGTACACTAATGGAGGTCTTAAATTACCAAGTGTCGAGGCTAGATACAAGACACAGCGTGTAATATGGGCATCTAATATACTGAATAAATTCAATGGAATCGCCAAAATGCTTCTTAATGCATTCTGTAGATCTATTGGTGGTTTGCAGTGTATTCACAAGGACTTTGAAATGAAATGTTTTCCAAATGTCTGTGCACCATTCTATGCGTCTTGTTTTAAGGAATGGTATCAGTTTTTAAAAAGTTCATATACAGGTATAGAGGATGTATCAAAACAATTTATATGGAACAACAGACATATCAAGGTGAATGAATGTTCAATATTCTATAATGATTTATTCAGGAACAACATCAGGTGCGTGAAGGATTTACTAGATAGTAAAGGTTCATTTAAATGTGTAACACAGATAGCAAATGAGTGTTCAGGTGTTTCCAAGGATTTGGTGTGTTTCCAGTTGAACTGTATCATAAGTGCTATACCAAGTGACTGGAAAAGAAAAATCAGAGATGGCACTGAAAAAAATTCAGATACTAGTACAGATGCATCTGTGACAACCCAGAAGAGCAAACATGTATATGAAAATATGATATCACTTATCTATCAAAGTCCTACTTCTTTAAAACATATTTGTGGGGTTGGTCATGTTGAGTGGCAGCTGGTATTTGATAATGTATATAAATGCACCAACAATACATATATGAGAGAATTTCAATTTAAAATCATTAATAACTACCTACCTGTGAATAAGAATCTTTACAAGTGGAACTTGGTTGATTCACCAAGATGTAGCTATTGTTTTTTTCATAATGAGTCAATCGACCATCTATTTTACTCTTGTTCTGTAGCAAAAAATCTTTATCTCAGAGTTCAGCAATGGATAGGGCAAGTGAACTATGTACTACCAGAATATACAAAATCTATTATAATTTATGGTTACCTACCTGCATGTACAAAAACTTTGCTCACTAATACTATTTTGCTTATATTTAAATATGTACTGTATTATAAGAGAGATGCTACAACTCCTCACCTGTTTGAGACTCTACGGCTGAAACTGAAAGATGTTCAAAATATTGAAGGTCATATAGCAAAACATAATAGGAAAACAGATCTGCATCTGCAGAAGTGGTCACCAATTATGCAACTTTTAACTTAATTCATATTTGATCATCTACAATGTACAATTTATAATACACGGTATTCTGTAAAGCTTTGTTTAATGTTTAATGTTGTCCAGATATATGGATGCATTCATTTATGCCAGGCAATTACTACATCTTGCAAACACTGATATAAATGTGTCCTTGTCAATGTCATAATGTTTCAAGTGGTTATGCTCATGAAAAAACGATCAGTAGTTCGTTTAATTAATGATACTGGATCCAACCATAAGGCTGACGTAAGCAAGTTGCTTGCCCTCTCATCTCTTGCAGTGCTGAGGGACAGGCTTTGCCACCACCGGGTGTTTAGCTTTGTTGGTATGGGCCATGTTGGGTTTTCCATGAGCAAAGTTCAATATTCGATCAAACTGATTGTGTTTATTATATGTACAAATATGTATGTGGTTTACATTTGTATGTAAATACTGTGTCACTGTGTATACTGTCATCATGTATATCGTTTGGTTAATAAAAAAAAAAAAAAAAAAAAAATACACTCCACAACAGTCACACATGTTATCAAATGAAACCCCATAGCTATGTATAAATTAAAAGTCAATTTAGGTGAAGGAAGATTCTGAATATGCACCTATTGACCTGGCTATGATACATAGGCAAGTGGAGATGACATTAACGTAGTATAGGTACAATGTTCTATCTAATTCCTGGCGTGTACTAAAATGACTTTTTGTGCATAAGATGTCAGCTGTATAATTAATGGCTATGAAGACAGAATTAAGATTTCCAATAACTGTGACAAGGCAAAAAGTAAAAGTCACGGCAGTTACCGGTACTTTGCACTTCCTCTTTGTTCACATGTTACACGTTAATTATAATGAATTCCTTATGAACCTGAGTGACTGCACTTTTCCTCACAAAGGTAAAACACAAGACAGTGTTAGTGAAAGTGAAACAGTCCTTTGTGTCAAGTTATAATTTGATGAGTGGCCTGTTTGGGAATAATTCATGTCCAGCTTCTTTAGTTTATTTTTTTTGTACCCATGAGGTTTATAATTATGTTTAACTCCTCTCTGACTGATGTCCTGTTTTGTGGAATTATCAACGTCTTTTTCCTGTGGTTTTTAGTTTACGATATGTCACGGCATACATATATCTACATGATTATTTCATGAGTGTCCTGTTCAGGAGATGATATATGTTGTGTTAATTACGCATGTTGTATGCATTCTTCCATTTAATGAGACAGCAACTTGAAGTCATGCATCAATATCCTCTAAATAAGGCCACAAAAAGTAAAATATCCTTAGGACTCTGGGACCAAAAGATTTATCACAGAAAGAATATTTTTGTATGTACCAGTCAGAGAATTTACATGTTTATTTTGGGAGCTTGCATGAAGGACGGTGATGTAATCTAGTCCACACCATCAGGGTATCAGTCAACGAACTTCAATTCAAAGTCAGCCTTCTTCAAGTCCAAGTCATTAAGAACCTGAATTCAAGTCTGAGTCCAATACAAATATCCATACTTAGAATTTTAAATCTGAATTTCAGTTAATCATGTACGTTTTTATGTAAGTTTACACATGCTTTTACCATGATGATTATTTGAATTTAGCTCCCAATTACAAGCTTAAGTTTAAATTAGGATATACATGGTGTAGCTTTTTGGTAATATTCAGTCAGCAGTTTGCATTTGTATGTCTTTTTAATATGTAACATTTTTTTCTACTGGACTTGAATTGGACTTGACCAGATATCTCGTGTCCTTACCTCAGAGTTTAAGTACAAGTCTGAGTCCATGTCCAGGTCCTTTTAAAAGTGTACTCGAGTCTTGACTCCAATCCAAGTCTAGACTCGAGTCCTACATCACTAATGAAGGATACAAAAATGTGCTGCCATTCTTGTAATGGTGCAAAAGAAGCAAATGAACAATGAAATAAATAATTCATTTTCCATGATACCTTTGAGGATACACTGAAGGGATTAATGCAAGAGCATGAGTTAGCAATATCACCAAGGACTTTGTGTTCATTCACAAAAAAAACAAGTGAATTCATGAAATTAATGTCCCCCGCTTTGGGCTCTTGTTGTTTTTTATGCTTAATAACAGACCGACAGGCAGAGTGACAGACAGAGAGACAGATAGACATAAGCCAGACACTTCAAAACAAATCCCAAACAAGGTAAGCATGAGAGAAATCACTGACCAACATTTGAATGAGATCGGATAATATTTAGGAAAGTTTTGGCACGGAAACGAAAACCTGACAGAAGGACAGACAAAGTGACAGACAGACAGACAGAATCCAGACACTCCAAAACCAGTCCCACCCAAGGTAAGCATGAGAGCAATCACTGTCAAAATTTGAATGAAAATGGATAATATTTAGGAACGTTTTCACACGGAAATGAAAACCTGACAGACAGACAGACAGAAGCCAGACACTCCAAAACCAATCCCTACCAAGGTATGCATGAGAGAAATGACTTACCAAGATCTGAATGACATCAGATAATATTTAGGAAAGATATGGCACAATAACAAAAAACCTGATGGACTGACAAACAGAGGGACAGACAGACAGACAGACAGAGAGACAGATGCCAGACACTCTGAAACCAATCCCAAACAAGGTCAGCATAAGAGCAATCACTGACCCAAATTTGAATGAAATCGGATAATATTTAGGAAAGTTATCTCACGGAAACGAAAAAAACTGACTAACGGACAGAGAGACAGACGGACAGACAGCTAGACGGACAGATAGACAAACCCAAATCAATGTCCCCCGCATCCGTGGAGGGGGGACGAAAAGATTAACAAAAAAAGCTGTGATTCAACAGAAATTTTTTTGTGTGGCCTAACCTTCATAGCATATACAGTACCTCAGCTGCATGAAGCCTATACCAGTACAGCCGGATACAAACTGTCAAAATGTGCAATACCAGGATATCACTGCTGAAAGTGCTTCACCTTTTTCTGTTACGACTGACTGATAATCAGACATCACTTCCCTGTTCCTGCTAAACTGCCTGTCTCCAGACAACTTTATGTTATAATAAATTATCAGAATTCCTATGATGTTTTCTGTTGATCCTCAGATGTAAGTGGCAACTATCATGTTTTAACCTCCCCATGTGTGTGTATGTGTGTATTTGTAACAAGCATTTAACAGTATGAATCTCTTTCTTAGCTGTGTGTTGATCACAAATCATATGTATGAGAATTCAGCTGTGTTTTATTCTAACTGCATTTAAATTCTGCCGTCATTGATACAACCGTTAGATTGTATGATTTATCCCTTTTCTGTTTTATACCTATCCTTATCTTTATGTACATAACCCTGATGTCTGACTTTGACAGTCCTGTACTGTAAGGATTACATGCTGTCAGCCATAAGTAATCAAGTCAGTATAACAAAATACAGACAAGCAATGATACTGATGATAAATGTGCTTGCCAAAGGAAATGAAACTGACCATGCAAAAAGTAAATATTACACTTATGACCTTTGAACCTGGTGACCTATGACCTCAGTGATGACCACAACTGTGGAAATACAGTGAGTTACCACTTTCAAATTTTGCCTGTGTTTGTGGGCAGGATTTTAAGAAATCGGCAGGAAACTGATTGTTTGTGATATTGTGATGACATGCAGTCAGTCTATACAAGTAAACATATTATGACACTTATCTCAAACATAAACAAATTTCTTCTGTTTTCATTATCAAGTAAATAATGGAACACTTTTAGATAAACAAATGCATCTCGGAAGTTAGATACACTTCCTCTGAGATGCGAGGATCCTGTTATCTTAGATGAGGACAAACAAATTCATTCAAGATCCTGGTGACATGCTTTGAGAGTGCTGCCCTCCAGCTGTCAGATGAAACACTAAGATTACCCATATTCTTACCACACAAATACAGATAAATTTTCCAAATTATTGGTGTGCCAATTAATTGATTTTTATCAATGATTGGTCATTTTCTTACAAAATCAATTAATCAGTTGCATTTTTGCATTATTGATCAAAAACAATTATATATGTACATCAAAAAGAAGTCATTTTATCAAAATTAAATATTCTTATTTTGTCAATGATATACAAAAGAAAGTGCATAAAGCAGCAAACAACATTAAAACTTAACCTTGTGCAAAGAATAAGTGTCAACAACCGGGGCATTACCTTGAACTTTCAGCGTGATATATTACTTAGACAGAATTTATATTGTTAATATTTTAGGTATAATTCTATACAACATATTTCATGGTACTATATATGGTCCATAAAATAATTGATTAATAATTAATCATTGGTTGTGGTTTATCTTTAAATCATCAAATATGATTTTACAAATGATTTCTATCATTATTACAAATACATATATATTTTTTATACAACACCGCTTTAAAGAAAAAGGAAAATGATCTGAAATAACAATTCAACTTATGCTTCAATAAATCCGATAAATTCAAACTTGCATTTGACAGAGATGCGGAAGAAAATTTTATTCTTGAAAGGAAAAGTGAGATGGGACACATTTGCCAACTGGGCAGATTACCAAGAAGAGGCTGGGGTTACACAGGGAAGTATCTTTGCTTCCATAAACAGATGTTCAGCTCATTTTTTCCCGTCAGAAATTTGTCTGAAAGTGGTGCACCTTGTTTTTCCTTGGAAAGATAGAATCGTAACTTTCTCTTTCCAAGAATTTTATATAGATGTCACACAGATCAGGATTGAGATGAAGGAGACTCTTAAAAGAGTAATTTGTTATAAATCCCATGATAGGAAATACAGGGCTAAAAAACTTAACCTTGGATTTCAGTTTTTTCCCCATTTAATGCAAATGTTTATATTTTTTATAAGTTATATATACAAATAACAATTTATCCTTTTAAAAAGTTATGTAAATTCAAAATAAGAATATGCTTTTATGGAATTTTTTACAATAAAAACAAACTTGGTATTTATCATCAAAGCATACAAATTTTAAACAAATAATTTAATAAACAATATATGTTACTTTGAGAACATGTATCTGTCATTTATGAACTTGTTGTGGATTTAATATCCATCAGCTCTACCTACCCTAAATTTCAAACCAAGAAAAATAAAAGGAACCATCAATACAAACTTAACTCTCTATAAATAAGTCATTTAATCAAGTCTGGACTTTGGACTCAAGTCCACTTCTTTAAGGACTCTGACTTTGACTTAAGGGTCCTAGATTTGGATTGAGGGTCCTGGATTTGGACTTACACTCAGACTTGGCTGTAAGGACTTGAGTAATCAGGCCAAGTCCATCTCAATTCCAGGAGGAAAATGTTCTTTCTCATACTATAAAGACTTCTATACAAGCGCAAACTGCCAAACAGAATATTATGCCTACAAAAAGACTATATTTATTAAGCTTTGAAATGGCACTGGGAGCCTAATATATTTAAATATTGAAGTAAAAAGTTTGTGTAAACAAACATTAAAATACACATTATCTCAAATTTCCAATTACAAATTCTTTAAGAAAGGAAACTGACTTGGACTTGGACTCAGGTTCCATGTAACACAGACTTTAAGGTGGTCCTGGATTGGAACCTCAAGGACTCTGAATTGCACTTGGACTCTGGATGTTGTTGACTTAACTACATCACTGCTTTAAATTAAATTTCTCATGAGAGAAGATAAAATTTAAGCATATGTATAAGCACTTCAATTTATAGAAGATAAGGAGTGTTGATTAGATAATATGGATACATTTGAAGTATTGGAAGAGGTCTGCTCTTTGGTTTTTTTTTTTAAAGACTTGTTTATTCGGAGGCAACTGCCTCCATTTATTTTAATGCTTGCTTAACTAAGTATTGTGTACATCTGCAGAATTCCATTCCGTTTTTCGGACCATGTGACAGGGATTTACACACGATACTTCTGGCATCAACCAGGCTTGGTGTATCACTCCTAGGGGCCAGGGGTGTGTGTCATCCCCATTGCTGGATCATAACACTGTGGAACCCCAAAAAGGTGCACTCATTTATGAGAGAAACACGACTGTTGGGCACAGTCTCCCCATAAAGCCTGCAGAGCCCTCACAGGGGCAGCCCGTGACAAATCTCAGCACCTCAGCTGAGATTTGAACTCATGACCTCCTGGTTTTGAGCCCTGTGCTAAACCGTGAACCACAGAAGCCGGTTATGCTCTCTGGGTGTTGATATTTTTTTCTACTGTAAAATCTGTAAATTCTACGTATGCCGACATAGCTTAAACCTTCAAGACCATTATTATTCAGGGACCAATGATGATAAACTTGAGGAAACAATTCTTTACACACTCTTCTATTAAGGACACTAACCTATTATTCACATTTGTTGAAGTCCTGACATATTTCATAAACCTTGATAAATATAACCCTGATATTGGTATCTCTGTAATTGTAAATAAAAAGGATCCAATTATAAGCAGATACATTGGCAAAGAAGGGTTTATTATATGATCTGGGTAAATCTAAGTAATTATAGAAGTACTCCCTCTAAGAGCAGTGTTTAGTTAGTCTTGTGTTCAATTTGTTGATCTATATATTCTAGATACAGAGACCTGAGTTCAGACCTTCAAGATCACAAGGATACAGGGTCCACTGAATGATAATCCAAGGAATCCTTTCTCTATTTATTATCTATTTACATACAACTCATTCAGTCCATATTGTCTCTGGTACTTGTGTCTCTATATCACTGCATTAAAGATTAATGTCAATCCCATGCCAGTAATAGAGATAAGGCATTGTACTTACTTTGTGTACTGTTAAAGGCTAAACCAGCGTGATAAATTCAGTGATCGAAGATGATAATATTACTATAGTCTATTCCATCCATTCATGTCCACCTGTTGTATCTATGAATATTTTTTTAGTTATATTTCAAGTGAAAAAATGGTTATGTATGGTAGAAGAATAAAGTGTCTAAATTTTACAAGGTAAACAAATACCTACCTTACACCTTATTTGACAAAAAAGAATTGTTTAAAAATATGATAGATTAGTCTTCATTTTACAACATATAAGCCCCACTACAGCTGCTGATTGGATGATGTCAAGTAAACACTGTAAAAAATATAACCAGATGAAACAAAGATGGCTACTTATGTCGGGACACATCTGATCTGTCAGATCTTTGTAAAGATTAAAAGAACTGTGAAACATAAACTGGAGATTTCTTTATTCTTAATTGTCATATAAGGTCATCACTTCCATATGCAGAAGTTCAATTTATTGAACAAAATTAAACTTTTCAGAAAATTATCTACAAAAAAAACACAGGTGGAAACAGGTTGGTGGAACAGAGAACCATATTATATTTAAAATTTCAGAGTCATGAGCCTCATCTACTGTGGTTGGCTTCATATTCGTGAGGCAGAAATTTCACGATTTTTCCATTTTTAATGTTTCGCGAGGGTCTCATTTTCGCGATCTCACCAGAACCTATATCAAATCTTTGGTAAAGCCACACCTGTGTGTATTATAAATTAAGAATAATTCATGATCTTGTGATATTCTTCTCATATAAGGATGGCCCACACACACAGCACAGGTTCTTTAGTTCAAATTAAGGGGAATTTTTTCCCTACACCTGCATGGATGTAATTTATATTAAGATTTCTCACTGTTCTAACCTATTCCCATACAAGTATTGGCTACACTTATTAAGAAGGATATACTCAGTTGGCCATTTATTCCAGAGGGTGTCATTTTCGCGATTATTTCCCATTCGCGAATATCGCAAAATTAAAACCCTCGCGAACAAAAAGGCAACCACAGTATGTAAATAGATATTTATAGATTTGCAGATTGGCCCCTATGCATGCAAAACATGATATCTGATCCCCTGACAGGGATGACTACTATAAAATATTCTCTCTGCCAAAAAGAAATTACTATGATTCCATCAATGGCAAATGTCACTGAATATAAATATTATAAAACAAAAAAGGTATTAAAACTATAAAAAGGTATTTAAACTATTTTTAACTTACAAAACCATAAAATTAAGTTTCCAGTTTTAAGGAATGATTTTATCCAACCATTTACTCAACATGAATTTAAGGAAAAGGAAGAAACAAAGAGTGGTAAAGGCATTTCCTCAACACCACATTCAATGTGTAACAACCTTAGACATAACCACAAATCTATTTCCTATCTAATTAAAATAGAAAGAGAAACTCATAAATTAAAGGACTGATGTCAGCAAGATTGACCGATATCATGAGTAATCCTCCCTGGTGTGTGTCACCCAATGTGAATTCGCTGAACTATGGATGAATAAAATAAATCATCATGTGTAAGGTACTGTAATCAGGTAAAACAGGAAACCATTCCTTTAATATAGTCTGTTTCATCCCCCCATGTCTATCTGTTTTTTGCTATGAAAATTTTTATTAGTTACATTTCAAGGGAAACAATTATAGTGGAGAGTAGAGGATTAAAAGACCTATAGTCTGTTCCACCAACCCTGAAATACTGTTTTTTCACGTTTTCTTTTCTACCTTGAAATATAATCTGTGTTCTTAGCAATATGGTGAATGCCTAGAAAACAACCTAATTTTATATGAAGTCAGTGATAATGTATTAAAAACAACTTACATCACTACGCTGAGGTGTTGTTTACTTTATGTAAGAAGTGCATAGCTAACTTGGCCAAACTGAACGGCGTTGTATGTGAAATCTTTGCCGTCATAATGGAATGACGTAACCGTGACGTCACCGTCCTCGCGTGGAATTTCCTAAATAAACATTATGAAGAGGTCAGCAGGTGTCAGTCACCGTGTTCAGTGGACCTAGTCCATCTCTGGACCCTTGTGTCCTATGTTAGACCTGATGGACGGACACGTACGTGTCCGTCCATCAGGTCTAACATAGGACACAAGGGTTCAGAGATGGACTACAGTAGACCCAGCTAGGCTCCGATATCTTATAAGATATATAAGTATATATACTGTATACTGCCCGTCTTTTAACATAGTACACAGTGCCCTGGACATGGCCAGGCAGGCAGTTTCATTCATGTAGCCTGTGGTCCAACTTGTCATTATATACACCCGACATAAAAGGCATAATTATCCAAAACTGACGCAATTTATATTGCTTATTTTTATCCACGCATCATATGTGTCTGAAGAACATTATTCATCATTGTTACCAGAGCCTGAGGTAAATCCTCTTTAAACCAGTGTTTTGCACTTCCGGGAATCCTGTTCTAAGAGGAGCCAATATATTTTGTAAACTTGTAATACACGCGGGCAGTACCCTGTCATGGGAGGCGATGTAAGCATCATGGCTCCATGGCAGCAAAAACTGTGGGTAACAAAGCAAGGATTGCAAATTAAGAAAATGAAAAGCTACCGTCCGTTTAATAGTCATGGTATTGAATTCACGAAATGAATTGTGATTTTATCATAAATACTCCATTTGTTTATCAACAAAATTCAAAAGAACAGGTACATTTATAACATATCAATATGTCAAACCCCTTTTCAAATATTGTACTGTTCTAGCGAAGCTGAAACATTGTCCTATGAGGTTCGATCATTCGTTTATACATCGCCAATACTTTTCCTGTTATTGTGACCATGTATAAAATAGGGTTGACGCATCTTCACCCATTGTTTTATGGAAATGTTACTAATTTTCCTCCCAGTAAAGCTTGATGAACAGGATATGATGAAACACGTTTCGTTCGTTTATACAGAATGAGGATGCCGGGCTTTTTTTTAACCACTTCATAGTTTCATAGTTCAACTGCATACATACATAGATATGCGGCGGATGTATCAAGTGTTTTTTACTTGTCACCTTTACACAAAAGATTGCGAAAATTTCTTTGCGAATCTACGTATTCTTGACTCCGTGAAACCTGTATATATATATGGGCCAGGCCACTTAAAATGGCCCCAGCCAGTGATCAGAGTGAAGTGGATCCATACAACACATGACATATATTTGATAATATTTAAGACTTAAACTCTCATGTCTACCCAGGTCAAAAAACAGTATCATAAAATATATGCAAAAGCCAATCTGTAGTAAAGGCTCAATGTCAAGCCACTCCAGATTTGGTTTTTGTTTAAAATTTCATTTTGCACACTAATTTAGCTAGCTGAAACCGTGTTTTGTTTCAGAATTTCAAAATTCACAAGAAAACATTGGATATCGTAAAAAATGTTTATTTTCGGACATTGTTTCATATAATATGCCGACGGCAAGGTGTGTAAATTTTACTAAATTACTGATTCTGTAAAATACTCTGATGAGTATACCTTAATTATTATATCTAGAAATAAATGATCAGTAAAATTAAATATGTACCTGTAGATCACATGGAAACATTATACCCTCAAATTGGGACAGCCAGTAATAGGATAATCACTCTTTTCCTTATAATTCTTTGCCTTAGCAGATGAACAAATAATTTTTCCACATACAAAAATTACATATCATCGTGTAGGATTTTTCCAGCTGAATTGAATACTGTTGGAATTAAAGGTTGAGGACAATTTATAAGGGCCTGGGGTCATTTCAGTAGCCTTGCCCGTATACTGGCTTCTTGGTACCCCCCACTTATAAGGAACTGGTCGGAATATTCTCCTAACTTCTGACCGTTCCGGGCGTATTTGCAGTGCGATATAGACGATCCCATTTCAAGGTTGGAATTACGCAAGACATTAATTATAATGTTTATTCTGGCCCGTAGGTTATGCCTAAATTAAGGCAGAAAAAAAACTTCATATTTAAAAAAAGGAAGTGATAATGAATATGTTTCTGATATTACCAATAAATTCAGAGCAGGCCTTTAGCAACACCAGAATTTCCTTTTCCATGGAAATCGTACAAAACAAACCAACGCAAGGCTAATCAAATATTGTGCTTGTGACAGAGGCATTTATGTTAACTTGGCCAGGAATGGGTAATGTATTCAAATGACTGTCACTGAGGAATTGTTTATTTATGATTAAAGAAAACAAGAATTCACTTAAATCAACAATTTTAACCCCTGCGGAGCTGGAAATTGACATTAGATTGAATGGACTGTGTGACCTCTGCTGAGAGAGCCGCCAGTGATACATTGTAAAAGGTGATGGTGCGTTGGGACTTGCCTGGAGAAAATTTATAGGGCACACATGTGTACCCAAGTTTTACCGTTTTAACCATTTATATTGTGAATGTTATAAACACTGCTTGTAATCACTGATAATTTCATAATAATAGTAATTTTGCATTGATATTTAAATTATGGGTGATGGTGGTGGAAATAACACTTGAATGGTGTCACTGTTATAAGTACATTCAGGTGATACATGGTTGTTTTGTGATGCATGGATACCGATACCTTTTAAGCCGAGATGTTGCAGTTATTGTTGATGTAAATGTATCAGGTTTTTTCAAACTTAAAAGAAGCTCCTATGACTCTTATACAGCGTATCGAAGGGAGAGAGCAGGGGTGCCATTCATCGTTCATGTACAATCATATGATATAACAGGGGCTCCATACATTTATTAATGATAGTAACATGCTAGCTGCTATAATTGTTTGACCACCTAACATTGCCAAACAGCGGGATTCTATCTCCTGCAAAATGGAACACCGCTTATGACGTCACGCGCGTGCGAGGCAGAATCTTGTCAGTTGACCATGCACAAAATGTCGTAAACAGCCCGCGAGTTTCTCCTGGATTTTGATTTCCGTTCATTTCAGGCTATTCATCTCGGGTATGTGGCATTTTTTCTGTCAGAAAATTAGGTCGCGTTCTCAATTATCTCTGTACCAAAAATCTTTGTTCGTTCTCAATTCTTTTAAAAATGATCGCGAAAAAACAGTGTTTCACGGTTGGTGGAATGGACTATAATTGTCAACAAGGTAACCAAATTCTTACCTTGAGCCTTATTTGAGTAACAGAATTTTCTGAAACTATGAGAAATTAGTCTACATTTTACAACATATCAGACCCACTTAAGTCGGTCAAGGTCATTAGTCACATGCAAAAACAGCCTCAACTAACAGCTGCTGATTGGATGATCTCATGTAAACACTCTAAACAAGGGACCCATGGGTCACAGCGCTCAGCTGTTATATATGATAAAAAATATGATTTGGGAAAGAGGCACATGCTTGTTTTGTGTGGTAATAAATATAAGCTTTATTATGAGTTGTTGGTGTTTAGCTTATGTATGATTTTGATAGTATCTTTGGAGACAGGAAAGAGAATTGATTTCATTTATTTTATTAACAAATGGAGTGCTATTGTCACACAGATTTTGACTTGGCCATATAACTTATAAGCAGCACATATTATAAAAGAGTTTAACTATTTATAAAAATTTAATAACAAATATTGTGCCAATTTTTATTAAAACTGAAAATTATTATAACTGAAATGATTATTGAAATAATATTATAGAATATATTCTTTTTCAGAACTTTTGAAAACTTTATTGGGGTCATTAAACCCGAAAAGGGGACAGACATCGAAATCATGAAACTCAAAACTCTTATAAACTATATATCTGCTGACGTGTTTGATTTTATTGCTGAGGCGGAAACATATACTGCCGCAATAAAAATGCTCAACACCCTATACGTGAAACCTAAAAATGAGGTATTTGCACGTCATGTTCTTGCCACTAGACGCCAGGAGGCTACTGAAAGCCTTGATGCATATATGCAAGTTCTGAAGTCACTGAGTAAAGAATGTAATTTTCAGGCCGTTGATGCAGATCAAAACCGGAATGACTACATTTGTGATGCCTTCATTAATGGACTACAGTCTAATTCCATACGCCAAAGGCTTCTAGAAAACACAACTCTGACACTGCAGACTGCTTTTGATCAAGCCAGATCACTTGAGAGTGCTCAAAAACAAAGTGCAACTTATCACTCGTCCTCTTACATGCTGAATGCCGCCACAAACAAACCACTTAGCACAGGCAAGGAAAGTTCTTTGTTTCCAGATGAATGTGATTCCCGTCCTAGTGACAATCTAATGGCAGCGGCCACAAAAAAATCTAGCTGTTTTTTCTGTGGAAACCCACGGCATCCTCGGAGTAGGTGCCCTGCTCGAGATGAGGTATGCCATCGATGTCAAAAGAAGGGGCATTTCTCAAAAGTTTGCAGGTCTGCACCAAGTAAGAATGCGTCAGCTATTGTCCCTTCTACACTTGCAACAGTCACTGCTACAACTGGAACAAGTAATTTACAGAGAACACTGGTTAAGTGCAAACTAAACGGTCAGTATGAAACTGTTGTTTTGCTAGATACAGGAAGCTCTGACAGCTATATAGACACTGAGCTGGTGAAACAACTGAACATTGACTTAATACCTTGCCTCAGCAAAGTGAAAATGGCTGACTCCTCACTCAATGTAGATATTGAAGGATACTGCTATGTTACAGTTAGTTTGCTAGGGCAGGAGTATACTCAAGTAAAGCTCCTAGTTCTTAAATCTCTCTGTGCTCCAGTGCTGCTAGGCCATGACTTTCTTGGACAACACTCCTCCTTAGAAGTTGCGTTCGGAGGATCAAGGCCCCCACTCAGGTTGAACTCTGTCACCCCTGCTTCTGTGAGTGCACCACCACTTTTTAAACACCTCACAGCTGACTGCCACCCAATAGCTGTGAAGTCTAGACGCTTCTCAGAGGAGGACCGCAACTTCATCCGTCAGGAAGTAAATAGGTTGCTAGAACACAAAATCATTGAACACAGTGAGTCACCCTGGAGAGCCCAAGTTTTGGTTACCAAGGATGAGAGACACAAAAAAAGGATGGTGGTTGATTATTCCCAGACTATCAATCGTTTCACTCAACTTGACGCATACCCCCTTCCGAGAATCGATGAAATGATTGAAAATATCGCTCAGTTCCGCATCTTCACTACCCTGGACTTGAAGAGCGCCTACCACCAAGTACCTATCCTTGAACAAGAGAAACATTTCACTGGTTTTGAAGCCGACGGGAAACTCTATCAGTTCACTCACATTCCATTTGGTGTGACAAACGGTGTGGCTGCGTTTCAGCGGACAATAGATAATATAATCGCAGAAAAAAAGCTATGCGGAACCTACGCTTATGTTGACAATGTCACTGTTTGTGGCATGAATCAGCAAGAACATGACGACAATCTCCAGAAATTCTTGCAAGTAGCAAATCAAAAGAAGCTAGAATTCAATGAAACAAAGACTGTATATTCTACAGAAACACTGAACATCCTAGGCTACACAGTCTCACATGGCAGTTACAGACCTGACCTAGAACGTTTAAGACCATTGCTTGAGCTTCCTCTTCCCCAAACAAAAAAGGAACTTGAGAGAGTATTGGGTATGTTCTCTTACTATGCTCAGTGGATCCAAAACTTCTCCACTAAAGTGCATCCACTGGTCTCATCTCAGTCATTCCCTCTAGCCAAGGAAGCTGTTGAAGCATTCAGAGCCCTGAAACAGGACATAAGCTCAGCAGTAGTAGTAACAGTTGATAGGGATGTTCCCTTAGTCGTAGAGACAGATGCCTCTGAGTTTGCGATTGCTGCTACTCTCAATCAAAATGATAGACCTGTTGCCTTTTTCTCACGAACACTGAATGCCTCTGAACGCCGCCATCCAGCTGTAAAAAAGGAGGCATACGCTATCGTGGAAGCACTGAGAAAGTGGAAACACTACCTGCTTGGAAATCATTTCCAATTAGTGACTGATCAGAGATCTGTCAGTTTTATGTTTGACAAACAGAACAGAGGAAAGATCAAGAATGAAAAGCTCCAAAGGTGGCGCATTGAACTTGCAAGCTACAGTTATGACATTGTGTACAGATCAGGAGAGAAGAATGTAGCACCTGATACTTTCTCTCGCATTCAGTGCTCCATGGTTACAAGTGATGAGAAAACATTGAAACATCTCCACGAATCTCTGTGTCATCCAGGAGTGACTAGAATGATTCATTTTGTGAAATGCCGTAACCTCCCCTACTCAGTTGATGACATTCGCAAGTTGTGTAGTTCTTGCCCTGTTTGTGCTGAGCTTAAACCTCGATATCAGAAGTTTCAAGGCAAATTGATAAAGGCCACCCAACCACTGGAGCGACTCAACATAGACTTCAAGGGCCCTTTGCCCTCCAGCAAAAAAAAACCGCTATCTGTTAGTAGTCATTGATGAGTACTCACGTTTTCCTTGGGCCTATCCATGTCCTAATGTTGATGCTGACTCTGTTATTAAGTGTCTTACATCTCTCTTTTCCACTTTTGGATTGCCAGCATATATTCACTCTGACAGAGGAACTGCATTCATGTCATCAGAACTAACAAACTTCCTGCATAGTCGAGGTGTGGCCACTAGCCGTACAACTGCTTACAATCCGCAGGGAAATGGGCAGACTGAAAAGTACAATGGTGTTATCTGGCGTCAATCTTGCTCTCAGGTCCCATGACCTTCCTGTCGCAGCTTGGGAACATATGCTTCCAGATGTCTTACATTCTCTGAGATCCCTGCTGTGTACCGCAACCAATGCAACTCCACATGAGAGAATGTTCGGGCATCAACGCCGTTCAGTAAGTGGTTCTTCTGTTCCGACCTGGCTGACCAAACCTGGGAAGGTGCTACTACGTCGTCATGTTCGGGCTAGCAAATATGAACCTCTAGTAGAAGAGGTTGACCTACTGCAGGCTGCTAATCCAGCTTACGCCCATGTTCGTTTACCTGATGGGCGTGAAACTACCGTTTCTGTGAGACACCTGGCACCTAGGGGCGACCCGAGTCCATCCATTGTTGGAAATGAAGAATCTGCTCTTCCTGATGTAACAGACAGGGACCATGAATCTGCAAACAAAGATGCTGTCACACCAAGTGCCCCTGTTACAGCTCAGCCAGAGACACTCACTCCTTTTCTACAGACCGAGGAATCTGTAAACTTCCCTGCGGACTCTGTCCCTGCCAGATGCACTCGCTCTGGACGAGAATACTAAATCTTACCCTACCGGTGCTTTGCTCCGGCCCAGAATCTTAAAGATTAACTTTTAAGAATGTCCCTTACTGAACAGATTCTCATTTGTCTTCAAGAAGTTAGTTTTAAATAACACGATCTGTGACCTTTTTCCACCCAGAGGGGGAAAATGTTGTGACCTGTATGAACTCATTTCTATGCAGTCATTGTAGTTTTTTGTTTCTTGTGCATGTGTAGTAGTAGTAGTTTTTGTTTCTTTCTTTGTAGGTCATATGTTCAGTTTTCTGATGATTAAAGCCTACACTAGGGTTCAAGAGTGAATTTGAGCTATCCTTGTTACTTCTCAATCACCACAGGCATGGTAGGAGATTTTTGGGACATCTAACGGTATGGCAAATTTCAGATTCGTAGGTCCAATGGTGTCGAAATGTGCCAGTCTTACGGACGGACATCCGGACAGACAGACGGACGGACGGACAGACAGACGGACGGACAACGGACCATGACTATAGCTCTGATGACTTATAGTCAGCTGAGCTAAAAATATAACCAGCTAAAACAAAGATGGCGACTTCTGGAGGGACACATCATATCTGCCAGATCATGATAAAGAGACTAAAATGTTGTGAAACATAAATGGGGGATTTATTGTAAAATTCTTAACTGCCATATTAGGTTCTCATTTCCATAAGTTGTTTTCTTGGAAAAAATTTAAAAACATAAACTTTTAAGTAAATCATCTACAAAAAACAGGTGGACAGCAGGTGGTGAAATGGACTATAGCTTATTCTCCTCTTATTGATTAAAGTGGAGTGCTAATTAATCAATTATATCCAGGATAGGTCATTTTCTTGTGATTAAATTTATTGTATTTTTGCATAATCCATCACAAACGATCATGTATACACATCCAAAGAAGTCATATTATCTTGATAAAATATGCTTTTTCTGTCAAAGATATAAGAAAGATAAAACAGCAAACAACATTAAAGCTTACCCTAGTGCAACCAAATATATTTCAACAACCTGGCCATTACATTGTCCTGTCAGCATGGTGCAGTAGTAAGAATAAATTTAGGCCACAAAAAAAAAAATAAAAGGTATGGTTCTCAGGCACCACCTGTGTCAATTTTAACCCCCCCCCCCCCCCCATTCAAAAGTTTTTATTTTGATTTTCAATAGAAACTTACCAATTTTGAGCTCCAGCCAGTCAGACATTTCTTTCAAGAAGATAAAATAACACAATTTTAATAAAATTTCCTTTGTTATATAGTGCTTTTACTTGTTTAGCAAAATAAATTCTTATTATCATGCTTTTCCCTTATCATTTGATATTTTTATTGAAACATACAAAAAAAATAAAATAAAAAAAAGCCCGCCCGCATTGATTTCTGAAAAAATGTGCCTGAGAACCAAACCTTATTTTTTTTGCCTTAATCTGTCAATATTTTAGGTATAATTCTATACAACATAGTTCACAGTTATATAAATGGTACTTTAAATAATCAATTAATAAATGATCATCAGTTGTTTTCTATCTTTTAATCATCAAATATGATTTTACAACTGATTCTGACTACTACTAAGTACATCTTTGTGTTACAGCCATGACTAGTCTGTTTGTATAAAAGTTTGATTGTGAAAATGTAAATTCATTAAGTCCACTTCAGCATATATATTTTCAGTTTCGTCTGTTCCATCAAGTCACCTTACCATCAATGTTTGAGACTGTATATCTTTGGAAATGTTAAATTTTAATCAAGATAAATTTAAAAAAAGATGGAAAAAAAGTGAAAATAGGATCACATATAAACCTATTTACTTCCACAATTCCTGAGTTTAATATTACTTTTCAGTACACTGCCTCCTTAAGATCTGATTACATCACTTACATTAATGCACAGTTAATACCTAATTTTCACATGGAGAACATAGAACATTCCGAAAGAGAGCATTGAAAATTCCACCATTTTAATCAACCACATTTCCTTTCTGTGATAGTAATTTCTGTTTATGTATTCAGAATGTTCCAATACTGACTATGCTCTAGTCTAATTCAAGCTATCCTCTCAAGTTTGTCACCTGTTTTGGACTACATCACAGTAGTCACCAGCCAAAGACTAATCAGTGTTCTGAGTATGGACTGTCATAATAAACAGGAGATTATCAACCATTGAACCATGGCCCAAATATGCTGATGCAAAGAACACTTCAAGTCTTATATTATGGCCTGCACTTAAAGCAGTAAAAAGGGAAAAGATCTACTAAGTGTGACCAAGTCACCAAAAAATATACACTCTTACTCTTGAAATGACAATACCATGCAGGCATATCAGTCCTGTATCCCTCAGCAGGATATAAAATTTAACAGAGGTTGATGATGTTGATGATGATGAGGTTACTTACCAGCATGGATGTGGTAGATAAACGTTTCCTGTGATGAGGCTGACAGCATGCTCAGAACGTTCATGTACGCTACCCGCCTTGCCGTCCGTGTTCCCGTCCCATGTGTAATCCTGGAGGACATTCAACAGGCCTCGCAGAAGGTAAAGCACGCCCTGCTCAGGGTTGTCCTAGGTTAAAGAAAAGTACATAGCATTACATTCTATACAAATGACTGTATTGAGGACTTATCTACTGGTATAGAGATTTTAACTGTGTGGAATATTTTAGTGACCATTTCAACTATTTAAGGAATCAACAATCATCCATTTGGAAGAATACATTTGTGACTTACTAAAATGCCTCTGTTAAAGTGAAACTCCATTCAAATAAAATAATTAACCAAAAAAAAAAAAACTGTTATACTGTGGTTTTCAGCATTAATTATCCAAGATCATTAAGATCCAAGATCAACGTTTAATCATCACATTGTGAAGCATTACTGAAGTCTTGAATGCAAAAACACATTTGGTGAACTGGCAAAAATTGATCAGGAGCCCCATTTTCTGGTTTGCATGGAATATCCAACCAAAAACTAGATGTGACACAAATGCCCCCGCCTGGGGCAAATTAGAAACATTTGTAAAATTTTGAAACATTTTTTAAGTTCAGGAGGTGTCGTATGGTCAAAAATAGGTCAACAAGGGCAAAATGCAAACTCGATCTGTAACGGGTCATTATCGAGCAACACACCAAAAATCATGCCAGTATATGCAGGCATTGTGAAAAAAAGTCCATACATGTGCATTTTCCATAAAAATTTCTGTCTTTCATGAAATTTTCTATGTTTAGGAGCCATAAAACAATCAAAAGTAGGTCAACCAGGACTAAACGCGAACTCGATCCGTAACTGTCATTATCTGCCCACACACCAAAAATCAGGCCAATATCTGCAGGCATTGCGAAAAAAAGTCCGTACAACTGTTTGATTTCGGAATGACGGAAGGACGGAATGACGGACATGGGTATAACAATATGCCCCGGCCACTTTGTGGCGGGGGCTTAAAAACAGCATGAAAATTATCTGTGAATGACCATAGTATAGCTATGCTATTCCAGCCATATACAATCCTAAAAAAATTAATAATAATCAGCCATATTAATGACAGCTTAATTATAATACAGTGAGCTTGAAATAAAGTACATACAGATTGGAGACATTTGTATTGGGAGTATAAGTACTTACTGGTACAACAAGAAGAGTGGACACAAAATTGCTGATGAAGTCTGTGAGTAGTGGTTCTGTTGACCGCATCTTACCATCGATCTCCATAACCCTTGGGATCTCAGTAACCAATGATATCGCTGCCTTGAAAAATGCATCACCTGGAAAAAAGGGTATTAGACAGATATAAATAGTTCATATAGAATATATCAGTATATGTAAACTTATAAGCATGTCAGTTGCATACCTGACATACGACTAATGAACCCTATAACCTAAACAGTCAAAAGATATTTATATATATTAATATATACTGCTGATTTGTTTGTATTCCAGTCATTCCGGAATTATTTGCTGTTGCTATATCAGGAAGAGCTGTGTTAATACATTTATATATGTATTCTATGTTACTTAGACAAAATTATTACTGTTAAACAACAATGATAATAAAGTAATGGACTAGTTTTGAAAGGAGAAAAGCTGGACTCAGTAGAAAACTGAATACCTTGAGAAAAGCACTGGTTGAGCATTGCCACACGTCCCGAGTGAAGGTACAAGTTCAGTCGATGAAACACAGAATTCAGGGATGGAATGGAGATAAATGTGTATGCAACACATGCCTGAAAATTCAATTGTAGTATATAAATTTAATTAAAATCCACATATACAGATTAAAAAATACATATATGCTGACACTACCAATGACAAGTATTTTGTTGCCTGCTGCCATCTGTTGGGCAAGTTGTAAATTAAATTACAAAGCAACATTTAGTGTCTTTTGTGATGAATTATGTGAAGAGCAACTTCCATCACATACGGCAAAGAATGTACAAAGAAAATAAGAGGGATAATAACAATATAAGAGGGATAATAACAATCTTTGTGCAGATGCCAAATTCTCTCATGTTGACAGTCTTTCATAAGATAAAAGCACATCATATCACATTTTATAAAGAGAATAGTCTGATCAAGAGGTTTTAATGGAAAGGAGTGCACCCCCCGGTTTATGGTGGTCTAAGGTTTCTTGAGGAATCTGATAAGAACCTTGCGCATAGGTGTGAAACCTGACTCGTGTGGCTGCTGGCACCATGTACTGTCTGGACTCGCTGTGGAGGTACCACCATGTGACTGTGCCAGAAACTAGGTTACTGCTCCTCTGATTATGTTGATTACTGTAAGGCTATACACAAAAGAATATTTTCTGATAACTGTAATATTGACCATTTTATTTGAACTTAAGAGAAAATTACTCACACATGCCGTCTTTTGAATGCCTGTATCTCTGTTCCAGTGAGTTCTCAAACCCCCGTCTCTGACAGTATGGCTACCAGTATATGAGCATTGAACATACTTTTAGGCGCATGAATGTATCTTTTAATTATTTTATGCACATAATATGAAAATTGACTTCTGTTGGTTATAATTATTCTTAAAATCACGGCCAGTATGTCAGATCCATGGAGGGTTTGCTGTCATGAGTGCAGATCTCATCAAACTGGGCAATTAGCCCAGTGGGGCTTAATACGCGACGCCGGAGATCCTTGTTCTCCTGTACGGGAGGTAAAATATCACCTCTTTTGCAGGCGATTACCGGCAGGTGCGCCACTGTCGCAGCAGTCAGTGGGGGCAAAAACAAAAATGGCCGACGCTTAGTTTATCTAGTCAGACTGTGATTACCGGTGACGCAGAGAAAATGCCAGGATACCACTGCTGTGCGTACAATTGTACGTAATACAGCCGAAAGATGAAGAATCTAGAAAATTACCCTTATATGAAATATTATTCATGCGACCTGACATTGAATTGCAACAACATAGAAACCTCTTGCTTGGGGAGAGAATAAACACTCTCGAACGATAATATTAATAAATTTACCTTTTGAATAATAATCATTTGTAAGAATTCTTGTACATATAGGTTATGTTGATGATATAACATATACTTAATATTATAATAAATTACATTATCTTATGAGATGATGACACCATAAACCAGTAAAGTTTGCTGTTACCGAAATAATATATATCTACTACTTGTATAAATATATATAAATATATATATATATATATATATTATATATATATATATATATATATATATATATATATATATATATATATATATATATATATATATATATATATATATACTTATTGGTTGTCCAAATTTTTTAAAAATTATATAATGTAAATTATTTTTATATAAATAATACAATATATAAAATGTTACATTTCAAGATTGGGAAAAGGAAGGTTAAAGATATTTCTACTGGTCGGTTACAATGCTAATTATTTTTGTGTCAAAGTACAATATATAAAAGTATATATTGATATAATATGTATTACATTAACATGTGTGTATGTGTGAGTTATATATAATTAAGCAGATGCATGTGGCTCTGAGCCTGTGTGTGTTATCATACAGATAAATATATCAGATATATACACGTGTTTATCGTAATGTACCGTCTAAATATGTGTGTGTGTGCGTGTGTGTGTGATTTGGGTGTTCATTTATGTATATACACTATACATGCATACTAATAAACAAACATATATGCTCTCCTTTCCATTAAAACTTCTTGGTTTGATCTACCAAATATTTATTTTAAAATCATGTGATGATTATTGAGTTATTTTAAACAAGAAAGGTATGTAATACTCACCCTGACAAATGCTGCTGTCTTCCTGCTGTGTCCACCCTTCACTATCTTCCATGTTTCCATGGCTAGCCTGTTCACACTCTGGAAAAATTAAAACCACACAAGATAAATATGTATTCATGGTATAATACCAATAGCTTTTTTATTTATATTTTTCCACACTAAAATATTAAAACATCACATCAGCCAAAAGCAAACTTGCACTGATAGCTCTATTTGACAGAGGCAGAGAAGTCAAATTTAATTTTTTTCAATAACAAAATAAATAATCTTATATAAAAACCTAAGAAATCTTACATACAGAGCTATACAATAAACTGCTAAAACTGGATATATAATGTTATTCTATCATGGGATTGATGGCCATGTAATCTTCAAACGTATATAAATCTTAATACCTACCTGTATCAGATGAATTAACACAGCATCAATGTTGCTGAAGTTTGCTCGTGACTCGACGTAAAAGCTCAACTGTTGTTCAAAGTCTCGACCGAAGGAAATGTTACGAATTAACCCGATGATCAAATGTCCTATTTGTCTTATCTCATCATCTAGGGTGAGGGCACTGTGGTAGAAAGTGACTTATTATTAACTCTGTTAAAAAATAAAGGTATGGTTCTCAGGCACTGTCTGCGTCAATTTTAACCCCCCACATCAAAAATTTTTATTTTGATTTTCATCTTTCAAGAAATTCAAATAATTAAATTTTGAAAAAATTTCTTTGTTATGTAGTGATTTTACCTGTTTAGCAAAAAAAACTATGTTACTATCATGCTTTTCCTTGATAGTATAATATTTTTACCAAAACATACAAAAAACTTTGTGCTTATTCAATTAAATGTATCTTAATGAGACAATTAATCGTATTATAACAGTGATTTGACTATAATACTGATCCTACATTTACAATATGACCTATCAAACCCACATAACCTTAATCTTTCTAAGCAATGTATCATTGAAAGATATAATTATTTTGACTAATAGGATACCATATTTGTTTCAATACATAATAAAATTTTAAAATCATTTTAATATGTCAACCTGATTTTTTAACAAATTATTTAGAATGTAATCTGTTTAAAGCAAATTATTCCTATAGCATTATCATTTACATTTTACAAAACATGTCATGATAGCTTTAACTTAACAGAATAAGCTTCTTCCTTCTATCCACACACAAACATACATATTCTTAACTAAGGACTAGTGTAATCTCTATGACCAGGTGACTTTATGTTTTGAACCAATTATATGCATAACTTACTTGACAGAGTCATGCATGGTTTTGCAGATAAACATCAGAGCATTAATTATGACTGGATCATTTGTTGGTTCCTGCTGGTTCCTAAAACATAAACAATAAACATGTTATCTTTATGCAAATCCTTTTTAAGACTTGCAATAAGGTATATCTTCATACAAGCAGTAAAGCAATGAGTATATTATTCATTAAAAGATATATACAATATAAATATTAAATTTAATATAAAAATAATGATGTTGATAATAACTGAACTTAACTGTACCTGTATTATTTTTAAATAATTTTAAATTTTTTACATTATCACAAACACCAGCAGAATTTGAGAACAGTCAGGCTCTTTCCAGTTTAAAGATGCAAGTCCTCTGTTATTAATATACAGATGAAAAAGTGACCCATGGATCATGCTGCTCAGCCAGTATGAACCATGTGCTGTGCTGAATCAGTGGTACACATCTACAGTGGTAATGATAAGGGATTTTAATTAACTTTTTTGTAATGGTATCATGGTTTTGGTCATAACCTTGGGAAAGGAGGCAGCAGAGAGAGGCAAAACTATTTGTCAAATCTGAAATTATCCACTTGAAATTGTTTGTAAAGCACTATAGTCCATTTCACCACTTGCTGTCCACCTGAGTCTTGTAGATTACTTTCTTAAAAATTTATATTTTTCATCAGTTTCCTAGAAAACTACATCTAGAAGTGACAACCTAACATGGCGATTAAGAATTCAACAATAAATCCCCAGTTTATGTTTCACAACTTTTCAGTCTCTTCAAAATGATCTGGCAGATATGTCCCTGCATGAGTAGCCATCTTTGTTTGAGCTGGTTATAATTTTTAGAATGTTTACATGACATCATCCAATCAGCAGCTGTCAATCAAGGCTGTTTGTGCATGTGATCAAAGACCTTGACCGCAATAAGTGGGTCTGATATGTAGTAAAACTAAGACAGATTACTAATATTTAAAATACTCTATTTCTATAAGGTGTTATGTAGGTATTTATTTACCTTGTTGAAAACTCGATATTTCTTAGCATCGCAGGTGCCATAGTATCCCCAGACAATTACCCCCCCCCCCCCCCAGCCTCAAAGAATAGGATCCCATCTTGAATTCAGATGCAGAGACTGACACTTGGCAAGCCACCATGGTTTCTTATAAGTATGGGCATATTTAAGGTGAAGGTCACTCTCATAGGAGAGGTCATGATCCAATTTGAAATATATCTCATTCCGTAACCCATGTCTATATACATGATATGAAAGAAATCTGTCCATTGGTTTTCAACTTATCATGCTCACAGTGCTGTTAAGTGGCAATGGTGGGGTATTTCAAGGTGCAAAAGCATGAAAACGACACAAGGTGGCGCCACCTGTTTTAACATTATCGCTGCTGTGACCTTGAAAAAATGTATCAAGGTCATCCATGTTTAAATTTGACCTTGCCGATGATAAGATGCATCAAACTTGTGGGTTTGGTGACTGTACCTCAAATTCTTACAAAGTTATTCCGTTTAAACATCATTTTAGCAAGAAAACAACACAAGGTGGCCCCATCTTTCTTCTGCGGAAAACAATATGCTATCAAAGATCTTATGTCAATTTGATTTTCGGACCAATCCATGCATCTCTCGGTAAGATATTATGTTAACATCATTTCAGCATTATCGCCTCTGTGACCTTGAAAAATGCATCAATCTATATATATTCGAACTTGGCCTAGCCCTTGATAAGATGCATCTAAACTGTAGGTTTGGTGACTGTACCATAAATTCTTTTTGAGTTATTGCCCTTATATCATTTTTGCATAATCGCTGCTTTGACCTTTAAAAAATGCACCAAGGTCATCCATGTTCGAACTTGACCCAGCCTTTGATAAGATGCATCAAACCTTATTGCGTTAACATCATTTTAACAAGAAAACAACACAAGGTGGCGCCACCTGTCTTTTGCAAAAGACAAAGCTATCCAAGATCTTCAGTCATTTTGATTTTTGGATCATTCCATGTATCCCTTACTGAGATATTAACGATTTCATGTGAATTTCACCAAATATGGGAATATTCAAGGTCAAGGCCACTCTCATAGGAAAGGTCATGACCCCAATTTAAATAAACATCCTCCCATAACCCATATCTATGTATATGCAAAATATAAAAGAAATCTGTCCATTAATTTTTTACTCATAATGCTCACAGTACTGTCAAGTGGCAATTTTTGGGGTGATTAAAGGCACAAAAACGAGTAAAGAATAATAGGTGGCGCCACCAGTTTCTGGGACATGACACCCCTATCAATGATCTTCGATCAACTTGATTTTGGGATCAATCCATGCGAGATTTCTTGAGATATTTAAGAATTTGTGTGATTTTCCCCTAAACTGGACATATTCAAGGTCCCTCAAGGACACTCTCCTAGTAAAGGTCATGACCTCATTTTAAATAGGCGTCTTCCTCTCACCCATATCTATACATGTACAATGTTTGATAAAGATCCATGAAATATATTTTGAGTTATCGCGCCAGCAAGATTTATATGCGGTGGCGGCGGTGGGGGGCTGGCATGAAAACATAGTATCCCCCGACTTTGTCTGGGGATACAATTAGATCCTTTAATCCTCTGCTCTACACTTTAATTTTTAGCTTGAAATGCAAGTAATAAATATTTTCCTAGCAAAAAAACAGGTGGACGTGAGGGGATGAAACAGACTCTAGCTCTATGCATGTATGCTTGTAGAACTATTATACTACAAGCTATTGTCCAGGACATCAAACCCCTGCAAGGATGATCCTCAAGCCACCCCCTATTACTTATCAATAGCTCTGTTATAAGGATAATAGCCATAATAATGGGACAAAATACTCTGAAACAATATTTTTTATGGTGATCCAGATTACCACCAAAATTTAATGGATTGTATTGATCCCTGTGTTGTCCTAACCCTCCATAAAATTTCAACAAGACATATTCAGAACTTTTTGCATAAATTTACTGACAAACCCAGGATAAAGTATAACACCTCCCACCACCTGGCTGAGGTATAAATATATGGGACTGAGCTTTACTTATTTGTTCATATCATTTGTCATCAACATACTCACTTGATGAATGCCTCCATGATGTTTTTACACACCTCCACCTTCACAGCGTCTCTTTGAAACATGTCGATGAAAGGCAGAAACTTCTCCTAAACACACAGCCATGGTATAGTATAAGGTAAACATAAAATAACAGGCATGTTCAAAATACAATATACTGAATTAAAAAATAACAAGCAAATTCAAGGCATTTATGTCCCCCGCTTCCACCTTCAAGTCTGGGATGGTTTTTAAATCTGTGGTGATTTTAGAAATGCAAATAGTTTTAACCATGCTCAACAGATGGCAGCACCTGGCAGTAACAACAAAAAATTAAAGTAATCTATGTTCCCGCTAGTGATACCTGTTGGTGATTAGTGACACTAAATGTGCTGATTCATCAAATCAATAATGAAAGATCCTATTGCATTATTATATTATCAGACAGACACACCAAAACCAGTCCCATCCATGGTATGCATGACAGCAATCACTGACCCAAATTTGAAAGAAATAGGATAATATCTAGGAAAGTTATTGCACAGAAATGAAAACCTGACAGACTGACAGACGGACAGACAAACAAAAAGACAAACCCATATCAATGTCCCCTATTTCAAGGAAGCAGGTGACAAAAAACAAGTTATTTACTTGCTTCCTAACAACTAGAAAGGTGTAATAATGATTGATTAAGCTGTATGAATCAAACAACACTAAAATCAATGTCTTGTAACATGTAACACTTATGTGAGTATGCATGTAAATAATATGTTTAAAGATGTGAAATATTACAGACTACAGCAACAATTATTTCAGAAAACATTTAATTCACAAAATCCATCTTCAGATAAATGCCAGACTACCTTATCAAGACACAAAATGGAGTTTAATTTCCTCTTTGATCTCCAAGTGCATTGTTATGAATTTCCTGCAATAATGAAGCACTATACAGTGATTTAACCCTTTACTGTTCACATGCTCACTAAAGTGCACTCATAATTGGCTCCTAACACTCCCTCATATGGCTATATTCTCAGAGGTGGAACATATTGCACATTTTTTTTAGTTCTAAAGATAAATTTTAACCTAGAGCAGACCCCCTCTGTCAAATGAAAATTTAGTAAAGATATAACAAAAGCTGAATAAGATGTCCCCTGTAATGTAAATGTAAAGAGTGTCAGATTTTGTCTGAAATCTTAAATACAAGTAAACAGGAAAGATACAATTTATAGAATAGCAGTGCCCCCTGGTGGCATAAAAAACTGATAATCAATATAGTCCTCATAATGAAATATATGTATCATTCAAACCAGGCTTACCAAGGAGAAGAGACTAGAGAAGTCATGTATGTGTGAGAGGATTTTGCTGACAATGGACTGCAGCTGAGGGTAGAAATCTTCAAATGCTCGATCAGGTGTCATGTGTTTTATGATGTCAGCAAGAATGGTGTTCACTTCTCGTTTCTGTTATGAATATAAGAAAACAATACTATGCTATCAGTTATTCATTACCACATATTCAGGAATCCTTCCAATATAAATAAATCGATTCATTTTATAATTGTTCAATATTTTTAGTTTTAGTACTGCAGCAGCAGCAGATGTGGGTATGTATATATATACTGCTTGACTTATTGATTTTCAGTGGTACAAAAACATTTAAATGTACACTTCTAAATAAAACATTGTAACAATCTTACTCAGTAAGATCACTGTTACTCATTAGTTACTAGGCACTAGTAAAACAATGCATGTACTTCATAATATGGATTTCATTGTTTTCTTCATTAAGATTATGATTTTTTTCATTTATTTCATGATCATTTATGTTATTCAGCTAATATAACAACACAGAATATGGAACCTTACCGTGAAATTCTTTACCACATATTCTATCCAAATTTCAGCACAGCTTATGTAGTCCTACAAAATAAAATTAATAAGTTAGATCCTTCTCAGGGTAAAAACATGATTTGTTTTCTAATTTTTGAAATACAAATTTCTTCTCTTTTCATTAAGCATTTAACCTAGTTAATTGTTTCATGATTTACTTCTCTAAAATCTGCAGTATTCAACTTAAAATAAAACACATATAATACAGTGAAACTCCTCTAATTGAAGTTGAAAAAAATCAATACAAACAACATTTGCGAGTTAATTATTGAATGATGTGAGTAACACCTCAACACATCAGCAAAGTGCAAACTGCCGCTAACTAATTAATGCTAACTGTGCATGACACAGATCACAAAGCAAGAATGGTAGTCTTTGGTGGTGGTCTTGTTGAATTAAAAGCGGAATGAGACCCTGCAGTTATTTATGTTTTTGTTGACTGGCCAATCCTTATTAAAAATAATTGAGGTCTATACACACCATTGTGTATATTCTGAAATAAACAACAATTTCCACTGTATATTCACATGTAACATCACAATGGTTCACCAAATTGCGCTTGTCCTTGGGCTGTCACTTTGACCAAAACAGGTCAAACGAGGTCATGGCCTCGGAGCGCAATCTCCTGAGAGATGTATGAAAAAATAGAAGTCGGGATGTCTGTCCACTTTAGAGGGTTGTAATATAATGCAGACAGGACAGAAAAGATTGTCTGTTGTCCAGGAAAGTAAAATGTCCGCTTTACTGAGTTTACATCAAACATAATAAAGAGACAAATTTGAAGGGACTGAGATTCAGTTGTCAGGGATAGTGAGTTGTCCGCTTTACTGTGTTGTCCACAAGTGGGATTTCACTGTATATTATTAGCCCACTTAATACATTAAAAGGTCCAATCCATAGTTTAAACATTTTTTTCTCAAGTTTAAACCTATCACCAGGCTGAGTAAAAACAGTCAAAACAATAAGTGGCCTTTGGACCATGATGCTCAGCTCAAGTCTCTCCTGGTAGACCTAGGATTCAGTAAAATAAGCGAATGAGGAAGGAAAATACCCATTAGCTACAGTAGCTTTAAGAACTGGAAAGCTGTAAAATATGATTAACCACAACAATGCAAGTTTTAATTAATTCATTTAAATGCAATACTAATAAATACTCTATAATCAACTTAGCCCAGTTGAATGAGAGTAACTTACAAAATGTGCTGCGTGATAACTGGATGAAATTTCACAATTAGTCAATGAGGTTAAATTTGTGTATATACTTATACGAAAAAGTGATTCACTTACTGATGCAGTTTTGAATTTCATGACAGCCTTCCAGACCTCATTCAGCAGCAGTAGTCGCTGCTCCTCTGGGGGGTCAGCCAGCACAAGACACATCCCTAGGCTTCTGTACAGCAAGTGCTACAATGAAGTACAGCATGTATTCCAAGGTTTAACTTAAAGTAACCTGAAATACCACATACATGCTTTTGTTTATGCTGCCTTTGTTTGGAATAAAATTTCTTACACTACTTCAGAGTCATATTAAAGTCCGTTAACGTTCCTTCCATTTCAAAGCCGAAAAAGTGTGGAATACACTTTTTTCTACACTTAAAAAATCTTAGACTCTTGCATCATTTAAAACCAATTTAAAAACTTATCCCTTTTGGCAAGATTTTGGTCATTGAATGTGAATTACATTGGATAAACATGCTGGAGAAAGTGAGAAAGAAAGTGGGCTTGGGGAGAGGTACAGAGAGTAGGTTTCCAAAAACTGTGCTCTTCTAAGTGGGAATGAGTGTGTGCATGAATTGTGCTGTGAGTCTGTTGACAGGAGAACTGACACAACAATAATACTTAGGCCAAAAAAATAAAAGGTATAGTTCTCAGGCACAGCCTGCATCAATTTAAATCCCCCAAATCAAAGGTTTTTATTTTGATTTTCATATTCCAAGAAGATAAATAATTCAATTTATGTAGTGCTTTTACCTGTTTTGCAAAAAAATTCTTATTTTCATGCTTTTCCCTGATGATATGACATTTTTATCAAAACATAAAAAAAAGGTCAAAAATAAAATACTGCCCGCCTGCACTGGTTTCTGAAAAAAAGTGTCTGAGAACCATACCTTTTATTTTTTGGCCTTATTATTATTAGTATATGACACTGTCCTGTGTGGCAAAACCAACATCCAGACAGACTTTTAAAGCCTAATCCATGATATGTTCAGTGGAATGTTAGGTCATCCTATTAAAGATGCTTCTTACACTACTTTACTCAGTATCATAAGGGTGAATACTTACCCTACTTTACCCCTGTGATAGTAGATGACTGGATGTAGGTAAACATAATTACTTAGACCTTGTCCAATCTAGTTGGAATCTCCATATGATTATATTACAAATCTCATCTGAACAGAACCAGTTTTTTTATCACAATCTGACTATAGTTAGTGTATTACTTCTACCATACATACCTTAGGGAATCCTGTTTCTTCACACTCTTTTATCATGGAGGTGAATTCTGCTGAGCGAACTGCAATGTACTCAGGCTTGAAGGCTGACATGATGGAGTTAAGCAACAAAGCACTGAAAGGAAATCATTATGTTCTTTATGGTACACTTACCAACATAAATATTCATTAGTTGACAACAACTGTTATCAATACATTTGTTAAATATAAAAATGGTGTGCTGAATTTTTAAGACCTGATACTGGTTTCTTTTCAAATTATATAATAACAATTCTCAGATTATTGTACCTTAAGAACAGACTAATCCATGTAAACATTTCAAGTATCTTTGCCTATAATGACTGCATACTGGCTACAGTTTATACAGATTTTATATAACATTTAAGGCCTGATTTATTTCTGGACAGTGAAGTAAAATATATTTCACTTTTTGACAGGCAGGAGGCAGCACATGCCTGCCACATTATCTCACTCTTCCACAGCAACATTGTTCTGGCAATTAAGTTATCACAAAGTCTCAGTTTTACCCTGTGAGTGAAATTGATCATTTTTCTCACCATAGCACAGTAACAGCATTTGTTGCCTCTTTTAGGAATAGGTGCATGACCTTGAGGCCACGCACTGCCCCAGGATGACCATAACCAATGACATATAATAACAATACTATACATGTGTGCTGTGACTTAACCATCTGGATTTCCAGTATCCTATGTATGAGGCTGGAAAATATGACTGAATTAATTTCTTAAGTTCTGTTAAAATTTCACCACTTAACCTTAAAGAGTTCTGGAAGGTAATAAGGCAGTCAGTACTATTGCTGTGTTCGCTACCTCTGTGATTTATGGTGATCACCAGATGTCAAGTACTACAAACAACTTGCAAACTTTCGGTATCCAACAAAAGGCCCACTGACTGGATGTCTAGTTTTGTCATAGTAACAAACAGAAACTGATATATATAATATATTTTACATGTCACATTTGTTCAATTTTATTTTTCATTAAAAACTATATTGGTTTCATTATCTGCTCCTCGGATCCTGCTGAGCCAAGGATGAAGGTGATGGTTGTCAAGTGGGACAGATGGGCTTACTCGAAGAAGTTTCAGTTCGCCAGTTGTAAATACTACTGGGACTACGTGTTGAAACTCAAATGCTATTTTTCCACTTGTTAACTCGTATTTACCATATCACCCAGCGGTAGCGAACGCAGCATAAGCATCAAAGTCTACTATAGGGCTATATCTAACCCCTCCCCCTCCAGTCTTTGCTACCAGCCTGTAATTCCTACCTGTTGACTGTCTCCTTACACTTCTCCAGCACCTGGAGCAGAGTCTGTTCTGATGCCTGGTGAGCTATACACTGCATCAGCCAATCCAGCGCTGGTGAGTACAGCGTCAGGTAGCGGGGCATCTCCAGCTTCTGTATGGCCAGGATGTTCTGTACGCTGTCTCCCTGCAGCTGGTAAATACAAAATAACAGAGAGAAAATCAGTTACAATTCACCTTCTGGTGCTTGTGCAATATAATTATTTTACTCACCATCTGGGGGGGGGGGGGGGGCTGGGGGAGGGAGGCTGGGAACTACAGCAATTTAACCATGGCATTCAGTGCCATTTCGGCCCTCTGACATCACAACCAGATTACTGGCCTGCCACAGTTCCTTTACTTCTAGGTTTGAGAAAAGCATTATAAGGCCACATGAGGATGCAAATATTATTGTCATTTCGGACAATGCCTCATGGCCTACAGATACACTATCAATTGACATAAAAGAGACAAATCGTTCGCATTTTTAGTGTACTTTCTAACAACACTGAACATGAACAAAAAATGTTCCGTTCTAAGTCCGCATATTGGTAAATCCCTTCGAATGTTTGTTGAATTTCTGAATACAAACATCGCTCGCATATATTACTGGGTGCAGCCAACTTATACGCAATACAGAAAACGACTCTTAACCATAGAGACAAGGTTTCAGTTGTGGTTGTGAGTTCACGTCTTCTCTTGCATTAATGCATCATTTGTAGCAAAATGTTAAGATTATGGGCTATTTACAACAAAATGAATGCAACATGATTGAAGACCACTGCGATGCATTCCTTGATATTGCTTGTATCATGACTCAAGTAGGCTTACCAGCCCAATTACCATTGCTTACTGAGTCGGGTCATCATGGCTACATGGCATTATGATAACTACTGTGTATGGAAATAGTTACTTCATTGTCACTAGTGAATGTTTGCCCTTCTGAGGATTAGAACAAAATGAATGCAACATGATGGAAGACCTCTGCAATGCATTCCTCGATATTGCTTGTATCATGACTCAATTAGGCTTACCAGGCCAATTACCATTGCTTACTGAGTCTGGTCATCATGGCTACATGGCATTATGATAACTACCGTGTATGGAAATAGTTACTTCATTGTCACTAGTGAATGTTTGCCCTTCTGAGGATTAGAACAAAATGAATGCAACATGATGGAAGACCTCTGCAATGCATTCCTCGATATTGCTTGTATCATGACTCAAGTAGGCTTACCAGCCCAATTACCATTGCTTACTGAGTCGGGTTGTCATGGCTACATGGCATTATGATAACTACCATGGATGGAAATAGTTACTTCATTGTCACTAGTGAATGTTTGTCCTTCTGAGGATTAGAATCTTATGATCATGTCTGAGTGGCAAAGCTGTGTAATCTCCATGTTTTAATATGAGCCAAATAGAAAAGTATTTGTCAAATTATTAACAAACTGGCAAGTATTACGTGTCTCCTGTTGTTTGTAGTTTGTGGGTGTTTGAGTGTGTGTGGCTACCTGTTTGTATGAGAACAAGAAGTCATCAAAACATGGCATTAGATGTTCTCTCTGACTGGGAGCCACAAGGATTCCAACCTACAATATAAAATACAAGGAGATCAAAACCAGGGGTTCAGGATTTAGCAGAACATAAATATATAATTATATATTTTTACACTGCATATATCAATGGTTTTCCCTGAACAGATGCCATCACTCATTTGATCATTAATATTTGATTGTTATCATATATCAGCATGTGCATATTGTTTATACAATAGCAGATGTGTGTACTGTATAGTAGACAGACAAGATACCCAAGAATAGGCTAGCATGTTTTATCTATGATCAACATGAAAAATGAAACTGGTGTAACTTAAACAGCCAAATACTAAATATTTTCATGGAATTTTTCATATATATATAAATTACAATACAAAAAAATTACAAGGGACTCATGGGTCACGGCGCTCAGCTGTTATATATGATAAAAAATATGATTTGGGAAAGAGGCACATGCTTGTTTTGTGTGGTAATAAATATAAGCTTTATTATGAGTTGTTGGTGTTTAGCTTATATGATTTTGATAGTATCTTTGGAGACAGGGAAGTGGATTGATTTCATTTATTTTATTAACAAATGGAGTGCTATTGTCACACAGATTTTGACTAGGCCATATAACTTATAAGCAGCACATATAATAAAAGAGTTTAACTATTTTCAAAATTTAATAACAAATATTGTGCCAATATAATTTTTATTAAAAAATAAATAATAAAATCATATGATTTTTTAAAAATAAAATATAACTGAAATTATTATTGAAATAATATTATAGAATATATTCATGAATGCATTCATGAATACATTTTGAAAGCATCTGCACTGGTATTCAAATACTTCCATTTTTACCTGAATTCCAATTCTTATGCAATAAAATTTTTAATGCAGTACATATTCATATTCAAATACATTTGCAAAGCATTCGCACCATGTCTAGTATTTATTCAGTTTTAGCCAAACAATGATGTTGAGAATCCAGAATATACAAAATTCACAAATTTAAATAATGATCATAAGTACCTGGTTTTATGGCTTTTATTTATGTTAAAAAAAATAAATGTAATATATTCACTTTGGACTTCTTTCACATCAATCTACACACTAGACACAGTATGAATCTAGATTAATATTATCAATTGCATCTTTGTCTATCATTAATTTCCTTCATATGATCCCTAATGATTAATAATGAATAATTTGATTTATTTTTTTATCATTAAAATTTCACCGAAAAATACCATAGGTGACTGCATGGTGTTATTTGGAATAACATGGACATTCTATCCATCCATACAAGATTCTTACATCATCAGTAATTGCAAGTTAATTTTCTGTTACTCATCAACTTACAAATTCCTTTTCTATAAATTTTTCTTTAATTTGTTATAAAAAAAAATACAAAATTATTAATTTATTGTTTATTGTTATGTTGTTTTTCGAAACAACTACTAGATGAGTTGGGTTGGACACCTGGATCAACTGTGGCTGGGCATTAGCTGCCTGGGTGCCCCAGTGTATGCTTCGCTCAAGCATGCATAATCTGATGAAAGGTCAACAAGGTCAACATACAGGTGACTGAAGAGGGGCTGGATTAAGCCTGGGTCTGACTGGGTCTCATAAAAACATTAATAAAAGCTACAATATTTGGCCAATTTCTTTCAGCTTTCTAAACTACAAAGATGAAATCCTTATGTGTGCATAATATGAAAATTATATCAACAGTGCTCTCAGGAAACAAACGTGCCATGGTCAAAGTTGGGCAAAATTTAAGGTACTAATTTTATATTTATACTAATAACTTATAAAATTTGAAAAATTCAGAACTAATTTTTGGTATTCAATTGAATCTTGATTAAATAATGTTACATCCCTGACAAAAAATCTCTAGCTTCAACAATCCTCTTGTTAAGGGAGTAAATATATTTCTTGATTTTTTAAAAAGTGCATTATGTTTGGGCCCATAACTTAAAACAATTACGCAATACTGACATCATTTCTGGCATGTGCATAGCGAATGTATAGAAAATATGTATATTATATATGATCAAAGTCAGATCCATGGTTTTGATATTAGGCAGTCTTACAGTGGAACAATGGGTTTTTGATGGAAAAATGAAGTTTTTTTTATTAATATTTCGAAGGAATTAAGTCCTAGTGATCAAATTCTTGGCATGGTAGGGGATTTTGGAGACATCTAACTGTATGCTAAATTTTAGGAACTTAGAGCTGAAGCTGGGGAGCTGAGCTCCAGCAAACTGCATAACACTAGCTTGATGTAAACTTGATGTTACATGGTGCTTGAAAACGTGAATAAAATCTACAGTTTTGATCAACTGGTTTCAAATTTTTGGTGTTAACAGACAAAATGCTAACAAAAACATGCTGTGAAAATTAAATCCACAGTACTTACAGGAAAAAAATGTGCCATGGTAAAACTTGGGCAAAATTTAAGGTACCAATTTTATATTTTTGCCAATATTTAAAAAAATTTAATAGATTTTAATCTAATTTTTGGTATACAATTAAATTTTGATCAGTTAAAGTTGTATTACTGAAAAAAAGTCCCTACCTTTAACACTTTTGGTCTTAAGTGTCCAAATATCTTTTCTGATTTTTTTACAAAGTCCATTATGTTTGGGCCCATAACTTTTTTAAATTAAATAATACTGACTTAATTTCTGGCATGTAAATAGGAACTTCATAGAGGAATATTTATGGTTAATATGAAGAAAACCAGATGAGTGGTTTTGATATTAGGCAGTCCTGAAGTGTGAAAATAGATTTCTAATAAAAAATTGAGGTTTTTCCTTAATATCTCAAAGGAACAAAGTCCTATTGACCAAATTTTCGGCATGGTAGGAGATTTTGGGGACATCTAACTGTATGCCGAATTTCAGATTCATAGGTCCAATGGTGTCGAAACGTGCCAGTCTTACGGACGGACATCCGGACGGATGGACGGACAGATGGATGAGCAGACGGACGGACGGACGACGGACAATAGACCACGACTATAGCTCAGATGACTTATAGTCAGCTGAGCTAATAAAAAATTATTAAAAATAAAATTAAAAGGAACATTTTTATCATTTTCACAGATATTTCTAATTTTTTTCCCCTAACCAGTATTCTCCAGATTTAAGTTTTCAAAAGGGTGAGTTCTGCCTTTCAGAATACAACTGAAACAAACCTCTTAATTATCACTGGGAAACTGTATACAAAGGCTTAGGTATGTAAACCTTTAAATTTATATGGGGATAAAATGCTTTTCAGAAAAGACACTCACCCTACACAAGTAGCACCTGGCGTATACTGAGACCAGTGGATCACCAATGCCTCGGATCATCCGAGCCAGACGCATCAATGCTTGGCTATACTCCCTGAAACATTAAAGGTGAACTGATAACGTAGAAATGACATATAATTTCTGAAAGCAGGTAAGTACCCAATTTATTATTATTCTGTGAAAAATGAAGAGACATGTGAATTTAAATACTTAATTATTCTCCAAAAATGAAAAATTGAAAATATGAAGAAAATATAAAGTAACTATATTCCAGAATTTTGTGGCAGTTTTGCAACTCTGTTGATTAGAGAGTCTACTAACAATGTCTGAGGGGCAGTGGATGTCATATAAAGGGTTGTAAATCAAATGTGTTGTTATCTTGATAAGGAAACAAAACTTTTTGACACTGATTAACCATTTACAAGTATCATATTACAACAAATACACGAACCATTAACTGTTTCTTTCCAACAACTCCATGTGCAAAATGATTACATTATATTTATTAAGGTAAATCTCTCTGTGAAGGTGTGAAATTTTTGCCCACTAAGAAGCATGTCTCCCAGAGTTTAGTGGTTTGTGACAGCTTTGTTGTGCAAGCCAAAGAGAGGTTTTGATGGAACATAAGGTTTGTTAATTTATATGTTATCTTTTGTATTAAATCCTCACTCAAAAAGTAATATTATGAATACTAAGTCTGTACAGTAAGATTTTTTAATGTTATGGACAGTCACTGCAGTGCATAATCACTGGCAGAATTTAAATGCCTCCTAAGTCCTCTGTTTGAAGCTACAAAAAAGTGAAGTTAAACTTAAAAGTTACCCTGTTGTGAGGAAACTGTAGCAGTGCAAAAGAGCCGCCTCCACATACAACCGTGGCACCAACTCCCTGATGGAGGCAATCTTGAAGAACCAGTTACGACAAGTCTCTTTAGCCGAGTCTGGTACCTGATCTGGGGTGAAATCCTCTGCAACACATTGGTGAATAATTTATATTAATTTCAAATTATATTAGTCATATTTTAAAGTAGCAAGACAAATTCTTATTATTTAAATATCATGTTCATAATGCAGACAAAACCATAATTTTTAAATCTTCTTTTCAGAAATTAAAATTAACATCTGAATGTGTTATTTTTCAATTTTCTGGGTAAAAACACAAAGATCATAATAAAATATTTTAAACACAGTCCACTGATTCATTATCTATTCTTTGAAAACTTTAAGACTAAGGTTACATGGACCAGTATGTCAGTACCTTGATTCTTTTGCCATTTTCCATTTGAGTTGTGCTTTCTATCTAACTAGCAAAATGGACAAAAGTTAGATATAAAACTTAGGTTAGCTTCATATTCGCCTGGCTGAAATTTCGGGTTTTCTTCATTTTAAACTTTTTGCGAAGGTTTCAATTTCATGATCCCACCAGAAAAAAATGTTCACCAGTATTCATTTTATGATATGAAAAAATCCCACATTATCTCATTTAATTCTGTTACAGTAGTTAACATTATTATAATGATCAACTACTTTGCATGGACTGGTTCCAATACCATGCACAGATTAGGTTGCTGATTGACAAATCAGGTTTTAGAGGCATGATAACTTATCCGTTTGTGCATCAACCCCTCTTGTTCATATAAGTGTATATCGCATCTTATTCCTGAGAGTTTTATATTCTTGATTATTTCCCTTTCACAAATATCCCAAAATTAAAACCCTCGCGAACAAAAAGTCAACTACAGTATATTGTGATGTATAGACACAACTTACCAGGTAACTGTACTGGGATGTTACTCCCCTTGGGATAATACTGAGACTTGTTTCTGATTCGCTCATACACCAAGCGGCCTGTACAAACAAACAACCAGAAAGGGACTGAATATGGTGATATAGCATAATATATGCAAAAACCAACAATATAATATGTGAAATAAAAAGTTTATATAATTACTGCATATCTGATGGGTGACCCTTTCACCTAACTGTGACCTTTGTGACCAAGTTAGCATATTCATATCTCTTTAATATATGGGAGGGGGGGTCATGCCAGAAGAATGTGTTTACTAAAAATGAATTCAGAAAAATTTTAAGAAAACAAGTGTTAAAACTCCACTGAACAGCAGGATTTATTGAAAAGTGATAAAATCTACTCAACAATTGAAATGGACAAAATAGTAAAATCTAGGTGAATAAAAATTCAACAAAAGAATGTTGTGCTTACAATTTAAGTTGTTTTCTGAAGGTATGTCATGGATATAGTCTATTTATACAAAGTCTGATACGGCATAAACTTTTTCCAACATATTGCATTCACATCCAATGCTCTCTAACTTAGAATACAATCCACTAAAATATAAATGACTGATTTATCAACAATAGTTATTACTAGTTAGTCCTTTGAGTTTAACTGCTTACATTTTATATACAAGTCCAATAGGATATGTACAAGCTTTGTCATCAGAATTACATGCCACAGGAGGTCCTAGGTTTGAAAAATAGGAATAAACAAACATGAAAAACTTACCAAATGTATCGAGTATATCTGTGATGAGTACAAACTTGCTGGGGTAGAACTGGATAACAGAGGTGTCAGCAAGCAGCTTGGCACACTGAGAAATAAATGTTACATCAAGACAGTCAACTTTCTAAATAGTGGTACTTGTTTTGAATAATTATCTTAATACTAGAATTCTATAAGAAGAATTTTTTTTCAAATGAAACAAAACTAATATTATTTAATTAAAATAACCTAATAAATCAAATACAATAATCATATAATACACTTGTTTATTGTGTTCTTTTTTGTAGTACTTCTTCAGTTATGATGGCTGTCATTAGACTGACCTGGATGGCTGTAGTTAGACTGACCTGGATGGCTATCATTAGACTGACCTGGATTGCTATCATTAGACTGACCTGGATGACTGTCAATTAGACTGACCTTGATGGCTGCAGTTAGACTGACCTGGATGGCTATCAATTAGACTGACCTGGATGACCTCTGATAAGACTGACCTGGATGGCTATCTTGAGAGCCTTGACTCTCTGATCCTCGTCCCATGCCTGTATTAAGGCCTGGTTCAGCTCCTCGATCCTGTTCACATAATCCTGCTGGCTCAGGTTTAACATTTCCTGAACTGATCCCTGCAATGGACAAGTGTTCAAATGTGAAAATTAATGATATTATTGTGACTACATATGTTGTCTTTATATATTTATTAATTTATATTTACTTCTATATATTTCATAGATGCAGTAAGTAGTACAGATATATTAATATAGTAGCTAGGCAACATCACGGGTAAGATGGATAAATGTGAAAACATTACCTCCTCAAAGTCATCCAGTTGTTCAAGCCTGTTTTTCACTTTGTCTGTGACTGTTGATGACTGGCTCTTCACTGTCACTGTCAGACAGAAAAAAACTGTACACAACCATTACATTCTCAGGACAGCAAAAATTTTAATGCAATTTTTGCCGCATTTCATTTTCCCTAAGTCATCTCTATTGAAGACTATATTAATTGCTTTTAAATCGGTAATATCATTTTCATGTTTTGTGCAGCATGCTCCTGTCAAATAAATCATATTTTATCTTTATATATATAATATTGCCAATTCCAGAGGCATTCGGTGGTTTTCAATATTACCATTAAGACTGCATATGTATCTCAAGTGATTCATAAATTCAATAAATTTAAAACTGTGTTTGGTTTATATATTCATTAGATAAAGGCAGATTATCAAAGTTTAGAAGATAAAAAAGACACCTATCATTGGGTAACAAACTGTTACTTGTTTGCTCTACCTGTAAACTAATAAATAAGAGCAATTCATCAATGGACTAATGTTTGTTGTTAACTGGCATTTTGACTGATCAGGCATTAGACTGGTGACTGATTATTATTCCAGCATTAGACTGGTGCCTTACTCTTTTCTTTGTCAGCAGACGACAGGAAGCTGGTGGTGATGCTGAGTTTCTCTGATGTAGTGAATTTACTCAGGATCCCAGCTTTCTTTGAGGACCAAGGTTCAAAACTATCATCCAGTCTGCTGGACTTCAGGGAATCACTGGACTCTGAGTGTGACTGAAAAACCAAGGCAGAACTGTGGATAGCACTGCATATTTATTTTATAAATTTTCTAGGTGGAGGTATCTGCCTCCATTTTTTAATGCTTGCTTAACTATGTACTGTGTAAATCACTACATCTGCAGAATTCAATTAAGACTTTGGAATATGTGGTAGGGGCTTACATAAGATAATCCTGGCATCAGTTAGGCTTGGTGTACCACTCCTGCAGGTCTTTGGTGTGCACCATCCACAATACTGGGCCAAAACACTGAGAAACCCCCAAAAGGTGCACTCATTTGTGAAACAACTCCATTAAGCATAGTCCCAACATTAAGCCTGCAAAGCGCTGAAAAATCTCACTGCCTCCTGCAGCTGAGCTTCAAACTCATGATTTACCAGCAACAGGAAGTAATTTTAAATCAGCTGTCATGCATTCTGGTCCAAGGAGGCATGGGTGATATTGCTTCCAGCTGCCATGACATCATCAGTGAGAATGTATTTGTGATGACATTGCTTTGTATACTATTACTGTTTTATTCAGGGATATACACATATATAAACTGAGAATTTATGCATATTAGATTACTATAAGAGATAAGATACCTGAGATTATATATAAACTAATAAACTTATTTATATTATCTTACCATGCGTGATGACAGTGAAGATGCCCCCATGGCTTTACTTAGTGGATCCATGCTTGCCTCTGCTGCCATCTGTGAGAGAGGATCGGTACCTTCAAGGGCGGCACTGAGTGGGTCCAGTGGATGTGCTGGTTTATCCGAGGCATTGCTGCTTACCGAGCTGGAGCGTGAGCCTTTCCCTCCCACCTTCTTAAGTTTTGTGTCTGTGACCTAGTAAAAGAGAGCTTTATCAGTATTAAAGCGGAATAATAACAAGATGGTCTCAAGCAATTCCATTTTCAGGTGCTATTTATCTAGATGTCTTACCCAATAGAAGAAAGATTAAACCTGAAGATGATATGCCTTAAATGCCATTTTAGTATTAATAAGTCATAAATATATTATGGAAACAGTTACTAGCATGAAAAATAGATGGTGCTATTAAATAATGTTGATCACTATCACTTTTACTATCAATATATGTATATCATTACACGTATCAAACGAACTCAAATAGAGGTATTTTCAAATTGTGCATCAACCAGGAAAGAAGTCTGAGACTCCATATATATATATATGGGTATTATCCTAAAACTCCACCAAATTTTATCCAAATCAGCTCATAGCTGATATATGTAAATTTGCCAGAATGCTAACTAAATAACCAACCCCAATGAAAACATAATACAGTGGAACCATGCCTTGCGACCACCCCATACTATGACCACCCTCATTTTACGACCACTTAGGTCAGTCCCAAAGGTGGTTGCAATAATGGGGTTCCACTGTACTTGAAACCTGGAAGAAGTATAATAATGAATGGAATCTTACTGTAACTGTGAGAGCCTTGAGAGGGTGAGAGGTTGTGACCTCTCTGGGAACAGCTTTACCCTCCCTCTCATAGTGCCTTTTCCTTGGAATCCTGAAAAATAAACATCACTTTATAACTTTATAGTTTATAACTAGTATAGTTTATAACTATGGGGCTTAACAGTAACCAGTGGTTAAAGCAAAAAGCCCTAGTTTAAATGTGGGAAAATCTAATAAGAGCCTCAAGGGATTCACAATTACTTCTAATATCTTGACCACAGATTATGACTGGCTCAATTCTTGCAGTGTACTAAGAAACCAAAAATCTGGTAGGTTTATAGTCTGTCCCACCAAGAGGTGCCAAACAGATCTTGGTGTTATTGATTTACAAAATCAGTTTATTTGTAAAATTACCTGTAAACAAATGAAGAAGGCACTCCGGTAATTATTTACAAGGAAAACACCATTATACCATGCAAAGAATCTGAGTGAAAAAATTAATTTAATATATGAGAAAACAGTCTACACCTGCTATGACATTTTGACAGGGTCAAGGGCACTTTTTTGACAGGTGTTGTTTGGAGGATGGTAGTACTTGGTACAAGAAATGTGATAAAATACATCATCAGCTAAAAGGTGCCATCCTGCCATATCACTTCATGAGGAAATGTCTGGAAAGTTGCAAAGTATACATTTAACAAGTTTGGCTAAAGTCTTTCTTTCCCTATTGTCAGAATGCACATAGTTTTCTGTAATTTTAACACAAAAGACAGAAATACTAGCATATCCTTATTATTGAAAAAATACTGATGGGTGCCCCTTGGTGGGACAGACTTTTATAGGAATATTTTATAACAACAGTGTTATATTCATATTTACTGATAATACTGAACAATGGAGTCTACCTAGTAGCAAGGCACTTGGAGTCAATATTTCATAAGAAAATATATACTGCTGAATAAGATTGTGTAATGGTTTAAAAAATAGATAAAATATTGTTACATTTTGGATTTACACAACTTCAGGTCATCTTAAAGCAATGCCTGAGAGAAGGCCCTTGGCATATATGTCTTCACTCCAAAGGTGGCCAACCTGATGGGTGCTGTATGACATTAATGGGTGGCAGGAAAATGTCAATCAAACTTAACTTTCTAACACCTGCTGTGGTTTCTTTGGGTTTGACGCTCCAAAGAAACTAATAAAAGCTGTAAGACTGAACAGACCCACAAGAGTACAACAGTACTGTGTGTGTTACTGTCAGACTATCTCGACACTGGATTCTCCTTGAAACAGCCAGGACAAAGCAGTACTGACCCACAAGCTACTCAGGTCTCCAGCCTGTGTCTGCTGCACTGGTTACATACTAATGTTTACAGACTAGATTAATCGATTAGCCCTTGAGGAGTCACAAGCTAATTAGTCTCTGTTAGTACAAGGGCTTGAAGAACAGCTGCATACATGTACATTATTGAGTTATAATATGGTCCACTTCAAATAACTTATATCCTTAATTGACCCTGTTACCATGGCTACTTGATAAAGTTGATCTATAGACTCTCAAGAAGAAATAAGGTTCAATTCAGCAATTTTTTTTCTTTATTTATTGGTTGCTACACAATATGTGGAATTTTGCAAGCTTGCGAGTAAAATACTAAATCTAAAATTTGCAAATAATAAACATAAAATTAAGTTCATTTTCTACAAATTTTTAAAGGAGGTATCACAAAAGCGCACATTAGCAACATTACAAAGGATGTTTCTTATTTGATTGAATCAGGCACGATCACAGGTGTAAACATAAACACAGCGCGTGTATCGCCCAGCCACCACATCTGTCAATCAGGATAGTCACAGACTGACTTGGCCCAAAAAAATGTAATACATGTTTTTAACTTGCTAAAACATCTTGTGTTGCGGCCCACAAACGCACCTCCGGTCAAGCCACCTTGTTATGGTAAACAGACACGCATGACTGTGTTTACCTACACGCAGAGCCATAACAAGATGTTAAACAGCCGTATGCGAGGTGCTGAGACTGTGTGCTGGGATGGTTTTGCTGGAAAACTTTGTATAAAGCAAAACTGAACTGATATTGTGAAATAACAGGCATAATATTACTCCTGATTATATAATCCCTTTAATTATTTAAGACTACTTATATATGGAAGCTTACTGGTATTGAATTAGACAAGGAAGGGAGAGTGCTAATTGAATTAGACTGATTGAAGTCCTGGCATGAGGTATAAACCTCATTAAAAAATTTTCTTATTTTGCCATCACAAAAAATATAAACATGCAATAAATCCTAATTTTTAACTATCAATTTACTTCCTTTATAAAATAATTGACTGAAACAAAACTACTCATTTTGTTGTGTATGGCTGTGCATTCATTGGCATTGCATATTGTGGAACACTTAACATAATATACACAAACTTCAGGAAAACATAATTTGACTTAATTTTTGGTTGTAAATTAATCAATAATATAATATAATATTATGGATATTTAATTCTCCATGTATCCCTAATAAATGATAATTAGTGTTATCTGGTGGACACCAAACTGTCTTTCTGATCGAATGCAGAATACATGTATTAATCCTGCAAGATAAAACAGTTTAGCCATTTTAAGTAAATCAATTCCTCATAAAAACATGATATGTGTAACTACCCCCACTGGTCCCACCTACCATTCATAAGTCGCCATTTTGGACAGTCACATGATCTGTTTATTTCCCGTTTGGTACAACACTTTAACAAGAACAGAAAGGCATATTTGAATAATGTCAAGTGATATCATGCGTATAAATATGTCTCTAGAATTTAAAACGGTACCTTAACTGAGTTTATTTCAGCTTACTTCTGTTTTAAAGCAGCAAAAAGTAAAATCTTAGCAATGTGACAAACGTGCCGAACATTTGTGAATGTTATGCCAGTAGAGCCAGTAGAGGGCGCTGGCAGTCACAAACAAACCCACGAACTTGGAACATCACCACCACTGATGTCTCAAAACCTTTCCCACATGGCAGATGTGGATCTCAACTTCCTGCCGTTAGTCCTAGAAATATTAAAAGGGTAAGTATAGTTAAACTGACAAGAAACCATATCTTCTATGGCGTGTCAAGGCGTACCGTTAAAAATGTGCTGTGAGCGATAATATAAGAATTTTAAAATAATCCCAAAATTCTTTGATATGAAACCAGTACTACCACCATTCCAGTGACTGGTGAAAAGGTGACCGCCCCCCCCCCCCGGGGGTGGCTGATTAAAGGATTTTATGATTCATTTATATTATATTTTTAGTATAATAGCTTTTAAAGTAATAATACCAATAATTCTTAATAATAATTTTCATATAATGTGAAAATTAAAAATTAATACTAATAGTCTGGAAGCTGTATAAATTCTTTATTGACCAAATGTCTTAACTGGTCAAAAGGGTCAGTTCTGGAAGAATGATGTATATTTGTATCCGCGAAAATGAAGTTTATGTGGATAATATGTTTTTGACTGGGTTCCGCCGCCGCCGTGTTCGTTTCCAGAGAACTCCTCTGAGACTACTGGACTGATTTTTCCAAAACTTACACCAATTATAGGATCACATGTGAACTGGTGCCTAACCGTATGGCGTTGACCTTTCCTTTCTGCCCAGCATCCATTTGTGCGTCTGTTTCCACACATAAACCCACATATCTCGGGAACCATTTGGGGCAGGTCCATGAAAATGGGACATAAACATAAAAATTTCATTTTCCTTTTCAACGCAAGTCTTATACATATTTCAAAAGCAGAGATATTGTCCTAACAGAATATGTTTAAAAAAATTAGTTATCTTGAAGAGTGCCTGAGATATTTCATCATGAAGTTTGTGTATTTTAAAAATAATAATTGTACTAAAATTGTGTGGTTAAATTTCCTCATTCCTAAATACATTAAATGAGTAATATAAAACTTATTGCCTGTCATATTACTACCAAGAACATAACCTTTCATTTTTTTTTAATTTTACACATCCTGGGAAAAAATAAGTAAGTGTTTTACACTAATTATCATATGCTAATTATCTCTCATTCCGTAACCAAAAATAATGAAAAAGTTTAATAACACAAAAAGGTGTGGTTAAAAAATGTTCTTATTTAAAATCCTCTTTTTTTGCATTAAAAGCTTCAAATAAATGTAATCACTTAAAAATTTTACAATTTATTATTAATAATAATATGGTTACAGAATGATAATTTATGGCAGAGTTCAGAGGTTACGGAATGAGGTTACGGAATGATTAACGTGGTATCCCTTTCTCTGCTTTTCTTTCCTTTGATTGGGATCAATCAACATATGAGAAAATTGCTTATCTTTATGGAGAATGCAATCAAATGGACCTTGTAGAAGTACCAGTATACAGTTTTGTGGTTGATCATGTTTACCCAGCCTTAATCAGATGTAACAGTTACTAATACACATGTATTTAGCATTACATTTCTCTCCAGAGCCTAATCATTCTTTGATCTTCCTGAAGGGTGACTGCTAGGATAACACTGATGATGCACAGCAAATTAATCCCATGCTAAATGAATCAGACACATCTGGCATATAACTACCTTACAGCTTGCCCTGGTTTTGTACACTCAGCACAACTTCCTTCACATTGTAAAATATGATGGTATATCAAGGTATTCAAGCCAGGAGTTGAAAGAATCATTAAGGCTCACAAAGTCCTGTTTTGTCTTGCTATTAATTATGAAGTTAATTAAAAAGGTCTAGTTGTACCTATAAAGCAGGAAATTCAGTCAGTTTGTGGCATTGGATGCATAGGCTGCAATGTATCAACATGCCTCTTTCCCACAGAACAAAAGTAAGAAATGGGATGGAATGAAAGCTTTGCGAAATACTCGAGCAACTCACTGTGTAAAAGTGACCAGTATCAAAGTACTTTGTGCAATATGCCCCTTGCTCCTTTGCTGAGAACCATCTTACATTTCTCTTTAAAGAAGAATCAAGGAGTGGTAAAGAATGCCAACCCGAGTGCAATTTTACAGGTTAATCCCGGAAAGAGGAACAAATTAAATTATATTCTTGTCATGTATGTCACTATTGACAAGCAATCAATCAGGCAGTTTGTTGCCCATGAGGACAGATTTTGCAGTGAGAATGTTGAAAATCTTGTAGTTACATTTTTTAAAAGAAAAGAAATGCAAACTGACATTTTATTTTTATCAGATCCACCTAGTACAGCAACTACTGACAGTAAACAAACAGTCAGGAGGATAAATGGAAAGAACGTCGATGTAATGTATGTTTCAGTGAGAAAATAGAAGCTGAATAAGCTTTCATTTATTTACTCAAATGACAAATCATCTGATAAACAACTTCTTCAGGAGAAATATCAATATGAGTGAATTTAGAAAGGATTTCACTTAAGTTTTAAAAAAAAGACATGTTATAATATGTTTGTCCAACATGCCATCACAAGCAGTCATTTCGTTACCTCAGTTTTGTCATTCCGTAACCCATTAAAAGTTTAAATATTTCAGTAATTTTAATATTTTAAACAAATTCACTTTTACATATTGAACTGTTGTCATGTTGCCTGTTGATTATTCCTGTAAATATATTTCATTCTCTGCACACTTCACAGAGTTTTTCAGGTTTTCACATCAAGGTACAAAAGTGAGATTTCTCTGAATCATTCCGTAACCAATGCTAATTAATTTAACAAATTTGATTTCTTAAGTACATACCAAAAATATGTTTATAAAATTACTTCATTAACCCTACACTACCCCAAGAAATAGTTAATATTTAAATTAAGTGATTATTTACTGAATTATTTAAATGAAAATAGTCCAAAACCTCATTCCGTAACTCGCGGACTTGCCCTTTGACTGATCAGGAAAAAAATTTTGTACAAATGTAGCCCATGGAAAGCTTTATAACATACACAAAAAATGGTGGTGCCACCTGCAACCATGTTTGTACAGTGTCCATCTGTTTGTCTGCCTTGGGTTAAAATCACTCATATCTCTGCAGTGGTTTGACTGAGTCACCTGAATTTCGGCATGCAAATACATCCTAGATAGCTTTCTTGATTTTATGACAGGTGGCGCCACCTACGTTCGCATTCACACTGCAGACATCCATGCTTATATATTAGGGCCCTGCGCGGGCTGAAAAATTGAACCCGCACCCGCCCCGCATCATGCCCTGTCAGCCCGCAGCCTGCCCGGCACTCAAAGAAAAAAATTCAGCCTGCCCCACATCACAGTGACTATAATTCTTTCAGCCTGCACCCGCCCCGCAAAATTCTCTTTCAGCCCGCACCCGCCCCGCCCTGCATTTTTCAAGTTTTTTGCCCGCAGTCCAGCCCGCAAAATAATTATAATAAAGTTTTCGGATCCAAAGGTTCACATATGAAGATTAATTTACAGCACATATATAAGCCACTCTTATTATTAATATATATGAAATGTTTGATGAATGGAATGAAAAATTAATTTTAATACGTTTTTGCATTTATTCCAACCATAATTCATGAAATATTTTTAAAGACATGTTTGATTGGTTAAATGGATTTAATATATGCATAATAATTTAACACACCTTTAATATATTTTCATATTTTCCTGGGCAAATAAACAATCCTTTGGTTTATTGTGTCTGTTTCTACTTGAATATATAAAAAAAGTAAAGAAAAAAAATAGATTTCTTCGAAGTATGTGTACTCAAAGTTACCCTTTAGAATAGTATTGGCTAATCACAAGCCATCGAACTACTGAGATGTGTTGCTGGTTAAAATCTTTTTAGTCATAATCTGCTAATTAGCTGATACTGAGACTAATCAGGTCAAGGGAGTAAAGGGGTAATCTGACCAATGTGGCTTTAGGTTCAGGATGTTCATTGAGACAGACATGACCAGAGCCTTGTTTCTTATAGCAATCATCACCAAATTATGCGTTGTCCGAACAGGGATTGGACCTGTCAGTGGTCAATGTCAGTTACAATTAGACAGCACAATCAGATAAGGAGTCAACCTTAGGCTTTGAGGATTTCTTGGTCAATTGAGTCACCTAAAGAGCTAGCTGTAGTCACACACTTTCTATCGCAAGATCAAAGGTAATCAAGTTCTTGCTTCACTCCAAGCCATATTATGTAATATGTGAGACCTGACACAAGTACAGGGTTACAGTCCATATATACAACATCAGGCCAGGTATCTTTAAACAAAGTTATGACCAGCTCCCATTGCAAGGACAATTGTTTAAAATCAGATTAATGATGCATCATCTATTTTGTATAACAAATTGACGTTATACCTAGGAAAGACACATTTGCATAGTGTTGTTACAACTGTCAGTCAGTGTAAGGGGTTAACAGGAATAAATTGAAATTCATTCAAATTTATTTTTTTCATATAACTATTCACCTGAAGACATTGTATACAAAATTTATATGTCTTCAAATGATAGTTTTTTTTATAGTATAATTTTATGTTTATGTTCTACTGAACTGCCAGATCATCAACCCGCAAGCCGCCCCGCCCCGCACGGACTTCATCACAGCCTGCTCCCCACTTTCTTAGATGTAGCCTTCCCCGCAAAGAATACTGTGTGGGGGACTGTAGACTGCTGGCCCCTGCGGGCTGCGGATCAAACCCGCGCGGGGCCCTGTTATATATCCAGACTAGTTTGACGCATCTTCCTGAAAATTTGCATGTGTATAGATCTCACACAGCTCTCTATCATGCGCAAAACTGGTGGCCCCACCTGCAACTATTTTTGCACAGCCTTCATCTGTTTGTCTGCCATTGGAAAAAATCACTTGTATCTCGGCGGTGGTTTGACATATCTGCCTAGAATTTTGCAGGTTTATACATCCTGGACAGCTTTCTTGATTTTATGACAGGTGGCCCCACCTACATTCAAGTTTACACTGTAAACATCCAAGCTCATATCTCGGGAACCATTAGATCGATTGGGCCCCAATTTTTCATGTGTATAGATCTCACATAGCTCTTCATCATACACAAAACTGGAGGGGCCACCTGCAACCATTTTTGCACAGCATCTGTCAGTTTGTCTGCCGTGGGCTAAAATCACTCATATCTCTGTAGTGGTTTGACTTATCTGCCTAAAATTTTGCATATGTATACAACTTGGACAGCTTTCTGGATTTTGTGGTAGGTGGCGCAACCTACATACACATTTCGACTGCAGACATCCATGCTAATATGCAACACACCTCACTCTGTTTCCCCATGCCACTCAATCCATGCCTCACTTCACCCGTTCCACTCTGATTTTATCATTATGGATATCACAGAAAGCATATCTAAAATTTTTATAATTAAATAAATTGATACTTTTTATGCAAACTGTGAAAGTTAAAATAAAATAAACTCATTTTACACCTGGTCACTGGCAAAAGAGCCTCACTTCAGACCATCGGTTTCACAGAGTCAGATAATTGTAGCGGCTCAGTTAATAAACTGAGCTTCATGACCCGTGGGTCACTTGTTCCATTAAGCTGTATGTTGTTGAAATAATTTGATTCACTGCTCATATGCAGGGTTGAAAGCGGCCAGGACACCAGTCAAAAGGTGAACCAGCTGAGGGCCAAGTTGGACTGTGCTCGAGAACAGATCTGTAAACTCCCAGGCATCAGCCACAGCAAGGAGGAGCAGGAGCGACAGATAGAGGTGCTGCGGCAGCAACTGGTCAACAAGACACAGCTACTGCGCAAGTACAAGGACAGGGCAGGGCTGTCTTAATAACAGAAGTGACTTAAATGGTATCAATTTATTTACTTTATGTTCACCAGGGATCAAATTCTTGACATTTGCAAAAGGGAATTATTTTGAAAAATGAAGGCTTCATGACAAAGATTGTTCATTTGCAAAAGGAAAGTTCTCTCAGACTTTAGACTAATTTGCCTTTAATACTCTGACAGGGTTTTAGCCAGAGACTTTATTCCCCATCGTCCAAGGTCTTAAACACTAGGCCACATCATGCCCAACATTATTGCAGGACTTGTATTTCTGACTCCTGTTTTTCCTATATTTTCCAGCATTTTGACCATAATCTCCTATATTTTCCTGTGTAGATTTCACTGGACAGTCATGAATCTGATATAACTTTTATTATTGAATAATAATTGTGATGAAGACCTGTTATTTTTATGCCCCTGCCACAAAGTGGCCGGGGCATATAGTTTTACCCATGTCCGTCATTCCGTCCTTCCGTCATACCGAAATCAAAGAGTTGTACAGACTTTTTTTCGCAATGCCTGCAGATATTGGCCTGATTTTTTGTGTGTAGGCAGATATAGACCAGTTACAGATCGAGTTCTTGTTTTGTCCCAGTTGACCTACTTTTGACCATTTGACTGCTCCTGAACATAGAAAGTTTCATGAAAAATAGAAACTTCATGACAAATACACATGTACAGACTTTTTTTCGCAATGCCTGCAGATATTGGCCTGATTTTTTGTGTGTGGGCAGATAATGACCAGTTACAGATCGAGTTTGCATTTTGCCCTTGTTGACCTACTTTTGACCATACGACACCTCCTGAACTTAAAAAATTTTTCAAAATTTTACAAATGTTTCTAATTTGCCCCAGGCGGGGGCATTCGTGTCGTTCCGACACATCTAGTTTTAAAATATCAAACTCTAACATACAGTTTTATATGTACATGTATATTTTACAGGTACATACACAGAGGACTATGGGTAGCAGTGAGGAGGACCCTGAACGTCACCCGATCTTCACAAAAGAACCTTCAGAATGGATGCAGTATGTGTACCGAGAAGTATCAGTAACAGTCAGTAATGGAAAACAATACACAGGCTGGGTTTACACAGTGGATCCTGTGTCAGAGAGCATCGTGCTTGTCCAGTTCAGGCCAGAGAGAAACCCTTCTGTTACTCTTATAATGGGTCATTCTGTGCATGATATTACAGTGCTGCATAGTGATGTAGAGCAGCACAGGGCTCAGTTGGATGGGCTGTTCAGGCCGCAGGCCACAGTGCAGTACACAGAGGAACAGCTGGAAGAACGGCGTGAAAAACTCAAGGCATGGTTGTGTAAGAACCGTGTTCCTGTGGAGGAAAGTCCAGATGATAAAAAAGTGCTAAGTATATCTAACGCTCTGTTTATACATCCTCCGTATGATCTGGGTAACTGTCAGAGCACTAACGAGATAATATTGGAGAGGACTCAGACTCTAATCAAAAGCATGCCAACAGACTCAGACTGAATCTTATCTTCATTAACTTGTCACTGGATGGTTTGGAAGTTTCTGGTTGTTAAGCAGTAACAGCACAAGTGATCCAGCACTCAAATGAAGCATGGGCTACAAGAGTAGCAGAAGCATTTTTGTTGTAAATTCTCGTAAATCTTGAACTGGAGCTGTGTATTTATTCATGTCTGTGTGTCCTTTTTATGCCAATGTACAAAATAAATATCTCGGAAAGGATTTGGTGGTTTTTGTACAGAGATAGATCTTCAGGTATCCTGCTATAATTCACCATTTTGGGCATGGCAGTCCAAAAGTGTTCCTCCAACTACTGGTTCTTAATTAATGGTCAGTTAGTCACCAACTCTCTCAGCAGATAGATTTGTGACATGGGCATGTTGTCACATTCCCAAACCCTTCTTGAACCCAGATTGTTTTTTCCCTCCCCTCATCATAACCACTGCCTTCCAATTTTGCATTCCTTAGAGTGATCTTATAGTTAACATACAATTATTGACACAAGGGCAACTATTGATATTTATATGGCATTTGATGTTGTGTTTGGTCACGCAGTATCAATCATAAAGGTCTAGTATGAAATTTAATAGAAAACTGACAGGTCAGTAAGGGCCCTGCAAAAGATGCAGTCATTATAAATTGAAGTATTGTGAATTTGGTGTACTTTGGAAGCATGGGCTGATATTTGAAAATTAAAGAACCTGTAAAGAACAGCTGACATGTATAAACTGGAAGAAAAGATATGGTAAAGTGAAAATGTTCAAAGCTATCAAAATAATGATATAAAAGAACTGCATGCATTTTTAGCTCAGCTGACTATAAGTCATCTGAGCTATAGTCATGGTCCTTTGTCCGTCATCCGTCCGTCTGTCCGGCCGTCTGGCCGTTAACAGGGCACATTTTAAAACCGTTGGACCTACGAATCCAAAATTATACATACCATTAGATGTTCCCAAAATCTCCTACCATACCAAACATTGAGTCATTAGGACTTCGTTTCTTCGAGATATTAAGGAAAAACCGCCGTTTTCCATAAAAAAGCCATTGTTACACTTCAAGGCTGCCTAATATCAAAACCACTGATCTGTTCTTGGTCATATTTAGTATTCATATTCTTCAATACATTTTCTATGAACATACCAAAAATAAGGTCAGTATTGGGTATTATTTTGAAGTAATGGGCCCAAATATAATGCAATTTTTAAAAAATCAGGAAATATATTTACTCACCTAACATGAGAATTGCTGAAGCTGGAGACTTTTTTTTTCAGGAACATAACTTTATTTAATCAAGATTCAATTATTTACCCAAAATTAGATCTGAATTTTGCAAATTTTTAAAGTTATTAGCATAAATAAAAAATTAATACCTTAAATTTTGTCCAACTTTGGAAATAGCACATTTTTTCTCTGTAAGCACCGTTGATTTAATTTTCACAGCATATATACATAAGGATTTAATCTTTTAAAATCTGAAATTTCAAAGGAATTGATTGAAAAGAGTAGCTTTTATTCAAGTTTTCATACACCATGTCAAGTGTTGTTTACATCTGGCCCACCTAGTAGAACAGCCATCACTTGCATTATGTAACCCATCCCAGGCAGCTTGCCTCAGGCTCAGCTTGGCCACTACTAGCAGGCTTCCCCTCTGCCCTGCACTCCCCCCCCCCAGATGGTGCATTAACTAGATGAATGTTATAATTTTCTGTATTTTATTTTATTCATGGCTATGCTACATTTTAGATTTTGTATTGTACCACCAGGGTTACAATGATTAAAGTGCTCATTTCATAGTGTCCACAAAGTGGTGTATTGCTATGAAAGTGTGGATGTTCATCAGATAAGTTATTCCTTACTTCAGAAGAGTAAAAACTTCACCAGTGTGAAATTGACTATTAATTCCAGTAATTAATTATAGCTGAGATTGTAATTAGCATAATGATATTGTTTGTCCCTCATTTAACCAAAAGTGTGTATACTTTATTTGAAAAGATGTTTTTATTTTATCAAATTTACTGAATCTTTTATTTTATTTCGGTGAATAAAATTAAGCATGTACTGAAAACTCCAATGTGCAAAACTTTTTAATAGTGATTCAAGGAATAATCTAGTAGATGCCATGTTGTGGCATTATTTTCTTTTAATTTCAGTTTAAACATTTGTGATTTAAAAATAAAAAAAATATATGTGTATGCATAATATGACCCAATATGAGCTACACTCTGGATATATAATGATTGCAGCTTAGAATTCTAATATTTTAACTTATATTTTCAGTTGTTTTATTACAAATTTATAAAACTTGTAAATAAAAAAAAATGAATCAGATTTAAAACTATTAATGGAAAAAGTGGATATGCTAAAAAAAGAGGCTCTAATGTATTTTCATTTTAAACCTCCAGACCAGCCATGTCTGGTCCCTACAGCCTTGCCTGGGTAAACTTATTAGTGATGCAACACTGCTGTCACAAATGTAGGGCAACCCTGACCCCCCCCCCCCCCCCCAACAGATATGTTGCATTAGTTACATACTTCAATTGCATTGCTGTTTCCGATCCAGTGTATACAACTTTTCCTGAATCAAGTGTTATTTTCAGATATTTATTATTTTGCAAATTTGAAAAAATATATTTTAAGAAAAAATAAATACATCTGTGTATATAATGTGATGTTGACTGAGCAGATTAACTGTAAATGTTGATGCAATTTAGAATTGTTAATCAACTTAAATTTTCAAATATAATTGATATATATTGTAAATGTATAGTAAAATTTATAAATTTTGTCCAAAATTTCCCCTAACAAAAAATTGATGTAATATAAAAATGAGGACCTAATGCAATCATTGGTTCAGTATTTTTCTGCCTCAGTAGAATGGGAATTAAAGTGATTTGCTTTGTTTTTCTATCTCTCTGTCTGTTTTTAAATATTCAATAATTATGAATAAAACTTTTTTTTACCTGTAAGTTTAATTTTGTATCCTGTATGTTTATGCAAAGGTGTTGTAACTTTCCTCACTCCCTGCCACTGAGTATTTGTTTAGGACAATATTCTTCTGGCAACTGCATAAAATTTATAACTGGTAAATAAAGAAATAAATATACAGAGTTACAAAGGTGTTTTTAAACTCTCATCCTCCCCCCCCCCCCCTCCCCCAATCAGGTCAAACAGCTGAGTCCCCGTGTAACCCTTCACCACCACACAACACCAGATTTTGAGTCATCTCTTCTCTATATTTACACTTAAACTCAGTCACTTCAGATTGTTTTCCTCTATAGGTCATCCGCATGTCCCATCAGTAACTTCTTCTCTGAACTCCCAAGTTTTAGTCTCTCAAGTTGACCACAACTTGCCTATAGTGATCATGGGCGATTTCAATATTGACATTTCTAATATAATATATAACACCAAATTGACACAATTATGTCAACTCTTTAAATGTCAACAACTAGTCAGAGAACCAACCAATAACCATGGAAATACCATAGATCTTGTCTTTACTAACTGTTTAAATGCTTCAGTTTCAACATTAGAAAACACATGGTCAGATCACAAGATATTATTGGCAACAATCCCCATTCTTCAATTCAGATCAAACATGGCAACTTCTCACAGCTTAATCTAAAATTTCTTCTCTATAGATACTTTTTGAGACATTCTGTTTCCTCTCTAATTCAGCAACAACTGCTTCCCAAAACATATAAGTTTTCTACTTTTCCATAAATATTTTGATTTATTAAATGTGTATTTTTATACTTGCAAATCTCCACTTCCTTCCTCTACAATTTACAACATCTGGTCATTCCCATTGCAATATTTTAGACACACATTCTTGTTCATACTTAAAATACTGATACTTCTATATAACTATTCCACTCAACTACATAATTAATACCAAAAATTATATCTGTCAAAATGAAATCTTACAGACCTACATACAACAATAGTGACACAATTGTATGTCTCATTCAGCTGAGCGCCGTGACCCATGGGTCCCTTATGTAAAAAATCAGGAAAGATATTTGATCACTTAACACAAAACGTGTTAAAGCTATAGACTTTTTTTCGAGTAATATAACTTTAATTTATCAAAATTAAGTTGTATACCCAAAATTAGATAAAAATCTTTTAAATTTTTTAGCTCAGCTGACTATAAGTCATCTGAGCTATAGTCGTGGTCCATTGTCCGTCGTCCGTCCGTCTGTCCGTCCGTCCGTCCGTCCGTCCGTAGATGTGGCACGTTTTGAAACCGTAAGACCTAGGAATCCAAAATTCGGCATAATGTTAGATGTCCCCAAGATCTCCTACCAAGCCGAAAACTGGGTGTTTGCAACTTCGTTCCTTTGAGAAATTAAGGAAAAACCTCAATTTTTTATTAAAAACCTATTTTCACACTTCAGGACTGTCTAATTTCAAAACCACTCATCTGTTTTACCTCATATTTTCCATAAATATTCCTCTATATAGTTCCTATGTACATGCCAGAAATTATGTCTGTATTATTTAATTTAAAAAAGTTATGGGCCCAAACATAATGCATTTTGTAAAAAATCAGAAAAGATATTTGATCACTTAACACAAAAAATGTTAATGCTATGGACCTTTTTTCCAGTAATATAACTTTAATTAATCAAAATTAAATTGTATACCCAAAATTAGATAAAAAACTTTTAAATTTTTAAAAATATTAATAAAAATAAAAAATTGGTACCTTAAATTTTGCCCAACTTTGACCATGGCACGTTTTTTTCCTGTAACTGCTGTGGATTTAATTTTCACAGCATGTTTTTGTTAGCATTTCAACTGTAAACACCAAAAATTTGAAACCAGTTGATCAAAAACTGTAGATTTTAATCAAGTTATCAAGCACCATGTAACATATTGTTTACATCAAGCTAGTGTTATGCAGTTTGCAAGAGCTCAGCTCCCCAGCTTCAGCTCTAAGTTCCTTAAATTCGGCATACAGTTAGATGTCTCCAAAATGCCCTACCATGCCAAGAATTTGGTCACTAGGACATTCGAGATATTAATAAAAAACTTCATTTTTCCATTAAAAACCCATTGTTACACTTCAAGACTGCCTAATATCAAAACCACTGATCTGACTTTAATCATAAATAATATACATATTTTTCATTCTCTATGCACATGCCAGAATGATGTCAGTATTGTGTAATTGTTTTAAGTTATGGGCCCAAACATAATGCACTTTGTAAAAAATCAAGAAATATATTTACTCCCTTAACAAGAGCATTGCTGAAGCTAGAGATTTTTTTGTCAGGGATGTAACATTATTTAATCAAGGTTCAATTGAATACCCAAAATTAGTTCTGAATTTTTCAAATTTTATTTAGTATAAATATAAAATTAGTACCTTAAATTTTGCCCAACTGTGACCATGGCACGTTTGTTTCCCATGAGCACTGTTGATATAATTTTCATATCATGCACACATAAGCATTTCAGCTTTTTAGTTTAGAAAGCTGAAAGAAATTGGCCAAAAATTGTAGCTTTTATTAATGTTTTTTATGAGACCCTGTCAGACTTTGGCTCTCTCCAGCCCCTCTTGAGTCACCTGTATGTTGACCTTGTTGACCCATCATCAAATTATGCACGCTTGAGGCGAGGCATACATGGAATCCAGGCAGCTTATGGCAAGCCACAGTTGATCCAGGTGTCCAACCCAACTCATCTAGTAGTTTTAACCAAGAACATAACAAAAAACAATAAATTAATAAATTTTTATTGGTTTTTAATAACAAATTAAAGAAAAATAGAAAAGGAATTTGTTAGTTTATAATAACAGGAAATTAACTTGCAGTTACTGATGATTTAAGAATCTTGTATCGATGGGTAGAATGTCATATATTCCAAATAACACCATGCAGTCACCTATGGCATTTTTCAGTTCAATTTTAATGATAAAGAAGTGAATCATATTATTCATTACTAATCATTAGGGATCATATGAAGGAAATTAGACAAAGATGCAGTTGATAATATTAATCTAGATTCCTGCTGTGTCTAGTGTGTACACTGATGTGAAATTAGTCCAAAATGAATTTTTTACAGTTATTTTTTAATATAAATAAAAGCCATAAAACCAGTTACTTATGATCATTATTTAAATGTGTGAATTTTGTATATTCTGGATTCTCAACATCATTGTTTGGTGAAAACTGAATAAATTCCAGACATGGTGCAAATACTTTGTACTTGTATTTAAATACGAATATGATTTTGTACTCCATTATAAAATTTCTTGCATAAAGAATGGGAATTCAGGTAAAAATGAAAATATATGAATACTCGTGCAAATACTTTCAAAATGTATTCATGAATGCATTCATGAATATATTCTTTAATAGTATTTTAATAATCATATCAGTTATATTTCATTTTAAAAAATCATATGATTCTCTTATTATTTTTAATAAAAATTATATTTGGGACAATATTTGTATTTTTTAGCTCAGCTGACTATAAGTCATCTGAGCTATAGTCGTGGTCCATTGTCCGTCGTCCGTCCGTCCGTCCGTCCGTCCGTCCGTAGATGTGGCACGTTTTGAAACCGTAAGACCTAGGAATCCAAAATTCAGCATAATGTTAGATGTCCCCAAGATCTCCTACCAAGCCAAAAACTGGGTCTTTGCGACTTCATTCCTTTGAGAAATTAAGGAAAAACCTCAATTTTTTTATTAAAAACCTATTTCCACACTTTAGGACTGCCTAATATCAAAACCACTCATCTGTTTTTCCTCATATTTCCTATAAATAATCCTATATATAATTCCTATGTACATGCCAGAAATTAGGTCTGTATTATTTAATTTAAAAAAGTTATGGGCCCAAACATAATGCATTTTTTAAATAATCAGGAAAGAAATTTTATCACTTAACACAAAAATTGTTAAAGCTAAGCACTTTTTTTCCAGTAGTATTACTTTTATTAATCAAAATTAAATTGTATACCCAAAATTAGATCAAAATCTTTTAAATTTTTAAAAATATTAGCAAAAATAAAAAATTGGTACCTTAAATTTTGCCCAACTTTGACCATGGCACGTTTTTTTGCTGTAACTGCTGTGGATTTAATTTTCACAGCATGTTTTTGTTAGCATTTCAACTGTTAACACCAAAAATTTGAAACCAGTTGATCAAAAACTGTAGATTTTATTCAAGTTTTTAAGCACCATGTCACATATTGCTAGTGTTATGCAGTTTGCTAGAGCTCAGCTCCCGAGCTTCAGCTCTAAGTTCATTAAATTTGGCATACAGTTAGATTTCTCCAAAATCCCCTACCATGCCAAGAATTTGGTCACTAGGACTTAATTCCTTCGAGATATCAATGAAAAACTTAATTTTTCCATTAAAAACCCAATGTTACACTTTAAGAATGCCTAATATCAAAACCACTGATCTGACTTTGATCATATATAATATACATATTTTTCTATACATTCACTATGCACATGCCAGAAATGATGTCAGTATTGTGTATTTTTTTTAAGTTATGGGCCCAAACATAATGCACTTTGTAAAAAATCAAGAAATATATTTACTCCCTTAACGAGGGCATTGCTGAAGCTAGAGATCTTTTTTGTCAGGGATGTAACATTATTTAATCAAGATTCAATTGAATACCCAAAATTAGTTCTGAATTTTTCAAATTTTATAAGTTATTAGTATAAATATAAAATTAGTACCTTAAATTTTGCCCAACTGTGACCATGGCACGTTTGTTTCCCGTGAGCACTGTTGATATAATTTTCATATCATGCACACATAAGGATTTCAGCTTTTTATTTTAGAAAGCTGAAAGAAATTTGCCAAATATTGTAGCTTTTATTAATGTTTTTTTATGAGACCCTGTCAGACTTTGGCTCTCTCCAGCCCCTCTTGAGTCACCTGTATGTTGACCTTGTTGACCTTTCATCAAATTATGCACGCTTGAGGGGAGAATCCAGGCAGCTGATGGCCAGCCATAGTTGATCCAGGTGTTCAACCCAACTCATCTAGTAGTTTTAACCAACAACATAACAGTAAACAATAAATTAATAAATTTTTATTGGTTTTTAATAACAAATTAAAGAAAAATAGAAAAGGAATTTGTTAGTTTATAATAACAGGAAATTAACTTGCAGTTACTGATGATATAAGAATCTTGTATCGATGGGTAGAATGTCACATATTCCAAATAACACCATGCAGTCACCTATGGCATTTTTCAGTTCATTTTTAATGATAAAGAAGTAAATCATATTATTCATTACTAATCATTAAGGATTATATGAAGGAAATTAATGATAGACAAAGATGCAGTTGATAATATTAATCTAGATTCCTACTGTGTCTAGTGTGTACATTGATGTGAAATTAGTCCAAAATGAAATTTTTACAGTTATTTTTTAATATAAATAAAAGCCATAAAACCAGGTACTTATGATCATTATTTAAATGTGTGAATTTTGTATATTCTGGATTCTCAACATCATTGTTTGGTGAAAACTGAATAAATACCAGACATGGTGCGAATACTTTGTAGTTGTATTTAAATACGAATATGATTATGTACTCCATTATAAAATTTCTTGCATAAAGAATGGGAATTCAGGTAAAAATGAAAGTATATGAATACTCGTGCAAATACTTTCAAAATGTATTCATGAATGCATTCATGAATATATTCTTTAATATTATTTTAATAATCATATCAATTATATTTCATTTTAAAAGATCATATGATTCTCTTATTATTTTTAATAAAAATTATATTTGGGACAATATTTGTAATATTTTTAATAAATAGTTAAACTCATATTATATGTTCTGCTTATAAGTTATATGGCCAAGTCAAAATCTGTGTGACAGTAGTACTCCATTTGTTAATAAAATAAATGAAATCAATCCTCTTCCCTGTCTCCAAAGGTACTATCAAAATCATACATAAGCTAAATAACAACAACTCATAATACAGCTTATATTTATTACCACACAAAACCAGCATGTGCCTCATTTCTAAATAATATTTTTTTTTATCATATATAACAGCTGAGCGTCGTGACCCATAGGTCCCTTGTTAAAATATTAACAAAAATAAAAAATTGGTACCTTAAATTTTCCCCAACTTTGACCATGGCACGTTTTTTTCCTGTAAGTACTGTGGATTTAATTTTCACAGCATGTTTTTGTTAGCATTTTGTCTGTTAACACCAAAAATTTGAAACCAGTTGATCAAAAACTGTAGATTTTATTCAAGTTTTAAAGCACCATGTAACATATTGTTTACATCAAGCTAGTCATATGCAGTTTGCAAGAGCTCAGCTCCCCAGCTTCAGCTCTCAGTTCCTAAAATTTGGCATACAATTAGATGTCTTCAAAATCCCCTACCATGCCAAGAATTTGGTCACTAGGACTTAATACCTTTGAGATATTAATGAAAAACTTCATTTTTCCATTAAAAATCCATTGTTACACCTCAAGACTGCCTAATATCAAAACCACTGATCTGACTTTAATCATATATAATATACATATTTTTCTATACATTCTCTATGCATATGCCAGAAATGATGTCAGTATTGCGTAACTGTTTTAAGTTATGGGCCAAAACATAATGCACTATGTAAAAAATCAAGAAATATGTTTACTCCCTTAAAAAGGGGATTGCTGAAGCTAGAGATGTTTTTGCCAGGGATGTAACATTATTTAATCAAGATTCAATTGAATACCCAAAATTAGTTCTGAATTTTTCAAATTTTATATGTTATTAGTATAAATATAAAATTAGTACCTTAAATTTTGCCCAACTTTGACCATGGCACATTTGTTTCCTGTGAGCACTGTTGATATAATTTTCATATCATGCACACAAGGATTTCAGCTTTTTAGTTTAGAAAGCTGAAAGAAATTGGCCAAAAATTGTAGTTTTTATTAATGTTTTTATGAGACCATGCCAGACCTTGGCTCTTTCTAGAGCCCCTCTTGAGTCACCTGTATGTTGACCTTGTTGAACTTACAGCAAATTATGCATGCTTGAGGCGAGCCATACACTGGGGCAGCCAGGCAGCTAATGGCCAGCCACAGTTAATCCAGGTGTCCAACCCAACTCATCTAGTAGTTGTTTTAACCAACAACATAATTAACAATAAATTAATAAATTTTTATTGGTTTTTAATAACAAATTAAAGAAAAATAGAAAAGGAATTGTTAGTTTATAATAACAGGAAATCAACTTGCAGTTACTGTTGATATAAGAATCTTGTATTGATGGATAGAATGTCATGTATTCCAAATAACACCATGTAGTCACCTATGGTATTTTTCAGTTCAATTTTAATGATAAAAAAGTAAATCATATTATTCTTTACTAATCATTAGGGATCATATGAAGGAAATTAATGATAGACAAAGATGCAGTTGATATTATAAATCTAGATTCCTACTGTGTCTAGTGTGTACATTGATGTGAAATTAGTCCAAAATGAATATATTACATTTATTTTTTTTAATATAAATAAAGGCCATAAAACCAGGTACTTATGATCATTATTTAAATGTGTGAATTTTGTATATTCTGGATTCTCAACATAATTGTTTGGTGAAAACTGAATAAATGCCAGTCATAATTGGAATACTTTGCAATTGTATTTAAATACGAATATGAATATGTACTCCATTATAAAATTTCTTGCATAAAGAATCGGAATTCAGGTAAAAATGAAAGTATATGAATACCAGTGCAAATACTTTCAAAATTTATTCATGAATGCATTCATGAATATATTCTTTAATATTATTTTAATAATCATTTCAGTTATATTTCATTTTAAAAAATCATACGATTCTCTTATTAATTTTAATAAAAATTATATTTGGGACAATATTTGTAATTTTTTTTAAATAAATAGTTAAACTCTTATATCATATGTTCTGCTTATAAGTTATATGGCCAAGTCAGAATCTGTGTGACAATAGTACTCCATTTGTTAATAAAATAAATGAAATCAATCCTCTTCCCCATCTCCAAACATTATATCAAAATCATACATAAGCTAAACACCAACAACTCATAATAAAGCTTATATTTATTACCACACCAAACCAGCATGTGCCTTGTTCCTAAATCATATTTTTTATCATATATAACAGCTGAGCGCTGTGACCCATAGGTCCCTTGTTAATTTCTGTTTTACCTGTGCCAATTATTCTTGGTTGAAGTCTTTTGCTGGGCTGAGTCAAATATTTTTCCAGTATTTGTATGTTGAATTGGCCTTATTATATGCGAGGCTTGAGTTTGTACATAAACCTTGTAGTATTAGAGAGAGTCAGCTGCTGGTTAGTAGTGATAAAATGGTCATTCTCTTGAACTGAGATTCAGCTGTTCTTGGGCTTGGGTCTACAGATGCGCTATGATGTGTAGAATGGCTACATATGAATATCAATGTAAATTTGTTGATGGTCACTATAATAGGTCCAAATTCCTTGAGATGTTGGAAGAGGAGATAGATTTGTCCAAAGATGGTCTAAATGAGAGCCACTGTGGTGCATTGGGCCAGTGTATCCTTTCCTGGGGAATCTTCAAATTGTCTGTACAAAATATGCCGTGAAAATGTAATGCCGCTGTACATAAGTGACTCGAAAAAGATTCATCCATTTCTGGCCTTCTGAAGGGGACACCAGCAACTGAACACCAAACTGTGTATTACTCTTTTTTTTTTCCCTTCTGACCTAAATATCAATAAGCTTCTCCCTTCGGCCATGGGTGATACATCCTATGTTTGAATCCTATCCATCATATGTTAGGGGAGTTATTATGCAGAAACTAATTTGATTGTTCATCAAATTCTTTGCGAGTTATTGCATTAACATCATTTGAGAATTATTGCCTCTGTCAAGGTCATCCATCTTGGAACTTGACCTAGCCCTTCATAACAAACATTACTGGTGCAAGTTCAGTGAGTGTTAGTCAAATTGTTCGCGAGCTATTTGGTTAACATCATTTTAGCATTATCACCTCTGTGACCTTGAAAATCCATAAAGGTCACCCATCTTCAAACATGATGTAGCCCATCAAAAGGTCCATCACTGCCCTGAGTCTGGGGACCTTATATGAAATACTTTTTACAAGTTATTGTGTTAACAATGTGTGTCCTTTTGCATGCATATTTGCTAAGAGAGCGCAACCTTACTAGGTGTTCAGTAATGGTTTTTACCGCATAACTTACAGAAAAATGGCTGATTATGACCATATATTATGCTTCGTTGCTGTTGACATGAGGACCTGTCCTACTGTTAAGGTGGAACAAACAATTATGGTTACAATTATGATTTCTGCCCTGCTGAAAGAGGGACCAAAAATTTAACACCAAACTGTGAATAACTTTTTTGACCTTTGACCTCCGGACCCCAAATTCAATAGGGATCTTCCATAATTGATGGTTAACACATATTTCAGGTTTGAAGTCAATCCTAACTGGAGTTATCATCTGGAAAAGAATTTGTGGACGGACGGACAGATAGACAGATGGACAGGTCGATTACTATAGGGCTTCCGCTTTTCAAGCGGGGCCCTAATAAACTCATAATGTTACAGTTTCCATGTGAACTTCCGAATATGTGTGTAGGTGGCTCTAATATTAACACCTATCAGTTGATCCATATTATTTTGCAATTAGCTTCTAAATTTTCAACCTGCGTGAGCTTTATTTTAGATAGCAAATTAACTTTTATTTCATCTTTTATGATTAGTTTAACCTGTAAACCCTTTAAAAGAACAGGCTGCCATTTACTGTTATTGACCACTCATGGTGTTCTCACAATCATCTGAACTGGAATTTCAGTTTCCTAGCTACATTGCAGGATTATCAGTTGCATATATTTTGAATGTCAGGTCAGTAGCTGAACCAAGTACATAAATGACCACACAGTTATTTGTCCACCCACATAACCATATAACAGCATAAAACAACAACAAAATTATCAAAACCATGTTTAATAACTAAAATATGTTAAAATATATTGACATGAAGCCCCTGGCACATAAAATGAGCAGCAAATACTGCAGTATAACAAGAGCTCTCACAGCTTTAGGTTAGTCTATATAGCGTACTGGGAAGACAGACCAAGGCAAATCTCACCGAACTCTGAGGACCAATACAATGGTTAAGATACATACTGGTACTCAGACCCTGTTCATATCATCAAGGTTGTCATTTAATTCTGTGGTGATGCCCTTGATTCTGTATGATACTGCTGTGTTGCTCATGGCTCAGAAAGGTTGCTTGCACATAGTAAACTGAATAATCACATTGGTCTAATTTTGCATAATACAGATGAACTTGCAGGAATATCACTGCAGCTACTTTGCTAAACTTTCAATAAACATAGTAACTTCAGGAGAAATTGCAAAATTCATAAGCTAGCAACTTTAGTCATCTCTTCTGTTAATTGACCAGTCTTCTTACATCATGCAGAATTAATTAAGTCACCCTATGTTTAGTAATGAGTCCTGATGCATCATCCTGAACGCTTTGGTCAGATTCTGTCCATTGGTGAATAAAAGTGCTCATTTAACTGCAAACATAATACACAATCACTAACAAATTCTCATACGCATACATTCCATTTGCTAAGCAGCAGCTTTCATATTCAGGTTTACCCAGAGGCCCAGTCAAACAGCCATTTGCAATATATTATTAACCTCCGACAAACCGGCAAAAAATAATCTCATAGCAGTTAAATAAGACACTCAAGATTCCAAACATCCTAATGTTGTTCTTTTGATTAGGAATGTTAAGTGCAGGCTTTCTCTACATGAGGGTTTGTGCTTGAATCTTGATACATACAGATGAGATTTGCCCCCTCTGTTATAATAAGTATAAATAATGCACAGTTTATGAAATAATTGAAACAAACTGCACTGGACACAAATTTAAGCTATAATTAAGGCCAAAAAAAATAATGTTCAGAATAGTTCAGAATTTTCCCACTAGGTACCTTCTCTTAGGTTCTCATCCAAATGGTACACAAGTGAGATAAAACAAATCATGGATATATACATGCACACATTTTTATAGTACAAATTGTCTCAAGTGCAAATTGTCAGACAATTTGTTATTTGTTGTTATTTATTAAGGAAATAAAAATACCAGTATACAAAATACTTTTTAAACCTTCCTGATAAATACTGCATGGATTTTTTTAAAATGACACGGATACATTTTTTAATGAAAATGGGGGAAATTGCATGCATAGTATCTTTTATCACTGTTCAACAATTTATGTGCATGTGTGTGTGCTGGTGAGATATACATGTGTTTTTTAACTGATAATAATAACAGTTTTCTTAATGTGAGCAACCAAAATTGTAAATGATCTGTCGTACTGAAGCTTTAAATCAAGAGTGAAGCTCTACTTGCAAAAATTGGTGGACTGAAGAGAAAAAATCAAAATCGCACTAACCCAGTAAAATAATGCTGACTCAAAGGCAAATACAACCATCCTGTGCTTAATATGCACATCATACATATAGAACAATGTACTGCAGTTTGTCACACATTATTAATTTTGGAGAAATGCCACATTCATTATCATTAACACACACACACATATATATAAACACAATCTGAACTGTTTATATACAAAAAGCAATGGTCATAAATCTCACAAATATCCCAATTATCCTTTAAGTTATATTCATCCTGAGAAGAAATCTGGACATATGGCTATGGTTGTTAAATATCCAGATTTAAATCAATTTTGATTGTGTAATTCCTTGAGCATAAAATATAATTTATGATTGTTGCACCTGCAAATAACTGGAGGACATTATCTCTATATATAAATATACATCAAATATTATGCAAAGTAAGAACAAATCTCAAAGTCTCTGGCCAGGTTTGCAATATTTCCATTGTAAGTGAAGCTTGTGTGGCAATAAATGGTTCATCTGGCCTTAGTAATTATTAGCAGACACAGACCTAAGCTATTCTCTTTCTCAACAATTCTTTTATCAATAGCACAGACACACACAGTTGTGGGTAAGAGATGGTACTCTGCTCTGGAAGTCATTCACTCAACTTTCTGCATTATATAATACATGTATATATGTATGTGTGTGTGTGCACGCATGATGAGGTTGATTTTAGCAACAAATTCATTCATATACCCATCTTTTAATCATCAGTGCAAGAAAATAATATTGCCAGTCAGAAAGTCTGCCACCAAAATTTACACAGAAAAACAAAAAGCAGATACTAAAACATACTAGTTTCCCCCATTATAATGTATACAGCAACAAAAACACAGGGGATTATAAGGGTCAGGATAATTAATCCTGTTATTGAACCACAAGAAAAAAAAAAGCTCAAACTGACCTAATTATGGTAGATACTTTGTGGTTTTTATAAAATTTCTCAATAACAGGCTGGCTTTACATACTTTCACTTATTATGCAAAAAATATGGCTTAACTCATCAAAGATGTGAAGCCTGCTTAAAATGCACAAACAGCATATCATTGCAAACAGCTTGGAGGTGAACTGCCATTTTTTAAGTGAACAGCAACCCCTTCCCATCTTTTTGTGCATGGACTGTTTTATGAAGAGGCTTTTGCTTATCTAGTTTTATGTATGGTTGTTCTTTATTATTAAAAATATAATTATATTGCCAGACAGGCTCTGTTGGAGTGTTAGAAGACATTGATAGGGTTTTATTGGATCAAGCTTAGAGTCTGTGCAGATAGATATAACCACAGGATAACATATATAAAAATGAATATAGCCCTAAAGTAAATTGTATGAAAATATTTCCCAAAAATGTATACAAACACATGCTTAGGATTGTCCCTGTTTAAAACTCCTTGAATATATGATGATAATTACCTATAAGAAAATAAAGAACTGAATATACCTTCAGATATGTATAGACAGTATGTACAATTATGTATGTGATTATATAACTGTGAATAAACGTATTTTTGATTTATACACTAATTTTCTCTGCTACAATAATAATAAGTAAAATTTGTTAGTTAATTCACTTATATTTAACTGGTTATTTTGTATGAAGATTTACCCTAATAACATTGCAATTTCAACCATGCATATTATTTAAAAGGCATCCAACATTATTTATTTTTGTAAATTTTCTTCTACAAAATATAATTATACATGGATTGTCTACATCATGGCGTAAATCTGCTAGAAATGCACATGACCCATTGATGAAATTTGATGATCTATGAAAATCCTGCAGACAGTGAGAATAAACAATCCGTTTTCTAGCCTGCTATGCTTATAGTTAAGGTGTATATTATAAAGGAAAGCATATTTTGCATGATTTTTACATATAGTTTACACCTGAGCTAAGACAGTTTTGATAATGCATAAATTTATCACAAAATATGTTGATTACACATTTTCATCTTAAAAGCTGGCATATCTCCCAAAGGTCAGAAGTATCAATGTAACAGAAACAGACTAAAAGTGTTGTTTTATCATATAAATACACACAATCCTTTGTTCATGCATAATTAATGAATGCATGTTTTTTGCATAAGTACTTCAACATAAAAAATACATTTTCTATCACAACATTAAAAATAGCATTAAACCATTCAATAACAAAGATGTCACATGGCATTATACCTGGATGTAAATATACTTTTCCAAAAGCCAAGTTTTTATATCAATATTTGGTATAAAAAAGGTCTTATAAAGACTAATGATGTGATAAAAGACCTCTGTAAATTCATTACAAACACAACTCAGTAATATTTGGCATCACGCATAATTTTCACCTCCATTGATTTACAGAATTTGTTGGTAAATGGAATGCAGTTGAAATAATGACAGAAAGGACATTCGTATACAGGAGAAACATAAAATAAAACAATCAACAACGCACACAAGCCGACGCTGGCCAATAATGAAACAACGATACTGATGATTTTTCGCCTGCGGTCAAATTGGCCAAATGTGACATAAGGCAGAAATGCGAATGAGAGTAAGAAGCCGAACACAAAGCCAACGAGATGAGCATAATTATCAACCATTGGCAAGAGACCGACTATGAAGAGGATGACGGTGATAAGAGTCAGCTTCCCGATGGCACGCCACGGTCTCGCCAGCAGCTGCCAGCTCTGTATCACCTCAACAAAAAGGCAAGCCAATAACCCGAACTGTGAACCTGAGGGGCCAGCCTGAAATGAAAACAAAATGTGACATTAAGTTAAGGTATAGTTACATATAAAACATGATCATATACAGGTCTGTACCTGAAAAACAGGTCACCTTATAATTATTTTTATAATTTGCATAACCTACAATATACCTTGACTCGTTTCAGTATGTGTTAAATTAATGTTTGAGGCTTCTGCTGTAAGTATATTACAACTGACAGATCAAAAGGAAATCTGACAAAGCTACATGGTCTCAAATCTTACTAGTAGGTTTGTATTAATTATGGTCAACTTATTCGGTAATATAATAGTTTGCTATTGGAAACAAGACTGGTTGGATGGGTAATGCATCAAAACAAGCTTCATGGAAGATAGTTGCAGTAATGAGGTGGAATATAGCACCAGTACCATGTATTTCACACTAAAGTCATTTTGTCAAACACAGGTGTGAGCACAATAAATCTTTCCCCAGCCAAATATCATTTTTATGAAAGAAGAATACTATCTACGGCTATCACCTACACATAATATATATGTGTAAACAGACTAAAATTACCATCTTGACGATGATCATTCAAGCAAAAATTTAAACAAAATATTTGAAAAACCTGACAAGGTATGAAAAAAGTATGAAAAGCAGCTTTTCCTGGATAAAAAAACACATTTAAAGATCTGAAAGAGGCAGCACAGCCCTAACCAGGGGTGGATCCATGAGGGGAAGGGGGGGGGGGGTGTGAATTGGAAGGAATAATGAACTTTTTTTCAGTTTTCCCAGATTTCTTAAGGTTGAACCCCTTCTCTCCTCCTGGGGTTGAGGACCCCTTTTTGGTAGATTAGTCCTTCATTTTAACAGTTCACCCCTCCATTTCCTAAATTCTGTATCCACCCCCTCTACCCTGCTGGCTGATAAATGATTTGCCTCACCTCTACATGGTAGGGTAAAAATACTGCACTGGCCAGGCTCCCTGCCATACCACTGCCCAGGTAGATGATGGCTATACGCACCCAGCCTGCCAGCTTCTCTATATCACGCATCACAAAGAACTGGAAGAGCACTGTTATCACAAGCTGCACAAACCTGGGATAAAACAAGCATATGTTATTACTCTTTTTAAAGTTTATGATGAATATTCTGCTTAAGTAGGTGATACTTTATTGATGTCTGTCCAACATACCCTAATGAAAAATTAGGACATAAGGAGGACTGAAACAACACTATAAAAAAAATAATCAGAAACCTGAAGTCTGAAAAGTTATATTTTTTTAGAACAAATTAAAGAATCAATATATGGTACTCAACTCACACCAAAAGTTTTGTTAAACCATTAATCACAAAAGCTTCCAACAATAGTTTACTAATCACAACACAAGCACAATTTTCACAACAATTTAAAGTATTTTGATATAGAATATGACAAACAAAACATGAAAGTGTATTATTTGATTATCAATTAGCTTTTCCTAGCTAACCACTCTAGGTTTGTTCTAGATTACACAACACAAAATGAGAGAATACACTGAGAATTTTGTACTCTGCAATGATTTTGAGTTTCAGTGACCAATAAAGATCATTTACACATACCCTGCATGTAAGAAGAGTGAGGTCCACAGGCGGTAAAACTGGTCCGGTTTATCAGGATACAAAAACTGGATCATTCCACAGATCTCATTCATGCACTTCACCTGTAAATATGAGACAGCATGGTCAACAAAAAGTCTTGTTATATCACATACATATATGACTGTAACAATAAATCCATAAATCCAACCCAAGAGGTTTCAATTAAATTTTCTTTAAAAGTTTTTCATGCATTTCAATGAAATTTTATGGAAGGGTGGGTAATGTTCAAGGACCAGTTAAAAAAATTGTGGGTTAAAAACCAACATTGTAGTTGACAGGTGTTCTGACAGACCTGTCGAACTGCTACTAAAACTAGAACATATCTGATATTTGTATGTTATTATGTCACAAGGTTATTGAAGGACCTGGTAATTACTTCTTGTTGGCATATTAACATGTCATGCCTCATATAAAAGATGGCTACAGCTGAATGATCCACAATTCATCTTCAATTAAATAATTGGAAATGCTCAAATATTGCTTATGTCATAGGCATACACCAAAAATTGATGGTTTTGACAGGTGGAGCTAACTACTGCATCATTATCCATTATTCTTTAGTCAGCATGCCTGCAGCCAATGTAATGTTCAGAATAAGATGAGTTATATCATTTCCCTCATTTACAGCAAATTATTTAAATACAATGGAACCTCTCCTTGCGACCATCCTACAATTACAACCACTTTTCTTGGTCCTAAATAAATGATCCTGGTAACTTAAAGTATTTTCTCAATGCTCTGTATTTAATACTGTATGGTCAACTTGCCTGAGAACAGAGTGATGCCTCTTCATGGAAGTAACCCCTCAGGAACTTACAGTGTTCCCTTGTGGTGATGATGCACTGACCATGAATCCCAATACAACATGGCCGCCCCACCACCTCACAGCTCACATGACGCGTCTCCTCTGAATCACTGGCGTTCTGGCTTTCTTTACAAATCTGTCATCATATGATATAAAAATTTGAATATTTGAAAGAAATTATGAAAACAAACATACTGAAAGAAATTTGATATGAATAAATTTTGATGCAAGAGGGAAATGTTTTGAGTTTGAAAGAAAAAAAAAAAAAATATCTTCTAAATAAAGTTCAATTAAATAAATTGTACATCGAAAAAGGTGAAAAAAAATATAAAACATAAAAAAAACAAAAGATAATTCACATCATATACACTGTTCCGAACCTTTGTCCAAGTATATACACACTTAGCTGTCCAACATGATGTTATTCACACACTATTGTATCTTTTATATGTGAAAATAATCAAAATATTCTCGTTTGAGAATTATCTTATTTCCTGGGTAAGAATAACTGCCTAATTTTGCATCATATTGTGAATAACATCTTACTGGTTTCAAATGGCTTTTCAAATGCATTTAATTTTATATTATTTACAAATGTCTCTAAAAAATCAATATCAGAATCAAACCACAGACTAACCGGCCACTGAGTAATGTCATCTGCCCATTCATGAGGTTTCACGGATGCAGGGTTTGTGCAGAACCTGAAAATAATAATAAAAAGTAAACTGAAGAAGTTGTACCACCTGTCTTTAATTTTGTTTCCCTGACAAAATACCTTCACGCCTGCCAGATGAAAACCTGCTACTGATGTATAATAGTTGTAAAAAGTCTTGTCTGTTCAGCAATCAAACAATTTCTTTTAATTGTATTTAATAAATACTATAACAGAAGAACTATATAATTTTTGAATGATACTTATTAATTTTGGGCCGTTTAATCAATTTACCTGTATACAGATGATTGATGGTTTTCCTTCATAATCAATCAAATGGTTTGTGTTTAATCATTTAAAGCCATTAGGTGTGCACAGTAGTGGTGTGCCCATTGATCGATTATATTGATGATTGGTCTTGTTCTTTCATAATTGATTAAATCAATTGCATTTTTGCATAATAGATAATAAACATTGAGGTATGCACATCGAAAAAGTCATCATTTAATGATAAAATATTCTGATTCTGTCAGAGACTTGAAAAAGACAGGGCACTTAATAGCGAACAGCATTAAAGTTTATCCTTTTGCAACTTATAAGTGTCAACAACCAAACCATTACCGTTTCCTTTATGTTATTATGTACAAGTCAGACTTCATTTACTGTCAGTATTTAGGTATATTTGTATACAGCAGGTTTCGCGGTAATATAGACGGTACATAAATAATCAATAAATAATTAATCATTGGACTTTTTAATCTGTCAGTCGTCAAATATCATTTTACAACTGATTCATACCACTAGTGCACAGTGAAGAGATCATCTTTACAGAGAAAGAAAACCTATTAATTCTGACAGATACATCAGGAAGGCAGGACACAAGTAGTGAAAACTTGAGCTAGACATCTCTAGATGACTATGATCATCTTTCATAATGCCATAACTGTATGATCTTTAAAGGCTTTCTATGATTAATGAGGAAAATTATGGTCTTCTGCTAATCTGAATTGGTTCATTTAGGGCTGAATAAGTAATAACAACAGCAGGTACATGAAATAATTGATCAATAATCAAGCAGTTGCTTTTTTTCTTACAATTTTCAAATATGATTTAACAACCAATTTCTAACACTAATCTTTCTATTTATTCAGTGAAGAACATGAAGGCAGATGCAGTTAATTATCCAAACTCATTATATATATATGATAGAAGAGGCAAGTCTGATCTACCTTTTAAATTCAGTTTTGACACCAACTGGGAAGTCTATGGAGCATACTGCACATATATTTATGTCAAATGTTAACAAATTTTATTCTTTAAAAAATATCTGCCCTCTATATTTACCATGCAATTAGAAAACAAGTGACCCATGAGCCATGGTGCTCAGCTGAGTTTGACATACAGGTGATACATGCATTAATTATTAATGTTATGATCTGGTGAAAATTATTTGTTAAGAAACCTTGAACAATGGATAGAATGACTTCTAGAGTGTTCTGAATCAGGTGTTTTGTCCATAGGCCTTAGAAAATAGGATATAGTGACATTTAATGTAGGGTCATTTTACACAGGACTCCCTTGAAAATAAGTTCTATATCCAACTGCACTGATTTGTGTGTACCTAACTCTATGCTTTCTTACTTAATGTTTTTGGCCAATAGGTCACCGAAAATAGGTCATTATGACCTAATTTCATGTTTCCAAGGATATTTTTCAGCCCATCACCATGACCTAATTTCAGGTTACCAAGGAGAATTGCCCAGACCCTCCCTGGACAGTTTGTACACATCTCAGAAGATTATAGGCCTAACAGATACGACCTGTGCCCATCTGACATTCAGGGTGTTCATATGACATCTATACTAAGGTAGAAGAATATAATTTTATGCTTCCAAGGACATTTACCCATGACCTTTCAGATTTTTTTGTCAGAAGATTCAAGGCTTAATGGATACCATTTGTGCCCCCGTCTAACTGTCTAGGTGGTCTTAATCATGTTTTCGGCCTATTGGTTGCAGAATATAGGTCATCATGAACTAATTTTAGGTTCCCATGGAGGTTAAAATTTCTCTGTCTAACAGTTAAGATTTTTTTTTCCTGATAACAGACAGATGAAGGGGCAAAGGGTGATTGCTATAGCTGGGATGACTTACAGTCAGCTGGGCTAAAAACCTTTTCTCTTACTTTGGATCCTGTCCACACACTGATCCTGACACTCTGTTCTGAGGTCCAGGATTATTTGGTGTCCACTTCTGCCAGGTTGATAAGGTTTTCTAGAAAAAAGCAACACTCAGTGATAAATTAAATCTGTTTATAATCATTTGCATTTAAATACAGTTGATTCCTCTTTACTTGAAACAACCTGCTGGTATCATGACAACAAGACTACAGCTAAACTGTTATCAGTGTATCATCTACATTCTGCTTTGTTGCTTCATATTATTGACAACATGAAGTAAATAAAACAGACTGCTTAAATTGATGATATATGTAATATGAAAGTTCATGACTATACATCCTCATGTCACTGTCAATAACCTTCCTTCTTTTTATGATATCTACATTTTCAATGACTTCCTCTGACCCATCACGATGCCTCCACAATTCTGAACATGCTCAAAAACTTAGGATTTGCTAAAATTTCCTATTCTATGATTTCCTACTATCTGCTAGAACAGAAGTTTGTTGTAGGTGCTTTCATGTGCTGTCATTCCTTCCAAGTTTCTACAATATCATTGTGAGACCTGATTTATGCTTTAAATGATGTAAGATGCAATTTCAATGAAACACTGCTGAAACAGGTCTCCATTCCTTGCTGTACAAAAATCTGAATTAAGTACTTACAGAACAATGCTTTTGTTGTGTCTGTACACAGCCGGCCCCATCATTACGGATACAGCAGGCGGTACTATTCTCCAGCACTTTGTCTTTATATATAGCCTCCTGCACATTCTGATCATCTCTCATGCATGGAGAATACTTTGCACCCAAGTGGATGAGGTCAGCCTGTTAAAAGACAGAAACAGAGTTTATCCATGAAAGTAAAGTCAATGTAATAAAGTAAAATGCAGACTCTACATTAGGTCCTTTATCTACTTTATGGAATTTAATGAAGGCTGCCATTTGTGGCCAGGACCATGCTTTGATCATCTGGTCACACATGCATGGTAACCTGAAAACTATGTAGATTGGTCCCTGCCCACTTTTCGCTTGATGAGGTCTCTACATAAATAAATAAGTTACAGGTAATGGGTACCAATCAATGTCTCACATCAGCATAGATTAAGTAAATACAGGGAGACTGTATGAGAAATGCTAAAATTTTGAGTTACTGCAAATGACAGTAGTTTTCGTGGGTTGTGACAAGTCAATGGTAGGGGAATATCTTGGAGGCCGAATATGGCCTATTATTGCCTCCACCAGGATTGTATGCGTTCACCCTTTTCAAGTGTGTGTTTGTGTAGGTGTGTGTTTGTTCACAACATAACTCCACTAATCATTAACAGAATCTCATGAAATTTTCAGGGAAATTCAGGAATGGGCCCTGCACATGATCCAGATTCAGGAATGTCATCAAGGAATATTCACAAATGTACAGTCACTAATGCACAAATGATCCTGGGAATATCGGCATAAAAATGAATGCAAACTTGGGTTTTAGGAGCATCGCTTAGGATTGCAATACTAATTATAAGAATGCAAATATGAATAATGTCACTGATAAATAAGAGTAACTTCTGCAATGAAGATGGATTTGTGTGATAAGCACTCTCGCAAATCTGAAATAAATCAGCTAGAATTTGAAAATACATAAATCACCAATATTTTATCTCATACTAACTGTATATATCATATACTAATAATTCTGAGTATTACCTATAACAGAACCCAGAAATACAAAAATGTACCTTTACAGGTACAATTTATCAATAATTCATACATATATTTTGACAAATTATATTAATTCAGAAAATAAAAGATTCATAGACATCAAAGACATAAATATTTTGGCCAAAAATAATAACCTTACCTGTCTTGGTCCAATCCAGAAATTGTCCTTCTCAAAGTAAGAATCCTGCTCAATAGCCAAATTAGGTTTTAATACCTGGAAGTAAAGAAATTAGCACACATATTCAGTCACCTGTCTTGTGTCATATGTACAAAAGAAGGAAAATAAATTTGATCAAAAATACTGCACCCACTACAGGGCAACAAACATATCTATTTTATGATAACCACCTTTATAAAGTAAATATCCATACACTATGACAATGAAAAGGTAATAATTTCAAATCATTGTATGTATACATAATGTACTTGTATTTGTGCAGTTATTAACCCTCACGATTCAGGTTTGATTCATGAAAAATGTGAGACACAGAAAAGTCTGAGAGGACAAGCCTTATGATAAATGGTTATGATAATTGATTAACACTAAAGCAGAGTTCAAATGGCATTCGTTTTATCTAACCTCTTGTGAGATCTGCGTTTCTTCAAAGCCGATGGGAGCGATACCATAGACAGCTACAGCCACTATGTATACAACAATCTGTACAAAGGTCACCCAGTACGTGAAAAAAGGCCTGAAAATCGGAATAACCCATCATTTAATGCACATGCTAATAATTATACAACACACTGGTAATAGCTCATTGTTTTAATGCTTAAACATTTTTCTTTAGTTCATGTTCATTTTTATACCATTTATTTTTATTATAACTGATATCAGGTACAGTTTATGAACAAAACAGTTTTCCAGATTCCATATTAAGTTCAAGCATGTGAGCTGTTGTGAATCAGATTATGAGATACCAAATATCTAATTTATTTTGTTCAATATAGAATATTTTGTAATCGAATAACACATACAAATACATGACAGACATAAAAATATAAAACATTTATTTAAATATTCAGGATTTTTATTTGAAATTCACTAACACATTTAATTAAAAGTATATATAATGTAATAACAAATCATGACTATTGGGTATATATGCTACAGAAATCAAACTACACTGACACATACAAATACATGACAGACAAAGATATAATACATTTATATAAAGTATTTAGGATTTTTATTTAAAATTTTTATACAGATTTAATTTAAAGTATATGTTTTGTTTTTACAAATCATGACAATAGGGAAGAAATATACTGTGCATGGTTGCCTTCTTTTTGCAATGGGTTCAAATTCGCGATATTCACAGTCACTTTATGACTGCAAAATTAAAACCATCCAGTTTTGAATGCATACCAGACCATGAGCATTAATTTCAGAAGGTGCTGATAGTTTGCGACAGTTGATATAAATGTAACATAAAGAAAGAAGATCCCATCTGCCAAAATGTGAACATGAAAATGTTTCCAAAATCCCCTTTGTTAAATAAGGACTTAATGTACACTTTATTTATGTTTGTACTTATACAAATACTTTCTTGAATTTAGTTGGTCGATCTGATCATTTGCTGCTGGCCAGAGCTGTGCACTCATGTCTGATTTACACTCATGCGGGTCCAGCAGTCCTTTGGTCTGGGGTCTCTTTAAGGGGGATCCCTTCTTCAGCCACATAGTGTTGTCCATTAAACCTGGTGTATTTATTTTAAGTGATTCAGGGAGAATATTGATGCCCTGTATAATAGTATCAGTTGGCTTAGATGCAAAAACTGACCTTTTAATCCTGCAACAAGGGGGCTACCTACAGCAGTACAGACATCCATTGTTGTTTAAGCAGGTGATTATGATGCATCTTTTAAATAACAGGAGTAAGACACCCTTATCAAGACTGTGTCCCTAAATAAACTTATCACACGGTTATGATGTCACAGGTTGGTTTCTCACACCTTTACAGATGTGAACTGTTTTGATTGAGCCTTGGCCCTGAACTAATTAGAAGTAGGGCAGATGCTTCCTGTACGCATCAGCCCAGATTGTTCCCAGAGCCTAGGGAGAAATAGTAGGCCTAGATGATAGTAAAATCAGCATTTTATGAAATAATTTGATTATAATTTTATAAAAAATTTAAAATAATGCGAAAATTCAGCCCCGCTGATATAAAGGCAATCACAGTATGCTACAGAAACAGTTAATTTAGTAAAAGAATATATTATCCAAAGATCATTTCTAATTGTCTACTGTTAATTTAGCAAAGTCATAGAAAGCCACATGCAGATCAAGTGTGATCATGTACTACTGTAGAGGGCACCCTACCTATGATCATCCATCTCTTCAAGTTGTTTCCTCACATCTTTACTAATTTTCTTCTTCAAGTCTCGTCTGCACAGCTGACCCATGAAGCCCATTCCTACTTGTCTGCGATCAGAGTTGTCAAACACCTTGTCCGTGATGTTCATAGCAATACGACCAAAGCCAACAGTGAGGCCGTCAGTGGCATCATACTCAGCACGTGGAGTTGGTGGTGTAGGTGATTTGGAAGAACTGCTGCGACCCATTTTCCATCCTGATCTAATGGGCCTGTAAAAAATAATTCATATACAAAAAAGGATTAATAACATAATGATAAATGGGAAAATACTAGGACTTTGAAAATAGATAGTTAGGGCTTGCCACAAAAGGCATTTCAAACTGATTGTCTTGTCAAAATTGTTATCAGGTCGATCTGCATGGGAACATTTAAACTTACATTTTGTTTTTAAATTACAACCCATGCAAAAAGAAGTCTTACGGTAATGCATGTGAAATGGTGCCATGAAACACAAATGTGCAGTAAGAAACAGATTTACAGGCACTGTTACTAAATACCTGATTTATTTTATAAGGTAGCATCCCAAGCAAAAAAGGTCAATCAAGTAATTTACTCTGTTTCAGAATCATATCCCTAAATGTAAGTATAAGTATATATTATGTTAATGGGTGCTAAAAAACAGTACTTTTTAATTCTGAAATTTCATTTGATTACCATTGCGGATTTCATAAACATATATACCATCATAATTATATAAAGACACTGTGCCAGGCTTCAAATATATATATTCTATTGATCTAGCATAAATTTTAAGTGGGTTTGGGTGGATTTTAAATGAAGGGATTTTTAACAGGAATGCTACCTCAACATGTCAAAATGCAGGCCTACATGTGTACACTTGTCCTGATTATGGACTAAGATACTCTGTTGGAAGTACTTGTACTCAAGCACTTGCATGCTCCTTGTAGCACTAACTAGAAGAATGCATACCTGCCACTTGCATCAACACCCATGGGAGAAACACTGGCTTGTAGGTTTGGAGTGGTCTTAGCCTGAGGGAGGGGGGCCTTTTCTTGGATGGTTGGTAATGTTGGTAGCGTGGAAGCGAATGGTCCGCTACTAAATGGCTGGACCATAGGACTTGTGGGTGTGGCTATATCAAAGAACACCTCGTCAATGTCATCGTCATCACACACTGACGACATACTGGAGGGAGCGAAGCTGCGGCTGTGCATGTGTGGCTTTCTCTTTGATTTTGGAGTACTCCCCTGAAAATGATAAATAAGGGTTTATATACAGAATACAGATCTTTAGTAATAAGAGTTTAATAACCCATTTTATACAACAACAGAAAATTAAATGCCAACAATTAAAGAAGTAATACTTTAAAAAAATACAAGAAGTATTATCATCATTATTAATACAACTATATAAGGGTTTATGTGCAAAATACAAATTTTAATTAGAAGAGTTTTATAACTCAATTTATACAACAATAACAGAAAACTGTATGCCAACAATTAAAGATGTAATACTTTAAAATAATACAAGAATTATTATCATCATAATAACTACAACTATAAAGTTCTATGTAAAACTTCTTGTGAAATGCTTTACACTATATGATGCATCATTTATCAGGGCTAGGCATTCATTTTTGAAAATACATGCCCAGTTTGCAAGTTACATCTAGCTTTTACTTGCCCTTAATAAATTGTTAATTGTCCTACAAATATTATTGATTGTATTAAAGAACATAAAGATCCTTTTTCAAGCCTTTACATGGGTAGAGGTTAATGTTGGACCTATTTGCCAAGTAAAGCAAGTAGGAGGTGACATCTTGTTGCCCTTTCACAATTTTCTGGAACTTTTACTTGCCTCAGGCAAGCAATTAACCGTTAATGTCTAGCCTTGTTATTCAGAGAGAGTGATGTTATTTTACATTTTTTCTATTATCAACGAAGGATGTAAAAATTCTGTAAAAAAATGACTTATCTTCACCTTTCACTAAACAGAACATAGTGTGGAATGCCACTGTTTTCAGTGAAATAACATCACATAATCACACTTCACAGATGGCAGGATAATCACGTTGTAACACCTACATGCAAAGAATGCTGCAAAATTCATTAATTGCAAATCCAGAAGTTGTCTATGGAGATTTACACCAATATATAACTACTTTTTAATGTTTTTCTCTCCCAACCAATAAGCCACATTTTTTTTAATGTTTTAAATCCAAAGAAGCCTTTCTTCAGATATCCTGAAAACACACACACAGAATTGATTGAAAACATTCTCACTTCATGCAGGGTTGACCGGTACTCACCACTAGAGAGCTGACTCCTTCCCAGGCCATTTTGGCCACAGAATCTTTATGAGCTTTCTTCTGTGGCTGCGATCGCAGTGTTCTTTTGTAGCTACTTGTCGATAACTGTCGCTGAACAGCAGAGTCTGTGCGGTCAAACTTTGGTCTCTTTAGAGGATCACGAATATGTGGTGTCACTGGTCCCCCAGATCTCTCAAACACACTGTCCAGTGTGTCTGTGCTCTTATAGAAGTCTTTCTTGACACTACCATGCTTTCTGTTGGCCATGTTGATACGCCTGTTGGTCCAGTTTGCTCTCTCACATGGGTTGTCCTCTCCAATCCCAAAGAAATCTGCAATGCCCTTTTTCATACTCCTGTTTAATAAAATGATAAATTCCAAGCACAAAAGTACATAACAAAATGAACATGCAATGATTATCAGACAAGGTAGATCTATTCATGGCCAATCATGGGGTACTCCCTATCACAGCAGTACATTGGGGTTTATTCTGACCAGAGCAGTTCTTTGGGTTTATCGTGATAAGTGGAGTGCATTGGGGTTTATTCTTATCAGAGCAATTCTTTGGGTTTATTGTGATAAGTTGAGTGCACTAGGGTTTGTTCTGATCAGGGCAGTGCAATGGGTTATGTGTGATCGTAGCAGGGTATTGGGTGAATCGTGATCAACGCAGTGTTTTCACATCAATTAACGATGTCTTATCTTGACAGATCTTAATGAAACTTTTATTTTTTTATAACATCATCTTAAAACATAAATATTTAACTACAGGCCTTTTTTTACTGCATATCTATCATTTTGTCTCCTACTTATATTTCAATTTTCAGTCTTTGACAAATTAATGAATCATTCTTGATTTTAAAATGGCCTGTAACTGCTTTCTAAATGAGTCATCAAATACATGTACAAAATATGATAGTTTTATGCTTGATAGTTTGTGAGAAATATCCCACTGAAGATGATGTAATCCACTGAAATACTGTTTTGAGAAAATGGCAAAAAATTGTTTGGGAGGAGCAAATTTGTCACAAAGTCACTCACAATTGGCCAACTGAAATATGAATGGAAGTAATAGTTGTATAACATGAAGCTACAGCATGATTTTATTTTATTCCCATTCTCATTATTACTCTTTTAAACCATTTTTCGTGTATAAAAAAAAATTATTTTAATGTCAAGCCTGTAAGTGTCAAACTCAGAAGGAGGAGCTTATGGTTCCTGGAAGACAACCACTAAATAGGTCACCTGGCCACTTTAGTTTGCACTAATTAAGGGTCAATAAAGAGAGCCCAGTTGATCAAGATAAGCAGTGCTCAAGCTCAAAAGACTATTACAGCAGGTCATAATCCCAGGTATCAGTCAAGCCACAGCTCCATTTGGCAGCCAATCAGCAACTGGAGGTGTTGGTCCTCTCAGGGTATACATGTGATTCTGTTTATCTCAATGTGGGAAAGGGTTGGGGTCAAATACGTATTTGTATTTAAATAGAGTCAAAGTGTGTATTTGTGATGTGCAAAATGATAATATTTGTATTTGTATTTGATCTCAATATTTGATGTATTTGATCAAATACTGTACAAATACATATGTATAAATAAATATTCATATCTGCCATAATTTTGAAAATTTAACTACTACCTAATTTTTTTAAACTTAGTAGAATAAAGAAGGACTCTATCTCTAAACGTACACAAGTACACACGGTACAAGTAGACATTATCAATATTTATGGTGCTGGAAATTAATAATAATTCTGTATAACCTACATTTGCATATTTGTTGTTCTGTATTTGTATTTGTGTTTAACTTGTATTTGTATTTGGAGGAGAACAGCTCTCGTATTTATATTTGTATTTGGCATACTGTATTTGACCCAAACCCTAATGTGGGGTTGACAGATCAGTTATGATGCTACATTTTTTAATGATGCAGTAAATTGTCAATAACACATTTTTGTGACTATGTGGGTATTAAAATGACCTTGTGGTGAACACATTTTCTAAAAATTTATCCTTTTATGATTTTAAGAGCTTAAGCCATGTAGGTAAAAATCCCAAATCATGAACAGACCCCTGATACTGTTTTTCATCATGACTGAATATTAAATTAACAATTAAAAGTCATGGTTCAACCCTCTTTAAGTAATACAGGAGATTACTTACTTGCTTAATGTAGAGATGGAGAATTTCTTCTGAGAGGCTCTGGACTGACTACTCATAACACTTGGTTGTGTGATGTAATCAGGACGGTTCCCATCCCAGTCCCCGATATGGATCTGTTCCTGCCCAGCCTTGTACTTGGCCATATTGATATGAATACTCCTTCAAACCCAATGCAGTGTGTCTCCCTAAAAAACAACATGGAAAAGATGATTTTTATCACATATACCTCCATAACAATGCAACTCAGATATATTTTAAAATCAAATACATGTAACCTAGTATCAAAATTCAGATATCATTGCCTCTCTGACAAAGCTCCTTGCATCGACCTACGAAAGTAAAAAGTGGGTGTAGAGGTAAAGCATTTACAATACAGGTGTTATAAATTTGTATTCTGTATAGTGTATATAGTCCGTCCCAATACTCATGTCCGCATGCGTTTTCCAGGATAATTTTCCATACAAGTGAAGCAGTGTAAACTTTTCTGGTCAAAGTTTGCTGGAGCTATTCTGCCGATTGCCTGTGTAAAAAAATAATGCCTTACCTTTCCTTGAATTTGTTTGAGACAAATAATCCAAAATATGACTAATATATATGACAGATTACATGGATACAAGAAAACATGGTTAAATAACGAGAAGATGATCACATTTACTTAAATGTAAAGCACTGCAGGTCTGTCTATGTTTCTTCGGTTATTCATTTTTCTGAATTACTATTTAGCACTTATATATGAAATATAATTTTTTGGAGTTTTGAGACAGATTCATCTTTGCAGTGACCATTTTCCAAAATATTGCAAATTTATGTACCTTTGAATAGCATTGTATAATTATAGACTGTTCAGCACTGTAGGCCTATACTTGTGGCCAGTCTCAGATATTACATATCATCGCTGAGGGCAGAGCACCAGGATTTTGCCTGTGATGTTATAATAGTCACAGCATGGGTGCATCTGGCTCTGTCACCACCTGTATATAGCTTTACATACTGCAAAGACTGAATTGTGATAATCATGGACCAGCAAACGAGCACTGGCTCATTTAAAGGACTACATTAGCAAAGCAGAATGAGATAACAAACATGGGGCTCATTTGATATCTATCTTTGTGTACACAACCATGATGTAGAGCTGACTCCTCTGTAGTTCCATACCCTTTCCCTTTCAGCTAATTAGCTGATCATTGCTGGACAGGGTTAAGCTCTTTGTCAAATAAAAGGTGTGAACTGAGGTGAGCAAGAACATACTGATACTGTCCTCTAGCTTCTGCAGCTAGAGATGAGTAGTGTAACTCTAGGCATACAAACTTAAAAGAAATTTATTGTTTCATGCCTTAGTTTTATTTTATGTTTCCATATAGCAGCATATGCATGGTAAATATGTTTAAACTGCAATTATGTTGTTAGCTTAAATATCTGAATATGTTGAATTTACAATTACTTTAAATATTTTAAGGAGACACAATGGGAATATTTGCTTAGTGTGTACCAGTTACTGCAGTGTCTTTTCCAGTGATATGGCATTAAATAATTGTATTCTGGTAAGTGGATATTCTTTAAAATAAAAAAAAATTGCATGGTAATTCTATGACACTGGTCCTAACCTGTTAAAAAACTTGAAAATGTCCTACCATCAACTAAACATGATAATGCTATCTACTCAGGTAGTCATTCATTATTAATATCTGAAAATAAATCATATATTTTTTGGTTGGCTACTTTTTTGGTTGTCCGTTATGTTAATTTGCAGGTTGAATGCAGGCTGACCTTTGGTAAAAATGCAAGGGGGTGGGGGGCATGGTCTGAAAGCTAAATATGTGGGGCAGGTGCAGGTCAATTTATTCTTTATAGGTGCGAGTCGTTGCAGGGCAGGTTTTTACAACTGTGGGGCAGGGCGGTTGCGGTCTGAAGGTTTGTTTTGTGGGGCGGGTGCTGGCTCTAAATTCCGGCCCGCACAGGGCTCTAATGTCTACTAAAAGCCAAAGGCCATTTTGAAGAATTTTCTATAATAACCATCAGCAAAAAACATGCAGACAAAGGTTTTGGGAGGGACAATAGATATCTTGTACTAGTTTCATTTTTGTTTACCCTGAATTGACACAACAAACACACTAACAGTAACACAGGTGAATTTAGGGGTTTGGAACTGTCTTCAGTCCTTCAATCCGCGATTTACTTGAAAGAAACGCCCGAACACTGCAAGAGATTAACAAATGCTGACCGCATCAATCAGTATTATTGGACTAATTTCCTGATCTGGAAAACAAATTTTAGTGCTTATGTCATAACATTCCGTGATGGTTTCTCTTGCATTTCTTTATCTGACAGTCTCCACTCAGAGCTACGATTGAACTTCTAACGATTAACTCGTAAAGTCACTTAGTCAGTACTCACTGAACAGCTGATAGAAGAAATGCTTACTTTATTTGTGCGTAAACCACCTCACGGACCACGGATTTCCAGTTTACCGTAACAATTCCACAGTCGGCGCGACTCCGGGTTCACAACATCAGGCTTGTCGCTAAGGAGGTCATACTACCGGAAGTAAATTCTGGGACAGGTGCCACCTGTCAGAGTTCAAGGACAGAATTTCTGCTGATTTATACAAAAAACGGACTGTAAAGGTGATTCAGACTACATCTTTTATCGCACACCTCCATGTTATAAATGAAATGTCTATAGATTTAAATGGATTTTTTTAGTTATGGACAGTTATAGATTTCCAAATGACCCCTACAATTGTAACTGTTTGGAGAGTGGGATGGACTGCCAGACGCTGTTTATTTATTAACTGGGGTTCGGGTCAAATTATAAAACTTGACCGGCTTTTATTGCATTTTCAGTAGCCGAGTGTGTGATACACACTCAAGATGCTTGGTGATGCGGTAGTTTTCAGCCAGTACCAGTAACAGTTATTAATGGTAACAGTGTTACCATGTGTAATTGCTGTGTAAATTGGAAAATTTTAATAATTCGTATATCATATAAAAGCAATGTCTAACTCCATATTGGTGAAATGATTTTAAATAAATATATATAATAATATCAATTATATATATATATATATATATATATATATATATATATATGGTACTACACACTGAGATATATATATATATATATATATATATATATATATAATTCATATATAATTATTTGCAGCTTTTTGTTTATCTTTATATATGTTTTTGTACCCCACTTTATGTATTTGTAAGTTAATGCATGATAAAAATGTTACTTAGGAAATGCCAAATTTGTCTGATTGCTGCAAGGAACAAATAATAATAATAATAAATTTTAAAATCTCCAATCAAAAATACAATCATCATCCTTTCATTTGCTGATTTGGCATAAAACAGTATAATATTTGTTCAGTTCCAAAGTAATCTTCCTATGAGATGTGTTATTACTACATTCAGAGTTTACATATACATAAATTATATATATATATATACATATATATATATACATATATATATATATATATATATATATATATATATATATATATATATATATATATATATATATTACTGGCTGTGTTTGCAGAAAGCTTCATTGTGAGAGTACTTACATGTATGTAACAAATTTATATTTTAGATCATTTTTATGTTTACAAATGATAAGTACAAATATTATGGATCATCTGGTTTAAATACAATTCACAGATGGGAAGACTGAAGAACAAAAAGAAATCAGAAGACACAGCTGAAACAGACAAATCTGTAGTGAAAAGGAAGCCCAGCCCAATAGCAGGTGAGGTACATCAAGTTAAATGTGTGTTAAACTGTTCATAAAAAAATTACAAAATATAGAATGTTTTAACTAAAACCAAACATTTACTGGCATGATAATACCCAAGTTATCAGGATAACTGGTAATGAATTATAGCAGACTTGCAGAGGATACTCCTTTTAATAAAGGAACTCACAGTTATGTTGCCCAAGTTAGAATTTTTCAATTTATCTGTATTATATAATTTTGCATCTTGTCTTTTATGCTTTACAAATATGCAACATTGAATCTGCATTCTGCAAGCCTCTGTTATGTGAGATGCTCCCAAAACATTCACATATTTGTTATCATTCACATGTTTGACCTATATTCCCAGATTCATTCGTACATAAGTGACTGTACATTTGTGAATATTCCTTAATAATATTCCTGAATCCAGATCATGTGCCAGATCTACACCAAAATCTAACGATTCTTCATTGGCCCATTCCCAAATTGCCCTTAATATTTCATGAGATTCTGTTCATGATTGTATGAGTCATAGTGTGGAACAAATGCACACACATATGGGGATGGAAGAGGCAGTTAAACCTTATATTGTACCATCCATTGTACAATGATAGGAGTACTAAGTATATCTCAGTGTGTAGTATCGTAAAATAATTTATATCATAACAGACCTAAAATTTTAGGAAATAACTATTTCTTCAGTTGACCAACCTGATGGCTGTAGCAGCAAATATTTCAAGTCATCACAGGGCTGTGAAGATGAAACGTCAGCAGCTGCTGAAAACCAAGCTGAAGTGGATGCTGGAGATTCATCCTCAAATCCAGCTGAATGCAAGATGAAACCCAGGAAACAAGATACAGAAATACTTGATGTAGATGATAAACAAGACAATGATGTAGCAAGAAACAATGCAAAATCAAAGAGGTACACAGAATCATTCTACAACCAACCATGCGTGGATCTGGCCAAAGCCTTGCTGGGGAAAGTGCTTGTTCGTCAGTTGGAGAGTGGAGAGAGGGTATCTGGGAAGATTGTTGAGACGGAGGCATATCTTGGATTTGAGGACAAAGCTGCTCACTCTTATCAGGGTAAACGGACCAACAGGAACAAAGCTATGTTTATGGATCCTGGAACAGCCTATGTGTATCATATTTATGGCATGTACACTTGTATGAACATATCTAGTCAAGGTAGGTTAAAACAGCTTGTAAGATTTTTTCCACAGATAATATAAAACAACACAGGAATTTAAGTTTAAAATCACCAAATGGCCGAAAGGTCTGTCAAAATTTAGAATGGTTATTACTGAGCCAAACATATACTGCCAGTCTATCAGTTAAACATGATAATTAGGGAGCTAGAACAATCACTGTGGGCTTTACATGCCCCTTTACATGTCAAATGACTCAACTAAGTGCCACATAGACATGGGCTAGAGGGCCCACGTCTGGATCATTCAGGCATCAGAGAATAAGTGACATTTTTGCAACCCTGCCCTAGGACAGCCTGCTTTACCAAATAGGGGTATCTTATTCTTGTTCATTCCACCTATAGTTAACAGGGGTGGTAGGTAGCCCTGCTATCTTACACTCTCATTCAAATTCAGACTGACCTTTGAATATCTTGGTGGACTTAAAACTTTATATATTGTGTTGTTGTATTTTATCTTGGGTAAAATCGTACAAGGCAACCTCATTTCTTATCAATGCATACATGTTTATTGTCCAATCTTAGACAGGACTAATTATGTTCCCCTGGTCTGATACTTGTTGCTAGATGAACTCGTTTTGTAATTATTTTGACGGGCCCACCACATGTTATAGACATGTAGATATAAACAAAGCAGCAGCCTGTGTAAACAGCCAGATTTTTCTGACCATTTTTTTAATAAAAGTTTCAATGAATTATGTTTAGTCAATAGATGTCAAATATTGGAATAGCCTTTGAGTGTTTATTATTTATTTTTTACCAGGTGAAGGAGCTGCAGTACTGCTGCGTGCAGTAGAACCCTTGGATGGACTGGCAACGATGAAAAAACTAAGATCAGTGAATTCAAAAGATGCAAATAAAATTCTCAAAGATAAGGATTTGGGCAATGGACCATCTAAGTTAACCCAGGCTCTCAGCATTGACAAGCCATCTGTCAATCAACAGAGTCTGTCCAATTGCAAGCACACGTGGGTGGAGCCAGGGGATGATATACCAGCCAATGATATCATTAGCTGCAGTAGAATTGGAATTAATTATGCTAAGGAGTGGACATCAAAACCTCTTAGGTTTTATGTAAAGGGAAATATATATGTAAGTAAAAGAGACAGAGCTGCTGAAAAACAACAAGAAAAGCAGAGTGAATAATTGATAAATTGTTGGATCTTAATAATAACAGATATAACTCTCAAGGGACACAGGTCTGATTTCTTTACAAGGCAGCACTAAGACAAAATAAATAGTGAATATCTCCACTGTTCAACGTTATCTCATATTCAGTGTCCACATGTATGTATCTCCCATATATGAGAAAATATATATATATATAGTGAAACCACGAAATTACAACCAATAATAGAACCTGGATAAAGTAGTCGCATTTTTTGGGCGACCACCAAGTTGAGATCTGATATATGTAAAAGGACAAAAAAGAATTGGTACCATGAAAAATTTGTCATTATTTTTAGGTGGTTGCTAATCAAGGTGGTCAATAGGAAAGTTTTTACTGTATATTTATATTGTTCAAATTTAGAATAACTTATTATTAAGCCAGAACTTACTGTTCTGCCAGTCATTGGGTGAGTGTGATATGTAAAGGTAAAGACGTTCACTGGCAACTATAATAATTGCCCTAAACTAGCATATTTTTTTTTTAATATTTTATATACATTTGGTAGTTATCAGTGGAAAATATAGGCGAGATGAATACATGTTCTTAAAAGACTACTGTTTAAATTTTGTGATGTTGTAAATAGTTTTGTCTAGTTCCTCAATAATCTTTTAATTATGCATCTCAATTTGAAAAGAAATAAATTATTGCATGTTTCAATATATTATAGCCTCAGTTAATTTTCTTAAATGTTACCCTGTGTTGTTGAATATTTAAATAAAATGTACATTATGAATAATACAGTGCTGACAACTTTTGCAAAAATTATTTCTTTGTAATGAAGATGTATATTTTTCATAATATTCGATGTGAGATAAATAATATGAGATTCTGAGAGGGTTTTTGGGCTGAGAAGTTCAAAGCATAATTAACCATCCTGTTTCGGAATAAAACAAAGAAGCAGAAAAAAAAAACAGAAAAAAAGTAGGAAAAGTGTAGAACAGAGTAGAAAGCAGGGTCGCTGGGGAACCAGTAATGTATTTAGGAATAATTTTTCTTGCTATACAGTTTATATCATTCATTCAAAAAGACAATCATTTACATTAATATGTACACCATATTTATGTATTTTTCATTTACATAATTTACAAAAAAACAAGTATAGGGATGGCAGGTTAGTAATACTTAATGGTCAGAAAGAGATATACATGTATGTTTAATAAGGTCAATATTTGCATTATATAAAATGTGCCTCCGGGCCGCGAAAGAGACCATTTCTGGACTATTTACAAACAAAATGTGGATAAACAAGTTCATACATCCTTTGTTTTAAGAACTTTTCACATCCAAAATTACCCTTAGATCATTGAATATTTACACAGAGGAAGCCAGAAATCACATAAATTCTATATCAAAAGGAAGGTGAATGGGCACCTCTAATAAAAAAAAAATAATAAATTGAAACACAAGTGTTATTCAAATAGCTTTTTTATTTGGTACACAAAAAGTGATAGATAGAAATGAATGTATGGTGTTTTTCAATGATAATACACAATTTCTCTAACTTTTTTATGGAACATATGCAATTGCACACAATTCTGTACAAGGATATTAGTATTGGGATTCAGCATTCATGTAGCATTATGCAAAGTAGCGTGCAAATGCGTGTCTAGTAGAAACGAACTGAGTCTGTTTATAATCACACATGAGAAAGTATGTTTAAAATAAAAGAGATTCACAGAATTCTGCTGCAGAATAATGACTGCTAATTGGTTAACTACAGCGGGAGATAAGCTGAGAATGGTTCAGTAATAAAATAAAACGGATACCATATAAAAGTGGTTGTAGCCTAAAATTTGAAACCAGGTATCTCTGTAAAGGCATTATTCGATTCGAGAATAGTATCACGTTACTTGGGACCGCATAAATTGACATCGCCTTGCATGGACGTGTACGGGCCGCATGAAGTTACCTCGCGGGCCGCATTCCTGCTCTTAGTCTAAAGCCAATTCACATGCACACATTTACTCCTGTGAGAATATATACACACACGTAAGTAAATTTACTTATGTAAGTATACTGTGTCATGTAAACGGATTTGTATATGTGAGTATAAATACTCATGGAATAAAATGACATGAGTTAAAGTATATTTGCACGAAGTCAGGAGGTAATGCAAAAGTATATTTGCATGCAGGTAACTTTACTTGTTAAGTAGATTGTTCATGTGGACAGATTTTCTATTTGTGTATATATAAGCAAACTGACCTTTTTATGTTACTATGATTGCACATTCATTATTTTAAACAAGCAATTCAGTCTTCCTAGGTCAAAATGAAAATTCATATTTCATAAAATATTTCGATTCATAAAATCAAAACAAAAACATTATTTATGGAGCTGCATTCTAGGCCTACATGTTATTTATGACATCTCTTGGTTTTCTGATAACGGTTGATTTGATGTAGATTTTAAAATATTTTAATATACTTTAAGTATTTGATTAAAATAATTTATCCAACATAAATGTGCCCATTAAGAATACCTACATGCATCGTGTAAAAATATGGGTAAGCCCTAAGACATATTTACATATTTATATTTGGGGTATTTGCTTTCAAAATTATGATATTATAGGACATTTATGTTTTAAATGTGCATGAGTTTTTTTCTTCGAAATTTAACCTTTTAACGGCTTACAACTCGATATGTTGAAAATTCAATGTTTTGAACCATAAAAATCGATTTAAAGGTAAAAAGTAAACCAATATTTTTATCTTTAAAAGAATCAACCATGCAGTACGAGAAATCATACAGTTTAACACATGGTAGGGAATATTCTAAGGTTTCAGAATATGTACATATCAGGTGATTCCAGAACAACAGTTTAGGTAATATTAAGGAACAAACGATACAAAGTTAAAACAGAATCGGGGGACAGTTCTGAGATAGTGATGTATAGGGGAGGACCAATTTTGTCTTTTAGGCACTGGTGGGGAATGAACCAGGTACCTTCATCTCCGAAGTCCAACACCTTGTCCACCAGACTACATCCTTCCCTTACCCTGTCCACTATTTTTAATCAAATAGTTCATACATTACTACTGCTGACGATACAATTGACCTGTGAGCTATAGTGCCATGGCGGAGTCCAACCTTAAGTCCGCTGTCTGTGTGTTAATACCTTTTCAATGGCCACACGGATACTCATAATATATGTTTTATCTGTTTTTGTTGGACTGAATGAGCATAGCCGATTTGGTGGCATCACCTACAGTTTGGATTAGCCTATATGATGTATGGTTTTGTGTGCTAAGGGCTGGTCGGAAAGTATATATTTTAAGCAATGTGGTATATTATGTCATCTTGGTTTAAGTCATAATGAAAATTAAAGCGTGGACATCAATGGCTGTCATTATGTAAATATGAAGAAAACTACACACTTTTCTTTCAGTGCTTTCGCAGACAGTCGATTGGATTTTTCTGGATTTGTACCCATTTCCATTCAACTCAAACCTTGTAGCATTATCGTGCAAAAAGGCCTGTCGTTAAAGTCCTTGTCCGGATTGTCCAAGGCCAAAAATGTCCTGATCCGAAAACGTCCGTCGAACATGCTTCTTATAGTGTCATCAAAGAGGAAATATTTACACGTGAGCAATGGGTCTTTGGTCCTTCACTTGTTTAATTCCTATAGTGTGTTTAAATGATTAATTTCTTTACATGGACCTTAATGACATGGGAAAACAAGGTAAATATACTCCAAGTAGAAATTTACTCACAGGCGTAAATTTACCCCATATGCAAAAATAATTATAAGAGTAATGTGTGCATGTGAATGGGGATTAAGACAATGATAAAGGGACATAATCAGGAGCAATATTGTGCCTATTCTTTCACACTAGCAGTTCAGTTTTGCTTTATGCAAAAGGTTACTGGCAAAACCATCCCAGTACACAGGCTAAGTTCCTCCCATACAACTGTTTAACACCTCGTTATGGCTCTACGTGTTGGTAAACACAGTCCACGAGCGTCTGTTTACCATAACAACCCCGCGTGACCTGAGGTCCGATTATGAGGGGCAACACGCGGTGTTTCAGCCAGCGGAAACATGTATTTCATTTTTGGGTAAAGTCAGCCATTGCATTTCCTAATTAACACATGTTGTGGATCTGCGCTGCACACGGCCCAAGCACTGTGTTTATGTTACATCTACGATCGCGCCCGGTCAACTGTTTTTAACACTCGTTTTCAGGAGTAAGCAAACGGTTTCAAGGGAATAGTTTGGCAGGCACAGATTTATTTTAAAGGGAAGATGCTTTTTAGCTCAGCTGACTGTAAGTCATCTAAGCTATAGCGATCACTCTTTGTCCGTCGTCCGTCCGGCCGTCTGTCCGTTAACAGGGCACAAATCGTTACCACTGGACTTAGAACCTCGTAACTTGTGATTCTGAGAGGTCCATGAAAGATCTTCTTGGAAACCAGAAATTAGGTCTCTGTTACCCATATCCTTCGAGCTATGGGGTCCCAAAGTACCCCCTAGAAAAGTAAAAAATTTCATACAAAAACTTCAATATCTCATTAACTACTTGACTTATGGTCATGATTTTTGGCATACATATTGATCATGAGATTTTCCATCACTTCCTGCAGACTGGTGGCGCCACCTGTATTTTTCGATTTTTTACGAATTTAATCTCTATTTTTGAGACCTTTAAAAATGTGAACATCTGTTAACAAGGCACAAATCGTAAAAACTGGACCTAGAATCTTAATTCTTGACGCACTGAGAGGTCAATGAAAAATCTCCTTGGAAACCAGAAATAAGGACTCTGTTACCCATATCCTTTGAGCTATTGAGCCCCAAAGTACCCCCCAGAAAAGTAAAAAATTTCATACAAAAACTTTAATATCTTATTAACTACATCACTGATGGTCATGATTTTTGGCATACATATTGATCATGAGATGTTCCATCAGTTCCTGCAGACTGGTGGCGCCACCTGTATTGTTCGATTTTTTACGATATTTTCCTCTATTTTTTAGACCTTTAAGGATGCTGTCATCTGTTAACTTGGCACAAATAGTAACGACTGGACCTAAAATCTTGATTCTTGACACACTGAGAGAACTATGAAAAGTCTCCATGGAAACCAGAAATTAGGTCTCTGTTACCCTTATCCTTTGAGCTATGGGGCCCCAAAGTACCCCCCAGAATAGTAAAAAATTTCATACAAAAACTTCAACATCTCATTAACTACATCACTGATGGTCATGATTTTTGGCATACGTATTGATCATGAGATGTTTCATCAGTTTCTGCAGACTGGTGGCGCCACCTGTATTTTTCAATTTTTACAAACTGTTTTCTCTATTTTTGAGACCTTAAAAAATGTGAACAGCTGTTAACAGGGCACAAAACATAAAGACTGGACCTAGAATCTTCATTCTTGACACACTGAGAGATCCATGAAAAATCTCCTTGGAAACCAGAAATTAGGTCTCTGTTACCCATATCCTTCAAGCTATGGGGCCCAGAGTACCCCCACAGAAAAGTCAAAAATTTCATACAAAAACTTCAATATCTCATTAACTACGTGACTGATGGTCATGATTTTTGGCATTCATCTTGATCATGAGATGTTCCATCAGTTCCTGCAGACTGATGGCGCCACCTGTATTTTTCGATTTTTTACGAATTGTTTTCTCTATTTTGAGACCTTTAAAAATGTGAACATCTGTTAACAAGGCACAAATCGTAAAGACTGGACCTAGAATCTTAGTTCTTGACACACTGAGAGGTCCATGAAAAGTCTCCATGGAAACGAGAAATTAGGTCTCTGTTACCCATATCCTTTGAGCTATGGGGCCCCAAAGTACCCCCCCCCCCCCCCAGAATAATGGAAAATTTGATACAAAAACTGCAGTATCTCAATAACTACAATACGATTTTTCTGAAACTTACACCAATTATCGGGTCACATGTGAACTGGTGCCTAACCAATTTGCGTTGACCTCTGACCTTTCCTGTCTGCCCAGTGTCCATTTGTGCGTCTGTTTCATCACATAAACCCTCACATCTCAGGAACCGTTTGACCGATCAGGAAATAAAATTTATACAAATGTAGCCGTTGGATAGCTTTATAACATACAAAAAAAATGGTGGCGCCACCAGTAACCCTGTTTGCACAGTGTCCATCTGTTCATCTGCCTTGCGTTAAAATCACTCATATCTCTGCAGTGAATTGACTAATTCACCTGAAATTCGGCATGCGTATACATCCTGGATAGCTTTCTTGATTTTATGACAGGTGGCGCCACCTACATTCACGTTCATGCTGATGACATCCAAGCTCATATCTCGGGAACCGTTTGACCGATCAGGAAATAAAATTTATACAAATGTAGCCCGTGGATAGCTTCATAACATACACAAAAAATGGTGGCGCCACCTGTAACCATGTTTGCACAGTGTCCATCTGTTCATCTGCCTTGTGTTAAAATCACTCATATCACTGCAGTGTATTGACTGATTCACCTGAAATTCGGCATGCTTATACATCCTGGATAGCTTTCTTGATTTTATGACAGGTGGCGCCACCTAAATTCTAGTTACGCTGCACACATCCAAGCTCATTTCTCAGGAACAGTTTGACTGATTGGGCCAAAATTGTCTATGTGTTTAGATCTCACATAGGTCCTAATCATACAAAACTGGAGTTGCCACCTGCAACCATTTTTGCACAGTGTCTGTCTGTTTGTCTGCCATGGGATAATGTCACTCATATCTCGGCAGTGGTTTGACGTATCTGCTTAAAATTTTGCAGCTTTATACATCCATGATAGCTTTCTTGATTTTATGACAGGTGGCGCCACCTACACTATAGTTTACGCTGCAAACATCCAAGCTCATATCTCAGGAACCGTTTGACTGATTGGGCCAAAATTTTGCATGTGTATAGATCTCACATAGGTCTTTATCATACACAAAACTGGAGGGGCCACCTGCAACCATTTTTGCACATTTTGCACAGCGTCTGTCTGTTTGTCTGCTGAGGCCTAAAATCACTCATTTCTCTGTAGTGGATTGACATAACTGCCTAAAGTTTTGCAGGTTTATACATCCTGGACAGCTTTCTTGATTTTATGACAGGTGGCGCCACCTAAATTTTAGTTAACGCTGCACACATCCAAGCTCATATCTCAGGAACAGTTTGACTGATTGGGCCAAAATTGTCTATGTGTTTAGATCTCACATAGGTCTTTATCATACAAAACTGGAGTTGCCACCTGCAACCATTTTTGCACAGTGTCTGTCTGTTTGTCTGCCATGGGATAATGTCACTCATATCTCGGCAGTGGTTTATCGTATCTACCTAAAATTTTGCAGCTTTATACATCCTGGATAGCTTTCTTGATTTTATGACAGGTGGCGCCACCTACATTCTAGTTTACGCTGCAGACATCCAAGCTCATATCTCGGGAACCGTTTGTACGATTGGGCCACAATTTTGCATGTGTATAGATCTCACATAGGTCTTTATCATACACAAAACTGGAGGGGCCACCTGCAACCATTTTTGCAAATTTTGCACAGCTTCTGTCTGTTTGTCTGCTGAGGCCTAAAATCACTCATTTCTCTGTAGTGGTTTGACATGACTTCCTAAAATTTTGCAGGTTTATGCATCCTGGACAGCTTTCTTGATTTTATGACAGGTGGCGCCACCTAAATTCTAGTTTGCACAGCGTCTGTCTGTTTGTCTGCCGTGGGCTATAATCACTCATACACATGTAGTGGTTGACTTTTCTGCCTAAAATTTCGCATATATATACAACTTGAACAGCTTTCTGGATTTGTAGTAGGTGGCACAACCTACATACACATTCAGGCTGCAGACATTCACGCTAATATGCGACATACCTCACTCTATTTCCCCTTGCCACTCAATCCATGCCTCACTTCACACGTTCCACTCTGATTTTGGCGGATACACATAGTCACTTGTGGGCTACCCATGTTCTAGTTTTGAAAGTTTACACATTTTTTCTCTATTTATAGATATATAAATACAGACTTAATCTTGGCCTGTTGGTAAATATGTTTGGTGCTTCAGTTGAATGAGTATATACTTCCATTCTGATGATAAAATTTCCTTTTGTGAATCTCTTCCCAGTCAGCTGAGCGTCATGACCCATGGGTCACTTGTTTTCGTGTTAACTCAACATGCTTTAAAGGTGATTGGGTCCCTTTAAGTGGCGTTTGCATTTTCGCGGATGTGGATGTGGACGCGCACGTGAAAAAAAAACAAGCAGAACCACATAAGAAAATATGTTCATTTTAGCTGTAAATGGTCCGGCGTATGGTTGCAGATATGTTTTCGTCAACCGGACGATTTAGAGGTGCGAAAAGATACGTTAACTTAAACGTGCTGGGTGCCATTTTGAAAAGGGCAAAAAGCCTGGAAACGCACTGTCAAAGTAAAACACACGAAAAACGTACGCGCATGGTTTCCTAACACATCACAGGTAATACAGACGAAGCCATTTTGATGATTATATAAACTATTTTATGAACTATTATTTTTTTACATGGATTGCACAACTATAGTTATGATCAGTAATACGAAGTACTTTCCATGGTTCAGGTTGTGCCGTTCGATAGTCGGATGGTGGATACCGAAGCACACAGAGCAAAGCAACAAACTTGGCCGCTACAACCCACTGTCATAGCAATAACAGGAAGGTTATACCACTCGATTGTGAGGCTCATTTTGAAGGGTAGCGTGTGATCTGTGGATACTCATCCGAATTCCGATCAACTGGTCAGTGGTACTTGGGTTTACTTGATGGTCTGGGACCAACGGGTGGTGGTTGTGGATTGTTTTAAGACAAGTTTCTGATATTATTCAAAAGCATGGGATATATACTTACTTGTGTTTATGAATGGAAGAACACCAAGAGGACCACACAAACCACCGCCACCGAGGACACAAGTAACATGGATTACTGGCGTCGAGGAGGCCACTTGAGTGGGTGTTAAAGGGTCTGGTTGTTGTTTACCGATCATACTGTCTGGGCAAGCTATCTGATGTGGAGTCTTTGTGACTTTCACCACTGTAAGGGCGAGACGAAAAAAAAATATAAAGGTTTTTATAAATGACTTCCCCTATATGACACATGAATTTGCAAATAATGTAAAAGGTTTATTATTATTTACCTAAATATTTTAATTCTGGGTTAATAAAATACGTCTGTTGACTGTTGGCGCTACAGTCATGGGTAACATTCATGAGATGCCAATACTGAATAAGGCTGTAGTAAGATAATGGCTCGTGCAGAAGAGAGGCCTTATCTAGACTGTTTCCCTTTTGCGAATATCGCAAATCGGAAACCCACGCCACGAAAGAGTCAAACACGGTATATATGGAACAGAATATGTGCTTGATTCATGCCATACCCATTTCGCATTTGATGGATCATTTAACCCCCCAACCCCCCTCCCGAAACGTAGCGGGGATCCAGTTAATTTAATCCAAAACTGACACGGATTTAGATATAACAGTTGCCGATCTTCCCCTTTATTCATCTGGGAAAAAACATGTACTTTGTCTTCATTATGCCTTGGTCTGGAGTCTGGAGTACGACTCTACTGTTTAGGGATTGTTGGAGTCAAAATCTGACCTCCACAATGCTCTTGGGATTCTCGACACACAAGCGGTGTAGTTATAAATGTAGTGAAGAGGACAATGTAGTCCGTTCAAGTGTTGGATAAGAAATGTATTAACGCAAATTACATTAACATAGGCTTACTTTTTGTGGTAGGGAATTTACGGAATAAGTAATATTTTGTAAACATGTGCCTTTGAAATGTAAACAGAATGTGTTCCTTGAAATGTAACAAATTTTGGTTTTGAAGTTTGACATTTGAGACAAGTAGTCCCGACCGACCCGCAATGCCCAAACAGAAGAGGTTCGTTTCGAGAAGAAACGACCTCTGGCTGGAGGTTTGCCGGTTGATATCTTCGTTTTACAGTCGTCAACATGAAATATTTTGGGTGGATTGGAGCGCTGCCCACTACCAATACATGTCGGGCTTCTCTCTTCATTTTCTAATTATATAGCTGTGTATTCACCAGGTATAAATCTCCCGTGTCACCCAAACTTTCTTCTTAAACTCCCATTTGACGGACAAGTTGTTTTCATTGGCGCTTGGAACATTATGAGTTGCTGCACTTGCCAATTATGATGTGCTTTTGAACTGGTCCTTCAGGTAGACGTGATGCGCTCCTTAGACCCTTTTGTAACCTTGACATGCTTCCCTTTGACATGTAGTGTTTTGTCTGGAAGAGCTTTGTCAAATGAATCGCTATCATCCAGATCTGGTTTGGTATCCTGAAATGATCACTGGTTTCCAGTCGTTCAACACGTCTACGTCTACAGATGGACTTCACTTGCATTGCAGTTATATCTGACACAAATGTATTTACAAGGTCAAGTTATGGTAAATAAGATATCATATGTTAAGGGAAACGTAGTTAAATAATATTAATATTGTTGTGTTTATTGTTATCATTGATTGTGTTAATCAGTAGATCGGTTTGTTTATGTATCAAGCGATGGAACTTACTAGGATATGGTTTGTTATGATTAGCTGACTGAACATTCTGGAGGTCTAGAAGCTTCTGGGAGGCTATGCTGGTGATTTCCATGCAGAGAAGTCTGTGGAACATTCGTTGACTAGAACTTTCCCGAAGTTTCTTTACGGCAGGTAATTATAGAAGCCGGCTCCAGAGCCGGAGAAGAGAATCAGTCTAGAAGCTTTTGCAGCGAGACGTGTTGTGAGATGTGGATTTGCACCAGACGGGTTGTATCGAGTTAAGACGAGTATTGGTCCTAGAAGGAGGGCGTTAGAAGTTTTGTTGACTTTGTATGAGCCAATTAACGGCGGACGAAAGCCTAAGAACTGTGGGAGAATTGTATTGTAATTTGGAGCCAGTCTGGGCGTTACCGGAATAAACCTGTGTTTTGTTTACCCCTAGACAGTGTGATAATTTTATCTTGTCTTTTTTCTTTTCTTGTAGGTTAATCAGCAACTCCCCTTACAGGATATCTCTCTGTTGAGAGGGGTGGCTGCTCTAATGCACCACTTCGGTCAGACGGCTTTTAAATAAGTCAATATTATCAGCCTTATGAATCATTCCATGATCAATATGCCTTGGAAGAAACATGGCAATCAATGCATTAGTTATTCAGATACTGGAGCGTTTGTATCAAATTTTTATTATTCTGTTGTGCAATAACAGGCCCCGTAACTCAGAGAATATATGTCGCAGTGGCCTAAATTCAGTTGTTCAGGGAATTTTTTCAGGGACCTCCCAAGATGTCCATTTAGAAGATTCTAGGTGCAACAGTAGATTTGAGACCCGTCTGACTGTGTGGGTGCTTAAAATCATGTTTTTTAGCGAGTAGCTCGCGGAGTATAAGTCACTGTAACCTAATTTCAGGTTTCCATGGAGATTTGCGCACGATCTCCCTGAACTCTATGTTAAAATTCTAGGCCAAATAGATACACATTGTGCCATCTGACGTACAGGGTGCTTAAACTCATGATTTTGGCCCGTAGTTCGCAGAAAGTAGGTCATCATGACCTAATTTCAAGTTTCCAAGGAAATTTCCGAAGGTCCTCCTAGATGTAAGTCAGAAGTTTCTTGGTGTAAGGGTTAGAGTTTGTGCCATATAAACGTCCGCACTCTGTCATTTGAAGGTCTCAAAAATAGAAAAAAAATGCGTAAGAATTATTTTTAAAATGAAAGTGGCACCGCCAGTCTTCAAGAACTGATGAAACACTCCATGATCAATATGCATGGAAAGAATCATGGCAATCAAGACATAGGTTATTCAGATACTGGAGCTTTTGTATCAACTTTTTAATTATTCTGGGGGGGGGGGGGGGGTACTTTCGAGCCCCTTAGAGGATATAAGTCGCAGTGACCTGATTTTAGTTTTTCAAGAACATTTTTATTATCCTCCATGGGCCTTTAGTTAGACGTACCTAGATCCAGCGGTTATGATTTGTAACCTGTTATCGGACGACTGCGGGGACGGCCGGCCGGGCAGACGGACAACGGTGATCGCTACAGCTCAGTTGAATTTACGTCAGCTGAGCTAAAAACGTGAAATGGTGATCGTGATCGGGAACATACACAAATAATGTCTCATCTGAAGTGATCGGACACATACACAAATACAGTTTCTCCTGAAGTGATTCGGCACATTCAGAAATTTGTTCTTTAATACACTTCAATAACTGCTGAGACACAAAGGCAAACATTTTTTCTGATATATTTTCTTTCAACAGGGTGTCAATTTCTGCTGGAAAACAAGTCCTTTCGGGAGGAAATACAGTAATGATATACTGCATGTCACCAGAGGACTGTGACTTAGTTATATTGCTTAGTTGCATGTTAAAGTAAGGGGTATGACCAGATGATTGTTATTATAATTTATTGTACATTAATATGGAGTATCATGTTTAGATGTTAGCGAGAGAACTTAGGTTAGAGAGCACAGGTGCCTCGTTTGATGTAAATTTCAGTACAGTTTAATTCCTTTGGAGCGGTCTCTGTCTAGTCGGTATCTATAGTAACGTTGTTTACTGTAGACTTCAAAGGCCGAACACCTGCTTAGTTTGCTTTTTCTCAGGGTTTTATCTCTGGAGATGATTACATTTTAATAGTCATGTTATAAGTGACAGTCGGCATAATAGAGTGAAATGATTGGCCAGAAGACAGTCAGGACATGTGACGTCAGCAAGCACATATAATCCCTGGTTGCGAAAAAAATCGATACAACTGTCTTTTCAGCGTGCCAGTTTGGGGGAGTCTGACGATTGTCTGCAGTCTTGAGGCACGTCTGCGTTCATCAGAGCCTGGGAAGCTGGGAGACGATGTCTGTAGGTGTAAACAGTCAGTGTCTGAGGAGGGTCACACTGATACCTTTGTAACGGACTTCAGAGAGGATATTGCAATTACCGACGGACTGGTAATCCGGCGTTTTTGTATCTGTTGTGAACGCTTCCAGTAACAGGCCAAAGACATTATTTACACGCGAAACGTTAGAGGTTCTGAATATCGTTGTGTGGAGATAAATTTCGTTACCTAGTGCTGGAGGCATCAGCTGTGAAAGACATTGATTCTAAGTTCTTTTATAATAGGCTGTTCGCCTATCGGTCAGTGCTGCGTGAACTGTGCCCCTAGGGGCGATGTGTATTCCAGGGAGGAACTGATGATTGTTGGAGCCCATTGTATATATACAAGAACAAACAGACTGAGCGAGCGGCTTGACATTCCGATGTCACGTGTGCGATGGTCATGTGACCAGGAACCGTATAAACAAAGAGGACTTCCCTGTGCCGTGAACATAACGGACTTAGTGATTATGTATTTCTTAAGTGGACGCTTGGAGTGTATGTATGAGTTTCAGCCGGTTTGATCTACCATTTAAAAGAACTGGTCATTCATACCTTTAGGGGTGTGACACTTCAATCCGTTTGAAAGAATATATATATTATTATGTGAAACGGTAATAACTGTTTTTATATCATGCATGTTTGGAACTGCGCCTGGAGTTCTGCTTCCTGTTCTTTTATAGATGATTCCCCAATTTGACCTAAACATTAACTATACTTGATCTTTATAGCATTTTCATTAAACGAATAATCATGAGCAGGACAGTTCGAGCAACAAATCAGGAAAGCGTTGGCTTTGTACACAGTCGATCACATATGACAAGTTAAGTGCAGAATTTGCATAATTTGGGTGACTCTCGCAAAATCAAAAAGAATACCTATAGTCTGTACCAGTACCCGTGTCCACGTGTTTTTTCGAGATAATTTTTATACAAAAGAGTCAGTGCTGAAAAATCTGTCTTTACGTCATGTACAACAAAATTAAAATGTCATCGTTTTCAAATGCTAAAGAAAAGCAAACAGCGCGATAACCCCTATAAAAAATAAATATATAACCATTTCTATAATCATCTTTATCAGGTACAATATATGCAAATAGGGACTTACTGTCACACAGTCTACAGCCTCAGTAGAGCCCAATCGCGTGAAGGTTAATCCCTGTCGTAAAAAGCATTCTGTCGTGTCAGTTGTCCCCGAATCGAACCCAACGTTAATCGGCGTTGCTCTTGGGGCATCTCCTGTGTATGATTTAAACATGCATGTGATTGAAACACAGCATGTTTAGAACTGAACCAACATTTCTTCCATATTGCCAAAATATAATTTCAACAAAAATTATGATATTCTGGGACGTGTGCTTCTGACCTGTTTTTCAGACAGGGGGAAGGAGGTTGTCCGGAGATTTTGAGAGGGTCTCCTAATTTCAGGGGGACATTTTGTATGGCTGGGGTGCTTCTGTCTGTTCTCCTGTGGTTTGTCAATCTCACATTTCCTCGACATACATGGCCCTTTATTACAATATAGAAAAAAAATCAACATTATTCATTGCATAACTACACCTTAATTCTGGTCCGTTTATATAATACGTACGTGATGCATGTTGGTGAGCTGGCGGCAAGCTATGATGCTTTCTTCCATCCCGAATTGCTTGTCACAAATATTACGCCATTTTCCAGGCTGGTACATCTGAAGGATTCCTCGATAACTTGAAAATGCTTGGAAGTCTGCCTGTATAAATTTCAGTAATATGACCCAGTCCATGAAACTAGACAAATAATGTCCACTCACAATTGAACTTATCAATTACTCGTGAATTGTAAGTTACACTGACCGAGCTATAACCTTGACCTTTATTGTTTCCCTGACACGGTAAAAAATTTGAACAGCCCTCCAATTTTCCACCGGAGGGGGGTCCTCTCCTAGCAGCCCGTTCCCCTTGTTAATAGTAACTTAGACTGTCAGATACTTACGTGGCAAGACCCAGCCAAAACTACCAAAGGGTGGAAGAATAATGAATCACCTACTCGGTCCACTTACGAAACTTCAGTTCACGAGGAAATGGTAAAGAGTTTTACTACGTGGACTAACATAGGTCACTTCTGACTGAGCTATGAGAGCCAGACTGAAAACCGGACGGAAAGGATCACTAAGATGAAATCTGCACCACACTTTCCATAGCAACGATTCCGCCAAAGTGTTGGAGGGAGAGGATCGGATCTGCGGATGACATCATGGAGATAGAATTCCGAAAAGGCATTAGAAAACTTCCAAATACCTTTGCGGAGGAGATCAGCAACAGATCCTATCTAAGGACCCGCACCGGGCAGTTAAAAACACCGTAGTTATGATTACCGTGCGGGAGCGCCGGAATACGCCGGAACAGAGGCCTCGGAAACCCGTTGGGTCCTCCGGAGGAAATCAAGCAGACGAACCGTCAGAAGCGACCAAAGTGGATGCCGTATAGGCCTGGAGAGCCTGGACATCACTCCTACGATCCGATCGTCAGCCAATCTTCGAAGTATGGGATGGCTGAGATATCCGGGATCTGAGGAATACCATCTCTGCCAACCTCGAAAAGCTCTATAGGGAGCAAGACAGTGGCCGAATGGTAGCACGCGGAATTGATATACATGGGTTACGGTATGCAAAGCACACAAAAAATGTTTGGCTGGCCGGATGGCTTGGGATTTTATAAAATTTGGGCGCCGTCAAAGACCTCATGGGCGCTGAGCGATGGACCGAGAAATGTTCATAGATACAGCGAGATTGAATTTCGACATTAGGCATCTTATTCGCTTTCTGCTCGAGTTATTGTTAACCCCCATTCAGGTTTCGACCAGAGAGGGTGCTGCCTGTGAAGGGTTGACCATATATCTCTTAAACCTATGACTGTTGCAACTTTGGAGAGATCTGTTTGGTTGTCTCAAGGCTGCTTGTCTACGCTGGAGTACGATATTCTCTGCCAATCACCAGATAGCTAGATTAAGCTGTTTGACACTCGGTATAATGCACTTTGTTGCGTTCAGGGCCGTGTGATCCTGGTCGTACTATAGTAGACCGAATAATGCCTGAGCGTCGTTACTGAGGCCCGCAGCATGGCAGTTGAAGTTTTCTAAGTCGGCCATTGTTGCATCTAACCCTTTGATGGGCGATGAAGTCAGAGGGAGGCCGTCGAATTCCGTTAATAGTTCCCGTGCCGAGATTAATCCCAACAGAAATGTTTCCGATGAAATGATTCCAGCCGTTGCTGGTCCGAATTCAATGCAGGTTGACCTGGCCAAGGGGATACTAGCTCCGAAGGGGATCGTGAACCTGGCGTGAGTCCATGATGACTGTGTGGTTCCTTAATGTCTTTTGAACTGAGAGAGTAAGCAGGGTCGTCTCTCTGACCCCCCCCCCCCCCCCCAACCCCGCTACCCCCCGTCTGGCATGTCTGCTTTGCATTGGGCCCAGGCTATTTTTTCGAGCATTGTTCCAGTAGTCTGTCACTTCCTCCTCCTTAAATTCGAAAATAGCTTCGGGTAGCTCATCGGTAAATTAGCGTCAAAGGGGAGCGTGAACCCGGCGTGAGTCCGTAATGACTGTGCGGTTTCTTCATATCTTTTGAACTGAGAAGGTTGGGCAGTGTCCTGTCGCCGAAAGCGGGCTCCCCTGTCTAGCAGGAAAGATTAGGTCTTCCTCCTCGGGCTCCTCGGGAGAGGTCTTGTCCTGTGTCTCCGGGTCGGGACCTTTCGCCGTAGACATCGAGGTTAGCACCGAAGCTCGTCCAGTTGCCCCTATCTCCATTGGCGACAGGGGGTAAGTCATGGCCTGTGGTCGATCTTCCATCCCTGACTAAGGGTTTAGAATCGGCTGGCCGCTGGTAGCAGTTGATAACTGGAGTAGGGAGGCGGTGGTGCCTGGATCAAGCATAAGGGTTTCCATCGCAAAAAGGTGTTCCAAGAATCTGAAAGAGGAAGAACAGACGGAATAGCTGTTGTTCTGTAAATATGTTAGACCACAGAGACGTCATCATGGATCTGAGCGAATCCTGGAATTTGGAATCTTCTGTATACGACCGGGACGCCACAAGGCAGACTTGTGACGTCTAGACGGCAGGGGTAAGGAAAGGCATGTCGCACGGGGGTTAGGCGTCGAGACGGCAAAGGTAAGGAAAGGCATGTCTTACGGAGGGTTAGAGGTATAGGGGCCGGCTCCTCTGTCTGAGCTAATACTGTGAGAGAAGCTAGGGTTACCCATTCTGGAGCCGAGACTGTCCGAGAGGGCACTTACCTCCGTCTTTTTATCGGGAGCAGTCTTAAAACTGGAAGAGCCGACCCCTTCTCCCTAGGCCCTCCCCTTCCTCCCCTAGAGACAAGAGTTCTGAGGGCGGGGGAGTGCCTGAAGAGGAAATATGAAGTTTGAGCCTTATTTTGCGCTGCTTGCGATATGTGGCCGCCGCGATCACCTGCTTTACTGAGACATTTGGAACATGTCCCACGGGACTAAAGAACGTAAAACGCTGATTTCTCTCTGGCAGCGGACCAACGTGTCACCCATAGCGTGACACAGACGGATCTGAAAGCCTAGGTTATTTCTCATCAAGGTGTTGCCTGGAGAGGAACACGGTACCACCTTCCCCCGGTTGCAAAATTGTGAGGTTGGGGGCCGTTCCAATTTACGAACCGTGTAAGAGAAACACCAATATATATTTAAACATTGTCTCCTATAGTTTCCTATATTTCCAGCATTTAGGCCTGAATCTGCTATATTTTCCTATACATGTTTTCACTTCACAATCATGTTTCCTATACAACTGTTAATTTTGAATAATTGTTTCATATAGACCTGCTGTTATGAAAAACATTCAGCTCTTTTGAAGAACTGTCCATTTAAGTGTTGCAGTCACAACAGTTGCAGTACAGCTATCTTAACCATTTAATTAGACTTTAAAATGCTGCTTATGCAGAACATGTGGTAAATAGCCGAGTAAAACACGATTATGCCGTGAAAGCCTTGCAGGAGCCCTGTATAACAGTTTTGGCTTAAAAAGTTTAGAATTAACCTTGTGATTTGCTGTAAATAAGCCCAAAATACATAGATAACCAGCACACTTTTGACAGCCCAACCACATAAGGCTGAAAAAAAGTCTGTACTGGTCTACACATATTAGATGTAAGGCAATGACACACGAAGATCCCAGCCTTCTGTTGATTGACAACTGTTTATGCAAATACTAATAAGGATTTAAGCGTTTCTGATTAACCAGCTTGACTAGAAAAAAATTAACTCTCAAAAACTAAAAATGTATGCATGTGTAGATGTAAACATTACCCGTAACACGTTTTCATTTCACTCACGTGATTGGCACGTGAACCTGCATAGACATAGATGTGAGCCTTACTATATTGATCATAGGAGTCCATAAATGAACCTTCTAATATATCTATGTTTGAGATATCTCAGGTTCCTGAGCCAACGCGACTCGCGATGTTTCAGCCGGCGGGAACACATGTTACATTTTTGGGGACAAAATTAGTCAGGTCATCTCCTGATTGACAGGTGTTGTGGCCCTATGCACGGGGTCACACAAGTGCTGCGTGTGTCATTTCAGCCGATGCTCCTGGAATGATTGTTACAAGTTCGTTGCGACAGGTTCGATCTATGCTGAATTTACATTTGGCCCTTGAACCGTTATGTCCGTCCGGCATAGATAAATCAGAGGACACGAAGGTCCATGTATAGACTAACAAAACTGAGTGACATATTTTCATTTCATTAACGTACACCGGCAAAGACGTCAGCCTCCCTACGGTGAATGGTGACGGATTTTCATTTCACTAACCTGATCCTGCACAGGCGCTATCCTTAAAAAATAATGAGTAAACGTTTTCGTTTCACTAAGGTGAAGCTGCACAGACGCCAGAATACGAAACATCATTATTAAATGGGAATATATTGCCGTACTGGGACCTATTCAGATTTAAACCTATTAATATACCTTTTCAGAGCCGGTATATCTAACGACACTGACAGTAACATTAGAAACTTGTAAAAAAGGAGGCTAGCTTAATTTAGAAGGAAAACACAAACATTCCCCTAAAACAACTGCAGAAACGTGTACAATTCAATAAAATGTAAGGGATGTAATTCCAGCACTTGAAATCACGGAACAACATCGCTGAAGGTATATACCTGAAAGATTAAATTTAAAACATCAGTCTCTAGTTGAATTTAATACAATACTTCCGATTTAAAACTGATTAAATCTACTTCCCTTAAAGAAAAAGACATAATGCTGTGTCTCAGTATTTCGTGGGCCACCGCATTATATGGTAACACGGACAAATGGCATCACAGTGGCGGATCAAGGAGATGGGGAGGGGGAAGGGGGTGGTCCGAACCCACTCCTTTTTAGCCGCGACAGCCTTTTTTCAGGGTTTTAAACTATTTTCCCCTGCCTTGCCCCCCCCCCTTCTGGTTCAGAGAACTCTTTTTTAGATTTTCTTTTTAGTCTTCCTGGCTTGGACACTCCCATTTCCAAAATACTGGACCCGCCCCTACATCAATGAATAGTTTACTTCAGTACCTTATTGTGCGTAAAATAGCACGTGACCGTGACAGTCTCATCAGGATCACATCGAAAAATCCCAAGATCCGTAAGTACACTGGTCGATCCGGGATTCGTCATCGCAGGTTATAGATGCTAAATAAACAATACATAATACTTTTATATTTAACGTATTGTGATTATATTATTATACAGAGTTATAAACACATCTTTATGAACCTGTATGACACTTGTTTTTATTTTATTTTCATGCCATGTGCATCACGTGTTTCAAACCACAACTGAAATTCGTATAGTCTTAATAACCCTTCATACTTATGCTATTTCTCTCACAAAATTAACCCCTGAGTTCACTGCACGGGAGATCGCACCACGTGCGTTGTTGCATGGTAACAGAGTCCTCTGCTCCATTTCGATTATCAGGCTCGTTGTTGTACTACCAACTACTCTAAGTTATCTGCGAATTTGAGCAACACATAATTATCTGCAGCTTACGAAGTATACCAGTGCAGGATACCATGAATAAAGAAAGGAATTTGTTTGCAATTTAAAATTACGACTGAATCACGAATGGAAAAAAGAAGTTGGTTTCTAATTACCATTAAAATGCAGAATAAATAATACTATTAAGCCAAAATTTGTTCTATTCTGGCAGTTCTTGGGTGTGTGGGACAGATAAACATATCAAGACATAAAAATGTTTATCAACTTAATCAATTCTTTTATCAAGTAATTTCAAAGGTATTTCAAGGTGAAACATGACAAACAAGCAGTATATCCGCTTTGTTAACATCCTTAAATGCGAAGCGATAGCTCCTAACTTCAGACTTACAAGGAGCTCAATGCCTCTTTCACAGATTTTAAAAAATCTTTGATATTTAATTTCTTATAGTGACAGCTTGATATATGTTATCAGTTGGTTGATCGGCTCAAAAACAGTCAAATTATGTCGGTTAGCAGGCAGTGTGCACCCATCATGACCCATGCATGCCCGAAAACATCGATATTGTGGAAAATTTACTGGTTCGAAAATTGCAATATTTCGGTAATTCGAATATTCAAACGACTCTAGCTGTTGCTGTTGAGGACTCCATTAGACGTCACAACATTAGATCCTTGTCGTTTGATTTAGATGATTGTCATGGTATCGTGCCTCATTTGAAACACCGCCATATAGTTATTTCACTGACGCTCGAATTGGTATTACAGTCTGTTGCACCACCCCTGTCCACCTGTTTTTTTTTTTGGCGATTATTTTAGATTTGACAAAATTGCCAAATAAGTGTCCAGTTGGATGCTTAAGCTTTGAGGCCTTGAGAGCGTTTGTACATTTTCAGCCCCTAGAAAGTTTGCCTTCTTAGGTCTCTCAATAGAGTAATTACTTAAGCAGTCTGGTGTCAGGCATCCGATTGTATTGTAAAAATGCTGGGTAGGCCTGTGCGACTCAAAGCTATCGTATCTGGTATTTTGCCTGGTATTTTATTTCAGCCCTCTGAGGCATGTCATGTAGAAATTAAGTATAAGGTCTTAAATAAGAAGGTATTATGTTTCCAGTAAACACGGTCTAGATACATAAATAATATTTCAGAGTAATCTGTTATTCCAAAAAATCCGAACATCTATATCCCCCTTTAATGAAAAATGCATGAAAATCAACAGACTAGAAAATATTGTAAATAATTGGTTTGTTTTTGATAAACTGAATGAACAAAGTAAATAATCATCGATAAACGTCTCGAAAAAAATAAATAATAAAAAAGCAATACAAAATGTCATTTAACGTTCACTGAAAGGACCTTTTTTCACCACACTAACACATGTTTGCGACCAATGAAACCAAAAGCTCTGGTCCGTTATATCATTTCATTACAAATTTATGGTTCGACACATTATTTGTGGTTGATATACTCTTATAAGGATGGATCGAGAGTTAATAGGCAGTGTTGGACGGTCGGGACTACTGTTCTCAACTATCAAACTTTAAAATCAAAATTTGTAACATTTCGAGGAGACACTTTCTGTTTACATTTCACTTTTTATTCCGTAAAGTCCTTACAAAAAACACCCATGTGTATATAATTAATTTGCCTTAAAGAATTCTTATCGAACACACTTGAACGGACCACATTGTCCTCTTCACTACATTTATACCTACGCCGCTGCTGCATTTAGAAGCCCCGGTGCATTGTGGGGGTCAGATTTTAACTCCAACAATCCCTAAACAGCAAAGTCATACTCTTCCGAGCGACGTGCAATTGCAGAGCAATCGGGACGATCTGCCCCAGACACTGCATTACGCCTTTTTTTAAGACATTTCTGGCGGAAGCTCGTCGGGCAGACGATAGCTCGTCTGACAGGTTCCCGCTGGGTACTAAACCGCAAATGTACTCGTTTATTTTCCGCTTCACGTTACAATATATCTGTTTTTCCATCTCATAATACCTGTCAGATTTAACAGCCTTTTAGCAGTCCTAAGAAAACAAGTTTCCTTAATAATTTAATAGATCTAACAAAATGCCATGCGAAACAGATCAAAAGACCAGCAGTTCAATATCACTCATATTAAGATAAATCGTCATCTTTGTTGAAGAAGTCGACCGTGAGATCGCAAGGTGGGTCATGGCTGTAGAACTAGTAAATTGAATAATGATAGGTTCCACACGCTTGAAAATTAGTCAAATCAACAGGCCCTAGTATCAAAACATCTCTCGCAACTGCAGCTAAACCCAGCAGTCGTAAGGAAACATGTTACTTTAATAAATTTACAGAACCAACAAAATGTCTTACGAAAAAAATAGACCAGCTATTCATTAACATTGATATACTGAAGACTTCAAAAGTGTCATCTTTGTTGATGAAGTCGACCGTGAAATCGCGAGGTGTGTTATGGCTTTAGAACTAGCTAATTTACTATTGGTAGGTTCCACACGCCCGAAAATTGGTCAAATCATCTAGCACTAGTATTAAAACATCGCTCTCAACTGAATCTAAATATCATTAATCTTGAATCGTGGAAAGTTGTGAACTTGATGATGCTAATTAGACAAAACTATATATTATAACTAATGCATATAGATTGTAGGGTAGGGTATTATCACCTAGAGAATTCTTAACTGGTATTATCGTATCCATAATTGCAACCTTTTTCCAACGCCCCCCCCCCCCCCCACTCCCTTTATCTCTATATTAGCATGCCCAGACGTAGGCAATTAAATGCAGATGAGATTATTTCACACGGCCACTCCCATACACAAATGTTTTCGCACGACGAAAGAACCTAATTTCCTTTGTATATTGTATTATGAAGATTTTGTAATACGAACGGACAAAGCAGTCACATGAAAAAGTAAGCGGTGTGTGAAAAACATTTATCTATGATTATATAGGGGTCGAAATGCATTAAGTACTACCGATGCGTACTTTAAATCACCTAGCCCCGGTCTCCACGAACTTTCGCGCGTTGTTGCAAATTTATATATTAGTTAACTATAAGTTTACTTTAATTGTGGACTCGCAGATGTGGCCGCTGACGTTCACAGACAGAGGGAAATAAAGTCATGTATATTATCAAACCTTTGCAAGCTAACCAGGTTTATGTTTTGCTTCCCTATAGGTTACTTATTTGCTCCGTCTATCAGCGTCTTCATTACAATTTTGCAAAGGGTCAGGATGAGGCACAAGGAACAATCCTTTATATTTTGTAGAGGGTCATGATGAGGCACAAGGAACAATCCTTTATATTTTGTAGAGGGTCAGGATGAGGCACAAGGAACAATCCTTTATATTTTGTAGAGGGTCAGGATGAGGCACAAGGAACAATCCTTCATATTTTGTAGAGGGTCATGATGAGACACAAGGAACAATCCTTTACATTTTGTAGAGGGTCATGATGAGACACAAGGAACAATCCTTTATATTTTGTAGAGGGTCATGATGAGACACAAGGAACAATCCTTTATATTTTGTAGAGGGTCAGGATGAGGCACAAGGAACAATCCTTCATATTTTGTAGAGGGTCAGGATGAGACACAAGGAACAATCCTTTATATTTTGTAGAGGGTCATGATGAGGCACAAGGAACAATCCTTCATATTTTGTAGAGGGTCAGGATGAGGCACAAGGAACAATCCTTTATATTTTGTAGAGGGTCAGGATGAGGCACAAGGAACAATCCTTTATATTTTGTAGAGGGTCAGGATGAGGCACAAGGAACAATCCTTTATATTTTGTAGAGGGTCTGGATGAGGCACAAGGAACAATCCTTTATATTTTGTAGAGGGTCATGATGAGACACAAGGAACAATCCTTTATATTCTGCAGAGGGTCATGATCAGACACAAGGAACAATCCTTTATATTCTGCAGAGGGTCATGATGAGACTAAGGAACAGTCTTTTATATTTTGAAGGCAGACTGGATCACTATTATGAGATATCTCTATCGTGGCTGTTTACTTGGCCGCATTTGTTCTAGAGCTGTTCATTGACCGAACAAAGGAAACCATGCAATACATTTTCCATGAACACACAGCAAATTTTGATGAGGATCCTGACGGAAGTCTTGGTCTCTTGCTCTTTTTAATTTTTGATAAAGTTCTGCTATATGTTCTAGCTGTCCGGCTTAGATCACTTATACATGACAACTTTTAGGATTCATGTCCGGCTTGATTTGTTAAGATATTTCTACAAGTGTAATGCCGTTCCGACGTCTTCAATTAATATGGTACAGGCGGTGTTAAAGGCAGCAGATCGCCACCGTGATCGCTATATATCTTTTGGGAAAAAATGTTCGAAACCAATATGTCAATCCAAACTTGAGTTATCATCCGGAAACAAACTTAATATTCCCTTCAAAATCTTTACAAAGAAGTGGGCCTGTAACCTCGACTTTGACCTCATGGCCAAAAAATCAGCAAGCTTTGTCTTCTAGTGGTAGGCCATATATAAATCAAGTTTAAAATCCATACGTCATTCTCAACTGGAATTAGTAGCCGGAAACGTATTTATGGACGGACAGTTAGATAGACGGGCATACAGACTGACAGGTAGATTACTTTAGGGCACCCGCTTATTCATATAATAATGATTTATATATGTCAAATTTGTAACCCTTCCTTCTCAAATGATCCTTCATACTTCATGACCTTTCAGAAATTATTGAAACTTGTTTTATATCGACTAAAGCTACGCCGTATGAGATCCGTTACGTATTATCATTCACATGTATTTATTTACTAAAGCTTTCATCGATAATTTTAGTTAAAACCGTCTTCATTTGTGACGCCGAACGTGACATCGTGAGATGAATAATGACTAGCTCATGGAATAATGATAGATTATTCTTATGCCCGAAAACTGCTCCAATAAGCGAGCCCTAGTATTCAAACGTTGCTTTGGATAGGGCAAATATATATTTTTAATCTTAAAGAATACAAAGCACATTAAATAAAACTATTCATGAATGGGGATATATATTCTTACAACAATGAACATAATAATTTGAAAGTTTGCTACCACCACAAGATGTACGAAAGTGATTCTTATTTAAGCGTACTTTATTGCAAACAGTATTTCATATTACTTTGCATTTTCTTGAAACATTAAGGTGAATTTCAGATGATTAACTCGAAGATGCGGATGAAGACATCTGTGTTTTGTTCACATATTCATGGCTTTGGCGTCATGAATCGGATCAAATGCGGATATATACTTTCTCATATATTGGTTTAATGGCTTTTCTTAAATAACTGTCATTTTGTTTTTTTTTCCAGGATGTACTCATCGGTCATCAAACAATTATGATATATAGTCTACAGCTAGTTTCTATAGTCAGTACTTCCAACCTAATGGTATAAATTCTGTGTACATGTTGACTCATTTCGTTATCGTTTCCCCAATCTTAATCAGTAATGTAGTTGAGTCAACACCATCCGAGTCCGAGTGCAAGTCCGAGCCCAGGCCACTCGAGTCAAAGTCCAAACTCTGGTGCTCTAATCCAAGTCCAACTTCTTAGAGACCGTGTCATTTGGAACCAGAGTCCAAGTCCGAGTCCAGTTAAAATATCTGATTAAAAATAAATGTAAAATATAAATTTTATTTTACCATAATCATTTTGATATTAGTAAGGTATGCCTATAATTTGAAGGCTTAATTAAATCAGCTCCCGATGCAGGCCTAAAGCTTTGTATATACAGTCCTTTTTGTAATATTCTGTTAGCAGTTCGCACATGTATTTAAATGTCTGTATGGTAAATGACAGAGCTTTCCTTCTGCTCGCCTCCAGATGGACTCGGCCTTATTTCTCGAGTCCTTACCTCCGAGTACAAGTCCGAGTCCTGGACGCTCGAGTCCAAGTCCGAGTCCCTAAAAAGTGAGCTCGAGATCGCACTCATATTAAGGTCTATTACAAGATGTTATATTGATTTCGCCCCATTACGCGATAATTTCTTCGACTTATCTTCATTTGAAAAATACCAGAGTTTAACAACTTTCCTTCCTTTAAAGCACATTTTTATACTTTTTAAAAAGTTGTGGCAGGCATGTATCGGTTCTCAAGTGGCCTTCACATGTGGGCCATTTTTCGCATTCAGTTTTCTCATTACTTCTATAATAGACGTAAGAAGACAGGGGCGGGTCTAAAATTATGTACGGGGGGGGGGGGGGGTGTTTAAAATTTATAACAAGAACTTATACTCTAAAAGGTCCATAACTCATTTAGGGAATGGGATATAGCGATCAAAATAAGGGGGAAAACATTAAAAAAATCCCCCCCCCCCGAAGAGCATCTTTTTCTATTTTTCTGAATTCCAGGAACAGTGCTCCTTCAGTCTTGGGTGAAGAAATCTTTTTTTGCCTATAGACAATAGCGGCGAGAATGATACCAACTGGATCCGACCAAAATAATGTTCAATCAGAAATACAGGGCTCTGACCATTACACCATCACGTGTACATCATGCATTGGGGAAATTCTTTTCTCATAAAACAGACATGAAAGTGTTCGGTACACAATGCAAAAGCCTGCAAAAACTTCTGAATTTTTTTACCCTACCTATTTATTTATAAAATAGTTTTTCAGATATAAATTCAACACACACACTCCTACTAAGCCTTCTTTCTCAAAACAAACACTGGAATTAAATCTTTTTATTAATGTCTCCAACTTTTTATTATCACGCATTTTATTATTTTATTACACATTTGTGTGGTACTTTAAACAATCACACCTAAATTGCATATAACAAAACAATCAAACAAACATATATAATTACTGATGTGTATCAGAAGAGAATTACTTTAAATAATTAATTGTTTTCAATTCTGTTAACATATTTGAATGCAGAATCATTCCATTGCATTGTACAATAGGGCACTTAAATATTAATACAAATTATTCTTAATGCTCATCAATATAGTATTATATGATATTATTCGCTCAAGTATGAAGCATTCGTAATATATGTAACATGTCTGCCATTTATAATATACAACATCAAGACCGATATGACATTTGTAAAGCGAATTAGATATTCTGATATTAAAAGTCGACAAGCTTAAATTCTCATCTTTCAAAACAATTCTTTACCGCACTTGCCAATACAGTCATTACAGTAACATATTATCAGGGACATTTGTTTGCATTTTGTACAGAATATAAGTGCACATAGCAGTGATTTATAGTAACATGAATTGTAGAAATATCATGTTTGTGTATTCATACATTAGCAGTGACTCGCATTAATCTCTTAACGTTTCATCAAGTGAACATTCTTTAAACGACTTTGAATTGACAGAGTGACTCCGGCTTTATCAAATTGTTTATATGGTGTACGGCCAGTAATATAACAATAAAATACGATAGGTGAAGGTTCTGAACATGCATACAAATCATATATGTAACATATCAGTAATCTATTACGATAATCTAAGCTTACGTACACACATATTTCATTTTTTTACGTATTAAAACAGTTGTACACATCCACTGACTAATATTATTTTATGAAACTTCAATAGGTGCAAACAATAATACATGAAAGTGAACAATCACATTTAAATAATGGAAACTCAATTTGAGGAATGACCGTTACATTTCAGTCTTTGATAGAATTCCTCCCTGGTTTTGCTGTTTGTTAATAGGTATGTGAACAACGGGCTTATGTCATAAAATGACAATAACATTTCTAACACCATAAGTATTACTCGAGACTGAACAAAATCTTGAAAAACTATACTTATAAATCGACCTACAGCCATAGGGACATGGCAAACAATAAACAAAGAAGTAGTGACGAAAGATGTAAATTTAAATCGGGAAATGACGCTTTGCCAATCTTTATTACATGACGACCCCGGTCTTGTTTTTTTAGCTTTAACAAGAAAGATCAGAATCGCAATGTTACAACCTATCAAGATTACCATACTTATAAAATAAATAGCTACAATGATAATCGTAGCTACAAGCACAGCAAACCGTGTACACTTCTCACTCCGGTAATCATGTAGTGTAGGAGGTACGATACCGACAATTAGATTGAAAGTAATGATAAAAGCGGTAGAAATTGCAATCCTCTTATGTGACCAGAGTCTAGCTGCCGCAAATGGCAAAGCCATTGCTCCAAGTTGCATACATGCTATTGCCGAGATAATAAAGTTGACGCAGTCGTGGCAAAATGCAGTTGTCAGCATAAACCAGGGGCAAATATTTCCTGGTTGGGTAAAAACATAGCCATACTGAATTAAAACCAGTTGGTTAGCACTGCGTAAAATCAGACACACAGACAAAGCAATATAGTATATTGATACAGCTTTTGAGATCATGCTTGTTTGACATATTATCAATATGGCGATCAGGTTTAGAGGAAGCGAAGCACACCTCAAGGTTGTTGTTACGATTTGTAAAGCGTCCTCTATCTTGGTGCCATAGACACTAGCAAAGGTTGTAGGCGAAACATCAGAAGCGCCCCCTGTGACTGCATGCGTTACGGGGAAGGTTTGTTTGGTCTGCGGATCATACTGGATGGTGCTTGGATTTAATGTGAAACTTTCATTGACACCAACATACTCCAAGGTATCACTGCTTTGAAGGCCCCTGAAGAGGAATTTGTATTTATATTATACCTGTAAATAATACTAGAAAACAGTACTATGAAGATGTTTTTATTTTAATTATTACATCATGTGGCTGTTCATCAGGTATTATTCCAACTTCCTCCTAACACTGGATACCGTGAGCAGAAAAGTTTATCATGTGTAACCTTGTATTTTTTGTACCTTTATGGCTCGAGTAAAATACAGGGGCGGATCCAGGATTTAGGAAAAGGGGGGTCTAACCCAGGACTAATGAAATTCCTAAAAAAAGGTCATCAGGTCTAGAAAAGGGGGGGGGGGGCTCCAGGCCGCAAAATTACGTCTAAAACCCCTTAAAAAAGATTACTTCGGGTGACCCCCCCCCCCCGGATCCGCTTCTGAAATACATTGAACTTATGGTGACCCTAGATATACAAATAGATAACAAAAGTTAATTATACAAAGATACATAACATGTATACGTACAACCAAGAATATGAATATAAAAAAATAGTTGCATGAAAGGTTAGGCAAGTTGGGCAAAATAGGATCAGGACTACGTGGTTATACGCAAATGCCATACGTAAAATTTTTTTATACTACCAGTCTGTTCACACATTTTTTACAATAGGACAATTCATTTAGTATCATGTCAGCATAATAAGCTCGACTTGGCCGATATCTCGATGTCATGCAGAATACTTATAAATTTAATTTCAGGCATATACCAGAATTTCATAAATTTCTCTTTTTATATCTCATAATATACATGCTATATATTTTTTTTAATTTCTTCTGAGAATTGTAAACATTATTAGTCAGATTTCTTGCCATGAAAGCTTAAGCTTATGCAGGATAATGGTATATTTCATTTCTTATAAACCGCAAATAAAAGATTTTTTTTTACAAATTTCCCTTTTGCACCTTATAGTAGTATATGCTATAGCTTGTAAATATTTTTTGTACTCTAGGGGATAAACATTATTTGGCAGATCTCATGCTGGGAGGGGCTTATACCAATGATGAAGTGAAACATGTACAGAGGAGCATGTTTTGCTTCTTTCCCAAAAATATGATCTGTGAAATGAATCAGTCTAAAATACTTCATATCTAAATGTGAACGTTTTAGGTATAGTTTTAAAAAAAATATTTTAGCAGAGATAATCGCCTTAATTTTAATGCTAAGTATGCACACCTGAAGAATTCCATTCCGGTTTCAGGCTATATGGCAGGAAAGCAGCACGTTGCACCTGCGGGCCCTGGGTGTGTAATCTTCCCCTAAAACTTGCAGAGTGCTCACCCTGGGCGGGGGCAGACCGTGAAAAATCTCACCATCCCGGCTGAGATTCGAACTCGGTCATGGGTTCATTCCTCTACCCGTAGACCACCGAAGCCGGTACGATTTAGGTATACTGATCAATAAAAACTTATTAAAAAATCATGTGTCATGTTGAACGGGGGTGCGAATACTATTTATGATGGACAAGTAATGAAATGGCAAATATATTTAGAATATCAACTAAATCTGGCAGTTTGAATCGGGATGTATGTTTTAGGGATATCCACAAGGTCAAGTTCTTTATATTAAATCTCCTGCCGGAGTTCTATGTTGGTACAATTCAGCATCTTGTGCCAACAGTAACTTCAGCTTTGCTGGGGCTGCATTAACAGCAATTAACATTACAAATACATACATTTATTTTTAGTTTTTCAACATTCTAATACAGGACAATCACTGAACTTAATGTTACTGTATTCCTGGAATACAATTAATTCAAAAACATCAAAATAGTAAGAAGTCGGTGTTAGTTAATTATAGCGCCAACTGATTTGATTAGCTGAAATAGTTAGACTTGTGACCTTTGTTGGAAGGATTTGATACATTTTTGGATTTAAACTCTATCGAAAGACATGTTGGAGTTTGTCTGTTTGACATGTATTAGTTTGGAAGGTAGAAATTTTATGGGTGCATTTTAATAAAATTCTGAACGCCAGTAATCGAGTTAAAATATTATCTTTATTCACACAAGGTCACACGTGAGCAAATCAATATGGCATGAGCAACGTATATAGTTCTCTTAAATTTATTCAATTAAATTCCATTCAGATAAAATCCAACTATTACTTAATGAATGAAATCAAGTTATCATTCGATGGACATAAAAATCCACAGGCCATGGAATAGACTTTAGTCCAAATAAAACTTGAAAAATCCATCTATATTTTGAGCAGTTAATACGACCCATGCCAAACATAAAAAAAACCCAGAAAATTGTCCTTGTTTACACTAGATTATTTGAAATTAAAATTAAAACTCTCTTTCAGTTAGGAAATATAGAGTATGGAATCAAGCGATTGAAAAATAATATAAAATAAGACCTTACCTACTCAAAGTAGACAAATACATGATATATCAATCACGTCTCGGGGTAGATGCTCTGAGTGCTTGTCTGATTATCGTTGTGAATCGGTCATATACATCTCCGTAACTTTATTCATCAGCCAAAGCTCTCATTAACATAGCTGGCAAAGACGCTCCAATCACATTCGAAAAGCGAGCTATTAGTAACATATATAATCATGCTGGCTTGTTCAGTCATGAATATGAAATTATAGCAAGAACATCGGTCGCACTATTGATTGAATATCATGATTTTCAGGTTCGGTAGGCGGTTGGAGGCAACATAGTAAAGGATAGGCTCTCCGGGTGAAAGACTGTAAAGCCCCGTCCTATCATATCCACAAACTGCACTGGAGCTTCTAAATAAATCAGTGGCGTGGATAAAATGTACTGAAGGGCTTAGATAATGGCCTAACAAACTTAAGGCACATAACAGTTTTAAATATGATCCTAATGAAATAAGTAAATTCTGGAAAGCAAGAATTTTGTTCAATGTAGAGAGAACAGTAGGAATGACGAAATGGGAAAAAAAAACAAACTTGTTATTTTACTGAGGAACCAAACAAAATTAAAAAAAAAACGCTTGCCACTGAATTCCGACGATATTTGACCGTTGAGACGAGTATCTGAGTAGTCGCGGCCGTCTAAATCAGCTCTTACTTGAAGAGATGTGTTCCGACTTGAAATGACTGTATGCTATTGGAAGGACGAGAAGCTACGTGGGTTTTATTTGGTTGTGGATCACGTTATTTATTCAAGTTAGACTACCCTAGGTTGCCAAAGGTCGGCCAACATTAACAGATAATGAACAAGGTGTTTGCAGTCACCAAGCGATAACGGGGAGCCTCCCCTAACGCTGGCAACCGAGCTGAAAAAAAATCTGTGACCATTATTAGAATTCTCTTGCCCAAAGATGAGCTATATTTGAGCGCCAAAGCAAACAGAAACAGAAGGGAAAAAAGGAGAAGAAAAAAATATGACCCAGATATCAACGTAAAATTTAACTCATTAACCCCTATAAGCCTACAGTAGGGGTGTCATCACACCGTCCTTGATTGCATGTAAAAATCACCTGAACCAGTCCCCGCCAGTGGCGAAGCGAAATGGAGGCGGGACCGGGTAGGGTTCTGATGTCTGTTTGTTAGCCGTATTTCTGCATGTGCAGTACTATCCTTGATTTAGAACAATGTGTTAACGGAACAGTTATGTAACAGACGTTCCTACTGTAAATTATTTCCACAAGTTAATGAAGGCAAATTTAAAATGCATTTAGGTGTAAAAGTAGATGATCAGGTTGCAGGGCACCGGTTACCACGTGATCACGTCACGTCCTGTTCTCGTGTTGTGTCAGTCGTACTGTAATGTCAGTGATGTAAAATATGGTAAACTACACTAACCATTACCATTAATTTTACTGACCATACGATTTCACGCCTGAGAGCAATGACCATCGTAACACGACTTGAGACAGTTATCGTCATCACTTCTTTCTGAAATTTATTTTCAGGATTCTCAATTCAATATCATTCCACATTCAATATAATTAATGTGTATATCGTATTGATGTAGGTAGAGTCAATTAACATAACACAGATTGTGTTCATATATGTTTTACCATTTGATGTGAGCAAATGTGAAATTATTGAGCAGTTCTCACAAACTGAAACTTCAGCGCATGTTTTACTCGTTAAAGAAGTTCACACTGGCCTGTTTGAAGTTTTGCAGGCTGTGCCAATCAAACCATAGACAAGCGCAGGTAGCCCCTTAAAGAGAGATTCAAGTATCACAACATCTCCTGAAAAAGCTGGTGCTTCTTCTTAACTAAGGTCAACCATTGGAATCACATCAAATTTTAGATTCCTTAAATACTTCGATTTAGGTTTCCAAAGGTAGATATACGTCAGAGGTAGTAACACACTTGACCATTCAGATTTCGATCCAAATCACATGATAACAGAGAATAAATCCAGAAGGGGTAATGTTATTCAGGATCGATCAGGGTTAGTATGTTATAATCCCATGATTTACTGTTTATTCAGAGAATCGGAATATAAGGCGTAGCTAGGAATAATGGCACACCCAATCCCTCCCCACCTCAAAACAATGATTAAAGCCAGAACCTTTAGATTGAGTCAGCTCTTCACCAATCTGTAAGGGATACAGCAGGGTTAAAAACCTGAATGCTCTGTGCTCGGGCAGGTAAATGAAACACTGTTATCTCTATAGACCCGGATAACAAAGCTCAAACGATCCAAAGCGGTGAAATCATATAATTCTTCGCCATCATAATTATTCCAAAAGTACTGCAACAAACGAATCATCAAACGAAATGTCTCGATGTAATCGTAGAAAGCATTAAGTTGATACTTGTCATTGGAAACGAGGAAAAACGGGAGAATTCTAATTAAAAAACGGTAAAAGTTACCCATGTTCAAATGTAGAAAGATATGTTGTAGATTATAAAATACCAGCAACAACAAAAAATGTAGTACTACCAATATTATTCCTCTCGTAGGTGTAGCACAGATTGTTGACATTATTGCAGATGGCATAAACTATCCGGGCCTTTTAGGTACAGGTTTCCAAGTCTTTACCCTTGCGGAGGGGTTTCATAAGATTAAAAACAACCCATCCGATTAAGTCCCTGTGGAGGAGCTGTTGGATGTCCACTAGACGGCCATCAGGCACAGTATTGTTGTATCGTAAACGTTCTACTCAAAACCTTTCTGTCATGAAAAATACGCATTTCAGTCCTAATGTTCAACGCCGCAGCGATATTAGCCCAGGCATGTCCACTGATCATCATGAGTCCTGTAAGAGTGGGTTCTATTGGCCTGCCCAAGGTCGGTGGTTTTCTCAGTGTCCTCCGATTTCCTCCATCCCTATATATATATATATATATATGTATACTACCGATCGCCACCATCTGAGGCACGGACAGTGGCATGTAACAGTAATTAAAACTGACTGTCCAATCTATATAAAAATTACAGAATAATAAAATTAATCAAACAATCCAATTTAAATAAAATTTATCTTACTTGTAATCTTATATCAGACGGAATCGCATGCATGGCAGGATACAGGCACATGTATGAAGCTGACACCTGTCACCTGTATAGATTCTAAATGCTTTCTGTGTACGTATTGAAGTTATGATAACAGTACCTTTTTCATCAGCACTTTCAACGGTAAAACTTAGTAAATTTTGTAGAACACTAACGATAGTGTCCATTGAGGTGCTAGGATTCATTATATTTATATTTTTGATTTCTTCTTTTTGATTTCCCTATATTTGCATGCAAACGAATGTATTAACTTCTTTGTACAGGTGATGGTTGAAAGAAACTCTGCTATCCCGTCTGGTATCTAACCAGGAGCTTGATATATCCATGAAGAAGAGTAAGGCTTTTTATAAAATCTACAAATATGGTATTGAATTTTATGACCAACTTAACATTCATGTAAACCTTAGGGAACAAAGATAGCACACCGGGGTAGGAAGTTACCTAGTGGTTAATGCGTTGGACCTAACACTGATTGGAAGATCACGGATTCGATGTCTCAAAAGCATAATGGTGATATCTTACCAGAAACCAAAAGATTTGCTCTTATGTCTTAACGACAGGTTATGACTTCTTTCTAATAACATACCGTCTTTATATTATGGATAACGTCATTCTCATTCAGTAGAAAGTGATGCCAACAGGCCTAAACGTATCCTTTACTAAGAAAGCATATCATACAGCATGTTGTTAGCCTTTACATATGATCTGATTCTGTCTGTATGCAGTCAAGAGTCTGAAAGCTGCACCATCATCTCAGGGCAAAAAGAGTCTTTGGAACTGTACACGTGACAGGTGTGAGCTTCTACATGTTTGTGTGTATCCTGTCAGGAAATTCATGCATTTATTCTAAAATAAAAATTATAAACCAATTGTATTTTACATGGAATGTATAGCTAGTTATAATAACTAATAGAAGGCACTCTCCATGGCTTGGATGGCGGCCTTCGGTAGGGATGTAGTGGAACCAGAGGACACGGAGAAAACCACTGACCCTGGACGGGCCGCTACAACCTACTCTCAAAGCAACACCGGGGATAGAACCTTGGCTGCCAGTGGAGAGAGCAGACCTTTTAAGAATTCGACTGTCCTTTTCATTATATTGAAAAAATCATAGTCTTCAAATACTTAAAATTAACATATACATTAATGTTCAGCAAAGTATTCAACAAATAAATTTGCTGTTCGATGTGCTGGTAAAAAAAGGCAATTTTAGCACAACATCATTGCAAACAAAATCGGATTTCATTCACAGAATCATTATTCGGATTTGAAACCCTGATAAATGAATTTCACGGAACCAAAACACTGAAATAGTGCACTTCAAGTCCATTCTGTGACAAATATAACCGGATGTGTTGGAATTATATAATTCAGCAGCCATCTTGGTCGCCATATTGGATTCTGACCAAGATAGGGTGAATTCCGATTGGCGCTATATCTAAAAATATTGAGTATGATCTGGACAATTATTAGGCCAAGATTCATTCTTCTTTTATGTTTTGCACAGTTTTTGCAACTTAATCGCTGGACTGATGGGAATATTACAAAAATCCTGCTAAAAGAGCTAATGAGAACCTCAAAAAATGAATTTCTCAGCCAAAACAAAAAAAAAAAAAAAAAAAACAGAGCACTTGAAATGCTTTCGGAGGACATTATAATTCAAGTAATTGACATTTTTGCGGCGGCCATCTTGAGGACTTCCTAAAATGCTGCGGCAGATTCGCCAACTTAACAAGTGCCTAAAAGGCGTGCGGCAAGATTTTGCGGACCACAACGCCTGGCGAGAAAAAAAAATATTTTGTGGGATGTTTTTTAATTTTATTGATGGGACGTAATATAATTTATGCGGGGATTAATATCAACAATATTTCTCACTGTTCATAGGAACATTACATCGGTACATCACCAACATGGTTGAAAGATCGTCAAACATGTTAAAATTATGTCTGAAAATGACTGAATCTGGAGGCAATGATCCGTTAACTATACGCGTTGCAACTAGTTTTTTTTTATTAATAACATGATGCATATAATTTACCTTATTTATTATGACCCCTTTGTTTCATTTTTAGTACTTCAACGTTTTGTGTTCAATACTTGTAGGGAAAAAAGATGTAAAGACTAATTTTAGACAAGCAACACCATTTTGAAAAGCAGCTATTTTGTAGTGCAATGCAATTGATCGTTTGATATTTCTACTAATTGCCTACCAATTTAGACAGGGATTTATATTTCTTTATTATTTTAATAATTATATTCAAGTCATGCATGTACAATAGGAATGGTGCCAGTTTACCTGATTACCTTTCTTAATTGGGAATCCATTAATAATGGATTGTCAATCTACTAATTTGAAGCAACAGAAGCATATATGAAATGTTGCCATTAGTCTTTATAAAATTATTCCACATTATACTTCCTCACAGACTAAATAAACGTTCAATGATATATTGATATATTAAGTATAGCTGACATGGTTCTATGTGACAATTGTGAGAAATGGTTTCACTTTTCAACTGCTATTGGTAATCGAGTATAGGGTAGAAAAAAAAGTTGATCTGTCACCTAAGTATATAGGGTACAGTTTTGTAAAAAAAAATGTATTTCACATAAAAGTTCTGCAAATAATTTATATAATTATTCTTGGTTGTTACATTGTGTACACAATTTGCTTTGGGATAATGGTGTTCATAAGGCAAATTTAAATATTCTTGGTTGGCTAGTTTTTAGTAGGATGAGAATATGTACAGTCTCAGTAACTGGTTTGTCACATTATATTTCTCTTTTGTGCTTATTTTTTTATAACAATAATGGTGTTCTGCATATATTTATTGTATTACAGATTTCTGTATATATTGTGTTTGTTGTATAAATAAATTCGTTGCAACAAATATGTGCCTTCATTTCACTTCCTCTGAAACAAAAAAAAAATATTATTAGTGATAAATTGTATTCTTTATATGAATTCAAAATACTTGTATAATGCATTTAAATTGAATGAATTTTATAAATTAAATTAAATTTCCTTTCTTCTCCCGCACAGTGCCTTCTATTTCGTTTATTAAATATTACTAATGGGACGGAGATACGTTTTTTAATGCTGGAGCTATTATCACTAAATTTTATGCCAATGTTGGTAACGAGTCATATCCCCATAGTCGCCTCCATCTTGTACTAAAGTTAAGTGGCGCCACTTGCAACGGCTTTTTTTTTGTACGGGGGTTATCAGTGCCTTTATCATATTGAGAGCTACAAAAAGCTTCTTTCTGAAACCATACGGCCAAATTGTTTAATACCACACAGAAATAATCCTAGGGTAGTGCTTTCTGAAGTTTGTTCAAATGGTCTCTGTTTAGTGGTTTTGGCTGAGTTATTGAAAGCTGAATTTAGTCATATACCATAACAGCCCTTAAGTTATCAGTTAGATGTACCTGTATTATAATATTGCATTCAGTATGCATCTGAAATAACTGTTCATATATTCCTAATAATTTTTTTTGTAAAAAGTTAGCTGAAAAGCATTTTGTTTACGGGAAATTTATTTCAAAGTTGTTTCAAGTAGGAACCACTCGGTTTACCATTGGCAGACTGCCAAGATTTGCCAGTGCCTGGATGTTGGCCGTTGGCCAAAATTATGTCAGCTCTATAGATGGCTTTGTCACAGTGGAAGAATTGGAAGAGGCCTATGTGCTGCAGTCTTACTACTATAACAGCTTGTGGTATTTTTTTTTAATGGTAAGTGCATTGTATTATTTTAATCAAGTCAATGCAAGTCTGTTTAATTCAAAGATATTTCAAGTAGGGACCTTGAAATTTGAAATTTCTTAAATTTGGCACGTTCATCCATTTTTCGTAAACCGAACAGGTGGTGCCACCTACCTTTGTTTTTGTAAAATTAATAAATGCCCTTTTTCTCAGGAATGGGTCAAGGTATTCGTCTGTAATTGTGCTTATCTATTGATCTTGGAAACCTCCCTCTTGTACTTAAGACTGGTGGCGCCACCTGCAATCGCTTTCCTATGGCGTCTATCTGTACATGTGCTTTAGGTGTAATTGCTCATATCTCAGGAGTGGGTCAAGGTATTAGTCTGAAATTGTGCATGTTTATCCATCTTGGAAAGTTTTCTTGTAGTCCAGACAGATGGCGCCACTTACCTTTCTGTTTTGGTTCCATAATTTACGCTCTTTTCTCAGAAGTTATTTGCAGTATTTGCCTGAAATTGTGTATATCTATAAATCTTGGACTACCCAATCTTGTACTTAAGACTTGCGGCGCCATCTGCAATCGTTTTCCTGTGGCGTCCATCCGTACATTTGCTTTAGGTGAAATTGCTCATGTCTCAGCAGTGGGTCAAGGTATTGGTCTGAAATTTGGCATGTTCATCCAACTTGGGAAGTTTTCTCGTAAACGAGACAGGTGGTGCCACTGACCTTTCCGTTTTTGTAGAATGAATTAATGTCCGTTTCCCAGGTGTGATTCGCAGTATTGGCCTGAAATTGTGCATATAAATAGATCTTGGACTCCTCCATCATGTAATCAAGACTGATGGAGCCATCTGCAAGCGTTTTCCTGTGGCGTCCTTCTGTAAATGTGATTTGGATGAAATTGCTCATGTCTCAGCAGTGGGTCAAGGTATTCACTATTAGTCTGATATTTGGCATGTTCATCCATCTTGAACAGTTTTTTTCGCAAACCAGACAGGTGGCGTCATTTACCTTTCCGTTTTCGTAGAATTAAATTAATGCCATTTTCTCAGAAGTGATTCGCAGTATTGGCCTGAATTTGTGCATATCTATAGATCTTTGACTCCTCCATCATGTAATCAAGACTGATAGGGCCATCTGCATCGTTTTCCTGTGGCGTCCATCCGTACATGTGCTTTGGGTGAAAATTGCTCATGTCTCAGCAGTGGGTCAAGGGAAGGGCTGAAATTTGTCATGTTCTTCCATCTTGGGAAGTTTTCTTGTAAACTGGTGGCGCCATTAACCTTTCTTTTTAGGTTGAATAAATTAATGCCCTTTTCTCAGGAGTGATTTGCAGTATTGGCCGGAAACGTGTATGTCCATAGTTCTTGGACTCCTCCATCTTGTGCTAAAGACTGTTGGTGCCATCTGCAATCATTTTCCTGTGGCGTCCATCCGTACATGTGCTTTGGGTGAAAATCGCTCATATCTCAGGAGTGGGTCAAAGTATTGGTCTGAAATTTGACATATTCATTCATCTTGGAAAGTTTTCTCGTAAACCAGACAGGTGGCGCCACTTTCCTTTCCGTTTCTTGTTGTTGTATAAATTAAGCCCCGTTTTCAGGAGTACCGTTTTCAGGAGTACCGTTTGCAGTATTGGCCTCATTTGGTGCAACCTACAATCATGTTTACGTGGCAGACATCCATCTCACTCAACCACTTCACCTTTACTACTCTGATTTCGGCGGATACACGTAGGAGCTTTCGACTATCTGTATCTTGTTCTTTCATGCATCTGTACACATAGCAAAAGAGTGATTTGAAGCCAGAAATTGTTTATGTCCATACATCTTTAAAGGCTTTCTCGTACACAAGATTGTTGGAGCTACTTACATTCATTTTGTGTAGTGTGCACCTATGCCAGTATTTCAGCAGTGACATTGGTGTATTTCGTACATGCACTCGGGTTCAAAATGTTCAATGCTTGCGTTTTTACATATACATGTCACACATGTACTTGAAAAGTAACGGTGCAGCATGGATGTATGGGTTCGCATTAGGCCTGAAGGCTCTGTTTAAAAACAAAGTTAGATACTGTTTGCTTGATATGTATACAATGGGCATACGTCGTCCGCTAATATGACCTTCGCAAATGTCTTTTTGAATCCTCACAACAAAAGTACGCAGGCACTGGCTGGGGGAATTTATTACAGGTGTTTTGGTCTTGTTATTAAACTTCAGATTAATGTTCTTCTGCAATAAACTTCTCATAACACAATACATAAAATTGTATAAAAAAGTGTGTTTCAACAAGAAGCAGATTGTATTTTCAGTTATGTTACATTTGTTATTATTGGTCAAAATACACATACATCATTCTGAAAAAGCGGATGTTACACCACGCTGGAGTGATTGGTTCATCTCTATATAAGTTTAATAACCATGAACTGTAAACGAGTCTTAATAAAAGCCAATATCTGAGACAGACATTTTTTTACACTGAGTGGCTGGGATACAAAATGCGCATAAATACAATTACATGACCTTCAACAAGGCCACCCACTATGAATACGCAGAGTCAAACTTAAGAACGCGAGCAAGGGGTTTATTAGAGAAATATTGGTACAATTATGACACATCAAATATTTCCCTTGCACCTTTAATGGTATCTAAAGTTTTGCCATTACGTTATTGAAAGAGTACTTGTATTAGTTCTAAATTGTGTCAACTGCGATTAGTTTATCATTTTTAGCTCAGCTAACTGAAAGTCATTGGAGCTATTGTGATCACTCTTCGTCCGCCGTCCGTCCCTCTGTCCGTCCGTTTGTTAACCAGGCACAAATCGTAACCGCTGGACCTGGAATCTTCTGACATAACATCTAGAGAGGTCCATAAAAAATCTCTGTTAGGTCTCTAATACCCATATCCTCCTAGCTATGGGGCTAAGAAGTACCCCCAAGAATAATTAAAAATTTGATACAAAAGCAATAGTATCTGAATAACTAATGTATTGATCACCATGATTCTTTGCATGCATATTTATCAGGGAGTGTTTAATCTGTACCTGCAGACTGGTGGCGCGACCTAGATTTTTCGAATTTTTACGCATTTTTAACTCTATTTTTGAGACCTTCAAAGATGTGGTCACCTGTTAACAGGGCACAAATCGTAACCACTGGACATAGAAAATTCTTACTTGACATCCAGGGAGGTACATGAATGATCTCTATGGAAACTTGAAATTAGGTCTCTGTTACCTATATCCTCCGAGCTATGGGGCTCAGAATTACCCCCCCCCCCCGAATAATTAAAAATTTGATACAAAAGCTCCAGTATCTGAACAACTAATGTATTGATCACCATGAGTTTCTGTAGACTGGTGGCACCACCTGGATTTTTTTTCGAATTTACGCTTTTTCCCTTTTTATAGGACTTTCTAAGATGCAGTCGTCCATTAACAGGGCACAAATCGTAACCTGACTGACTGAAAGTCAAGTCGCCGCTCGAGCCAGTCACAGGTGGTAGGAAGACAAATTGCTCAGGGGAAAACATTGGGCCGATCCCGGTTTCGAACCCATGTTGGTGGCGCACAAGTTCGGCGTACCAACCGCTTCGCTAGAAAAGCAAGCTTCACTAGCGAGACAGTTGGGTCCGCTTTTATGTCACCCCGTAACACAGGTCTCCGGAGAATCCGGCCGACACTTGCTCCCTCGGCAACGACAAAGTTTGACAGATTAGATAGATATATTTAAGGCGAAATTAGAAGACACTGATAGAGTTGAAGATCGTATTAAGAGAGGCGGAGGAAGCCGGAGAACACGGAGATAACCACCGAACTTGGTCGGGCCACTGCAACCCCATTTTCATGGCAGGACCTGGGATCGAACCCGGGTCGCAGCGGAGAAGGCCGGGCGTTTTACTGCTCAGCTGTCCAGGCCCCAGAACAAATCGTAACCATTCAATCTAGAATCTTCTAATTTTACAGGGAGGTCCATGAAAAATCTCCTTGGAAACCTGACATTAGGTCTCTGTTACCCATATCCTTGTAAATACCTCCATTTTCTTAACAACTCATGCATTCATCACCATGATTATTTGCATGCACCTTCATCATAGAGTGCTTCAACAGTTCCTGCAGACTGGTTGCACATGGATTTTTTTTTATTTTTTACACCTTCAAAGGTGCGGTCGTCCGTGAACAGGGCACAAATCGTAACCATTGCATCAGAATCTTCTTCCTTCACATCTTATCTTATCGCGCAGATGTGACAAATTTAAATATAACAAGAGGGAATAAAGGATTATTGTACAGTAAACACGCCTATTTAAAGAGCTATTAACATTTAAAAATAATCTTATTTTCCAATGCGTACTTGTTGCCAGATGGAGACATATATCGAATTTTACTGTAAACAAAATGCAGTAGTTTTGAATTTTAAAACCTTCAAAAAAACAAAAACATTATTTACATAAAGCATATCAGAAAGAGAATATTCGTCGGATTCCAAATAGTTATATACCATTTGCTAAATTTTATTTAAATATAGGTTTCGAATTAAATTGAAATAAGGAAGTATGACGATCCTGGAAGTAATAGAATATATTTTTTTATGTAAATTTTGCTTATTTATCTGTTATGCATACAGCCTAAAGTGATGTTTCGAATATGAAGGTGAATATATGTTTGAAATGTGAGACCTGTACTACTGTTACCTTTAATTTCTGCATTTATATCATTTACAACGTAAATATAATAAAACAGTCGTTCCTTCACATTCTCAAAAGCCTTCATGTTCTTATTCTTCAGAACGAGATGATACATCAGAATCCATTTGATACCTTTGAATAAGACTATTGTTATAGACATTTACTACCGCATTTGCTTCTCTAGTATTCAAACGTTGAACGATTTAAAAGTATATGATATCTATTTTTTCGATTAAACGTTAGCTTTAATCAACTTTAAGTTGAAGGCAGTGAATTATTAAGAGTTCTCGTTGCCAATCAATTCAATTGTAAAAGAATATACACAAATGAATTATCCAGTTTGAATGCTTCACTCAAACGCTACTTGTTTCACCAAATAACACAATATAGTGCAGAGATGCAATAGCCGTAATGAATAATGAAGACATTTTGAGGTAGCCTACCCGATTCACGCAAGCATCAAGCTTGCTACAGTATGTATCATGATCGCATGGATATCAAGCGCCAAAGTACAAAACGGTGAGAGTTTACTCTACGGATCGCTGGACAGATCTGTCCATGTACGGTTGGATACAAATTCCTTGTGTAGCATGAAGAAACCAAAAATGACCCCTACATATTATATTATATGTGATGCCTTTTTGTACAAGTTTATTTTCCATACAGAATGATTTTCTATCACAAAACAAGCATAAGTATTACAATAACATGTCAATGCACCTCGCCGTTAACTCTCACCAGACTGCACAGAAGCGTATCCAGGGGAGGGGTCCGGGGAGTGGCCAACTTTTCTTAAGGGTTTCAAACCAAGTTTTGGTCCCCCTGGACTCCCCTTTGTGGACCTGGGGGCCTTTTTTAGGTTTCGTGATTAGTCCTCCTTGGACCCCTCCTTGTCCTAAATATTGGATCCGCCCCTGATTATCATGGAACATACTAAATATGGGTACTTTAGCGCTTGATAACCATGACACCCATTGTCATGTGATACATACTGTAGAAGGCATCCACCACAGATGACATATCACATGTCTATCCCACAAACAATACAAGGACTCGTTATCTTTTGGTAAAATTTTATTATCTAAAACAGGTTTTTCATTTTATTCTTGGAATTCACAGTGTCAGAAGCAGTACACGTAGGCGCATATACATGCAAAAGTACATCTCAACAACACATTTTAATATGTAAAAATCTACTGCAAATGAGCCTTTAATTTTAATTTGTACTCAATGCCGCCAAAAGATGAACATATATTCTTATCACAGGTTTCTTTAATCATTATACAAAATAAGTCCGAGTACTGGACTATGTGAAGTTTAATGCATTCTCATCGAAGACACCGGAAGAACATTGAAATAGGTTCCTACATGCTACATGATGAGCTTGTATTATCATCAGCAAGTGTATTTATCACCACACCGGTGAACAATATGGAGCAGTTATACAACTTTATCTTATTTTTCAAATTCAATAACAATTACACAGACCAACCTGCCCTTATAGAATACTAATATGCAGACACGTGTCCTTCTCTCCTGGCGACCTGTAATCAATGATCGCATTCAGTAAAACAATATAATACTCAAGGGACCATAAACTTTTATACAAATTGGCATACTGTAGAGTTTCGATACAAACTATCAATTTACAGTCTAAATGGGGACCTTTCAACAAGACAATTGTTATTTACTGTAACTCGCGCACTTTTTTCTCAGTGCCATCTAGTATTAAAACGTTAAACGATTTAAAAGTACGAGATGTCCATCTTTTCGAATAAACGTTAGCTTTAATCATATTTTAACCCAACCCAGTGAAACGCAGCCGCGGATCCAGGATTTCTTACAGGGAGGGGTCAACGGGTGTCATGCATAAAAAGTGTTTAAGAAAAAGGTCGTTGGTTAAGAGCAGTGGGGTCTCGACCCCCAAAACCCCCCGTCATGCATTAGATTGGTATAAAAAAAAGGTCGTTAGTTGAGAGCGGGGAATCCCCCCCCCCCCCCCCCCCCCGGATCCGCGCCAGGAAACGTAATGCATTTTCGTCGGCAATCCACTCAAATGTATAAGAATATACAAGGGAATGATCCAGTTTTAATGCCTTACTCCAATATGTGTTTCACTAAATTAACAGAAGATGGCGCTGGAAACCAAGTGCAGGAGTTACCGTAAATAACAATAATCTTGTTCAAAGGTACCCCAATATGTTTTGGGAAAAAAATATTTGAAACAATTACAGTATCAGAAAACACATTAGAGAGATCATTGTGTGAAGTGATATATTCTTTAAGTTTAAGGTTATAATTATTGAACAAAGTTTATAACATATCTTTTTTAAGGAATGAAACGCTTTTATTCAACAATGTAATGACTGGATAATGCCTTACCCCCGTGTCTTGCAAGCTCGGAGTACGGTCCATTCAGTTTGTTCCAGTACACGGGCAGTCCGTTACAGATTGCACGTGCCCGGTCGCTGATGAACGAAGTGTCCACCTTCCTGCTGTCAACTCTTCTTACGTAGTAATATTCAGTCTCCTCTTGATCTCTATCCTGTGAAGAAGGAAACGTAAAAGCATATTAAACTGGCTTAAAGGGGCCTATTCTGATGTCTGTTCCATATTATTATTAAATAGTCAGTGGCAGATATTATTTTTATGGTGAATTTTATAATGAATATTTCAATAATATAATCCCATTTGCCTTGGTCATACCACCGACTGACCCCCGAAATGTGCTCTCGTTTGTGAGTGAAACACGGCCGTGCCCTTTCACATTAAGCCTGCAGAAAAAAACTCTCACCGCCTCGGCTGATATCTCACAATTAACTTACGATCTCTCGGCTCTGAGTCCTGTACCCGACCCCTAAACCACAGGAGCCAGTCGAATCCACCCTCTGCTGAAGAAATTGCTTTAAAAACAGTACGGATGGATAGTAAAGAATTCGAAGCCAGTTACAGCATTAATTGTAGATGTACGCATATGTATTAGATTAGTAAGCGGTATATTAAAATATTCATGAACAAGGGACCCATGGGTCACGGCGCTCAGCTTAAGTTTGAAATTTTGGCAAATGCAAAATATGCAAAATATTCTATTGTAATGTTTTTCATTTATATAAGCGTATGAGAAGCTAAGAGGAAAGGGGCATTCCTACTTGGTTATAGTAAAGTTCTAAATATATGATTGCAAACTAATACTCTGACAAGACTATCATGAAGAAAAACAGTAAAAGTTTTGACATACTGTGATGCATATGAAACATTTACAGATGGATAGGCAAGTGGACAGAATGGACTAATACCTTTATTTCTCTTTCAAGGGAATAATGCATTTAAGTTTATATATAAGCCTATTTTTTTGCATATCCACTTTTTCCATTAATAGTTTTTATCTGAATCATTTTTTTTTACAAATTTTATAAATTTGTAATAAAAAAACTGAAAATATAAGTTAAATATTAGAATTCTAAGTTTGAATCATTTTATATCCAGAGTGTAGCTCATATTGGGTCATATTATGCATACACATATATTTTATTATTTTTAAATCACAAATGTTTAAACTGAATTTAAAAGAAAATAATGTCACGACATGGCATCTACAAGATCTAAAAAGTTTTGCACATTGGATTTTCAGTACATGCTTAATTTTATTCACCGAAATAAAATAAAAGATTAAGTAAATTTGATAAAATAAAAACATCTTTTCAAATAAAGTAAACACACTGTTAGTTGAATGAGGGACAAACAATATCATTATGCTAATTAAAATCTCAGCTATAATTTATTACTGGAATTAAAAGTCAATTTCACACCTAGTGAAGTTTATTCTTCAGAAGTAGGAATTACTTATCTGATAAACATCCACACTTTCATAGCAATACACCACTTTGTGGACACAATTAAATGTGCACTTTAATCATTGTAACCCTGGTGGTACAATACCCAAATCTAAAATGTAGCAATGCCAAGAATAAAATAAAATACAGAACATTATAACATTCATCTAGTTAATGCACCATCTGGGGGGGGGGGATGCAGGGCAGAGGGGAAGCCTGGTAGTAGTGGCCAAGCTGAGCCAAGGCAAGCTGCCTGGGGTGGGTAACATAATGCAAGTGAACGCTGTACTACTAGGTGGGCTAGATGTAAACAACCCTTGACATGGTGTAGGAAAACTTGAATAGAAGCTACTCTTTTCAAATTTTCAATCAATTCCTTTGAAATTTTAGACTTTAAAAGATTAAATCGTAATGTATATATGCTGTGAATTTATTCAACAGTGCTTACAGGGAAAAAAGGTGCCATTGCAAAAGTTGGACAAAATTTCAGGTATTGATTTTTTATTTATGCTAATAACTTGAAAAATTTGCAAAATTCAGATCTAATTTTGGCTAAACAATTGAATCTTGATTAAATAAAGTTATATTCCTGAAAAAAGGTCACCAGCTTCAGCAATTCCCATGTTAGGTGAGTAAATATATTTCCTGATTTGTTAAAAATTGCATTATATTTGGGCCCAAAACTTAAAAAAATACCCAATACTGATCTAATATTTGGTATGTTCATAGAATATGTATGGAAGAATATGAATACTTAATATGATCAAAAACAGATCAGTGGTTTTGATATTAGGCAGCCTTGAAGTGTAACAATGGTTTTTTTTATGGAAAACGGAGGTTTTTCCTTAATATCTCAAAGGAACGAAGTCCTACTGACCAAATTTTCGGTATGGTAGGAGATTTTAGGGACATCTAATGGTATGCAAAAGTTTGGATTCGTAGGTCCAACGGTTTTAAAACGTGCTCTATTAACGGCCGGACGGACGGACAAAGGACAAAGGACCACGACTATAGCTCAGATGACTTATAGTCAGCTGAGCTAAAAATGTTGCATTATCTTTAAAATATTGCGGTATCTGTCAATATTTCGTTTTAAAACAGTTCACTCCTGTACACATAGGGGAAACAGTTTACACAAAGCGCGATCATTGGCGCAGAATATAAACACAGCGCGCACTCCAACTCTTTGCCGTAACTCGCAAATTCATAAAAAAAAAAAAAAAAATCAACCGGTTTCTTCCGTGTTTCTTCTTCCATGTCTCTGTTTCATGTTTGGGAATTATCGCGCGTGCGCAAGAGCTAACCTCGTGATATGGAAAACAATCACACGTTGACTGTGTTTACTAACACTCAGAACCATAACAACGTTAAAAACAGGTGAAGTAGATGGTTTTGCCGGAATGGTTCTGCTAGGAAACTTTTGTATTTAGCGAAAATGGGCAAATAAGATGTGAAAATCCATGATATTGCAAATTAATATAAAGCTTTGAAATAAGCATTGACGCTGATATTCCTGCATGGACAATTTAAAGAAGACGACCAGAGGTAACGCGCTTGCCGAAATTCAGACATAAAGTAATACCAAGGTCACGGACAGTGGGGGCAGTGTGACAAAAATGAGGTCAAGTTTATGTAGCTGTGATTGTTTTCGACAAAGATGTGAAGGAAAAACTCTGACCCACAGTGAAAGACATATAACTAGATCGTGTAAAAAAGAAGACAAAGAGGAAGGAAACGAGCCAAATTTTGTAAAGATTGGACCAATATTGACAAAGTTATGAGGAAAATAAGGTTCAGCCATGTTTTGATGAACTTCACCTTGTACTTTGACCCATAAAAAATACACATACAGATTCCAGAACTCATTCTGATATACGATATATTAAAGTTACAAAGTGATTCCTGGTAAACTATCGCCTTTAGAATTGCTATATGTCATACCCAAGAACCAGCAAGCAGGCGAAATTGACTACAACTGACAGACAGACAGACATACTGACAAAGTGACAAAAAATTGAGATCAGATGCCTAGACCATGTAATGAAGACGACGCAGCAGAAGAAAATAAGCTATAGTTTAAGTGATTCAGGTTCATAGTTTATGAACGTGAGATACGGCCCAAAACATGAAATGTTGTAGTGTTCCGAGTGCAGCGCTCCCAACGGCCAAATCCCGAAAATAAAAAACACCTTCGAAATACTGGTGTATGGCATAAGATGTATAAGTTTCAAAAGGATTCCTGCAAAACTGTGGTCTGTGGAATGCTATATGTAAGACGCAAGAACCAACAAGCGGCTGAAATGGAGAACTTACAACGAGAAACTGCAAAACTGTGGCCTTTAGCATGCTAAGTTTAAGACGCAAGAACCAGGAAGCAGCTGAAATTGAGTTCTACTGACAAACAGACAGACATACTGACAAAGTGACACCACTGAGATAACAGATGACTAGATAAGCATACGGAGAAGATCAGAATGAAAAAAATGGGCTATAGTTTATGTAGGTTACCTTTATAATTTTAGAGATATAGCCAAAAAACAATATGTTAAAGTGTTTCAAGTGCAGCGCCCCCCCCCCCCACCCTGTTGCCATGTTCCAAAAGTGTAAAAACGATTTCGAGATATTAGTGTAGGCCATAAACGATATCAGTTTCAAGATTTTTACTGCAAACTGGTGGTGTCTAGCGTATCACTATATGATATCTCGAAAAATCTCGTATGTCGAGATATCGTGTGAAATTTTGCAATAGGGTCACTGAGAACTCTTCAAGAGCTACATGACGCAAAAAACTAGACCTCTCTAACTTTAAAATTGACAAAGTTAGAAATAATAGACCTATTATTGTAAAATATCTTGACATGTAGATTTGAGCCACCTACACATCAGGAAATGGCCACGGAATGACAAATACAGTGAACTATAGTATAAGTGGATACAACCATGTGTGACAAAGTTATCGAGCAAAAACCATTTTTCATACTTTTCGTGACCTTGACCATGACCTTGAAGCGATGTTGACCAAAAACAATAGGGAACCTAAACTTTGAGACAAACAAACAGACAGACAAATGGACATACGAACCTGACCAATATGCTTGCAGAAATCTTCGATTTCCGGCAAGCACAAAAATTAGCTGCAGCAGTTGAATCTTCTCAAAAAAGCAAACTGAATAGCAGCAAAGGAAAATATCTGAGAGGAAAAAATTACAAACAAGTGGTCGATGGGTCATGAAGCTCAACTGAATTTGACATACAATTGACTCTTACAGAGTGCTCAAAATCATGTTTTTACTCATAGTCCTTAGAAAACAGGTTACAGCGATTTTATTTAGGGTTTCCATTAAGTTTTTCCAAGAACTCATTGTACGTCCACTAAGTTAGATGTTTCTTCGTCCAACTGCTATAGGGTACTAAAATCATGCTCTTTCACACAGCTCACAGAGGGTAGGTCACAGTGACCTTATTTCGGATATCCAAGGAGATAGTACACGGACCCGGATCTTAACTGGATTAGAAATTTCTAGGTCCAACAGTCATAATCTGTGCCTGTCTGACTAATATGGTGCGGAAAATCACGTAATATAAGTCACAGTGACATCATTTCAGATGTCCAAGAAGACTTACATAAAAAGTAAAAGTTGCAGGTTTTAAGAGACCCCTTCCCCAAAACTGGCTCAGAAAACTTTACAATTTAATAACAGAGGGTACACACGGTTTTTAGGTCGCAAAGGCCCGCCATACGCAGATGACACTTAATCCGGTACCCATTTGTCATGCTGGTTGGACATAAGCACACTTATGGCTGAGACCTTGCTTAGGGGTCTTAACGAAGAACTGAGACTATGGGATTCGAACCAATGACCGCTTGATTACAAGTCCGGCGCCTTTGCCATTTCACTACCACGATAACAATCACGACACAACGTAAACAATAATATTTTTCCACGTGAGATTGAAACGTTTAAACGCAACGTGTTCGGTAGCATCTTCATTCCCAAACCGACATTGGACTTTTCTTCATCTTTGTCATGACCAGAAGGTTCCGTTTTCTCCTTACAATCTTCAGCGGTAAACTCAAGGAACTTTAAAGCTTCAGATTATTTTAAATTCCTGAATAGATACGCTGGGTCGGAACAAAGATGGCGCCCGACCCCCCACTTTGCATACTATATATGTTTAAGAATTCTGAAATTTTCGTTCGAAGCATAATATATCGTTAATATATTATTAATATACATAAAGTTCTATGTACCATGACGGCCTGTCTCTTCCTTATGAAGTTGGCCAAGGCAGCGGGAGACATCATCCCAGTCCGGTTGAGCGGTTGAAGATAACAGGTCACTGATGTCTTGAACAAGGTGAGACCCTTCAGTACAAAAAGGACTGACAATATATATGTAATAATCAAAGTTATGGACAATTTTCAATGCACACACATATAAACATGTTCACACAAGAATATATATATATATGTGTGTGTGTAAATATATATATATGTATATATATATATATATCTTGTAACAAAATATTAAGTTTTATTTTAATGTTTGAACAAGATCATGTTGAATATTAATTATTGTAATAATAAAATTGACTGACTTGGATTCACATAAAATAAGCTGCTACAGTCAGGGGACAATTGAAGAAGCTACACTTCGTGTTGGTCCAGGGGCTGCTTGAAGACAAGGGTAATGTCATTGCACTTAAGTATTACTGCACAAGGCTGTACACGAGCCTTGTATGTCCTGGAGGGCTGACCATTCAGCTGATCTGTACTAAAACAAAAGGTTCAAGGCAAACAAAGTTGTGTCCATGGGCGACCAAGACTTTATGCAACGGATCATGAGTAAGCCCTCATACCCATGGATTTAAACAAAGATAATTCTGTTATACAAGGAGTAAAATCACAAATGAACACACACGATTTAAAAGAGTGAAAGAAAGACAATCATGAGTGACAAGTCTATATAAGATGAGCTCAAATGATGTGCAAACAGGCATCTACCATTTAAGCTCCGGAGCCACGACAGTCAAAGAAGATCAAGTAAGTGACCAGAAATGAACTGTTACGTTAGCGCTAACATATTAATATAAGACTGATTAATAAATGAAGAAAAACTGTGAAGAACATTGAAAGAAGAAAAGAACTATCAAGAAGTGAACTATATGTAGACATCGCGAACTTTTATACGCTAAAGTGAAGTGATCAAAGAAGACAAACAACCTCGTGAGAAGATAATGCTTTCAGTGACTTTTTATTGGACTCGGTAATTATTTTATGTTATTCGGAATAACTGTTGTCAGGTCAGTTCTTTTGTCTATCGTTGCATGTAAGTCATTGTATTATCATGTATTTGGAAAAACTATATTCAATATGTATTAAATTAGTATATTATAATGGGTTGGGGTTTGACCCAATGAAACCTCTCTCTGCCGCAGGTCTATTAATTTCTTGTATGTACATAAAAAACTATATAGGGGAATATTTTTGATAAATATCAAGAAAGTGAGTGGTTTTGATATTAGGCAGTCCTGAAGTGTGATAATAGGTTTTTAATGGAGGTTTATCCTTAATTTCTCATAGGAACAAAGTCCCAATGACCCAGTTTTCGTTTTGATAGGAGATCATTGGGACATCTAACAGTATACCAAATATTGGATTCTTACTTCTAACGGTTTCAAAACGTGCAAGTCCCCTCCCACCCCTTCACTTTTCAGAGAATAATATTTATATATTACAAAAGAAATATATTAGAAATAGAATTATAGACTTTTATGGGTTAACTATGAATTATTATGTCTAAAGCTTGTTTAAAATCAACCTATACTTGAAACATAATACGCTATTTTCTAAAACATTATACTTAATTGTAATAAATTTGAGATGTGATTAAGTATATATAATGTGTCATACAGACGCTAATATGTGTGTGTGTTTGCGAATCACTCCTTCCCCACCCACCCAGGAAGATAAACTGACGCCACTGGCTAGAGTGCCCTGGCACCAAAGCTGTATAGTTTTAGAGATAGAGAGGTCAAATTTTGTCCAACATGTTTACAACTATGTAGTTACGTGTAACTGTGTATTTCTCATACTGTCAGTTCTATTTATTTAATTAATTGAATTCACTAAAATTTCAGTCTAATTCAGTGTATAAATAACTAATAACAATGTGTAAATAATGAATAATTGTAATACATTATTCTATGATTCTCTGTTAAATGTATGTATATGTTTAATAAGAGTTTGAGAAAATGTCAACAGTTTCTACCCTAAATTCCTTTTCTTTCCAAAAACTTGCTTTTCTTCCCGGAAATTTCCCTAACTTACATCAACACATAAAATTAACAGTCTGTGGCTGCAAAATAAGGCTGCAGACTATATTGATAATATTTAAAACGTTAGCTTTATATCCAAAAGCATTATATTCATAATACAATTAAAGCACACTGTCTTAGGCAGTGAATGCATTACTTAAATATAAATAAAAACATAAATCGATAAATAATATAAGAAATCAATAAAAGCAAAATAAAAAGACGATATCTCTAAATATTCAGTCACCAGAATTAGCTAAAATATCACTCAAAAGTTTCGGAAATTTAGGGAGCCTGTTGCACGTACAGAGGACACTGATTGATACACATTAATTGGGAAAAAAAATCACTAACCCTATAGAAGTCGTACAGCTAGGGGTGTATGATATAGTCATTGTATAATTTAACTTGCAAGCAGAACGTAAATACATTGGATATATCAGATAGGTACCTTTGTGAACACCGAAATATATAGACGTAACATTCACATTCTATTAGGGGCCTATTCGATATATAACGTTTATCAACTAAAGATTACTGTCGCTAGTTGGGGTCGAGTGCCGCCAGTCGAGAACTAGTATTGCCAGTTTAGGACTGAGTAAATTGTTGGAATTGTCTTTTTTTACGTATTTAATGTTGACTCCGATATATGCATGGAACCCTATCTTGTAGGTGGTTTGGAATTCTTCTATTGTGCTAAATATATAAATTCTTTGTTGCTTAGCCACTGTCTCGTGTTTTGTTGTTGAACTGAGTGCATCAAAAATTTCTCCAAAAACTGCATCCCTTCTTTACTACATTAAACCAAAGGAAACCCGGTCTGTCACTTGGTAAAGGCAGCCTTTTTCCTTGGGCACCGGTAAGAGGGAACGCGTATCGGGTGACGACAAAAGTATTCAGTCACCAGAATTAGCTAAAATTTAGGGAGTCTGTTGCACGTACCGGGGACACTGATTGACAGACAATAATTGACCAAAAAAAAAATCACTAACCCTATGGAAGTCGTACAGTATGGTAAACTTCCAGTCTTGCAGCTCGTACTCTTCTTCGCCCTTTTCCGGATCCACTCGGATATTCTCCCCTCCGTTCTTCGTGTTGACGGTAATCTGCTAGGGGTGTATCAACATTCATTGTAAATTTTACTTGCATGCAGAACGTGAAGCTTATTATGTGAATAATCAGCGGATATATCGGATAGGCCCCTTTAAGAACACCGAGATATATAAACGTAACATTCACGTTCTTATAGGGGCCTAATCGATATATAATGTTTATCAAATAAAGATAATCCCTTGAATCTGTTTAAGCCAGAAAACGCCGGGCCCCCCGCGCATGCAGGCTGTTCGTTCGTTTATACCCAACAGGTGGGGCCGCCAAAATAATCCATACACATTCATCAAGTGTAGGATATTCCATATACTCTCAATAGATACCCAGCCCCCACCCCTCCACCCCACCATAAGAGGACTCACCCATTGATGCCCAGGTGATAATTCACAGCCAGGGGGGCAGAGAGGGGGATTTGGGACTCACTAGTTGGCCGGCCATGAGGGCAGACAACTATGGCCCACAGGTAAGTCACTTAGGGGGTAGCTGGGGTCCCTACGAATGTTTAAGGAAATGGAGATCGTTAAGCAAATGGTGAAGTTGAGTAGCCTGCAACCCTTCAGATCTTTAGTAAAGCGTACAGTCCATGCACTGACTGCGGTATAATGTTTGGAATATAAGTAATGAGCATTTTAAATTCGGACAGACCTTTCGGCCATTTCGTGATGTTAATCTTTATATTTTCTGTGGTAAAATCGTACAAAAAAGGCAACTGGTGGCAAATCAAACGAACATTACTTGCGGTTTGCAACTAGTCACATTTCGGTTTCCACACATTATGCATCCAGACCACCTTAAGAGGGTTTCAAACCGGGCCTACAAATAGTTGCGTTTTGTGGCGTATCGAGTACGCCGAAATTGGGCTACGTACTCATGAAAAAAATGTTACAAGGCTATGCGCACGATGACGTATGGTTGCGTACCCTGTGTATATAAAAGCATGCACGGCGTACCTACACGGCTTATTGAATTGACGTATCTACGCGTAGGATTCCGTATAACAGGCGTAGAATTACGTATGTATATGTAGGTCTTGCCTGCAGTAGCGAAGTGTTACGTAGAGTTGCGTACAAACTGCGTACTTCCTGCGCCCAGTGCGCTACGCTAATGCGTTAATGCGTCAATCGGCGGACTGCAACGTAGGCCAGTGAAGGCACAGCGTAGGGCAGCGTAAGCTCGGCGTATTCGGTATTCCGAGCTCTACGTCGGCCCAGTGTTTAACTCCCTTTATGTTACAAATTTTTGCTTTCCGGAAATCGATGATTTCTGCAAGCATGTTGGTCAGTTGCGTATGTCTGTTTGTTGTTTGCCGGAAATCTTCGATTTCGACAATTATTTTGGTCTGATTCGTATGTCTGTTTGGATTTGTGTCTGTCTGTCTGCAATCTGCAGCAATCGCTTTCAAACTTACACAGTTGATGATAAGTCCTGGAAGCCTGTTGTTTTTGGTTAATATAAGTCACAGGTAAAGGTCAAGGTCACCAAAACTGCTAATTTTTTTTTCTTCATATCTTCGTCCAGAATCCTTGTAGCCACATAAACTGAGCTCATGTGATTTGTCATTCCGTAGCTGTCTCAAATCTGCAGTAACCATGGTTACGATTTTTGGGGAAAAGTCATGATATTCGAAAATAATGGGTCTTATTTTTTTCTAACTTGGTCAGTTTTAAAGCTAGAGGTAGCATTTAATTAGTATTACAAAATTTTATTCAAGTCTCGTAATATCTCGCATTATATCTCGTCCAATGCGATTTTTCGCGATTTCACCTAAGGCTGACCTAGAAGCCACAAGTTTCCAGGAATCCTTTTGAAACTAATATATCTTATCTCCTACACTTATATCCCAAAATTAATTTTTTTCATTTTTGGAATATGCCTGCTGGGGGGGGGGGGGGGAGCTGCAGCATAAACACTACAATATATTTTTTTGCCATATCTCATAAATTTCAAATCTGATCTACACAAACTATAGCTCAGTTTGTTCCTCAAAATATTTTCCATAAGATGGTCTAGTCAATGGTCATCTCATATGTGTCAGTGTGTTAGTATATCCGTCTGTTTGTCAGCTGTCGTCAAATTCGCCTCTCTGCTTGTTCTTTGGTCTGCCATATGGCATTACACGGGCCAGAATTTTTTAGCAATCCCTCTGAATGTTAGACTGTTCATAGAACCCCTACAGTTCTAGAAGTTTGATGTCTTTAGTGAAATTAGGCCAAAGGTCAGGGGCAAGGTCATAAGAAACACAAAATTGTTTTTTCTTTATATTTTCTTCAATCGTAGCTGCACAAACTATATAGCTCATTTATTCGCAAACCCATGGCCTTATATATGTAGCTACCTCAATCACCATGGTTACACCTTTATTGTGGAAAATTCATGATATTCCAAAATTTGGCGTCTTGTGTTTCCTACTTTGTCATTTTTAAATCTAGAAAGGTCTACTTTTTTGTTTCACGTATCACGGAATCAGTTTTACTCGACTTTATGCGAAGTTCGCGATATCTCGTACCGTTTCTAGTCAAACGAGATATGAATCGATTTCACTGTTTTACAAGTCTGTTGTTTTTAATTAAGATGGTTCAAAGGCCAAGATTAAGGTCACCAAAAACCCCCAATATTTCATTTGCTCATATAAACTTAATAGTGTCCTACCAACACAAACTTTAGCTCATTTTATTCGTCAATGCATTCCCAATTATCATATGAGGTCTGATCAACTGCCATCCAGGTTGTGTCAGTATGTCTGTCTGCTCGTCTGCTGTTGCCAATTTCGCCAGCCTCCTTGTCCTTTGGTCTGACATAAGTGCATAAAAGTGCTATTGTTACTGCTCTCCCAGAACACTGCTCAAAGTCCCAGTAGGCCTGAATAAGATATCCTATGAAAATAAATTTTATTTTTAAATAAGATAAGCCTAATCATAAACATACCGTAACCAGGTGCTTATTTTTCATGTAGACCCCAAACAACGCACCACCGATCACCATGGCAACCACAAAAATGGCCGCGACAGCAACAATGACCCAGTGTTTGGTCTGCACCTTGTCAGACGTCTTCATCTGAAACCAGGGTGACAGTTTGTTAGAGGTTAGCGAACAGATAAACTCGGATTCGTATGTAACATCGTAATGTTTAATCTGGGTACCGGGAGACCTGTGTCAAAAGATCACATATGGGACTGGATTAGCGAGGTCTTAATTCACAGGTGGCCTTATCAGACAGGTCAGTTATAACAAAATGTGAACACTTTCGGTTCACTTCTGGATGGTCATACCAGACAGGTAGTATTGTATTAGACAGGGGTTCTTTCAGACAGGTGCCACTGTAGTATATATACTACGAAGCAGTCCAAGTTCTGTAAATGAACTAGAGAGGATTGAATCAACGGTCAGACTTAAGCTAAGTTAAAAGTAAGCGTACCACCAAGAACGCAGAAAGTTGCTACACTTAATGGCACCCGATTGGATTTAAACAGCCCATCGAAGGACTTCATTCGGAAATACTATCTAGTTACAATTTAAAAGAATATTCATTGGAAATTAAAAATATTCAGTCCTTTGATTCAATGGCTTTACGTAAAATTAATATCTTGAGACAATAGTTGAAGTGGGCTTGTATATAGCTATGCCTACTGAACAAAAGGTCAGCATGTCCCCGAAAAGTCAGACGTTGCGATTAAAATACTATTTTTTATACTTTTTTTGTTTTCCGCATTAAATGCAAGCAAATATAAGTAGGAATATCCGAGCAGTGTAGGCCTTTTTCTTTTGTCAGTTTTTCCAACACTATATTTTCAAAGATTATTATCTTTATAAAGATAGAACTTTCATATAGATCATTTATCAAAAGAACATTCATGAACAAAACTTTCGGAGCCACCAGAGTGCATAATATAATTTGACTTATCAAAACAAGTGAAAAGGTGTTATTAATGGATAAGTGTGGAAAACATTAAAATTTACTGATTCGATGGTAATACTTACTTTTTCTATATAGGGAGGCAGACCATCACACGCAACTTCTGGTGTTTTCGCAGTAACCGTGGAAACCATGATGCCTCACTACAACCAAAAATATTGATGCACATTCTTCCTAACTAATTTAAGTAGAATTGTTTAATTTTCATTCATGGCCAGCTTCAGGTTTGCGACCCAATAAAACATGTTGAAAGTTCAAAGCTAAGGTATATAGAAACATACAAAAATTCATTATTATAGACGCGTATCCGTGGCAGAACGGAAAGCAATCTAAACGGTCTCTTCAAAGCTTCATGCAAGATCACGGACCAATTGACAAATGAATAATTTTCCTCAAATCGAGAGATAATAGTCTGTTAGTGTAATAAAGAGGCTATGGTTTAAGAAATTAAAGGGAAAGATAAAATGGATACAAACAGAGAGACTGTGGGATGGGATTTACCTTTATGTTGAGAAGCTTTGATAATGTGAACCAAAAACATGTTGTTTGGGTCACGTTACCAGATGAACACTAAAATTGCAAGAAAATTAAGTATCCTGGGATATTTAGACCAGTGTACTTTTGATGAGAGGTAGCAATTACATGAAGAAAAAACAAAGAAAAACATTTTTTTTTCAAATCAGGTGTTTTTCTTTCATAAAATGAACAAAGAGTCCAAATTTATTCGGCAATGCGAAATGAAGCACATCCCTGAACCCTGTCAGTTGAAAATACAAGTATAACGTAAATACGATGTTATAATAATGCGATATCATGTGAAGGACGGTGGAAATGAAAAAAAAAAAAAAATTCCACAGCTGAACCTTATGTTTCGATATCGAACAGGACAACAATTTGATCAAAAGAAATCATTAACTTACAGAGAAAACTGCGTTTCAAATTCTCTTCTCAAGATGCCTGGTGCGCAACTTCTAGAGAGACTCGGGAGTGACTTGGCCCGATCTTGTGCAGCTGTGAGTATAGGCAACGTAGGCCTATATGCAACGATTTTCCTGTGGCGTGATGCCATAAATGCATTATGATCAAGATTACTTCCGCTAGTTGGGGTCGAGTGCCGCCAGTCGAGAACTAGTATTGCCAGTTTAGGACTGAGTAAATTGTTGGAATTGTCTTTTTTTACGTATTTAATGTTGACTCCGATATATGCATGGAACCCTATCTTGTAGGTGGTTTGGAATTCTTCTATTGTGCTAAATATATAAATTCTTTGTTGCTTAGCCACTGTCTCGTGTTTTGTTGTTGAACTGAGTGCATCAAAAATTTCTCCAAAAACTGCATCCCTTCTTTACTACATTAAACCAAAGGAAACCCGGTCTGTCACTTGGTAAAGGCAGCCTTTTTCCTTGGGCACCGGTAAGAGGGAACGCGTATCGGGTGACGACAAAAGTATTCAGTCACCAGAATTAGCTAAAATTTAGGGAGTCTGTTGCACGTACCGGGGACACTGATTGACAGACAATAATTGACCAAAAAAAAAATCACTAACCCTATGGAAGTCGTACAGTATGGTAAACTTCCAGTCTTGCAGCTCGTACTCTTCTTCGCCCTTTTCCGGATCCACTCGGATATTCTCCCCTCCGTTCTTCGTGTTGACGGTAATCTGCTAGGGGTGTATCAACATTCATTGTAAATTTTACTTGCATGCAGAACGTGAAGCTTATTATGTGAATAATCAGCGGATATATCGGATAGGCCCCTTTAAGAACACCGAGATATACAAACGTAACATTCACGTTCTTATAGGGGCCTAATCGATATATAATGTTTATCAAATAAAGATAATCCCTTGAATCTGTTTAAGCCAGAAAACGCCGGGCCCCCCGCGCATGCAGGCTGTTCGTTCGTTTATACCCAACAGGTGGGGCCGCCAAAATAATCCATACACATTCATCAAGTGTAGGATATTCCATATACTCTTAATAGATACCCAGCCCCCACCCCTCCACCCCACCATAAGAGGACTCACCCATTGATGCCCAGGTGATAATTCACAGCCAGGGGGGCAGAGAGGGGGATTTGGGACTCACTAGTTGGCCGGCCATGAGGGCAGACAACTATGGCCCACAGGTAAGTCACTTAGGGGGTAGCTGGGGTCCCTACGAATGTTTAAGGAAATGGAGATCGTTAAGCAAATGGTGAAGTTGAGTAGCCTGCAACCCTTCAGATCTTTAGTAAAGCGTACAGTCCATGCACTGACTGCGGTATAATGTTTGGAATATAAGTAATGAGCATTTTAAATTCGGACAGACCTTTCGGCCATTTGGTGATGTTAATCTTTATATTTTCTGTGGTAAAATCGTACAAAAAAGGCAACTCGTGGCAAATCAAACGAACATTACTTGCGGTTTGCAACTAGTCACATTTCGGTTTCCACACATTATGCATCCAGACCACCTTAAGAGGGTTTCAAACGGGGCCTACAAATAGTTGCGTTTTGTGGCGTATCGAGTACGCCGAAATTGGGCTACGTACTCATGAAAAAAATGTTACAAGGCTATGCGCACGATGACGTATGGTTGCGTACCCTGTGTATATAAAAGCATGCACGGCGTACCTACACGGCATATTGAATTGACGTATCTACGCGTAGGATTCCGTATAACAGGCGTAGAATTACGTATGTATATGTAGGTCTTGCCTGCAGTAGCGAAGTGTTACGTAGAGTTGCGTACAAACTGCGTACTTCCTGCGCCCAGTGCGCTACGCTAATGCGTTAATGCGTCAATCGGCGGACTGCAACGTAGGCCAGTGAAGGCACAGCGTAGGGCAGCGTAAGCTCGGCGTATTCGGTATGCCGAGCTCTACGTCGGCCCAGTGTTTAACTCCCTTTATGTTACAAATTTTTGCTTTCCGGAAATCGATGATTTCTGCAAGCATGTTGGTCAGTTGCGTATGTCTGTTTGTTGTTTGCCGGAAATCTTCGATTTCGACAATTATTTTGGTCTGATTCGTATGTCTGTTTGGATTTGTGTCTGTCTGTCTGCAATCTGCAGCAATCGCTTTCAAACTTACACAGTTGATGATAAGTCCTGGAAGCCTGTTGTTTTTGGTTAATATAAGTCACAGGTAAAGGTCAAGGTCACCAAAACTGCTAATTTTTTTTCTTCATATCTTCGTCCAGAATCCTTGTAGCCACATAAACTGAGCTCATGTGATTTGTCATTCCGTAGCTGTCTCAAATCTGCAGTAACCATGGTTACGATTTTTGGGGAAAAGTCATGATATTCGAAAATAATGGGTCTTATTTTTTTCTAACTTGGTCAGTTTTAAAGCTAGAGGTAGCATTTAATTAGTATTACAAAATTTTATTCAAGTCTCGTAATATCTCGCATTATATCTCGTCCAATGCGATTTTTCGCGATTTCACCTAAGGCTGACCTAGAAGCCACAAGTTTCCAGGAATCCTTTTGAAACTAATATATCTTATCTCCTACACTTATATCCCAAAATTAATTTTTTTCATTTTTGGAATATGCCTGCTGGGGGGGGGGGGGGGGGGGGGAGCTGCAGCATAAACACTACAATATATTTTTTTGCCATATCTCATAAATTTCAAATCTGATCTACACAAACTATAGCTCAGTTTGTTCCTCAAAATATTTTCCATAAGATGGTCTAGTCAATGGTCATCTCATATGTGTCAGTGTGTTAGTATATCCGTCTGTTTGTCAGCTGTCGTCAAATTCGCCTCTCTGCTTGTTCTTTGGTCTGCCATATGGCATTACACGGGCCAGAATTTTTTAGCAATCCCTCTGAATGTTAGACTGTTCATAGAACCCCTACAGTTCTAGAAGTTTGATGTCTTTAGTGAAATTAGGCCAAAGGTCAGGGGCAAGGTCATAAGAAACACAAAATTGTTTTTTTCTTTATATTTTCTTCAATCGTAGCTGCACAAACTATATAGCTCATTTATTCGCAAACCCATGGCCTTATATATGTAGCTACCTCAATCACCATGGTTACACCTTTATTGTGGAAAATTCATGATATTCCAAAATTTGGCGTCTTGTGTTTCCTACTTTGTCATTTTTAAATCTAGAAAGGTCTACTTTTTTGTTTCACGTATCACGGAATCAGTTTTACTCGACTTTATGCGAAGTTCGCGATATCTCGTACCGTTTCTAGTCAAACGAGATATGAATCGATTTCACTGTTTTACAAGTCTGTTGTTTTTAATTAAGATGGTTCAAAGGCCAAGATTAAGGTCACCAAAACCCCCCAATATTTCATTTGCTCATATAAACTTAATAGTGTCCTACCAACACAAACTTTAGCTCATTTTATTCGTCAATGCATTCCCAATTATCATATGAGGTCTGATCAACTGCCATCCAGGTTGTGTCAGTATGTCTGTCTGCTCGTCTGCTGTTGCCAATTTCGCCAGCCTCCTTGTCCTTTGGTCTGACATAAGTGCATAAAAGTGCTATTGTTACTGCTCTCCCAGAACACTGCTCAAAGTCCCAGTAGGCCTGAATAAGATATCCTATGAAAATAAATTTTATTTTTAAATAAGATAAGCCTAATCATAAACATACCGTAACCAGGTGCTTATTTTTCATGTAGACCCCAAACAACGCACCACCGATCACCATGGCAACCACAAAAATGGCCGCGACAGCAACAATGACCCAGTGTTTGGTCTGCACCTTGTCAGACGTCTTCATCTGAAACCAGGGTGACAGTTTGTTAGAGGTTAGCGAACAGATAAACTCGGATTCGTATGTAACATCGTAATGTTTAATCTGGGTACCGGGAGACCTGTGTCAAAAGATCACATATGGGACTGGATTAGCGAGGTCTTAATTCACAGGTGGCCTTATCAGACAGGTCAGTTATAACAAAATGTGAACACTTTCGGTTCACTTCTGGATGGTCATACCAGACAGGTAGTATTGTATTAGACAGGGGTTCTTTCAGACAGGTGCCACTGTAGTATATATACTACGAAGCAGTCCAAGTTCTGTAAATGAACTAGAGAGGATTGAATCAACGGTCAGACTTAAGCTAAGTTAAAAGTAAGCGTACCACCAAGAACGCAGAAAGTTGCTACACTTAATGGCACCCGATTGGATTTAAACAGCCCATCGAAGGACTTCATTCGGAAATACTATCTAGTTACAATTTAAAAGAATATTCATTGGAAATTAAAAATATTCAGTCCTTTGATTCAATGGCTTTACGTAAAATTAATATCTTGAGACAATAGTTGAAGTGGGCTTGTACATAGCTATGCCTACTGAACAAAAGGTCAGCATGTCCCCGAAAAGTCAGACGTTGCGATTAAAATACTATTTTTTATACTTTTTTTGTTTTCCGCATTAAATGCAAGCAAATATAAGTAGGAATATCCGAGCAGTGTAGGCCTTTTTCTTTTTTCAGTTTTTCCAACACTATATTTTCAAAGATTATTATCTTTATAAAGGTAGAACTTTCATATAGATCATTTATCAAAAGAACATTCATGAACAAAACTTTCGGAGCCACCAGAGTGCATAATATAATTTGACTTATCAAAACAAGTGAAAAGGTGTTATTAATGGATAAGTGTGGAAAACATTAAAATTTACTGATTCGATGGTAATACTTACTTTTTCTATATAGGGAGGCAGACCATCACACGCAACTTCTGGTGTTTTCGCAGTAACCGTGGAAACCATGATGCCTCACTACAACCAAAAATATTGATGCACATTCTTCCTAACTAATTTAAGTAGAATTGTTTAATTTTCATTCATGGCCAGCTTCAGGTTTGCGACCCAATAAAACATGTTGAAAGTTCAAAGCTAAGGTATATAGAAACATACAAAAATTCATTATTATAGACGCGTATCCGTGGCAGAACGGAAAGCAATCTAAACGGTCTCTTCAAAGCTTCATGCAAGATCACGGACCAATTGACAAATGAATAATTTTCCTCAAATCGAGAGATAATAGTCTGTTAGTGTAATAAAGAGGCTATGGTTTAAGAAATTAAAGGGAAAGATAAAATGGATACAAACAGAGAGACTGTGGGATGGGATTTACCTTTATGTTGAGAAGCTTTGATAATGTGAACCAAAAACATGTTGTTTGGGTCACGTTACCAGATGAACACTAAAATTGCAAGAAAATTAAGTATCCTGGGATATTTAGACCAGTGTACTTTTGATGAGAGGTAGCAATTACATGAAGAAAAAACAAAGAAAAACATTTTTTTTTTCAAATCAGGTGTTTTTCTTTCATAAAATGAACAAAGAGTCCAAATTTATTCGGCAATGCGAAATGAAGCACATCCCTGAACCCTGTCAGTTGAAAATACAAGTATAACGTAAATACGATGTTATAATAATGCGATATCATGTGAAGGACGGTGGAAATGAAAAAAAAAAATTCCACAGCTGAACCTTATGTTTCGATATCGAACAGGACAACAATTTGATCAAAAGAAATCATTAACTTACAGAGAAAACTGCGTTTCAAATTCTCTTCTCAAAATGCCTGGTGCGCAACTTCTAGAGAGACTCGGGAGTGACTTGGCCCGATCTTGTGCAGCTGTGAGTATAGGCAACGTAGGCCTATATGCAACGATTTTCCTGTGGCGTGATGCCATAAATGCATTATGATCAAGATTACTGCCGCTAGTTGGGGTCGAGTGCCGCCAGTCGAGAACTAGTATTGCCAGTTTCGGACTGAGTAAATTGTTGGAATTGTCTTTTTTTACGTATTTAATGTTGACTCCGATATATGCATGGAACCCTATCTTGTAGGTGGTTTGGAATTCTTCTATTGTGCTAAATATATAAATTCTTTGTTGCTTAGCCACTGTCTCGTGTTTTGTTGTTGAACTGAGTGCATCAAAAATTTCTCCAAAAACTGCATCCCTTCTTTACTACATTAAACCAAAGGAAACCCGGTCTGTCACTTGGTAAAGGCAGCCTTTTTCCTTGGGCACCGGTAAGAGGGAACGCGTATCGGGTGACGACAAAAGTATTCAGTCACCAGAATTAGCTAAAATTTAGGGAGTCTGTTGCACGTACCGGGGACACTGATTGACAGACAATAATTGACCAAAAAAAAAATCACTAACCCTATGGAAGTCGTACAGTATGGTAAACTTCCAGTCTTGCAGCTCGTACTCTTCTTCGCCCTTTTCCGGATCTACTCGGATATTCTCCCCTCCGTTCTTCGTGTTGACGGTAATCTGCTAGGGGTGTATCAACATTCATTGTAAATTTTACTTGCATGCAGAACGTGAAGCTTATTATGTGAATAATCAGCGGATATATCGGATAGGCCCCTTTAAGAACACCGAGATATATAAACGTAACATTCACGTTCTTATAGGGGCCTAATCGATATATAATGTTTATCAAATAAAGATAATCCCTTGAATCTGTTTAAGCCAGAAAACGCCGGGCCCCCCGCGCATGCAGGCTGTTCGTTCGTTTATACCCAACAGGTGGGGCCGCCAAAATAATCCATACACATTCATCAAGTGTAGGATATTCCATATACTCTCAATAGATACCCAGCCCCCACCCCTCCACCCCACCATAAGAGGACTCACCCATTGATGCCCAGGTGATAATTCACAGCCAGGGGGGCAGAGAGGGGGATTTGGGACTCACTAGTTGGCCGGCCATGAGGGCAGACAACTATGGCCCACAGGTAAGTCACTTAGGGGGTAGCTGGGGTCCCTACGAATGTTTAAGGAAATGGAGATCGTTAAGCAAATGGTGAAGTTGAGTAGCCTGCAACCCTTCAGATCTTTAGTAAAGCGTACAGTCCATGCACTGACTGCGGTATAATGTTTGGAATATAAGTAATGAGCATTTTAAATTCGGACAGACCTTTCGGCCATTTGGTGATGTTAATCTTTATATTTTCTGTGGTAAAATCGTACAAAAAAGGCAACTCGTGGCAAATCAAACGAACATTACTTGCGGTTTGCAACTAGTCACATTTCGGTTTCCACACATTATGCATCCAGACCACCTTAAGAGGGTTTCAAACGGGGCCTACAAATAGTTGCGTTTTGTGGCGTATCGAGTACGCCGAAATTGGGCTACGTACTCATGAAAAAAATGTTACAAGGCTATGCGCACGATGACGTATGGTTGCGTACCCTGTGTATATAAAAGCATGCACGGCGTACCTACACGGCATATTGAATTGACGTATCTACGCGTAGGATTCCGTATAACAGGCGTAGAATTACGTATGTATATGTAGGTCTTGCCTGCAGTAGCGAAGTGTTACGTAGAGTTGCGTACAAACTGCGTACTTCCTGCGCCCAGTGCGCTACGCTAATGCGTTAATGCGTCAATCGGCGGACTGCAACGTAGGCCAGTGAAGGCACAGCTTAGGGCAGCGTAAGCTCGGCGTATTCGGTATGCCGAGCTCTACGTCGGCCCAGTGTTTAACTCCCTTTATGTTACAAATTTTTGCTTTCCGGAAATCGATGATTTCTGCAAGCATGTTGGTCAGTTGCGTATGTCTGTTTGTTGTTTGCCGGAAATCTTCGATTTCGACAATTATTTTGGTCTGATTCGTATGTCTGTTTGGATTTGTGTCTGTCTGTCTGCAATCTGCAGCAATCGCTTTCAAACTTACACAGTTGATGATAAGTCCTGGAAGCCTGTTGTTTTTGGTTAATATAAGTCACAGGTAAAGGTCAAGGTCACCAAAACTGCTAATTTTTTTTCTTCATATCTTCGTCCAGAATCCTTGTAGCCACATAAACTGAGCTCATGTGATTTGTCATTCCGTAGCTGTCTCAAATCTGCAGTAACCATGGTTACGATTTTTGGGGAAAAGTCATGATATTCGAAAATAATGGGTCTTATTTTTTTCTAACTTGGTCAGTTTTAAAGCTAGAGGTAGCATTTAATTAGTATTACAAAATTTTATTCAAGTCTCGTAATATCTCGCATTATATCTCGTCCAATGCGATTTTTCGCGATTTCACCTAAGGCTGACCTAGAAGCCACAAGTTTCCAGGAATCCTTTTGAAACTAATATATCTTATCTCCTACACTTATATCCCAAAATTAATTTTTTTCATTTTTGGAATATGCCTGCTGGGGGGGGGGGGGGGGAGCTGCAGCATAAACACTACAATATATTTTTTTGCCATATCTCATAAATTTCAAATCTGATCTACACAAACTATAGCTCAGTTTGTTCCTCAAAATATTTTCCATAAGATGGTCTAGTCAATGGTCATCTCATATGTGTCAGTGTGTTAGTATATCCGTCTGTTTGTCAGCTGTCGTCAAATTCGCCTCTCTGCTTGTTCTTTGGTCTGCCATATGGCATTACACGGGCCAGAATTTTTTAGCAATCCCTCTGAATGTTAGACTGTTCATAGAACCCCTACAGTTCTAGAAGTTTGATGTCTTTAGTGAAATTAGGCCAAAGGTCAGGGGCAAGGTCATAAGAAACACAAAATTGTTTTTTTCTTTATATTTTCTTCAATCGTAGCTGCACAAACTATATAGCTCATTTATTCGCAAACCCATGGCCTTATATATGTAGCTACCTCAATCACCATGGTTACACCTTTATTGTGGAAAATTCATGATATTCCAAAATTTGGCGTCTTGTGTTTCCTACTTTGTCATTTTTAAATCTAGAAAGGTCTACTTTTTTGTTTCACGTATCACGGAATCAGTTTTACTCGACTTTATGCGAAGTTCGCGATATCTCGTACCGTTTCTAGTCAAACGAGATATGAATCGATTTCACTGTTTTACAAGTCTGTTGTTTTTAATTAAGATGGTTCAAAGGCCAAGATTAAGGTCACCAAAAACCCCCAATATTTCATTTGCTCATATAAACTTAATAGTGTCCTACCAACACAAACTTTAGCTCATTTTATTCGTCAATGCATTCCCAATTATCATATGAGGTCTGATCAACTGCCATCCAGGTTGTGTCAGTATGTCTGTCTGCTCGTCTGCTGTTGCCAATTTCGCCAGCCTCCTTGTCCTTTGGTCTGACATAAGTGCATAAAAGTGCTATTGTTACTGCTCTCCCAGAACACTGCTCAAAGTCCCAGTAGGCCTGAATAAGATATCCTATGAAAATAAATTTTATTTTTAAATAAGATAAGCCTAATCATAAACATACCGTAACCAGGTGCTTATTTTTCATGTAGACCCCAAACAACGCACCACCGATCACCATGGCAACCACAAAAATGGCCGCGACAGCAACAATGACCCAGTGTTTGGTCTGCACCTTGTCAGACGTCTTCATCTGAAACCAGGGTGACAGTTTGTTAGAGGTTAGCGAACAGATAAACTCGGATTCGTATGTAACATCGTAATGTTTAATCTGGGTACCGGGAGACCTGTGTCAAAAGATCACATATGGGACTGGATTAGCGAGGTCTTAATTCACAGGTGGCCTTATCAGACAGGTCAGTTATAACAAAATGTGAACACTTTCGGTTCACTTCTGGATGGTCATACCAGACAGGTAGTATTGTATTAGACAGGGGTTCTTTCAGACAGGTGCCACTGTAGTATATATACTACGAAGCAGTCCAAGTTCTGTAAATGAACTAGAGAGGATTGAATCAACGGTCAGACTTAAGCTAAGTTAAAAGTAAGCGTACCACCAAGAACGCAGAAAGTTGCTACACTTAATGGCACCCGATTGGATTTAAACAGCCCATCGAAGGACTTCATTCGGAAATACTATCTAGTTACAATTTAAAAGAATATTCATTGGAAATTAAAAATATTCAGTCCTTTGATTCAATGGCTTTACGTAAAATTAATATCTTGAGACAATAGTTGAAGTGGGCTTGTATATAGCTATGCCTACTGAACAAAAGGTCAGCATGTCCCCGAAAAGTCAGACGTTGCGATTAAAATACTATTTTTTATACTTTTTTTTGTTTTCCGCATTAAATGCAAGCAAATATAAGTAGGAATATCCGAGCAGTGTAGGCCTTTTTCTTTTGTCAGTTTTTCCAACACTATATTTTCAAAGATTATTATCTTTATAAAGATAGAACTTTCATATAGATCATTTATCAAAAGAACATTCATGAACAAAACTTTCGGAGCCACCAGAGTGCATAATATAATTTGACTTATCAAAACAAGTGAAAAGGTGTTATTAATGGATAAGTGTGGAAAACATTAAAATTTACTGATTCGATGGTAATACTTACTTTTTCTATATAGGGAGGCAGACCATCACACGCAACTTCTGGTGTTTTCGCAGTAACCGTGGAAACCATGATGCCTCACTACAACCAAAAATATTGATGCACATTCTTCCTAACTAATTTAAGTAGAATTGTTTAATTTTCATTCATGGCCAGCTTCAGGTTTGCGACCCAATAAAACATGTTGAAAGTTCAAAGCTAAGGTATATAGAAACATACAAAAATTCATTATTATAGACGCGTATCCGTGGCAGAACGGAAAGCAATCTAAACGGTCTCTTCAAAGCTTCATGCAAGATCACGGACCAATTGACAAATGAATAATTTTCCTCAAATCGAGAGATAATAGTCTGTTAGTGTAATAAAGAGGCTATGGTTTAAGAAATTAAAGGGAAAGATAAAATGGATACAAACAGAGAGACTGTGGGATGGGATTTACCTTTATGTTGAGAAGCTTTGATAATGTGAACCAAAAACATGTTGTTTGGGTCACGTTACCAGATGAACACTAAAATTGCAAGAAAATTAAGTATCCTGGGATATTTAGACCAGTGTACTTTTGATGAGAGGTAGCAATTACATGAAGAAAAAACAAAGAAAAACATTTTTTTTTCAAATCAGGTGTTTTTCTTTCATAAAATGAACAAAGAGTCCAAATTTATTCGGCAATGCGAAATGAAGCACATCCCTGAACCCTGTCAGTTGAAAATATAAGTATAACGTAAATACGATGTTATAATAATGCGATATCATGTGAAGGACGGTGGAAATGAAAAAAAAAAAATTCCACAGCTGAACCTTATGTTTCGATATCGAACAGGACAACAATTTGATCAAAAGAAATCATTAACTTACAGAGAAAACTGCGTTTCAAATTCTCTTCTCAAAATGCCTGGTGCGCAACTTCTAGAGAGACTCGGGAGTGACTTGGCCCGATCTTGTGCAGCTGTGAGTATAGGCAACGTAGGCCTATATGCAACGATTTTCCTGTGGCGTGATGCCATAAATGCATTATGATCAAGTGTTCTGGAACACTAAAGTTATGTAAACACCATCAAAATAACATATCAACATATTAAACTCATCCTGGTACATCATGACACCGATGTTGACTCATCGTGCATAAAAAGTTAGGCCAAAAAATAAAAAGGTATGGTTCTCAGGCACTTTTTTTTCAGAAATCACTGCAGGCGGGCGGTATTTTATTTGTTTACCTTTTTTGTATGTTTCGATAAAAATTTCATATGATCAGGGAAAAGCATGAAATTAACAGTTTTTTTACTAAACAGGTAAAAGCACTACATAACATAGAAAATCGTATCAAAATTGTATTATTTTATCTTTTTGAAAGATGAAAATCAAAATAAAAATGTTTGATGCGGGGGGTTAAAATTGACGCGAGCGGTGCCTGCATGAGAACAAAACCCTTTATTTTTTTGCCTTATAATCCTTCATACAAAGCCAGATATTTACCAGGAGTATCTGTGGAAAATACAGAATTTGTTTATCTACAAACTGTTAGTAAACACCGTACATGAGCCCATGTTGAGAAACAGCAAATCCATGCAACTGGCGGTAGTTGGTTGCATGTGGTGGAAATTGAAAGGTCCCTAATTGCAAAACGATATTTACAAAAGTTTGGTGAACGTCCTTAATTGTTGAATTCATGTGGATTATTGGGGGGGGGGGGGGGGTCCCCACGTGCTTAAAACAAAATGTACACCCCCCCCCCCCCAAACCTTTCAGCAAGGGGGATATTCAATGTAATTATCCCCCTGCTATTCAGCAAATGATATTTATACATACTGTAAATGAAATATATTAATAAATAGAATTATATAATGGTACGATTTCCGAGTTTTCTATGAAATATGTCTTAACCTTGTTTAAATTAACCTTTACTGGAACATTATACCTTATTTATATAACCTTATGCTTAATTGTGATGTATTTGAAATGTGTCACAAAGACAATAATATTTATAAATATATATATATATATATATATATATATATGTGTGTATGTGTGAGGGTGTGTGTGTGTAGTATACTAGCTTCTCCTACCCGTTCATTATTTTGAACTTGAAGACCAGTTTAATTTCATCCCGAAAACAACAGATGGTACTTAAAAATAATAGAAACTGGCTAATCTATAATATACGAAAAGATAACTTGTAAATTAATTAGCAAGGGAGAAGACAAAAGTTTATTAAAAACCCTGATTATCGCATATTTTATTAATAATATGAAACTGTGTTAGTTGATGCTCAAGGAGCCCCTAAACATTTTGTAATGTTCACAAAATAAAGATACGGAGAAACTGATTCAAAGTAACAAACCTGCTTTCGGCATTGATACACAATCGTAGATTCCGACAGGTGACAATACGATAACAAATAAGAGATATCTCCTGATAAAAAAAACCCAGAAAAATAATTAATTAAACAAAAAAGACAAGGGTGAAAACATAACCTCCTATGGTCTGGCCATAACAATGAGAACTAGCACAAGCATCATTTCCTCACACGGAGGCCTCTTTCAACCAGGAGGGTCGTTCTGATTTGCTGGCCAAGCTGTAGATAAAGGCTAACTGTAGTGTCACGTAGACGACGAAGGGATGCCTTGCCAAGAAGACAACTTCCTAGTTACCTTGTCCTTCATCTGACATTACATTCAGGATCACCCGGTTATGTTTATATTCATTACATTGAAATGAATCATTGCATGTAGTCGTGATGGCTGTTACTTTTACGTTTGAGAGGTGATTCAGTGTTATTTGTGCAGAATACAATCCAAAATACATTATCCACATACGCTATCAGTATACATTATCAACACATATCAATGTATACATTATCCACATACGTTATCAGTATACATTATCCACATACGTTATCAGTATACATTATTCACGTACGTTTTCATTATTCATTGTCATTTATCCTCATACTTTATCAGTACACATCCTCACACATTATCAGTATGTGGTTGCTTCCACATTTTCTTTGCAAACAATAAAATTATCAAGCAAACAAAAACTGACTTGGGTCAAAAAGAACCGCCTTGATCCAAGCCATTAAGAAATAACAGGTCTAGCACATGTAAAACTTCCATAGAGTTCTCAGTCGACGAGGAAGATCGTTCTGGTTTAGTCATAGCCTTGAACAAGCGACTCAGTAGGCATTTTTATACGCTGGTAAGCCTGACTTGAGAGGTAATACAAGCTCTAATGGGGAAAGTACTGCAAGGCCATCCACCCCGTTGCATTAATATCGTGGTAAATAGCCGATAATCCTAACATATGGCTTCGAATGTGGAATTAACACAAAAGAATACACGTGGGCTCTCACACCGAACTGTCTCTTTGGTAACGAGTGATCTCAAGTTGGATATTGTACAGTAACCCGTGCGGGCCATGCTTTTATTCATGGGTTGAGGAATTAAAAACATGCAGAGGGATTTACTAAGGGAATGCTGAGCTAAATTTTTCCTTCACACGGTAGGTGTTTTTATACATAAACAAGTGACCCATGGGTCATGACGCTCAGCTGACTGGGAAGAGATTCGCAAAAGGAAATTTTATCATCAGAATGGTAGTATATACCCATTCAACTGAAGCATCAAACAGATTAACCAACAGGCCAAGATTTAGTCTGTATTTATATATCTCAAAAATAGAGAAAAATGTGTAAACTTTTAAAACTAGAATACGGGTAACCGACAAGTGACTACATGTATCTGCCAAAATCGGATAGTGAGGCATGGATTAGGTGGCAGGGGGAAATAGAGTGAGGTATGTTGCATATTAGCATGGATGTCTGCAGCCTAAATGTGTATGTAGGTTGTGCCACCTACCACAAATCCAGAAAGCTGTCCAAGTTGTATACACCTGCAAGATTTTAGGCAGAAAAGTCAAACCACTACATGTATATGAGCGATTTTTGCCCATGGCAGACAAACAGACAAACACTGTGCAAAAATCTTTGCAGGTAACCCCTCCAGTTTTGTGTATGATAAAGACCTATGTGAGATCTAAACACATGCACAATTTTGGCCCAATCGGTCAAATGGTTCCTGAGATATGAGCTTGGATGTGTCCAGCGTTAACTAGAATGTAGGTGGCGCCACCTGTCATAAAATCAAGAAAGCTGTCCACGATGTATAAACCTGCAAAATTTAAGGCAGTTATGTTGAACCACTACAGAGAAATGAGTAATTTAAGGCCACGGCAGACTAACAGACAGACGCTGTGCAAACATTGTTACAGGTGGCGCCACCATTTTTTGTGTATGTTACAGAGCTATCAAAGGGCTACATTTGTATAAATTTTATTTCCTGATCGGTCAAACGGTTCCCGAGATATAAGCTTGGATGTCATCAGCGTGAACGTGAACGTAGGTGGCGCCACCTGTCATAAAATCAAGAAAGCTATCCTGGATGTATACACATGACGAATTTCAGGTGAATTAGTCAATTCACTGCAGAGATATGAGTGATTTTAACCCAAGGCAGATGAACAGATGTTATAAAGCAATCCAAGGGCTACATTTGTATCAATTTTATTTCCTGATCGGTCAAACGGTTCCCGAGATATGAGGGTTTATGAGTGGAAACAGACCCACAAATGGACACTGGATAGAGAGGAAAGGTCAGAGGTCAATGCAAATTGGTTAGGCACCAGTTCACATGTGACCCGATAATAGGTGTAAGTTTGGGAAAAATCCGTCCATTAGTCTCCGAGGAGCTCTCTGGAAACGAACGCCGCCGCGGCGGAGGAACTCGGTCAAAAACATAGTATCCGCAAAACTTCGTTTTGGCGGATACAAAAATACAGGTGGCTCCACCAGTCTGCAGAAACTAATAAAAACACTTAATGGTCAATATCCATGCAAAAAATCATGGTGATCTCTGCATTAGTTGTTCAGATACTTCAGTTTTTGTATCAAATTGTCCATTATTCTGAGGGATACTTCGGAGTCCTATAGCTTGAAGGATATGGGTAACAGAGACCTAATTTCAAGTTTCCACAGGCACCTTTCATGGGCCTCCTTGCATGACAAGAATGAAGATTCTAGGTCCAGTTGTTGCGATTTGTACCCTGTTGACAGATAACCACATCTTTAAAGGTCTCAAAAAAAAAGAAAAAAATTCGTAAAAATTTGAAAAAAAATAGAGGTGGCACACCCAGTCTGCAGAAACTGATGGAACAGCTCATGATCAATATGTATGCCGAAAATCATGACCATCAGTGTTGTAGTTATTGAAATACTGCAGTTTTTGTATCAAATTTTCCATTATTCTGGGGGGGGGGGGGGTATTTTGGACCCATACAGCTTAAAGAATATGGGTAACAGAGACCTAATTTCAAGTTTACATGGAGACTTTTCATGGGTCTCCCTGTGTGTCAAGAATGAAGATTCTTGGTCCAGTTTTTATAATTTGTGCCCTGTTAACAGATGTTCATATCTTTAAAGGTCTCAAAAATACAGAAAAATTTCGTAAAAAAAACCGAACAAATACAGGTGGTGCCACCAGTCTGCAGAAACTTATGAAACACTCCATGATCAATATCCATGCAAACAATTATGGTTATCTCTGCATTAGTTGTTCAGATACTTTAGCTTTTGTATCAAATTTTCCATTATTCTGAGCTGTACTTTGGAGTGCCATAGCTCAAAGGATATGGGTAACAGGGACCAAATTTCAGGTTTCCATGGAGACTTATCATGGGTCTCCCTGTGTGTCAAGAACGAAGATTCTAGGTCCAGTCGTTACGAATTGTACCCTGTTGACAGATAACTACATCCTTAAAGGTCTCAAAAATGGAGAAAACAATTCGTGAACATTGAAAAATACAGGTGGCGCCACCAGTCTGCACAAACTGATGAAACATCTCATGATCAATATGTATGTCGAAAATCATGACCATCAGTGATGTAGTTAATGAGATATTGAAGTTTTTGTATGAAATTTTTGACTATTCTGGGGGGTAATTTTGGGCCCCATAGCTCGAAGGATATGGGTAACAGAGACCTAATTTCTGGTTTCCATGGAGACTTTTCATAGGTCTCTCAGTGTGTCGAAAATGAAGATTCTAGGTCCAGTCGTTACGATTTGTGCCACACTAACAGATGACAGCATCCTCAAAGGTCTCAAAAATAGAGGAAAAAATCGTATAAAATCAAACAGTACAGGTGGCGCCACCAGTCTGCAGGAACTGATCCAACATCTCATGATCAATATGTATGCCAAAAATGAAGACCATCAGTGATGTAGTTATTGAGATATTGAAGTTTTTGTATGAAATTTTTTACTATTCTGGGGGGTACTTTGGGGCCCCATAGCTCGTAGGATATGGGTAACAGAGACCTAATTTCTGGTTTCCAAGGAGATTTTTCATGGACCTCTCAGTCTGTCAAGAATTAAGATTCTAAGTCCAGTCTTTATGATTTGTGCCTTGTTAACAGATGTTCACATTTTTAAAGGTCTCAAAAATAGAGAAAAAAATTCGTAAAAAATCGAAAAATACAGGTGGCGCCACCAGTCTGCAGGAAATGATGTAACATCTCATGATCAATATGTATGCCAAAAATCATGACCATCAGTCAAGTAGTTAATGAGATATTGAAATTTTTGTATGAAATTTTTGACTTTTCTGGGGGGTATTTTGGGGCCACATAGCTCGAAGGATATGGGTAACAGAGACCTAATTTCTGGTTTCCAAGGAGATTTTTTATTGACCTCTCAGAATCCCAAGTTACAAGGTTCTAGGTCCAGCGGTTACGATTTGTGCCTGGTTAACGGACGGACAGACGGACAGACGGACAGACGGACGACGGACAAAGAGTGATCGCTATAGCTCAGATGACTTTCAGTCAGCTGAGCTAAAAAACTTACGGTTTATGTTAAGTGACAGCGTGCTTATATCGGCCATTTTTTGCACATTTTATTTTTGCATATTTGCATCCTATATATATTAGTTCCTTACAGTGTGGTTCTCGGTGAAGGATGTAACGGCACTCTGACAATAAGTACGCTGTCGTAAAATTTCTATTGCCAAATGGCCGAAATGGGTTAGTAACCAAGATGTAGATGAAAATCTGCCAATTGATTACTTGGCAAGGCAACCCATTATCTGTTTTTCATCTACCAAAAGATTTTTACATAATGTATCAGCTGAATTTGTATATGTAAATTTGATTTTGTTTCTTTAGGAGTACACACACACACACCCACCAATTCATTTGTTCCGATGGTCGGCTCATTTATAATTAAGTTCATGTCTGCCTTCCCATGCGGGGAGACATAGCGAGTCGCCTGTCATATCGTCCGTGGTCGTCGTGTATGTCATTTTCTTGTTTGAAGGCTCTAACTTTTGAACCACTCAATATTTTTATCAGGAAATTTATTTCAGTTGTTATTATATATATTTTGAAAGAGGTCGAAACCCGTAGACCTTGACCTTAAACTTCAGGTCAAGTATGCCGAAATATAAAGATATTGTGAAACCAACAACTTTTGCATTTTCCCCACAGATTTGTTATACACAGACAAGCTGTTTCAATTAAGCTCTCGGCTGACAAAAGTTGGAAAACTGGTGACCTTGACCTGAATCTTCAAGGTCAAATTAGCGGAACTATTGCTCATTGTTCCTAGGGATTTATTATGAAAGAAATAATGTATATTCTCTCCTCTGATTTGATTCGCAGATTCTTTTAATCAAGTTCTCACAAAAATTGGAAAACTGGTGACCTTACCTAACATCTTCAAGGTCAAATCAAGAAAACTCTGATTTGCGAAGCACTCAATTGTGAAACCAACAACTTTTGCATTTTCCCCACAGATTTGTTATACACAGATGTTCATCATATTTCATACATGAATTGTATCTACTAACTGTCCTTCATGTCCTACCAACTGTCAAATCAGCCGAAATAGAATTTCTTATGTAAATACAGTTTAACTTTTGATCCCTTCAATATTTTTTCGTGAAAACTGATACACTAAATTTTTCAACCAGGTGCTCGAGGAGTTTGAAAACCAGGTAGTTGGAAATTTATTACCTTGAACCTATTCTTTCAGGTCGAATATGTGGAAATTTATGTATTCTCTATACATCACAACTCTTGAAGTTGTGCATATGTTTTCCTAATTTTTCTTCATGTGAAGGCCCATGGAGAGGGGAGACATATCTGTTTTTGCGACTGCAAAAAACAAACCCATTCTAGTATCCGCATGTTTGTTCATATGGGGTGGTCGTCAGTCTCGTCACACAAAGAATTTATTGTAACTGTTAGATACTGCGGTTTAGCTTCCATTTTCGCGATCTCCTCATATAGTTAAAATCTCCACAAAGTTTTCAATTAAAAAAAAAGAACTAGATATTTCTTTGCACCGCAGGTGCCATAGTATCCCCAGACAATTAACCCTCTTCCCCCTTTAAGAATAGGCCACCTATCTTCAGCAGCATATACCGACATTTGGCAAGCCACTATGGTGTCTTCCATCTATCAACTTGAGAAACAATATTTTTCCCCAAATATGGAGGCCAATACGGCGAATCACTCTTGAGAAAAGGGGATTATTCTATAAAAATGGTAAGGTAGGTGGCGCCACCTGTCTGGTTTACGAGAAAATTTTCTAAGATTGATAGACATGCCAAATTTAAGATCAATACCTTTAACCACTCTGGAGATATGAGCAATATTCTCCCGAAGCAAATGTTCAGCTGGATGCCACGGCAAAACGATTGTAGATGGCGCTATCAGTCTTGAGTACAAGTGGAGGGTTCCAAGATCTATGGATATCCCCAATTTCAGGCCAATAGAGCGAATCACTCCTGAGAAAAGAGCTTGAATTTATTCTACAAAAACGGACAGGTAGGTGGCGCCGTCTGGTTTACGAAACTTTCAAAGATTGATGGACATGCCAAATTTCAGACCAATACCTTGAACCACACCGAATATGAGAGCAATTTCACCCAAAGCACATGTACACATGGACGCCACGGCAAAATGATTGCAGATGGCGCCACCAGTCTTAAGTACAAGATGGAGTAGTCCAAGATCTATATGGATATGCACAATTTCAGGCTAATAGGGCATATCACTCTTCAGAAAAGAGCATTAATTTATTCTACAAAAACGGAAAGGTAGGTGGCGCCACCTGTCTGGTTTAAGAGAAAACTTTCAAAGATGGATGGACATACGAAATTACAGACCAATACCTTAATCCATTACGGAGATATGTGCACCGAAAGCAAACGTACGGATAAACGCAACACAATTACGATTGCAGATAATGCCACCAGTCTTGAATACAAGATGGAGGTATCCAAGATCAATGAACATGCAGCCTAATGTGTCCACTTTTTTAGACTTATAATGCTCACAGTACTGTTAAGTGGCAATGATGGGGGTATTAAACGGTACGAAAACAAGAAATGGATACTAGGTGGCACCACCAGTTTCCGGTACATGACAACACTAACCAAGATCTTCGGTCAAGTTGATTTTTGGATTAATCCATGCAAGATTTCTTGAGATACTTAAGAATTTGTGTGATTTCCCCCCAAATTAGACTTATTCAAGGTCAATGTCACTCTCCTAGTAAAGGTCATGACCCCATCTTAGATAGGCTTCGTCCTCTCATCCATATCTATGCACGTGTAAAGTTTGGTAAAGATCCGTGAAAAATTATTTGAGTTATCGCATCCAAACGAAATCTCTCCAGGCGGCGGCGGCGCGACCGAGCATTAACCATGATATCCCGACTTTGTCTGGGGATACAATTAATTATTTCAAATAATATGTGCGCAAAATCCTAATAATTTGACGAGATCCAAAATTGACGGGGGCGGTGCGCAACATGGTGTTTGTCCTATTTTGACCTACATCGGGACCTTTACTCTTCCCTATACATCGGGCTTTCTACATTCCGCTATTTTGTGACCTTTTCCACCACATCGATAATATCACATTTGGCTGCAATGGCAAAAACTCGCTTCGTCCTTCTTGACCTGTGACCCCTGCGAATGGTCACGTTTCTGCCCTGAAAGGTGGCTTTATCCTCAGGATTCTTTACGTTTCTCGCAAAACTATGTACCCTGTGTGCATCGGTGAAACGTTCTGCTAACGCGGCCATTTCACTGATCGAGCTACACATCTTCTCTTTTAAGAAGACTACTAGCTCCTCGCTGCAGCAAATAACATATTGCTCTCTGGGCAGCAAGTCCACGAGGCCATCAAAATCATTTTCTGGTCCTGAGAATTAAATATAATTGACCAGGAATCCGATAAGCCTAACGGCAAATTGACTGGACTTCTCACCACGGTCGGTGTTCTCGACCTAAATAATCGGTATTTCTCCCCTGTCATCCTATATCCCTTTCAATAGGGCTAACTTTAAACTATCGTTACACGACGCATCAGCTCTTTTCTTTAGCAAAGTACTGAGGTGGAATGCCAACCTATCTCGCGGATACTCTTGGCGCACTGCCAATCTCTCGAATCTCTCGAGATATGCATTGATCCTATCGAAAGACGGCAATGTTCACTGCCGGAAACTAAACAGGTGCAGCCTCATCTGCTGCTTGCTTACGCGACGCGACCCCAAACTTCGTTTACTCTAGTTGGTGTTCACGAGCCTCCCCCTCTCTATTCTGCTCTCCATTCTGTAACCCTAACTCGTGCCCACGAGCCCATGCACGATTCTCGCTCGCTCTCTGTCACCCTCCGCTCGTTCTCTAGCCTGAGCAACCTTGCTCTGTGGAAACTTCAGTAAATTGCAAATTTACAAATCGCCTTACCACAGTCTATGGCTTTTTTCAACAAGTCAATAGTGATATGAGATCGCGTAACGCGGACGCACGAAGCGATGTTTTTATTACGAGATCTACGACACAACACCAGTCTAGACCTTTATTCAATGCTATCCTTAAACCTACCGTGACACCACACGGACTAACTGACGGACACGAACTCCGACCTAACAAGGTATACAGATTCTAAAAACCTAGCAAATCCATAAGTACACGGCACTACTGGATGACACGCTCCGCGAACGTCTGCTAAATCTAATCGATAAGACAAAGGGAGAGTGGTAAATCCTCAGTGGTCAGAGTCACTGACCTAACCCTGCAGAATTTAGTGGCAGGGTCATCCGACACTGAAAAGTACCACTACCCATGTCGTATACCAAGGTTACTTAATGAGTAGCTGTGGGCTTATTACAGCTCTCTTGTAACAAGTTAAGAATAGTCTCTTAATAAGTCAAAGTTGTACTTTAAAACCCTAACGCCGACTTTTCCAACGTATACAATACGTATACAGCTGTGTTCTACACCCTAATGCCAGCTATACTATCGTGCACAGGTTACGAACGTTGTATAAACACCCTAATGCTAGCTATACTAACGTGCACAGCCGATACATCATACTTTTCTTGAGTCAGGTGCACTGGGCTGACAAAGATCAGCTGAGGCAGGCAGTTGCCCCAAGTCAATAGAAGCAAATTGGCAGGTGCAGCTACTGCACTGAATGAACTCTTGACCTGTAACTGGCTGCACTGAGTGAACTCTTGGCCTGTTGCAAAATCTGTTACAGTTAGCAATATGCCTAAGTTATAAATAGATCCAGACTGAGACTGAAATAGTTGGCAGTCTGTCAAGGTATTTATAGATACAGACAAAATCTTGCCAAATCTGATTATACATACTGAAGGACAATGCTTTTTCAGGCTGCATATTGATAATTTTTTTTTTTGGTCAAAATGTTTAGAATTATAACAGATGCTTATTGAAAGCAAAATCAGAATACAGATTTATTTTATTAATTAATTTATCTTGCGCATAAGCTGGATATGGAACCAATTATTTATGTTGCCTGTACAGCTCTGTTTATACATCCAAAGAGCTAAATTTGTTAATACAATAAATCTACTAGGTTTTTTTTTACCAAAGTATTTCACAGTCCTTTTATTGTTAAAGGTCCAATAATTCTGCCAATAATCATTTAAGTAAACTTGAACAAAGGTCACATAGAATCATTTTTTGTGCAATGTTACAGAAGCTGAATTAATAGTTTTGCCGAAGACTATTATAGTAGCCCTCAGTGTGAAATAGTGCTATTGTCATACAGATTTTGACTTGGCCATATAACTATAAGCAGCACATATAAGATAAGAGTTTAACTATTTATTAAAATTTAATAACAAATATTGTGCCAAATATAATTTTTATTAAAAATAATAAGAGAATCATATGATTTTTTCTAATAAAATGTAACTGAAATGATTATTAAAATAATATTATAGAATATAATTATGAATGCATTCATGAATACATTTTGAAAGTATTTGCACTGGTATTCAAATACTTTCATTTTTACCAGAATTCCCATTCTTAGCAAGAAATTTTACAATGGAGTACATATTCATATTCGTATTCAAATACATTTGCAAAGTATTCACACCATGTCTGGTATTTATTCAGTTTTAGCCAAACAATGATGTTGAGAATCCAGAATATAAACAAAGGACCCATGGGTCACGGCGCCCAGCTTAAATTTGAAATTTTTCCAAATGCAAAATATGAAAAAAATTCTATTGTAAGGTTTTTCATTTATATAAGAATATGAGAAGCTAAGAGGAAAGGGGCCCTCCTACTTGGTTATAGTAAAGTTCTAAAAATATGATTGCAAACTAATACTCTGACAAGACTGTCATGAAGAAAAACAGTAAAAGTTTTGAGATACTGTGATGTAAATGAAAAATTTACAGATGGACAGGCAAGTGGACAGAATGGACTAATATCTTTATTTCACTTTCAAGGGAACAATGCATTTAAGTTTATATATGGTACGGACTAAAACCCGGATGCCACATGTCACGTCACATGCCAAATTGGATGCCTCACCGGATGCCGCTCGGGTGGTCGGATGCATTTAAGTTTATATATAAGCCTATTTTTTAAAATATCCACTTTTTCCATTAATAGTTTTTATCTGATTCATTTTTTTTCATTTACAAGTATTATAAATTTGTAATAAAAAAAACTGAAAATATAAGTTAAAATATTAGAATTCTAAGTTGCAATCATTATATATCCAGATTGTAGCTCATATTGGGTCATATTATGCATACACATATATTTTATTATTTTAAAATCAAATGTTTAAACTGAATTTAAAAGAAAAATAATGCCACAACATGGCATCTACAAGATTATTCCTTGAATCCCTATTAAAAAGTTTTGCACATTGGAGTTTTCAGTACATGCTTAATTTTATTCACTGAAATAAAATAAAAGATTCAGTAAATTTGATAAAATAAAAACATCTTTTCAAATAAAGTATACACACTGTTGGTTAAATGAGGGACAAACAATATCATTATGCTAATTACAATCTCAGCTATAACTAATTACTGAAATGATTAGTCAATTTCACACCTGGTGAAGTTTTACTCTTCTGAAGTAAAGCATTACTTATCTGATGAACATCCACACTTTCATAGCAATACATCACTTTGTGAACACATTTAAATGTGCACTTTAATCACTGTAACCCTGGTGGTACAATACAAAATCTAAAATGAAGCATAGCCAAGAGTAAAATAAAATACAGAAAATTATAACATTCATCTAGTTTATGCACCAGCTGGGGGGGGGGGGGGGGGGAGTGCAGGGCAGAGGGGAAGCCTGCTAGTAGTGGCCAAGCTGAGCCAAGGCAAGCTGCCTGGGGTGGGTTACATAATGCAAGTGAAGGCTGTACTACTAGGTGTATGAAAACTTGAATAAAAGCTACTCTTTTCAAACAATTCCTTTGAAATTTCAGATTTTAAAAGAATAAATCCTTTTGTATATATGCTGTGAAAATTAAATCAACAGTGCTTACAGGGAAAAAACGTGCCATTGCCAAAGTTGGACAAAATTTAAGGTATTATTTTTTATTAATGCTAATAACATGAAAAATTTGCAAAATTCAGATCTCATTTTGGGTAAACAATTGAATCTTGATTAAATAAAGTTATATTCCTGAAAAAAAGTCTCCAGCTTCAGCAATTCTCATGTTAAGTGAGCAAATATATTTCCTGATTTAAAAAAAATTGCTTTATATTTGGGCCCATAACTTCAAAATAGTACCCAATACTGACCTAATTTTTGGTATGTGCACAGAAAATGTATGGAAGAATATGAATACTAAATATGATCAAAAACAGATCAGTGGTTTTGATATAAGGCAGCCTTTGAAGTGTAACAATGGCTTTTTTTGGTTTTCCCTTAATATCTCGAAGGAATGAAGTCCTAATGACCCAATTTTCGGTATGTTAGGAGATTTTGGGGACATCTAATGGTATGCAGAAATTTGGATTCATAGGTCCAACAGTTTTAAAACGTGCCCTGTTAACCGCAGGATGGCCGGACGGACAGACGACGGACAAAGGACCAAGACTATAGCTCAGATGACTTATAGTCAGCTGAGCTAAAAATGGAGAAAACCACCGGCCTTAGATTGGCAACTACAACCCACTCTCATGGCCATATCAGGGATTGAACCTGGGTAGCCAGCAGAGAGCCGAGCATTTTACCACTCAGCTGTCCAGGCCCCGAACACTTGATTTTAAGACCAAAACAACTGTCAAATTGTAAGAAATAGCTAGAAATTGTAATATTAACAGCTCATAAAATAAAAGTCCCCCTGATATAATTTCAGATTTCAAAGGAGGTCATAAGAGGACCTCTCTTGATGAAAATTAAGGTTTCTATGACAGTTACCATTTTTAGCCTTTTTCACAGATGAAAGGACATTCAGCCAGATGGAAGATGGACAAAGGGCAATTAATAGAGATCTCATTGATCTGACCATATTGAAGATTGGCATTAAATAACATGAATATCCCACATTCCCTCAAACACAACTACTGAGACACTGCAGAAGGTAAAACAAATGACAACACACAGTCTTATTATATTTAATGATAAATACAGTATTAATTTGATCTTCAATGGCCATTATTTGGCCTAGAGATGGCACCGTCAAGAGGATGAAAATGAATGATACAAAATGAAAATGGATGAGGTGCTACCCTTAGAACACAAGGCCCTACTAGTAACTGAATGAGTCCTGTTATTGATCCAGGTGGATTAATGCATTACTATACAGCCATGAACATAATCGAGAATACATTAATATTATTACAATGCAACTTGGTGATGTTGTATTTCCTTCAGTTCTGCAGTGAGGAAATGCATCTTTTATCTCCACTAAGGTTAAATGCCGTAACCATATGTTCCATGGTTCACTGGGAACAATCCAAGGTGGTACAGTTATTTCTTCCTCCTGGTATTTCACGTTTCCCGTTTCTACCATAATCATTCCAAACAAAAGGACTGTAAGTTATAAGTTGCTAGCGCTGCTACCTATGGACCCAAGCGGTCATTACAGGATCCTCATGTTGACATGTGATCAAAACGTCTCTAAATTTGTCCAGCAATGTCACCAGTTGCGATCTTCGTAAGTTTTCATAAAACATAATTTCCTCCAGATGGTGACGACCATTGAAGTATGGGCAAAGCCTGCAACAGAAAACAATACATATTCTCTGAAAAAAATGAATTGTAAATAACTCGAAATATATGGCTGTCATAGTATCTACAGTTCTTTATCCCTTATATCTAATTTAAAACGGGCGCCTTCCTCTAACTCATATCTCCTGACACTAGGTGGCAACACAAATCTTGCTTCAAACTATCAAACTAGAGGCAGTCACTCATCGTTATATACATACTAAATATAAGAGATGTTGATTAGTTTTGGAGTTATTATTGCTCAACAGTAGGTCAGTAGCAGATGTAGGAAGATACAGCAAACAAAATATGCAAAACCATCAAAAGTCTGACAAAACAGCAGTCTGCCCTGCGCAAGTTGGTGTTTCACAGAAACAGTAATAATCAGTAATAAATGATTGGTTGCTTTTTGCTGTCAATCATAAAATGTGATATTACAAATAATTACAAACACTAGCTGGCATACAGCATGACATACCTTTTAAACAGTTTAAGATCTTCAGGCTGACTGGCAGCAGGTACATTCAGCACATAGTCCTGCTGCTGGGTAAGGCTGGACAGCATGGTATCCTGATGCCTCCAGTGTGATCGTGTTTCTTCAGTTATCACCATTCCATCCAAGGCTACATCTACTGACGGAGTTTTTGTGGAGAATGTCAAGCTCTGTGTGTCATCACTGAACACTGCAAAAAAAAAAAACAAAAAAAAAAACCCAGTCAGTCCAGTGTTTTTCTGATTAACAACATAACATCATGTCAGCATACTGATAGGCATAATATGGTATTAACTATTGCTTCAAGGACCACAGCTCACCTGTGATCATTTTGCATTTAACAAGTGACCCATGGGTCATGACGCTCAGCTGACTGGGAAGAGATTCGCTAAAGGAAATTTTATCATCAGAATGGTAGTATATACCCATTCAACTGAAGCATCAAACAGATTAACCAACAGGCCAAGATTTAGTCTGTATTTATATATCTCAAAAATAGAGAAAAAATGTGTAAACTTTAAAAACTAGAATACAGGTAGCGGATAAGTGACTACGTGTATCCGCCAAAATTAGAGTGGAACGGTTGAAGTGAGGCATGGATTGAGTGGCAAGGGGAAATAGAGTAAGGTATGTTGCATATTAGCATGGATGTCTGCAGCCTATATGTGTATGTAGGTTGTGCCACCTACCACAAATCCAGAAAGCTGTCCAAGTTGTATACATATGCAAAATTTTAGGCAGAAAAGTCAAACCACTACATGTATATGAGTGATTTTAGCCGACGGCAGACAAACAGACAAACGCTGTGCAAAAATGGTTGCAGGTGGCCCCTCCAGTTTTGTGTATGATAAAGACCTATGTGAGATCTATACACATGCAAAATTTTGGCCCAATCGTTCAAACGGTTCCCGAGATATGAGCTCGGATGTCTGAAGCATAAACTAGAATGTAGGTGGCGCCACCTGTCATAAAATCAAGAAAGCTAACCAGGATGTATAAAACTGCAAAATTTTAGGCAGATATGTCAAACCACTGCCGAGATATGAGTGATTTTAACCCAAGGCAGATGAACAGATGGACACTGTGCAAACATGGTTACAGGTGGCGCCACCATTTTTGTGTATGTTATAAAGCAATCAAAGGGCTACATTTGTATAAATTTTACTTCCTGATTGGTCAAACGGTTCCCGAGATATGAGGGTTTATGTGTGGATCAGACGCACAAATGGATGCTGGATAGAGGGGAAAGGTCAGAGGTCAACACGAATTGGTTAGGCACTAGTTCACATGTGACTAGATAATTAGTGTAAGTTTCGGAAAAATCGGTCCAATTTTCTCAGAGGAGCTCTCTGGAAACAAACGTTGCGGCGGCGGAGGAACACGGTCAAAAACATAGTATCTGCAAAACTTCGTTTTGGAGGATACAAAAATACAGGTGGCTCCACCAGTCTGCAGAAACAAACAAAAACACTTAATGGTCAATTTCCATGCAAAGAATCATGGTGATCTCCGCATTAGTTGTTCAGATACTTCAGCTTTTATATCAAATTGTCCATTATTCTGAGGCTTCTATAGCTTGAAGGATATGGGTAACAGAGACCTAATTTCAAGTTTCCACAGGCACTCTTCATGGGCCTCCTTGCATGACAAGAATGAAGTTTCTAGGTCCAGTTGTTGCAATTTGTACCCTGTTGACAAATAACCACATCTTTAAAGGTCTCAAAAAATATGAAAAAAAATTCGTAAAAATTTGAAAAAAATAGAGGTGGCGCACCCAGTCTACAGAAACTGATGGAACAGCTCATGATCCATATGTATGCCGAAAATCATGACCATCAGTGTTGTAGTTATTGAGATATTGAAGATTTTGTATGAAATTTTTTACTACTCTGGGGGGTGCTTTGGGGCCCCATAGCTCTAGGGTTGGGTAACAAAGACCTAATTTCTGGTTTCCATGGAGACTTTTCATAGGTCTCTCAGTGTTTCCAGAATGAAGATTCTAGGTCCAGTCGTTACGATTTGTGCCATGCTTACAGATGACAGCATCCTTAAAGGTCTCAAAAATAGAGGAAAAAATCGTGAAAAAATCAAACAATAAAGGTGGCGCCACCAATCTGCAGGAACTGATGATACATCTCATGATCAATATGTATGCCGAAAATCATGACCATCAGTGATGTAGGTATTGAGATATTGAAGTTTTTGTATGAAATTTTTGACTACTCTGGGGGGGTACTTTGGGGCCCCATAGCTCAAAGGATATGGGTAACAGAGACCTTATTTCTGGTTTCCAAGTAGATTTTTCACGGACCTCTCAGTGTGTCAAGAATTAAGATTCTAGGTCCAGTCTTTACGATTTGTGCCTTGTTAACAGATGTTCACATTTTGAAAGGTGTCAAAAATAGAGAATAAAATTCATAAAAAATCCAACGATACAGGTGGCGCCACCAGTCTGCAGGAAGTGATGACAAATCTCATGATCAATAGTTATGCCACAAATCATGACCATCAGTCAAGTAGTTAATGAGATATTGAAGTTTTTGTATGAAATTTTTTACTACTCTGGGGGGTACTTTGGGGCCCCATAGCTCAAAGAATATGGGTAACAGAGACCTAATTTCTGGTTTCCAAGGAGACTTTCCATAGGTCTCTCAGTGTGTCGAGAATGAAGATTCTAGGTCCAGTTGTTACGATTTGTGCCACGCAAACAGATGACAGCATCCTTAAAGGTCTCAAAAATAGAGGAAAAAAATCATGAAAAATCGAACAATACAGGGGGCGCCACCAGTCTGCAGGAACTGATGGAACATCTCATAATCAATATATATGCCAAAAATCATGACCATCAGTGATGTAGTCATTGAGATATTGAAGTTTTTGTATGAATTTTTTTACTACTCTGGGGGGTACTTTGGGGCCCCATAGCTCGTAGGATATGGTTAACAGAGACCTAATTTCTGGTTTCCAAGGATATTTTTCATGGACCTCTCAGTGTGTCAAGAATTAAGATTCTAGGTCCAGTCTTTATGATTTGTGCCTTGTTAACAGATGTTCACATTTTGAAAGGTCTCAAATATAGAAAAAAAAATCGTAAAAAATTGAACGATACAGGTGGCGCCACCAGTCTGCAGGAAGTGATGGAACATCTCATGACCAATAAGTATGCCAAAAATCATGACCATCAGTCAAGTATTTAATGAGATATTGAAGTTTTTGCATGAAATTTTTTACTTTTCTGGGGGGTACTTTGGGGCCCCATAGCTGGAAGGATATGGGTAACAGAGACCTAATTTCTGGTTTCCATTGAGACTTTTCATAGGTCTCTCAGTGCGTCGAGAATGAAGATTCTAGGTCCAGTCGTTACGATTTGTGCCCTGTTAACAGATGTTCATATCTTTAAAGGTCTCAAAAATACAGAAAAATTTCGTAAAAAATCGAAAAATACAGGTGGCGCCACCAGTCCTCAGGAACTGATGAAATATCTCTTGATCAATAAGTATGCCAAAAATCATGACCATCAGTCAAGTAGTTAATGAGATATTGAAGTTTTTGTATGAAATTTTTTACTTTTCTGGGGGGTACTTTGGGGCCCCATAGCTCGAAGGATATGGGTAACAGAGACCTAATTTCTGGTTTCCAAGGAGATTTTTCATTGACCTCTCAGAATGTAAAGTTACAAGATTCTAAATCCAGCGGTTACAATTTGTGCCAGGTTAATGGACAGACGGACAGACGGACGGACAGACGGACGACGGACAAAGAGTGATTGCTATAGCTCAGCATGACTGAAAGTCAGCTGAGCTAAAAACCAGACATTTCTTGGCACCGCATGTGCCACAGTATCCCCAGACATAGTACGCCCCCCCCCCTTTAAGAATAGGCCCCCATTTTTAGCACCATTTACTGACACTTGGCAAGCAATTATTGTTTCTTCCATCTATCAATCCACAATCTTTTTGAAGATTTTGGTCCTGTGACCTTGACCTTTTGGCACATCACAAGGCTATCCAAGATCTTCTGTCACCTTGATTTTGGGACCAATCCATGCAAACGATCTTGAGATATTTAAGAGTTTGATTGAGAATTGATAGGGGTCTTCCTCTCTTGGCAGGTGAACTATATGTGCAAGATGAAAGATCTGAGATGAATTGTTTGGCTGGAAATGCATCCACAATCTTTTTAAAGATGTGTCCTGTGACCTTGACCTTTGACCTCATGACCCCAAAATCAATTCGGGTCTTGCTTTTCCAATGGGTCATATACAAGTCAAGTTTGAAATCCATACATCAATAAAAGCAGGAATTATCATTCAGAAACTAATTTTTTGACAGATAGCTCCTGTGGCCTTGACCTTTGACCTTGTGACCCCAAAATTGATATGGATCATCCACTATTGGCAAGTGAGCTATATATTCAAGATAGAAGACCTGGGATGAAAGTTTGGCTTAAAATGCATCCACAGTATCTTTTAAGATGCGAGTCCAGTGACTTTGACCTTTGACCTCATGACCCTAGAACTTATAGGGTTTTTACTTTAGTGATGAGCCATACATAAGTCACGTTTGAAATCCATATGGCTATCAAAACTGGAGATATCATAAGAGGTGTGTGATTTTCACCAAATATGGACACATTAAAGGTCAAGGCCACTCTCATGGTAAAGGTCATGACCCAAATGTAAATAGACCTCATCCCATAACCCATCTCTCTACATGTGCATAATATGAAAGAAATCTGTCCATTAGTTTTTGACTTATAATGCTTACAGTACTGTCAAGTGGCAATTATGGGGGTATTAAGAGGCGAAAAAACAAGAAAAGGATAATAGCAGGCGCCACCAGTTTCCGGTATATCGCAAGGCTATCCAAGATCATTGGTCACCTTGATTTTTGGACCAGTCCATGCAAGCTTACTTGAGATATTTAAGAATTTGTGTTATTTTCAGCAAAAATGGACCTATTCAAGGTCAAGGTCACTCTCCTAGCATAGGTCATGACCCCATTTTAAATAGGCTATGTCCCCTTACCTATATCTATACAAATGTAAAGTTTGAAAAAGATCAGTGAAATATTTTTTGAGTTATCCCGCTCACAAGGTTTTTCTGCGACGGCGGCGGGACCGTCGTGAAACCATAGTATCCCGACTTTGTCTGGGGATACAATAATAGCTTATGCACAATTTTTCTGTTACACACAGGAATTTCCACAGAATTTAATCATCATTTTAACTGCAAAACCTGTAAAGATTTTCTATGTTAGATAAACACTTAATAAATCTCATGTCATGTTATATGCACAATTTCAAGCTAATACAGCAAATCACTCCTGAGAAAAGAGCATTAATTTATTCCACAAAAACGGGAAGATAGGTGAAGCCACCTGTCTGGTTTATGAATTAACTTCCAAGATGGATGGACATGCCAAATTCAGACCAATACCTTGAACCACTCCTAAGATATGAGCAATTTTCACCCAAAACAAATTTACGGATGTACACCATGCAAAAACTATTGCAGATGCCATCATTAGTCTTGCTTACAAGATGGAGGTGTCTAGGACCTGCACATTTTCAACCCAATACTCTGAACAACCACTAAGATGAACAAATGGCAAATGCAAAGATGGATGCTACATAAAAATTAAATGGCACCCCCAGACTCCATCACAGGATGGAGAGATCCCAGATCTATACACATCCAAAATTTCAGCTCCATACATTGAACCACTCCTGAGATACCAGCTATTATCTTAAAGACACCCACATTCGTTCTGCACAGAAAAGATTGTAGGTGATGCCTACTGTCTTTGTTACGCACAACTACATAGGTGAGGGAACAAATATGTTTGTTTTCAGAAAGATCAGTCCAAGGGTCTCAGAGAAGTTCTTCCGTAACTAACTTGGAGACAGCAGCAGAACCCTTGCAAAAACATAGGTTTCGCAGATCATTAATAGTGTGATCCTGTGTTTGTTACTGACTAACCTGAAGCTGTATCAGACACTGATCCTGTTTTTGTACTGACTGACCTGAAACTGTATCAGACAGTGATCCTGTGTTTTTCACTGGCTAACCTGAAGCTGTATCAGACAGTGATCCTGTGTTTTTCACTGGCTAACCTGAAGCTGTATCAGACACTGGTCCTGTGTTTGTACTGGCTAACCTGAAGCTGTATCAGACACTGATCCTGTGTTTGTACTGACTAACCTGAAGCTGTATCAGACACTGATCCTGTGTTTGTACTGACTGACCTAAAACTGTATCAGACAGTGATCCTGAGTTTGTCATTGACTAACCTGAAGCTGTATCAGACAGTGATCCTGTTTTTTTCACTGGCTAACCTGAAGCTGTATCAGACACTGATCCTGTGTTTGTCACTGACTAACCTGAAGCTGTATCAGACACTGATCCTGTGTTTGTACTGACTAACCTGAAGCTGTGTCAGACATTGATCCTGTGTTTGTACTGACTAACCTGAAGCTGCGTCAGACACTGATCCTGTGTTTGTGCTGTGGTTCTGATTCCTCCGCCCTACTGTTGCTGGGCTTGGTACAAAGAACACATAAGTGTGTAACTGTACCAAAAGGCGGCGCTGCAGCATCCAAATCACCATCTCTATTTGCTCTTTCTGTGGGAATACATACACATATCTATAATGAGAGGTTCTGTGTTATTATACAACTGCCAGGGAGCAAATGTATTATGTGTTCAACTCAGTGTATTGCTTTGTCTGTGAGCAATTTACATAAAAGTAATGAACAGATTTATACTTTTGCGTAAATTGCTAACAGACAAACCAAGCATGATTTTTCTTAAAAATTGAACAGGTTAGGGTAACACCCAAGGAGCAACCTGTTAATATTTTAAGAAAGAAATCTAGAAATCAACATGAAAGGAATCTGTCAAATAATTTTTGACTTGTAATGCTCACAGTACTGTCAAGTGGCAATGATGGGGGTATTGAAAGGCGCGAAAACAAGAAAAGCATAACAGGTGGTCAAACCGGTTTCTGGTACCTGACAACGCTATCCATGATCTTCAGTCAACCTGATTTTTGGATCAATCCATGCAAGCTTTCTTGAGATAAATCAAAATTTGTGCAATTTTCACAAAAAATGGAAATATTCTAGGTCAAGGTCACTTTATTAGCAGAGGTCATGACCCCATTTTAATAGGCTTTGTCCCCTCATCCATATCTATGCACATATCAAGTATGGTAAAGATTAGTAAAATGAATTTGAGTTATCACACAAACAAAATTTACCTGTGGCTGCGGTGGGACCATGCTAAAACCATAGTATCACAGACTTTTGCTTGGGATATAAATATTACAATAACTTTTTCTTGTCAAATTACCATGTAAAATTACATTCACTACCTTTGATACCTCATATCTTAATATATGCAGTATCATTTCAATATCATAACAACACCTTGGCACTTAATTCATTGTAAATTATCCTTTAAATTTCACATGAAAACAAAATGGACTAATACATAATTCAAGTACAAGATACAGATAACAAGCATTACCTGTCAGTAACACAAAAGTTCCATGCATGAACACAAGATGGCGATAACAATCAAGGTATTACAATAAATGACAATTATATTACCTGCTGCTGAGGCTGGCCAAGTATATCTCTATGTTCCACCAGGGATGTGGGGAGAGAGAACTCTGACAACACTGCCTGCAGGGATATCCCCGAGAACTTCTGAGCAAACTCGTCAGAAATTTTGGCCATCCTGTGAAATAGATATAACTAGAATATCAGCAAAAGCTGACAAAAGCCCTCAGCCAAATGAACAGTGTTTAGAGGTGGTAACAGTAACAAGTACTAAATATCTGTTCTCACATGGTTGATATCTGTACATATCTCAGTTATAAATTTAAAATGGAGAGGTATGTACCATGATTCATAACAATCCACCAAATGCTTCCTGAAAAATAAGCTTCTAAGTTTTATTCTATTATAAGCTCTGTGACCTTGAAAAGTAGGTCAAGGTCACCCATGTTCAAACATGAACGGGATTTTTGTCGATATACATCTTCACCAAAGAAATAAAATTCCTATTGTGAATCCTTTTAGAGATATCCCGCTCACAAGGCCAAAGTTGAAAAATCCAAGAAAAATTCAATAAAAAATCAGAAATTGCAGGTGGCGCCCCCAAACTTGTGCAGCAGTTACAGACCATCAGTCCCTATGATCATAGTAAGTATTGTGAAAATCCATCCAATGGTTCCTGAGAAATAAGCTTCTAAATGTTTTTTCTATAATCAGCTCTAAAACATAGAAAAATAGGTCAAGGTCACCCATCTTCGAACTTGACCGAGACTTTGTCAATATACATCTTCTCCGAAAAAATAAAATTCCTACGGTGAATCCTTTTCGAGATATCCCGCTCACAAGCCCAAAGTTGAAAAATCCTATAAAAATTCATTAAAAATCAGAAATTGTAGGTGGCGCCACCAAACTTGTATAGCAGGTACAGACTATCAGTCCAAATAACCATAGTAAGTTTTGTGAAAATCCACCAAATGGTTCCTGAGTAATAAGCATCTAAGTGTTTTTCCTATAATCAGCTCTAAAACGTAGAAAAATAGGTCAAGGTCACCCATCTTCGAACTTGACCGAGATTTTGTCAATATACATCTTCTCCGAAAAAATAAAATTCTTACGGTGAATCCTTTTCGAGATATCCGGATACGCTCACATACCAAAGTTGAAAAATCCGATAAAAATTCATTAAAAATCAGAAATTGTAGGTGGCGCCACCAAACTTGTATAGCAGGTACAGACTATCAGTCCCAATAACCATAGTAAGTTTTGTGAAAATCCACCAAATGGTTCCTGAGTAATTAGCATCTAAGTGTTTTTCTATAATCAGCTCTAAAATGTAGAAAAATAGGTCAAGGTCACCCATCTTCGAACTTGACTGAGATTTTGTCGATATACATCTTTACCGAGGAAATAAAATTCTGATGGTGAATCCTTTTCAAGATATCCGGCTCACAAGGTAAAAGTTAACGGACGCCGGACGGACGGACAGACGGACAGCTTGGGTGACGACAATAGCCCATCAGCCTAAGAGCTGAGGGCTAAAAACTCCAGTTGTCTTTTGTTATTGAGGGTTTCAAATTCACTATATTCGCAAAAGGGACATTATAGTGAAAATAAAACCCCCATGAATAAGAGGGCCAGTCATCAAAAGGATGTTGTAAACCTGAAACTTGGTCTGTTGCCAAATCTGAAATAGCTGGCAGTCTGCCAAGCTATTTAAAGACACAGACACAACCTTGGCCTGTTGGTAAATCTGTTTAAACACACTGAAAGACTGGCTACAATGCTTTTTTTTCAAACTGACATATTCATAAGAATTTTTTAATCAAAAGGTTTAGAATAATAACAGATGCCTATCGAAAGCTAAATCAGAATACAGATATATTTTATTCATGGATTTATTTATCCAAAGACAAAAGTCCAAACTTCAACCAAAAATGCTTTAAGTAAACTTTAACAAGGCCACCATTAAGTCATTTTTATGCAATGATTCAGAATTTGAAACAAGAGTTTTGCAGAAAAGACTGTTGCATCCCCTAGTTTGATATAGGCTTACTTGGCCACAAGACCATCTTCAGCTTTCTATGACTCAAAAAAACAATGAACCAGATATATTTTTATACAAATGAGAAACCCCTACAGTAGGATAACATTTGTGAAGAATAAATCCATTCGGTTGACAGTTCCATCATAAAACATTTCTAATGCAGTGGAAGAAAGAGGCTGAAATTACTAGTTTTTTGCCTGTAAAAATCAGCTTGATGCAGATAGCATCACATAAACCTCATTTTCAAATATGAGTCATGTGACAAACATTTGCACAACACTTGGTGATTCTAGCTCCTGCCTTGCCTGAGATTGTAATGTTAGTAAGCTTACTGGGCCAAATGACTAAGTTAACCTTCTTGTAACTTGACCAAAATTCATCGAACCAAAACCATTTGAACAAACTTGAGAGAGCTCATCTCTGGGACCATTTCTGTGAATATTGAATAATTTGGCTGAGCGATTTTGGCAGCGAATATTTTCAAAGGTTTTACAGCTTTTCTCCATAAAATTTAAGTTGATGCAGGTGTCCCCACAAAAAGGTCAATCATTTGATATGTGACTGATTTTTGCATAAAATTAGCAGATGCTAGCTCTTGCTGTTCCTGAGAAATTATGAGTTAATGTACTGATAAAGGATGACCCCCTTACAAAAATGGGGATGTAGGTGGTGCCAACAATACCTCAATTTCAAATATGAATCATGAGGCCAACATTTGCATAGAATTTGGTGATAAAAGCTCCAGCCATTTCTGAGATTGTATTTTCAGTATGCTTTTTTTGGTACTTGACTATGTTCAGCTTCCAGTAACTGCCAAAAATCACTGAACTAAACCCCTTCGAACATACTTGAGAAAGATTATTTCTTGAATTATTTCTGTGAAATATTGAACAATTTGGTTTGACAGTTTCGGAGAGGAAGATATTTTAATCCAAGTCAATGCAGGTAGCCAAAAAATAAGCTCAATCCGATATAGTTTGAAATATGACTGATTCTTCCATAAAATTTGGCCCTGCTAGCTGAGACGGTTTTTGAGGTAGCATGGATTAAGGTGCGGACAACAGCAGGTGCTGCGCCACTGCATAACCTCAAAGGTTTGTTAAAAAAGGCTGTGTATATTATATAACATATAAGATGGCTGGGAGGATAATCAGAACTAATTTATCATCAGCTGAATCAATATATCATTGGAGATTACATAAGGAAGTGAATGTTAGTATGTTGCCAAAAAGAACTTAAACTAGCACTTATTTATAAGCCGTTTGAGAATTTTACCTGTCCCTTGTCAGGCACTTTTTTTCAGAAATCAGTGCAGCCAGGTTATATTTTTTAACAGTCTTATATCAGGTTTTGGATAAAAACTTCATATCATCTGGGAATCGAAACAACATGATAATAACAGAATCTATTTGCTAAACAGAACAAGAGCCCAGCATTTGTGCATAATACGCCAGTTGTGTATCTGGTTACCTCTGACCTCATTAAATATGCTTGAATTTTGATGAGAAGGTAATTCAGGTAAGAACCTCTATTGGCAATTATGTATAATGAGTTTCATGAAAATCCATAGGATTTTTGGTCAGTCACCAAGGTGCCACCAAAGTGCAGTGACCTCAGACCTCATTAAATATGCATTGGTTTTGCTGGAAATCGAACTTAGGCGAGATATTTTATTGATTAACATTTCTGATGAGTTTTATCAATATCCTTCAAAAGTTATTGCAGCAACACCACAAAGTAGCCTAATGACCCATGACCTTATTAAATATGTGTGGATGTTGCCCGTAATCTAACTCAGGCCAGATAATCTGTTGGTAAGTACCGTAAAATCTCCACTTAAAACCGCGGTTTAATCAAGAAATTCAAAATCTTGAAATCGGGTTGATTTCCTGAAAGCACTGTGCGGTTTATACTAGAAGGGTTTCCTGAATATCTTCCTGACAGACATCGTTTTTGGGCCGGCGAGTGGGCGATAATATCGCAACTTTCGAAGGCCGTTCTAAGCAGCAGTCTCGCATGCATGGCAGCCGTGTGTAAATGTGTTATTTACGATTATTTGTTATTTATAGATTAAATATTGCTGATTAGTTTTCGTGTGATATATAACTTGTAATAAAATCTTGGTAATTGTCACCAAATAATACGTTTACAACAACCCTGCTGTAACACACAGCGGCCCACTTCGTTGGGCATGGTCAAGCAAAATTGAAATAAAAGCCTACTTTAAACCCATTTGCGGCATTATTTAGCAATAATTATTTGTTTCAAACGTAAAATGAATAAAAGGCTGACATCGTAAAGAGTCACACAATGGCAGACGATCGTTTTAAAATCAAGTTTGAGTGCCGCCATGTGCTGAAACGCCCTGGTATTCTGCCAAGAATATTTTGAACGGCTGTACGCTGTGGATGGTAAACAGAACAGCCACCTATTTCGTCCCATCGTGCCTTGCGCGAACACTGCCTTGACAAAATGGCTCCCCACACGGAAACTTTCTTCAGGAAAAAACTTGCTTACCCGGACTGGCCACTTTAATTTTACCTTAAAAACACTCGTTTTCAAGCGTCATGTTTCCTATACGTGCGTATCTCGACAAGGTAACTTCAGTTACTTTGATATTTAGTTAAGTAGACCAGCGATGTTTTCAAACGCACCAGCAAATTGTGATATGGAGCGATGTCAACGTACGATGTGACGATGATAATACCGAAGTAACCGGTATGAAAATGATTTGAATCTTCCAAGTAATTCCAGAAAATGGAATTTTCATCAAAAATTAAGATTTCAAAATATAACTTTTAGAATTAAAATATACAGTGACTTAAAATGCATCAGCAGAATATTTTTTTTTCCAAAATACAATGACAAATCGGTAGTAAACAAGAATACGGCACGGAATATAAAATCTGGATAAACAGGCAGAGGTTCATCGGCCCTTACGTCTTCCCAAACTTCATGCTTGAGTGACCCTGCAAAAAAAAGTGTTATGATGTGTTTAAATAATATGCCCAAGGAATTTTAATGTTGACAGGAATGGCCGAGTCGCAACCTACGCCTGTTCATTTCTAGATGATAGCTTGATTGTGTCTTTTGTCAAATCATTCCGTAGCAAAAATTGGTGCGGTTTTAAAGGGGGGTTCTTAGTATTTGAGCCTCTCGCGGTGTCTCACCTGGAATTTCGGCGAAGTCTGGGTGCGGTTTTAATCGGAAGTGCGGTTTTAAGTGGAGATTTTACGGTAATCATGGACAGATCGATGGACAGACAGACAGACAGTGGGTTTACCATAATACTCAGGTTATATGATCGCTGTTTAATAAAAAGCAATTCATAACAAAAGGAAATTTCATTTTTCATGAAAGAAATGTATAGGTGGCTGGAGCTCAAAATTGGAAAATGCCTACTTAAAACCAAAGTAAAATGTTTCGAGGTTGGGGGGGGGGGGGGGTGTTCAATATTGATGCACATATTGCTTGAGAAACCAACCTTTTTTAAACAGAACCACACAAAGGAGACATTCCTGCACAGCTGGATAACTTTAATCACCTTCCTATTGCCTGAAATTTTATGTGGTGAATATTTCTAAATATATCCACTATGTTTATACTTACAAGAATGTATTGGCATCTGGGGACAGAACATACGTGTTGCTCTCACACAAAGGGTAAATCAACAACGCTTTACCCCAGTACACAAGATGGCAGACCAGCTGACACACCTGAAGAAAACAGCAACCTCAGTTATAATAATGTTGACCTGAAGGGAGAAAAAAAACATCTTATTTTAAGACATCCATTTATCTTTGTTCAAACTCGATGGAAAGCAGGGGTGGGCAAATTCAAATGTGAATTCTCAAAAGCTTTATTATTATTCATATTCTCAATACTTTGGGCTTATTTTGGTATTGGTGGGACATAAAAAGGAATCTCAAATTTGAAAAATTTATTTAAGCATTATGAGGCATCCCTTATATTCATAAGGCAGCATGATTTGAATAAACAATGAGAAACATTCAAATAATGCATCCTAATGTTATGTTGCAGTAAAAGTTATATTTACATAAGAGGTTAGTAAAGTTTGGCTACCCACTACTTCTTGGCAACATTTATAATTCTTGACAGGTGATTCTACATATATTTGTGGAATATGACAGGTTGCACATCCAAGCAAAGTCTCATTAAATGCAAACTTTTACAAATTAAAAATCATCCTATTTGACACTATTTGTGGCTCTGCTGCTTGTCATATGTGACCGAGCTAGTTATAGCAGTGTGGCTCTGCTGCAACTCTAATGTAACAGAGAAATGTGCAAAACAACAGTGTTGCTCTGTTGCTACTCAGCTGAGCTGGTTGTAATAGAGGTACAGGCTACATATAGCTTCAGCGTGGCTCTGCTGTTACTCACACATGACAGAGCTAGTCACAATAGAGATACAGGCTACATATAGCTTCAGTGTGGCTCTGCTGTTACTCACACATGACAGAGCTAGTTACAAAAGAGGTACAGGCTACATATAGCTTCAGCGTGGCTCTGCTGTTACTCACACATGACAGAGTTAGTCACAATAGAGATACAGGCTACATATAGCTTCATTGTGGCTCTGCTGTTACTCACACATGACAGAGCTAGTCACAATAGAGATACAGGCTACATATAGCTTCAGCCAGGCTCTGCTGTTACTCACACATGACAGAGCTAGTTACAACAGAGGTACAGGCTACATATAGCTTCAGTGTGGCTCTGCTGTTACTCACACATGACAGAGCTAGTTACAACAGAGGTACAGGCTACATATAGCTTCAGTGTGGCTCTGCTGTTACTCACACATACAGGCTACATATAGCTTCATTGTGGCTCTGCTGTTACCTACACATGACAGAGCTAGTCACAATAGAGATACAGGCTACATATAGCTTCAGCCAGGCTCTGCTGTTACTCACACATGACAGAGCTAGTTACAACAGAGGTACAGGCTACATATAGCTTCAGTGTGGCTCTGCTGTTAATCACACATGACAGAGCTTGTCACAATAGACATACAGGCTACATATAGCTTCAGTGTGGCTCTGCTGTTACTCACACATGACAGAGCTAGTTACAAAAGAGGTACAGGCTACATTTAGCTTCAGTGTGGCTCTGCTGTTACTCACACATGACAGAGCTAGTCACAATAGAGATACAGGCTACATATAGCTTCAGCGTGGCTCTGCTGTTACTCACACATGACAGAGCTTGTCACAATAGAGATACAGGCTACATATAGCTTCAGTGTGGCTCTGCTGTTACTCACACATGACAGAGCTAGTTACAAAAGAGGTACAGGCTACATATAGCTTCAGCGTGGCTCTGCTGTTACTCACACATGACAGAGCTAGTCACAACAGAGGTACAGGCTACATATAGCTTCAGCCAGGCTCTGCTGTTACTCACACATGACAGAGCTAGTTACAACAGAGGTACAGGCTACATATAGCTTCAGTGTGGCTCTGCTGTTACTCACACATGACAGAGCTAGTGACAAAAGAGGTACAGGCTACATATAGCTTCAGCGTGGCTCTGCTGTTACTTACACATGACAGAGCTAGTTACAACAGAGGTACAGGCTACATATAGCTTCAGTGTGGCTCTGCTGTTACTCACACATGACAGAGCTAGTTACAAAAGAGGTACAGGCTACATATAGCTTCAGCGTGGCTCTGCTGTTACTAACACATGACAGAGCTAGTCACAATAGAGATACAGGCTACATATAGCTTCAGTGTGGCTCTGCTGTTACTCACACATGACAGAGCTAGTCACAATAGAGATACAGGCTACATATAGCTTCAGCGTGGCTCTGCTGTTACTCACACATGACAGGGCTAGTCACAATAGAGATACAGGCTACATATAGCTTCAGTGTGGCTCTGCTGTTACTCACACATGACAGAGCTAGTTACAACAGAGGTACAGGCAGCATATAGCATCAGTGTGGCTCTGCTGGTACTCACATGCGACAGAGCTAGATCAGCATCAGCAGCCAGGCTCTGCAGGTTTTTCAGGGAACTGGCCACTTTGATGAGGCGAGTGAGGGATGGGCTGGCATCCAGAGGCAATGACTTCAGCAGCTCACTCTGATCAACGAGAAGCAGCACACCATGATATGGTCTGAAAATATAAAAATGGTGTCATCTGTGAATGGAGCCAAGCCGTCCTGTGATCAATGATTAATGAACAAAAAATAAATAATTATAAAATAACTTAACAAATTGTGAGATATTTAATAAAATAAACAAAAGTTTTAAATTTTATTACATTTTTTTCAACTTTAGACAAGATATTGTAATATTATCTATTTCTTACTACTCCTATGTTTAGATTAGACAAACTTTGCTCTGTTCATTTATGATTCAATCAAATTATATTTTAATTAATACACAGACAGCTGTATTATCATGATTTTAAATTTGTCATAGAAGTCAGCTTTTTCTGTTACCTTATTCCTGACAGCATTTTCTGGATGGCTTCAGGCTGTATAACAAGATGAATATGCATAGCAAATTTCTTGATAATCCATGAATTAATTATTAATATTTCACTTTATTAACTTTTGTATGGAATTCTACCCAAAGTGGACCTGACAGAAAGTAAATTGAAACAATTAAAGCATCACTCCAGAAGAAAAGGGCTGGCTAATCAGCTTCAAATTTGCATGCTGATAAAGATTTATGTGTAACAGCCGTTTTCATACTTGACATACAATAAACATTGCTATACCTTGCTATCTAATTACATAACCTGCAACATAAGGAGTGTATGTATCCTGTTGCATGCATAGCAGCTTTAAAAACATTTCACACAGGAGTTATCCATATTACCCGGATCATTCTGGATCATTCATCTTATTGCCAGGCTGGTCAACTGTTGACAACTATATAAACTTTTATTTTACATAAATCTTACAACTATTTATAATAACTAATGCTAGGCGATTTCTTCATCGCTCAGATGATGGTGTTTGGTAGTCTATGGGGGCAGAGGAAACCAGGGGTCCCCAAGTAAACCATCAACCTTGGATGGCCAATTACAACCCATCCTCACAACCACACTGGGGATTGAGCCCAGGTAGCCAGCAGAGAGCCAAGCAATTTACCACTCAACTGAGCATTAAACGACTAATTGTTGCATGAAACTTCTGAACTAGATCATGGATGATGTATTTTAACATCTTTATTAATTGTGACACAGATGACACTTTTTAAAATTTTTACCAACATAATGACTTTGCCAATTATACATTATGGTACTGTAACAGGCTTGCATACCTTTACCCTTTGGCAGTCAGCGGGCTCTGTGTACATTTTATGAGGCAGACAGAAGCTGATGGGAACCCAGTTGTTTATATACACACTGATGTGGCCTACCTCCCTCAGGCTGCAATCAACACAATACAGTATAGAATAGCTTAAGTATAGGTATTAAAGACCTGTAAATAAGATTTTTCACAATTATTCGTAATAATGTATTCTGATAGCAAACTCATATTCAGCAGGTATAACAACAGTTAGTGTGCAGTTACAAGAAAGTTGTGGGAATAGTTGTTACTTGAGGATGCACTGTGTAATACAGATGCACCTGATTGTCATTCCATGGTGTGCAGCATTATATTATATAAATAATAATTACACTTCAGATATATACTATTAGACAAGACCCTTTGCATATAGCTAATGTGAGTGTACTTGTGCAGAAAGGCTATTTGTATTGAATAAATTCAATTTCACTGTTGTCATTGTTCATGGTAATGTAAATTCATAGAAAATGTCTATTTATCATAATAAAAGCAAGTTTGAAGAAATAAATTAATTTTCCATCCATACTGACTCGTCTTTGCAACATGGAGAGTTTTATGCTTCCTTCTAATGTGGTCCTGTGACTCAAAAATGACTTGTATGTGTACTAATAGAGGCAGCATCAATGTATCAAAGACATACTGGACAACCTAACTTAAGCTGACTTAATGGCTTTATAAGGTGTGCTGTATATATGTGTATATACATGATAATGTAGCCATGGTGGTCCATGTATTGTATATATATATATCAGAATAGGACAGAGATAGACTGAAATGTTTGGACTGCTCTAAAACGGAATCAAACTAGGACCTTACTATTTCACATAAGATGCTCTTCCTCTGGGCTATCAATTCTCATAAAATACCTCTGTGTATCTTTATACTCATATTGGAATAACTCAGACTTTAGGACACATATTACTACAGCAGTAGCTGATGTGTGTGTGTGGGGGGGGGGGAGACAACATAAGCAGATACCTGGATTCTGAGACATTTTGGGGATATCCCCCAGGTGTCCCCTCATGACAGCTGTTGCTGTATTGAGATGAATGACTTTACCTTTCCCAGATGTTTTTCAGACACTTGGCCAGCTCACTCTTAGACATCATGGCTTTGTAAGGAGATTCATAAGAATCTGTAAATAGATTCATGCAAACATGGTAAAATATAAAAAAAGTAAATATTCCTAACTTCTGTTATTATTACCCACTTAAGAACTATGGTAAATCTAAGGTTCAACCAAGAGAAAAATACTATTTACTCATTTTTATTGGTTTAATTGGAATTTCTATGATAAAAATAATTAAATTCTATCAAAATTAATAGAGGATGTACAGTACATAAAATATTCCTCTATGTACCAAGTACAGGACATCTGAATTTAAATCATATTTTAGAAGTCACAAAAGAATTCCTGTGATAATATGAATATGAAATAGTGAAGCCAGACTGGTATAACTATAACAAAATAAAAAAAATTATAAGTTACATTTAGTGTAGTGTATGATATGGTTTCCCAAACTTGTCACAAACATTATGAAGTGAAACTGAAACTAGTATGATGTGCACATGGATGTCTGAATTGTGTGTATAATGAAAAAACAAATTTTGTTACGTTTTGATATATACATTTTAGTCTTGTATAAATCTGATGAGGGAAATTCCAATTTTCTTGAGATATTTAAGATAGTTAACAGAAAACTGTACAGCAAATATAAAATATAAAACACAAAATCAACAGATGCTAAAAATTTAACACCCTCCCCTGACCTTCTGGGAGGTTGGCAACATCGTCCTGAACTGCCAGCATAACATTTTTCTGTTGACTGAAGTAGCCACAGCGCTTCTCTTCATGTTTAAGAGCTGTTGCTAGTTGACGGGCAAGTTCTTGGTAGCAGCACACAAGCATATGCTCACATGTAGCCTAAGACAGACAGAAGAGACATTTTTATTCATTTTTATCTGGTCCACATGTTAAACAATTTTATTTGTAATACTAATTCAGTAGAACCTGGAGTCATCTAAGTGACACAATTGTTGCTGGCAAAAAACTCAATTGACTTAAGTATTCATCTGACTTTTTTTAACTCCAATTGGTTTGAAAACAAAAATTAGTAATCACATGTAAGGGGTACAAAATGTATCATCCTGATAAATGAGATCACTACCAACATGGTGCAATTAAACAGATGGCTATTACAGATACTTAATGTATACATATCTAAAACCAAGAAAAAAAAAGAAAATATATGCTGTGACTAAAATAATTTGTTATAATTTCTGTGGACTTGTTGGTATCCTCTTAAATGGGTTTACCATTTTAAACTTACCCTTAAGGCAAACACAACATTGAATGATATGGTGCTAGGCACATCACGTTTTTGCCCCTGTTGACTAGGTTTGACCTGCTGCAGCAACATGGGATAGCCAACAAACATGACATCGCCGATTGTCACCTGGAACTTGTGTCCACAGAGATCAGATTTAGCTGCCACAGTGTGAGCAAGAATATCATCCGCAAATCTAAAGGTAAGAAAATACAATTGAATTATTAGCTTGAAGCAGAAATATTAAGCAGAAGCAGATCCAGGGGAGGGATCTCTCCTTTTCCATAAATCCTGGATCCACCCCTGTTTAGTATATGAATTAGGCCAAAAAATATACAGTTTGGTTTCTCAGGCACCACATGCATCAATTCCCCCCCCCCCCCCATGTTTTTTTTATTAGAAATTTATCTTTAATGAGCTCCAGCTGCAGGGATATGTCTTTCAAGGGGATAAAATAAAATAATAAAATTTCAATGAGGTTTTGTTATGATGTGCTTTTACCTGTTAGCAAAACAATAAAAAGGTAAAAATATCTCAGATTTCTGAAAGTACATGCCTGAAAACCAAACCTTTTTTTGCCTTAATTTTTTTTTTTACATTTGTGAAGACTTAATTCAAGAAAACATTGAATGAGCTAAACATGAGGAAGCCCAAAGTCTTTTTATATCTAATAAATGTCATGACATGGGCAGATTCTTCAAGATCTGTTACAAAACAGCATCACAGCATTTTGATATACCCCCTAGTACAGGTCTATACAGAAATTTCTTAAAATATGAGCAAACCAAAATTTTTAAACTACTAACTAACAATAACTCACTGTATACCAGTTTAGTTATATTAACCCATCAATTAGATAAAACATTTATGAATCCACTGTAAATAAAACTATATATATATATATATATATATATATATATACACATTTCCCATAAAATTTAAATACAATACTGGCAAACTGGTTTTTACAGCTCACAATTATAAAGCTATAAAGTCAAACTCACAGGATTTCCTGGAACACAAAAAGATATTTTGACTGTAGGCAGAGTTAATTTATATAAGCAACTATAGCACTCTGTCAATTTATGTTAGCTGTAAACAGTTATATACCCCTTTCACACACAAAAAGGTTTCAAAACAGGTAAGGCAATATCAATTGATCCAATTGGTTACAATCCAATGTTCATACAAGGCCTAGATGAATTGAGGGGTTGTGATGGAGAGCTTTTCTTTGGGGGAAACACCTTAAAACGAACAATTCAGTCATTGCTATGTGCAATAGCACCTGGGTACTCATAAACTAGGTCAAAACCTTCCTACAGCATTTACATGGCACAAGTGTTGAGCCCATAATTCAATTCGCATTGGATATTGTATGAAACCACCTCCTGGGCTCAAAACGGTTTGGCAAAACAGATTAAAAACTCTTTGGATCACCTTGAGAATACTCAATTCACATTCAAAACATTTTGATACCGTTTTTCATTTGCCATGTGAAAGGGGTAAAGGTTCAACACAGGCTTTATTCAAATGTAAAAAGTTGATAAAATGTCAGGTGTTAGTACACCAACTTACCCCACCAATACACCATTAGATATACTTGAAACGGGTTCATGTCTGAAACAGTTTACCATGAGTAAAATTAATATAAGCATGCCACATGGTAATAAACAACACAGGTTAGCAATGACAGTATTTATAGCGTGTTCCACCAAGGGGTGCCCACTGAAAACCATTATGATTTTCTCTGGTGATTATACTCTAAAACATAAATTATCCCAGAATTCGATACTAAAAGTTATGGAGGTCTAAAGGTGAAAAATGGCTTGATGAAAATACCATTTACTGGTATATTTTACAACTTTCTGGATCAGTGGCAGGTGTAAAATGACATGACATCTCTAATGGGTGGTTTAATTTATAAAGTATGTATAACACCCAACAACCAATTACGCTGCTCATGCAGCAGGCAGACACTCCAGTCATTCCAGATCTCCTTTGTTTTAACCACTGCTGTGTTAAGCAAGTTTTTTGGCTTAACATTAGAGCCAAGAATCAGACTAATAAGAGCAAGGAATTGCAGATTTAAAACTTGGGAGTTGGATGCACAATGTGATACCCTACTCTCATTGGTGTGATTTCAGTTGTTTGCCCTGTGTGCCCACTGGTGGAAGGATTCAGAGATCCTTGCTGTACACAGCAGCATATAAACACAGAGGATCTGGACAGACTGCAGTGTACAACCTTGTGTGGAGTGTAACAACCAATCGCCTGCAGATGTCAAATCATACTTTTCTGCATGTGACGGACGACCTTGACCACCATAAGTGCGATACAATGCTGTGTTCGCTTCCTCCGGGATTTAATGTAATCAGCAGATGTCAAGTAGTGCAAATGACTTGCAAACATTTTGGTACCCACCAAAAGGCCCGTTGACCCGTTGTCTAGATTGTCAGAGTAACCAAACAGAAACTGATGTATTAAATGTCTCCTATCATATTTGTTCAATTTTATTTGTCATCAAGAACTATTTTGTACACTAGTAAAATACTGGTTTCATTATTTGCTCCCGGAAGCTGTCTTTGCCGTGGATAATGGTCACCAAGTGGGACAATGGTGAATACCACAGGGACCATTTGTCCAATGGCATTTTCTACTTGTCAACTGGTATTTACCATATTACCCAGAGGTAAGGAATGCAGCATAAGCATTGCCAAATTTTACTTGGCATACCATGGTGGAACACACTATAGTTGTAACCAGACTCCCACACCTAATGAAATGACTGAACTGATTCAATACTGTCAATAAGCATGGGAGTTCCAGTTAGACATATAACATCTGAATGTATATCCTGCTACTAGTGCTAGATATGCCCTGATGGTGAAATACTACACTGTTTATAACTACCAGTAGAGTGCATGGCATGGCCTTGACCTTGTGTGACCATGACCTTATGGCCACCCTGTGACCTTTTCTGACCCCAAAGAATATCAGGCCATGGTGGCTTACTAAAGTAACTCTTTGATTCCATCACATATCTGATACTGATAATCCCTTGCCTAAGAAAAACAGATGAAAATTCTTTATTTTTTTTACAGAATTACCTACACTATCTTTATTAAACCCACATTTCAATATTTGTTAATGTTTCTGTTTTATTTTTCTAAACACATGATCTCTTAAACTTAGATCTGTTTACGGTGTACATTATAAAAAATATTATTGAATTTCAAATAATGTTGTTGTGGGAGAGGATATTTTGATTAAATGTAGATGATGATATGACATTTATAGAGATAAGACCCTTCTGGAGGGTCTTTAATAATGAAATAGTACCTCGCATCTTGAAAGTAATTTTTTTCACAATTAAACAAGGTCAATTATAAACCTGGTTTTGCTTTGTTTTTCCATTAAATTAAAAACAATGTTTTTCATAAAGTAAGCATATAATAATTAACCTAAATAGTCTAATTGCATATTTTGAGGCAAATGACTCATTTCCAGACAACCAAGGCCTAGAGCAGATCCAGCTTTGGTACACTATATTGAAATCATTTTTTAAATTTTTTTTTACAATTATTCCAGTATCTACTTAATGTACAGTAAAAAACCTAGAAATTTCATCTAACCAACAGGACCTGGAAAAAATGGTAACATTTTCGAGGTGGTCACCTAAGCCAGGTGTTATATAAGAGCAAAACAGATTTAACAAGAGCACAGCAAAAGTGCATAATACGCCTGTTGTGATGCCTAGTGATCTCTGACCTCATTTAATATGCATGAATTTTGATGAGAAGGTAATTCAGGTGAGAAACTTAATTGGTAAACATGTATAACGAGTTTCATGAAAATCCATAGGATTTTTGGTAAGTCACCAAGATGCTTCCAAAGTGTGTTGACCTATTACCTCATTAAATATGCATAGATTTTGCTGAAAATCTAACTTTGTAGCCTAGTGACCCATGACCCTATTAAATATGCGTGGATGTTGCCCATAATCGAACTTAGGTGAGATGCTGGTAATCTGTTGGTAAGTAGTTCAGGTGAGTTTCGTGAAAAAAGTTATCACAGCAACACTATAAAAGTTAATGGATGGATGGTGGGTATACCATAAAACTCCTATCATATGACCAGCGTATTAAACTGTAAACAAGTTGTTGTTATTTTGAGGTGGTTCCTAAAAGGAGGAGGTTGTTAAGGGGGGTAACTGTAAATTTTTACATATTCACACTGTGAAAATTAGTCAAACCCAAGTTTTTGAGTTCCCCATACACTTACACGCAGTACTTAGATCTATGCAGCAGGGGATCAAGGTTACACAGATCAACCCTCATTTGATATCTGTACATGCAGAACATCCCCACCCAACCTAAAGCATATCAGATAACAGCATTTTTAACAAATCAGGGATTCTGGGAACCCATTTAAATGGAAAATCTTTAAAACTGTAATACAAAAATTCAGAGCAGTAATCAATTAAATCCATTTTCACTCTTTCCCTATAATTATATAAATAAACCAATAAAACAATACTGTCTGAAAGACCACCTGTCTTATAAGACCACATGTCTATTAAGACCACCTGTCTTATAAGACCACCTGTCTATTAAGACCACCTGTCTTATAAGACCACATGTCTATTAAGACCACCTGTCTTATAAGACCACATGTCTATAAAGACCACCTGTCTTATAAGACCACCTGTCTATTAAGACCACCTGTCTTATAAGACCTGTCTATTAAGACCACCCTTTGGAGAAATGAAACAATTCACATTGGTTCTAACTGACCTGTATAATAAACCCACATCTAATTTAAGACCACTTTTGGTCAGTCCCATGGGTGGTCTAATAACACAGGTTTAACTGTATTCATTCATTGGTAGATACACATATACATGAAAATTTTTAACCATAATAATATTCATTAGGTAACTTGGTTTAGTAACTAACACCAAAAGCTGTCTGTGTTATTAAGGATATACAAAACACTGTTGACTGACCTGTTGGCTTGGAAGTCCTCAGCACCAGAAATTATGTAAGGGTTGTTGAAGTTTCCTGCATAACAAGCAATTAACTTAAAACAAACTCAATGAAAATATTCCTATTAAATGACTGAGTCATAAATGAGTCATTAACATCTGGTACAGCAGATACCATGACATTGCCAGACTTCTGTATGCTGAATATGCCAGCAGATATGTTGGCAAATAAATTGTAAATCTGATCCTGTGCCGGTCAGTAAAAATTAATAAAGTGCACTAAGCTTGAAAAAAAAGTGTTGGTTCTCATCCACTTTTTTTTTAATAAAATAGTGCATGAATTGGATTTTTGTTTTACCATGTTTTCCAATTTTTTTCTATTAAAGTTCTCATGATCAGGGGACATCATGATAATAACAGAATTGTTTTGCTATTTAAACACATAAAAGAACATCATAAAAAATTCAATCATTTTTTTTTTCTTGAAAGAATTGAGAGAGGGGTGGCTAAGAAACAAACCAATTCTGAAATTAATGATCAGGTTTAGGGACTGATGAGATTGAGATTGTTAATAAAATACCAATATTTATCAGTCTTTATCAGCTGAGCCACTGAGCTAAAAAAAAACTCAGCCAGTTAATATACTGATTTACCACATCAGCCTTACCTACAACTAAATAAACTTCACATTAGATTGGACCAGATCTCACACTTTATAATATGCCTTAGAAATACTGTTTCACTACCCCTGTCCACCTGTTTTTAGTTTGATACCTGTACCTATGTCAGGTGGTGAGTTAATATGTTTTCCCTTGCTTGGTTAGTCATTTGTTTTGTCTGTTGGTGTATCTCCTTGTAACATGTTATGAATAGATGTGATGCAATTTTGAGAAGGATTAGGGTGACAGTGGTCTCCAGGAAAAAAAAATCCATTACATTATGGAGGTAATTTAGAACACCACAAATATTTTTTAATTTATAGAATTGTTTACCACTGTGATATGTATATGGCAATATCTTTATCCTGCTCGGGCCAATCACTGGTACTGAAGCCACCTTTGTTCCAGAGCTAACCTGTGATGAAATTGGAAAACCATGACACACATGTGTAATATGTGCACTTTTATTAAAGGTCTGATAAGGATTCTGTGGTCTCTGACAACTATCTAGTTTCTGGTTTACTGGTAAAACAGTAAGAAAGCGAAATCATCCAGTGGATGCAAATTAATGCATAATTTTAATTATAACAGACCTTTTCCACTGTGTGTGTTTGAGCAGGGTTCAGGTCAACTGACCTTCACATGTAAACAGACAGGCGAAATGATGATATCAAGTACTTAGGTGTCTAATATTAATCAAAAGGAGGTAGAATGCAACTATATTATACAGAGGTGTACTTGTGCATCAAAAAATTGATGCATTGAATTGAGAGCCCTCAATTAAATTGTAACTGATCATTAACCTCTGAATCTATTCATTTTGTTCATAATTTTTTTGCATGTACCATCCCAAAGTCATCTGTATGCTGTCAAATTTAACAGAGCAGTCCATGGTGTTGAAGCTTTTTTATCCCATGTGTGAACATGGCTTAGATAAAATACATTGAAATCCTGTCTTAATATCATGATACATGCATTAAAATAACATGTCAATGTCACAATGGAGTGGGAAGGAAGTGGAAGCTAATTATTCATGGAGTAGAATTATACAGGAGCGTCTGGTAAAGTGCAATTCCTTAAACAGTCATAAAAATGAAACACATATAAAAGGTAATGAGAAGGTCTACAAAAGTTAGTTCTCTTCAGAGAGAGAGAGAGAGAGAGAGAGAGAGAGGGAGAGAAGGAATGAGGGAGGGATGAGTTCATACGTCTGCCTGTGTTTTCCTGTATTCCGTCCGGTTCATAGGGATATCGGAACAGCAGCCTGTCTCCCCTGCTCCCTGAAGAACCGAGGATCAGTCCGAGTGGGTCGTACTCGTCTGTCATGTCACCTGTTTGCTGTTTTACATCTTCAAATCTGCTCCTATTTCGAGGTACTACACGAAAACTCCCATGACCATCACATCAGATTAAATGACGGCCCTGAGCCAGTCATACATATTCATGAGTGGCAGCATAACGATAGCTACCGTAAAGATTCCAAAGCGTTAATAATTGATACTGACAATCCTTTAGGCGCTATGTGCAGTAAAGTTTGTTATTATTTAAGCTGAAAATGTAAAATAAAAAGGATTTGTCACCCCTTGTCGTCACATATGTGTTTTTAAATATCTTGTAAGAGAGGAATCGTGTGGGAAATAAATTAAAGCGCCCTCTATAGCAAACCAGAAATAGCTGATATTCAACGCAGACGACACTCAACAATTAATGATAAAATGAAATTTTTATTTTGATTGTTCATTCTATATAACCAAATATATATTAAAATAGCATTCTGTGAGAAAGAATATATTGTAAGCTTCTTGTAATTAATATTATTACACGCTATGCTTAACATAGAGGGCGCTATCAGCGGGCGCACTTGCAGGCGAACTCATGATTACAACATGTTTGCGCCAAGAATCCAATATCAGATTATCTAAATACGTTTCCAAAGCGATTTTATTGATTCATAAAGATAACAAAACAGGCTTTCAAATTAGCAGATTAACAGTTAAACATTTTTCCTAGGATACTTGCTAAGGTTTGTTCGTTAAATTTTGTTTACATAATATATTAATAACATGATTATATTTAACATTACACTAACATGTCCTCTACCAAAAGAACACAAAAAAATCAAAATAATATATTATGATATAATATATATTAATTAAATAATTATTTATTGATACACTTATATTGAAATTCATGTTATTGTTTTACTGAAGAAAGGAAACGTTTTAATACTGAGGGAAGGATATGTTTTAAAAGTTATATTGAACACACACAGATATTCAACTGGACATCTTTTAATCAACATATGTGATACTAGTACATGATATGTACATGAAGTGCCAATTGCAAGTTCTGAATTTAAAAGACTGAAAAGAATCAATGAATATATTAGAATAATCGTGATTCTCTTTAAATAAGTAATCGGAAAACACACACAAAAAATTCACAAGTACAGTAACACCGAACTATAATTCACGACTTTAGTGAGTACAATGTCTTCATACTTCATTCAGCGGCGAATGTTCGCTCCGCCTATGTCAGCAATACTTTAAAACACAGAGTTCTTGTTTTCCTAAAATGAGAATGTCTTCTTTCTATAGGGAGACACTTTTGTCTTACAAGGTTATCGAGAAGACACTTTTAACTTTGTTGTGTGGGATTTCGTGCCGCCGAATAGCCCATCCATACATTTTCATACATTTACCCACCCTTCCACTCATAATGAAGCTGTTCCAGTAAGGCAGTGTTGGACGGCCGGGACTAATTGTCTCAACTGTAAAACTTTAAAAAACAAAATATGTTAAATTTCAAGAAACACCTGTTCACATTTCACATGCATATATATTACAAAATATTACGTATTCCGTGAAGTTTTTACCACAAAACACCCACGTGAAAAAATTCTTGTCGAACATATTTGAACGCACTGCATCACCCTCTTCACTACATTTATACCTGTGCCGCTGGTATATTTTGAATTTCTGCCCCGGTGCATTGTGGGCGCCAACATCTGACACCCACAAACCCTAACCGGCGGTGCGCAGTGTGCCATTTACCATGCAACGGTATTGGGAAAAGTCCGCCAATCGAAAGACAATGTATATTGAGCCAACAAAAACACCATCAAGATCACTCCTAATTCTTCCTTTTATAACAGATTTACCTCCATAATGCCATGGTTCACTATAAGAGATATTATTCATTATGGAAGAATGCACAGCATGCCTAAGGCTGAACGGATGTGATTGGATTCACCTCCGCGACGTTAAACATTCGCGAATTTCACTTCTTCAGCATTTCGTGAGGGTTTCGTTTTCGAGATTTACCGTATAGTAACTTTCATAATGTACATATCCCTTATTCTATTAATTATACCTCATATGCACCTTATAATTAAGATACCTATATGTCTTAACAATTGCACGAAGAACTATGAAAACATTGAGCAGCTTGAAATTCATAATATACAACAGTGTCGGATATATATAAGAATTGATATAATTTAAATTATCAATCAAAATTTGAATTTCGGTTAACATAAAATGTATGCTAACAATGACGCTACCAGCACAATATACGTGAGATGAGGCTATAAAATAAATTTCTGTGCAGATGTGGCGCCTTACTCATGAAGGTTTTATTATTTCACGAATACCGCCCACTTGAAACCCTCGCGAACAAAACGCCTACCACAGTATATGTTAAGACCATGTGATAGAGTGCCTTTCTGACTTCAACTTTATTTACTCAGTTCACCGGGATTATTGTAATACCGTGTTATATCGTGAGAAAATGTGCGAAGTATAATCGCATAAAGGCTACGTTTAAATATTCATAACTGAAAGGTAATATGTGAAACCGAATATGTGAAACAAATTAAACCACCGAAGCAGTGGGAAAACCAAAATAGCAAGCCTGTAGCCCTAGTTGTTGGTTGAACATTGCGTCTTTATAATCCCCGTTTTCCCAGTATGAGGTAACATAAACTTTTCAGGAACCTGTCTCAGAAAAAGATGGTAAAAAATCTATCACGCAGTAAGGCACAATAGACATATAAGGAATCAGTATACTTTATAAAAGACCATAACAGTACGATGAAATACTTGCAAACTTGCTCTCGAACATGACCGGTTGTTGAAGAAAACAGAGAAATAAGCGACAACTGAAATTAAATAACAGTAGCCTATAATAAAACGAAGAAATACATGACACGTGACACTAACCTATAACAACAAACCACGAAACTCGAAATGACAGATAATAAAATTCCACTGCGAAAAGCGGTGACACGCTACACTCGAAATGAAAGATTTTAACAGATCACCGCGGAAAGCGTGATATGATATACTCAAAATGAAATGTTATAAAAGCACACTCGAAAAAGAAATTTTATGTCGACACACCAGGAAAAGCCTACCATGTGACACTCGAAATGAAAGATTTTAACAGATCACCGCGCAAAGCTAGACCCGTGACACTCGAAATGAGATGTTTCAACAGAATACCGCAAAATACGTGACACTCGAAAAGATAGGTTTTGCCGAAATATCGGGAAAAGCCTGCATGTGACACTCGAAATTAATGATGTTAACGGACCACCGTGAAAATCTTGACACGTGACACTCAAAATGAGATGTTTTTACAGAATAACGCGAAACACCTGACACTCGACAAAGAACGTTTATGTCGAAATACTGGGGTAAACCTGTTATGTGACACTCGAAATGAAAGATTTTAACAGACCATCGTGAAAAATCTTGACACGTGACACTCAAAATGAGATGTTATTACAGAATACCACGAAATACGTTACCCTCGAAAAGATAGGTACGTCAAATACAGGGCAAAACCTGTCATATGACACTCGAAATGAAAGATTTAACAGACCACCGTAAAAATCTTGACACGTGACACTCAAAATGAGATTATACAACAGAATACCGCGAAATACGTGACACTCGAAAAGAAAGGTTTTGCCGAAATACCGGGAAAAGCCTGTCATGTGTCACTCGAAATGAGATGTAATAACAGAATACCGCGAAATACATGACACTCGAAAAGATAGGTTTTGCCGAAATACCGGGAAAGGCCTGTCATTTGACACGCGAAATGAAAGATGTTAACAGACCACCGCAAAAACCGTCACATGTGATACACGGATTGTGAAAAGGAAGGAACGGTACGAAACGGCTAAAAAAACGAATTGTTTAAATGAAAAAATTAGAAGTTCACACAGATCCCTAAAGTGTGAATCATTGGATTATTTGATTATCTGGCTGACTGGCGTAATGTGTTAACTGTGTAACATAAACGGTACTAAACCTTGAAACTTTTGTTTGAATTCCTTGCGCTCTTCATGTTGCTGATAAAATTATCAATATCCACGATGAAAAACAATAATGACGTCGCTGGCTCAATTTCAGACTCCCAGGTATTTTGTAACTTAATATATGTATCTTGATCATGAGTACACTCAGATAATTAAAAAGAAATAAATGCCTTTTATGACTAAACTAATCTCTCTCAAACTTTGCCTTTAATTCCTCACTTCAAGTTTCGATCCCTATGATATATGTAATAAAAATGTGACTAAGGAAAACTCTCTACCGCCTAACGTTTAGACTGTAATGTCCAAATTTGATTAGCTCTTGTTCTGGCTGCCGTAAGTGACCAGTCAATCAAAGAACCGTGTGGATAACTGTCACATTGGGCAGAATCGGACTCTCAAGATAACGACTCTGCTGGTTAGGGTTTGTAGGCTTCTAAATATGCAGCCCACAATGCACCGGGGCTTCTGCATATACAGATGGCGTAGTATAAATAGTGAAGAGGGTATTGAGTCCGTTAAGTACGTTGAATAAGAATTTGCTCAAGTCAAATTACATAAACATGGGTTTTCTTGTGGCAAGGACTTAGTGGAATAAGTAATATTATGTAAGCATGCGCATGTGAAATGTAAACAAAAGGTGTTTCCTTGTTATGTACCCAATTTTGATTGTAAAGTTTGACAGCTGAGAAAAGTAGCCCGGCAGTCCCACAGTGCCCAAACAGGAAGAGGTGCATTGTGGTTAGAAACGACCTCTGGCGGAAGGATGGAAAATTGTAAACACCATCAGTATTAAATTTGCATGAATACGGAATGGGCCTATATACCAAATAATTTGTATCTGACTCGTAAAGTCACTAAAAGCTTTAGAAAAACACTTTTATGTAAGCAATATCTATCAACCTAACAGATTAAAAAAACAATAATTGTATACAAGATCTAAAGTGCATAGACGTTTGCATAAAACAGGACGAAATTAATGTGAGCAAAAGTAACAAACTTCCGTGCATAATCTATATATCAATATCTCTAACATGTAAATAGCTTATATATCACAAATTGGTTTCGTAAGTTAGTTTCGTAAATTTATCATTTACTGTTCAACAGTCTCAGAAAAAATAGAAAACTCTAGTTGTAGGAATAATTTTTAGGTGAGGGCACTGTGGCATTAGCGCGATGATTTTGAATCAATGGAATTGTCTTAGAAATCTTTGGTAAAATCTGTTTCCTGGGTGCTGAGTAGGAGCACAGACTCTCATCACTGGAACTCGATAGAGAATCAATGACAGCGGGAAGATACGTAGATGACACGGGACAGTCCTGAGCCACCAGGTTTGATTTGTTGCTTTTGCTCAGCAGATGGCGCCTCAGGTCGACCTGTCGTGGGTCGCTGGTTTTCTTTCCTGCAAGAGACAAATAATTAACCATGCAGTGATAGTTCACGTGATCAAAACGCATCTTATTTGTATAACTTTTGACTAGGGGAGCCATGGTCCCAAGCGTCATACATAGGGACTGGTGCATGGCGAACCAAAGTCCGCAACGCACATCAAACCACAGGCGCTTTTGAATTGCTATTAGTGTAGATTTCGGTTAAATTAGTTACTTTTCTGAGTCATTTACTTATAACTATTACTTATCTGACAGTTTCCTTGCGTTTTTCACAATATATGGTCCATCTCTTTATTATTTACTTAATATTTGAGATAGGCAGGCAAGAAGCCCCCGTTGTTAGACCCGACAGCCATGGCACATCGGTTTCAGGCTAAATTTGAAGTACATGCATGATTGGCTGAACAATTGTTACGTCAGCGGTGTCACCATCTGAAGACTCCAGTAGTAGACATATCAGCCAATCAGAAAGCGGGTCCTCGGTTGCTATGCCATGGCTGTCGGGTCTAACAACGGGGGCTTCTTGCCTTCCTATCTCAAATATGAAGTAAATAATAAAGAGATGGGCCATATATTGCGCTAGACGCTAGGAAAATGTCAGATAAGTAATAGTTAAAATTTTTATAATAGTTATAATAAACTTTGCCGAAATCTACAGTAATAGCAATTCAAGCGCCTGTGATCAAACATAACCGTATACCATATCGTATAAAGTTCTGAATAAATCTATCTAAAATGAGCTAATTTAACGAATGCGTTCAATAATGGCTGATTCATATTCATATTTGGTCTTATACATACAGTTATAAGTATCTTATTTATATACCAACGGCTACACATTTGCAACAGGAAGTTTTATATCAGTTATTGTGTATCTTGGTCCCACATTGCCCACAGCCGCCCTGACAATGGCAGTGAAAATGTATTTGTAGCGACTTGGCTTTGACTATTATTGTATTACATAATGATCTACACATACCTAACTTTACGGTATTAACTTTTCAAACCTGAATTGTGTCTGAAAAAAAAAATACCCGTGATTTTATGGGGTATGCCCTTTCTAAAGATACAAACTGTACAGTGTTTATGATCCCACTCAAGTGCATAGGTGGGTTGGTGACTAAAATGTGCTATCAGATTTGTCTATTTTAGTTATCCTTAGTGGCCACCTGGTGCAACCCCATGCAAGTGCCGAAATCTATATCCATGTATATAAAAGAAAGCGCCACCCTACAGGCGAAGATCCTACTTTTATTTATATAAAATAAATAAATAAATAAATGTGTAATTACCTTTACTCTTTCTTGGAGTGCTGCTGACGATACCACGTGACTCACTCAATGGGGTCGTAGAACGCGGGACGGAGGGCGTCACGGCGGGCTGGCGATAGGCTGGACTCATCTCTTGTTCGATGATACGAAAAATCTGGTAAAGATCTCTGGCTGGTTGGAAAGCAGCTCGCTTCTTTCTCCGAATTTCCGTGACTGGCTGAGAAACAAGGTCAGCCTCGTCAGCACTGGAGCTGATATTACCCTCAGTGCTAGAAGTCAAAGATGGCGTCCGACGTGTCAGGAGAGGAGAAAAAGCGCCACCTCGCGGCGATCCGATGTGGATATGATCGAACGACTGGTCGCTGTAGTATGAAACTTCAGATCCGTAACTTGAATCTTCGTCCGATTCGACCGGCGTGTAAATTCGTTGCTGGCTAGCTCTGTTTTCTCTGAATTTTATCTTTTGTGCCACGGCTTGCTCGAGAATAGGAGGAAATTGAGATTTGCTGTTTTGGAGAATACCAGGCCTTGTCTTTATGGCCCAGCGGTCCGGTGCAACAGACCCTGCTGTGGCGTTCCCTTGTTGTATTAAAATACTTGCACATACATCATAACCCAGCTGGGTGGCCAAAGTAAGCGGAGTTATACCACCGTTGTTCGGTACATCAACGCTCAAGTCGTATCTGCGCAGAACTTCGACCATAGTCTTGACTGCGCCAGCACTGCCAGAAGAGACTGCATACAGAAGGGGAGTGCTGCCTTGACTGTCTGGTTTGTTCGGATCGAAGTCTACGTCAGCATGTTGCAGCAGCTGGGTCACCTCCCTGTCCCGCCCGTACATACAAGCCCAGGACACAGCTGTGCGTCCTACGATATCGGCGTGACTTACCCGGGCGCCGTGACGCAGAAGAATCCGGATTATCTTCTCTCGGCTGCGCGTCCTCTCCACAAAGATTGCTCGAATCAGCGCGGTTTGTCCGCAGTCGTCTTCTCGTTCAATATCCACTCCTGAATCTAAAAGCAGGCGCACCTGGCGCACTCTACCGGCAGAAACGGCCTTCAGGAGCACACCGCCGCTGGTATCTTCTACCAACGCGCCCATGTTGATGAAATTTTCAATTTTCGTCGGCATATGTAATATAATTCTCACCACTATAAATATATTATAGAATCTCAGTCTATGTTAAACAGTGTTTAAGTCTATTAAAGAATTAAAATAGATTGGTCCCTTTACTCATTAACCTTTGGCGAAGAGTAAATCTGCATTCCCGTCTTTATGTCCGATTGAAATAAGTTCCTGGTTCCACGATCCGTATTTCAGACAGTATATATTAAGCAAATATGTCTAAAGAAAGAAGAAAATAGACTGGTACCTGTACACTTTGACTTGTATTGATGAGTTTTTCTGCATCGCTGTCGTTTGGTTTAAGTGATGAACGTTTAGAATCCTCGGTTTATATTTCCAACAGTATAAGTCTATAAAAGGAAGAAAATAGACCGGTACCTTTTCTGTTTGACTTTGAGGGATGCGTAAATCGGTATTTCTGTCGTTTGGTACGATGTTTCAGTTTTATGATCCTGTTTCCCGGAGTATTGTAAATGTCCATATGACGTAGCAGAAATGTGTTTCTCTCAAGTTCAACAAATATTCTGGTTGTCAAGCACGCGCAGCACCAGTTACATGGCATATTCTCTAAAGTGTGACAAACTGCCGCCACTGACTCGCGCATGCGCATTTCCACCAGTCCGCCAGGCGTTACAAACAGACGATCCTTGAGCTAAAAGTAGCCCGGTCTGACAGAGGTGTGACAAATCACCAACCAAATCAACTTTGGCAGTGCCAACTGGCGCTGTGTATGATAGACTATCGGAATACATAACTATAACTACAATTATAGCTATATTTATTTCATATAGCGCAATTTTTACACGTATGTTTCAAATGCGCTTTACAACTAAAACATCATAATTAAAAATTGAACCACATTTTTACTAAATTAACAATGACACTTAAAAGTTAAAATAGAAGTTATTTAAAGATTTTACATCTTTTCTTGAAGCTGTTATCGTGGAAATTTGTCCAGACTTGATCTTATTTTGTTTATTTTACTCAGGAAAATTCGGCTAATTGGTTGGCTATAGATCCTTATCACATAGCCCCTCTGGCAGAGGATTGCTTTATTAACACCTGTAATCTCAGTGACAAGCTTGTACAGTTTCTTTGTGTTATCTCCGCATTCTTGTATCTTTTTTACTTAGTGTATTTATTTTTGATAATTAAAGCATGTTGTTATATTTAGCCCGTTCTACTTTTAGAGCTTTCAGTGTCGGATCTGTTCTGTATTTTTTCCACAGCCTCTCTCTGCGTCTTAGTTTTCTTTTTTGTTCTTTAATGTCCTCATTATACCATGGATACTGTTTTTTCTGTTTTTTAGCTTTAAGTGAGGCATGTTTGTCCAGAATAGCACGGAAATCACTTTCTAACTTGTTTACTAATATGTCAATGTCACTGTTTTATCAGACAATGTGATTTCATTTAGATCCTTTTCCATCTCTGTTTCCATCTAACTTTCTATATTAACACATCTGTGGTGTTAGGTCATCTTTTGGAGTTGTAAGTTTACACACTACAGCACGATGATCGGAAATAAAAGGTCCAGGTACACATTTGGTCACTTTAATGTTACTGCCCGCTTCAGTGATTACCACATCTAATACGTTGCCAGCTGTATGAGTATAGAAATCCACGTGCTGTGTGACGCCTATCCATAATTTAAATGTATGTTTAAATCCCTCGTGAAAATGTTGCATACATATATGCTTTAAATATAGATTATCAATATCAAAATATATAGGTTAAAATTCCTCGCATAATAATGAACATCTACATTTGCGTATTGCTGCTATGTATGTTAACAAATTATGCATTAATAATTATTGATAGCCTCTGACTTTCATTTTCTTTATGTTGCATTGTGCCCAATAAACACATTTAACTTTATACGCGGACGAGAATTTACACCACACATATAACGGTATTTAATCACTCATTTAAGATGCCGACTGTGAGGGCTAGCTTTGTGTTTTATTCATGCTTTGACTAAACAAAATTAACAAAAAATAATTTGTGAGAACAAATTAATTTTTGCCAGGGGGTTTATACATATGTTTCATCAGTTGTCACTATTCATCACTATTCATCAGTATTATATTATATTGTATTATGTTTTATTATATTATATTATATATATTATTATATATAATATTATATTTTATTGTAGATTATATATATATATGTATATATATTATTATATTATATGTATATATATTATTATATATATATATATGTATATATATTATTATATATAATATTATATTTTATTGTAGATTATTATATATTATTATTTATTATTATATATTATTACATTATCTGGTTCTCAGGTTTCTTCCTCCATCTCTAGATTCTGCTGAACGCCACAACCTGAGCCATGAAAAGTACCTCGATTAGTTATTATAACTTTTTGTAGAATCCATGTAAAACTCATATGTTTATAGCTGTTTACAAACAAATTCATGTTGTCACTGAACGGCCTATTTCTAAGGTTAATTGGCTGCATCGAGGGACTGTTCCCGTCCCCCAATTTTTTTTTGGTGAAAGAGTGGCGGAAAAATAAGTTTATTCCTGTGCCTGTTGGCACTAATATCTACATACAAAAGAAATATTTTCTGATAAGGTGTATATATATCAAATATTTTGAATTATTTTTGCATTTTTACATATAGGTGTTAAATAGTGATAGTGTTAGAGAACCGTCAGACATTCTGCATGTATAAATGACTAAAGAAAATATTGCATCATGTTATTATAACGGGAATTATTGTAAACTGATAATTTGCTAAATATCATATAAATGAATGTTAACACAAGAATAAACACATGAACATGCATTTAGTGCAATGGTACAGGGACTAATTGCTCTAATTTTACAAATACCAAAAATGGAGGTTTCGCAAATGAGCGTTTCGTAGTCTCTCGGTAGGTGGCACTGTTGACAATCGGGTACAAATGATCATTAAAGAGTTGTTGACACTTGATCTCACAGTTTGCGGCCCAACAGGCAGCGTCCTACGTCACTGCCGCTTACAATGTCGATATCATTTACGAAAATAAACATTATATACTGTAATGTTGTGATGGTGTTGGGAGCAAATGTTAATTTAATTATGTACAGACTTTATGGAAGTACCAACTGCTATAAAAACCAATTTGCATCCTTAAGTGCTAGCGTTTCGTTTCACAATACTGGGGTCGGGAGGAGCCAGCAATTATTATCACACTTTCAGAAATTACTTAGGATTTTATCCAAGTAAAAGATAACCGTCTGCAAGTTTTGATCAATTCTAGAAGACTGTATAGTCACTAGATTTCTGCGTAATAAAAGAAAAAATAGACATCTTAAGAATGGCAATGTAATTGTTGTAACGTTTAGTTAATAACGAGGAGTGAAATTTTCGAACCCGGATCCAGGAATTATTTCGGGGAGCTAATATGTCGCAAAGTGTTACTGGTTACTGGCATACTGGTTAGTGGGAAGGACTCAACACACGTGAAATTGTAAGAAAAAAAGAATGCTACACTGTTGTGGACTCGAACAGGGCAGAGATTTGGTCGTTTGGCTGTAAGTAGGAGAGTGTCCACCAGACAGGCTTTGAGACTTATTCTATACTGACCTACACATGCATGACAAGCACAGGTACTGCCTAAGTTTTTTTCAGAGAGGCCAGAACCTCGTGGGGGGGGGGGGGCTATAGCTCCCACAGCTATCTCCCCCCCTCTGGATCCGCCACTGTGCATGGCATGGTTTGCACCTTTGGTTTGGTCTGCATCCAAAATGTTATATCGATGCAAATTATAAAAAAAATTAATTGTTTATATTCCTTGTATCGTGTGCAAAACTTCTCTAAGTACACAAATGCAAAACCAAACACAGGTAATCTTGTTTCTCTTTACATATACATGTATAAACATTTGACCAATGGCGAATCCTGATGGCTTTGTCTATAGAATAACATGCAGTTGTTAATTAATTTAATAGTACTGGAGCCGTCCGTTGAATGGCGAATTCGACATGTGACAAAAGACGACAATAAATGTTTACAACACACATGAAATTTATTAACGTGGTCCATACGTGTACGTGATACACACGTCTGCATCAGTGAAGTTTGCAGCGATATGTATATATTTAGAAATCATCGCTTGATTAACAAGTCACGCGAGGACAAATATTTAACCTCTTGCGTAAAATGGCACCGGCACAAAAGGCCTAAATAAATCGAACTCTGTTTTAATCATAAATAAAACTAAACTTAAATCTATGTTTAAAGTTACTGGTCTTATTATTTCAGATGCCTCCATGATGTGGGTTCAATATGGATAAAGAAAAAATTATATAGATTTTATGTAGAATAAGTACCGAACACTGTATCATTGGCATCTTTGTCTACCTCCACGCGGCGGTCGCATTCCATTTCTGTAATCCATTCCCTTCATGAAATGAATTACGGGAATGGAATGCGACTGCTGCGTGGGAAGTGTTAAGGACAGGTCATTAGCACTATTTAAAAAAAGTTTTGGTTTTACAGAGTACTTTGTAAATAAAAGTGATCAATTTGTAACAGAAGAATCTTTTTTTAGGTATCAGTGGTATACACAGATTTGAGGTTTATATTGGGGAAACAGATGTATTATATCAAGTAAAGGATTACGGAAAGGAAAGGATAGTATTACGGAAAGGAAAGCAATAGGGAGGAAGGGAAAGCAAAGCAAAGAAAAGAAAAGAAAGGAGAGGCAAGTAAGGTTATATAATCCTTGTGTTAATAATGCCAGTGGAGGTAAAATCAGCAGCATTAAATATCACCTTGTTCCACAAATATATACAGTTGAGAGCTAAAAAAATGGTTGAAATTATAATCTATGAAATGTTTCAAATCCGTAGGGGATACTATTACCGATAAATCTGTACTCTTTAAACATTAATATTAAACATACTAAGTGTATGTCGAATGGATCATGATTTGTATATGGTTGGATAGGCTATATAATTATATATTTCATTTTTGGAAATAAAAAAGCTCGGAAATGTATCAGTATTTTCAGATACTTCGAGGAAAAGGTCGCTTTTTCTAGTCTATACAAGACTACTTTTTTTTACTTTTTATGGCAGTGTGATAAAACCTGGTTTAGCTCTCAGCATTGCCCGCTGCTTTGTATTTCTTTACCTGTAAGCCCCGTCCGAATTTGGACCAGACCTGGCCCACGGAACTAGCGCCATCTATCTTCAGCAACTGGAACTGAACACTGGTGGACATCGACAAAGAGCGATCAGATCTTGACACTTTATAATATAATATAATATAATCATATCTCAGATTCTAAAGGTGAAAAGATAAAACTATTTTATAACGACGAATGTTCCTGTTTGAACCTCTGATTTGTATCTGTCGTAACTCGGGGGGGGGGGGGGGGGGGGGGGGGGGGGGGAATACGCGTTACTACTTCATGCTACCTGAACAGAGCAGACGATAAGCATATATACGTACGCAATGCGCATGTTCGTGGAACTGGACATATTCATTACACCAACATTACGCGAAAAAAAAAATCAAATATATAGGTGTCACATAATTACGAGTTCTATAGGTGTGCCTGTCCGAAAAGAAATAATCAATATAATTATTTTGAAAATAAAAGGAAACCTTTTGATTTATCATTAAGAGTAAGAGAATGGCTAAATATATAGAATAAATATGTAATAATATCGTTTGAAAAAAAGAATAGGCCTTTAAATGCACGCACACTTACACGCGCTGGTTTCCAATTTTAACAAACAAACATTAACTTTCTTCGGGGACATTTTAAGTAATAATTGTAAACCTAAATTAATAAATCTGTCGATCTACCAAATATGATAACTAAAAATATGGTCCGAGCAGGGGAATCATTATTATAATTATTATTATTATTATTATTATTATTATTATTATTATTACTATAATTATTATTATTGCATTTACCTGTTGAGACACGTGCATAAAAACTTTGCACGCTTGCAAGTATTAAAACCGAAAAACTGGAAATATTACATATAATTAAAAAAATATCAGTCCGTTACCATTACTTTAAGAATTCCATGAAGGAATCGAAGAAAGAGAAAAAAATAGCAACATTACCGAGTACCTGGTTCTCATTTGCAAAAAAAAAAAAAAAAATATTGTTGTTTGTGCGTGGTCTCTACTAATATCTTTATAATTCTCGTGGAACAATCAACAAATATCAAATAAAACGTAATTTTGCAAGAAAAGAGCTTTAAATGTCAAAATGTGGACAGAGACGGGATTAAAATATGAAATGTTACAAGGGTACAGTATTCATTTTTTTCATTCTCATTTTCGGCTAATAGCTAATTTGAATCTATATTTATGACATGCGACAACTTGAATTGATGACATAATGTAAATATTTTTAATGCTATTATTACACTTTTATTCACACCTACCTATTGAAAAAAAAAAGAATTTATGGGATATCTGGCTTCCTCTGATCATATATCAATTATTTAAGGATAATTCTGGCTTTCTGAAGTTCTTATAACGCCCCCATGAAGGATGTTTAAACTTAATTGTTTTTAAACACGGCAGGTGGTAGGTTGCATAATGCATATATGCGGAGGGAGAAAGGTCACTTGTTGCAAAACACCATTTGCAAAGCTCTGGCTTATCTGGCTTACCGCCAGATGCGTTTGTTAAATTTGTTTTGATTATTTTGTGATTATTTTTATGTCATGAACACTTTGATATAAACAAAACAAGCAGCTTGTGTGCGGTGATATCCACGTTTTCTGGGATATTTTGTAAAAACCCCAAGGGATTACCATTAATTTATGAAGGCCAGATAGGTGATTAGGCCCCTTTAAACGATAAATTTTATCCATTTTTGAAATTGAAAAACTTCATCTTAAATTTTTAAAATGTCAGTCAAAACTTCTTATTTAAGTTTATATTTGCAAGATTTATATCGATTTATACGGCGTCCGCACTTAAGGCCGCATGCACGTTAGCATTTTTGTATAAACAGTGAACGCGTTTCAGTAATAACCGTTGATTTGCGTACCAGTCTTTTTAGGTGTCGAGTTCTCAATGAGCCGACTTTTCCATGTTGTTGTCCTACTTGGTTCGCGGGCGATTTGAACAGATGTGACAGCACAGTCCACAACTGCTGTCAGTGAATGTTGAAACTGTTGAATTGAAGCCGAGGAGAACACGATGTCAGGACGGGGTAAAAAACGATCCAGAAAAGAAGATGATAATATAGAAGACAAAGAGACTTATGAGGAAAGGTCAGTTTTCATGTCCAGACGTATTGGCACTTGTTTCTTGGGAAGCGACTTCAGAAATGACAGAATGTTAATTGTTATTGAATATTGTTACCTATTTACTGTAACTATGTCTAACGTAATGTGAAGTGTTCGATGTGTTTTTTTTTTCATTATGTGTAATGTTTCATTCTGAAACCGTTTGCTTATTCCTGTACACATGTGGAAAAAAATATGCACTGGGAGAGATCAGTTGCATAAACAAAGCAGGCACGCCACCTGGTAGCTACAGTATGTACCACTTGAACATGGTTGGCATGGTTAGTGCAACAGCCTACTCCGGTGAGGATCTATCCTGCTGACCAGCCTGGAGCATTTGCATGTAATTCTGGTACTTCTGTGGGATAAAAACTAGAAAGTCATTCCATATTAATCTTATATATAGCTTACTGTGTGTCAAACTGCATCAGTCTGCTGCATATATTTATGTCATGCAAGTCTGCTATAGCAGTTTGATAAGCAGTGTTCATTTCCTATACAAGCAGACCAATGGACTTAGGACTTTTGCTGTTATTAACGCGGTATTAAACGACGACTTGAGCAGTTGTTGTGTTCATGCATATTTGCTGGTATCACCCAATGTGTGTAACTTTTGAAGTACTGCATATTTTCCCTTCAATATTTGATACAGAAATGGTTTCAGTGGAGTTGTCTGACATTTTCAAAGACTGGTGACTTTGTGCATCTAGCCTTCCAAGCTGAAGTCTAAAATCTGACTCTAGGCTGGTCCTGACTTTGAGTATCTGCCAGTACTACTTGAGCCTCAACAACAGTTTCAACCTTGAAGCAGAATAGATCTATACTTATTGTATCCCCAGACAAAGACAGTGGATACCATGTTTTTAACACGGTCCTTTTGCCTTTGCAGAGTTTTCTTGCAATTGAGATAACTCAAAAATACTTTCATGGATCTTTGGATTTTTTATCTTTGTCAACTTTTATATGTGCATAAATGTAGGTTAGAGGAAAAGGCCTGTTTAAAATGTGAACATAGCCTTAACTAGGAGTTTGACCTTATCTGTACAGGTTTGTTCAGATTTGTGTGTGTGTGTGCATTTTGAATTGTAAAATTACCCAGAGGTGATAATATAGACTCTATTGTGCCTAGGTGAATACCAGTCATGTATTTATGTACATCATGTATAGACATGCATAAATAATAATAAGCAATTTGCAGGTATTAAACAACTGGTGACCTTGACCAGGATCTTCAAAGTCAAATAAGCTGAATTATAATTCATCCCGTACAGGATTTCTTGTGAACTTGATAACTTAGGAAGTATTGAATTCCCCCCCCCCTCAGATTTGAAACACAAATTGAGTTCACCAAGTTCTCAGAAGAGATTGATATCTGGTGATCTTGAAATTGATGTTCAAGGTCAAACCAGTGCAATTCTGGGATTATTGTGAGTATAACAGTGATGGCCATAAGTTTGGAAATACTGAAGATATTTGCCTTAAATTTAACACACCAGTTTTCTCATGTTCTCTGATGAGTTCAAAATTTGGTCTTCAAGGTTATATCTAAAATTTTATTTATTTTTTCTAAATCACCATAATATTTTGGATAGTTTATAATTCTTTCCCTCAAAATTGGGACTCACTTTTAAAGTGACTTCACCATTTTGTTACAGGGACTCGGAGTATTTCTGATTGGGTGATAGAAATAAGTGTACCTCTTAATTCAGAACTTGTTATAACTATCTCAGTTACATCAACATAAACAGAGCATACATATGCATGGACAATTAATAAAATAACAGATTTTTATTGTGACCTATAATATAACGAACAAGGGAAACACATTCAGACTTAAAATAGGTCTTAATGGTGGTGGTGGCTGGTGATCATATTTAAACTGAAGTGATCCAGTTTGTTAAATAAACTGAAGCCTACATTTTTGAACATCAGGCCAATATTTAATCTTCCATACCTCTGTTGTCAGCCTATATCTATAGGGAAAAGATGTCATATAAGCACCCACACAGTCAGACTGGGCACAAATTGTATCCAGTAGGCCTAGAATCTTCTAACGTAAAATTCTGGGAGGTCTCTGGCAAAAGTTCTTGGGGATTAGGTCATGGTGGCCTAATAGGCTATATTATGTGAGCTATGGGCCACAAATATGAATCTGAGCAGCCAGACATGGTACAAATTGCATCCATTTTCCTTGGAACTTTCTATTGTAAATTCCATGGAGGTCCTTAACCTTGGCAAGTCTCCTTTGAATCCTGAAATTAGGTCAATTCTTATAATACATGTCAAATTCAGCTGAGCCTCATGGCCCATGGGCCACTTGTGTAGTTCTTCTGAAAGGCCAATAACTTTGTTGGCTCAGGTTTCACAGCTTGGCAATGTTTTACATGTTTTTGTTTTACTCTACAGATATTTCTTAAACCCGGAGTCTGTGAGTCAGCATCTGTACTGCTCAGTGTGCCAGGAAGTGTTCCGGGACCCAATGAGGGCACCGTGTGGTCACACATTCTGTAATATGGTTAGTTGTCACAGGGCACAATGTGGTGCCTTGTCAATAACACAGTTAATTGTCACAGGGCACCATTTGGTCACATTTTGTAATACAGTAAGTCCATATAACATTCCATGGTTTGAAAATTTGAAATCTTAAAAAAAACCTGGAGTTACTCTGCCTTAATTTATTTACAGATTATAACTTGTTAATATGTTAGACAAGTTTTAATGTTGTTACTCTGTTTGTTCCCCATCTTTCTTTTATCTCTGACAGAATAAGAATATCTTATGGGGATAATGGAAATTATGTTGATTTGCATACATAATGCTTTATGATCAGTTATGCATATACAATCAATTTAATCAATTATGAAAGAAAGTGACCAATTATTGATATGATCATGATATAGTCAATTAAATGGCAAACCATTAGTATACACTGCTTTGTATCAAATAATTGTTTTGTAATCAAAGCTATTGTTTCATTTCAAAATATATATGTGTGCTGTATGAACTCCTTATTTAAGTTTACTTATTTTTTTTTGTCAAGGTTAATACCACTGAAAACTGAAAATTTTAAAATATTTTATTTGTAGTGCATCACAGAATGGCTGAAGAACAGTAAAACATGTCCAGAAGACAGGTATGATAATGACCTTTATATTAAATTTTAATACAAAAAATCTAAAATAAAGTGTGTATCCCTATGACTACCTGATAATCCCCCAGGGCTCCCATGATCAAGTTTACCTTTCTTCCTGCACAATGTCATGCTTCAGTATAGTTCACCTGGTCAGTTGCCTAAAAAACTATAATACGGGTAGTCGACAAGCGACTACGTGTATCCACCAGAATCAGAGTAGGACGGGTGAAGTGAGGCATGGATTGAGTGGCAAGGGGAAATAGAGTTACATGTGTTACATATTAGAAACATGATTGTAGGTGGCGCCACCTGTTATTTGAACGAGACACTATCCAAGATGTATACACATGCAAAATTTCAGGTGGAAAAGTAAAACCACTGTAGAGATATGAGTGATTTTATCCCACAGCAGACAAACAGATGGACGCTGTGCAAAAATTGCTGCAGGTGGCGCCACCATTTTTGTGTATGTTATAAAGCTATCCAAGGGCTACATTTGTGTAAAATTTTTTTCCTGATTGGTCAATCGAGTCCGGAGATATTAGCATTAATGTCTGAAGCGTGAATATGAATGAAGCTGGCGCCACCTGTCATAAAATCAAGAAAGCTATCCAGGATGTATATGCATGCCGATTTACAGGTAATTTGGTCAAACCACTGCAGAGATATGAGTGATTTTAACCCAAGGCAGACAAACAGATGGACGCTGTGCAAAAATGGCTGCAGGTGGGGCCACCATTTTTGTTTATGTTATAAAGCTACCCAAGGGCTACATTTGTGTAAATTTTTTTTCCTGATTGGTCGAACGAGTCCCGAGATATAAGCATAGATGTCTACAGCATGAATGTAGGTGGCGCCACCTGTAATAAAATCAAGAAAGCTATGTGGGATGTATATGCATTCCGAATTTCAGGTAATTTGGTCAAACCACTGCAGAGATATGAGTGATTTTAACCCAAGGCAGACAAACAGATGGACGCTGTGCAAAAATGGCTGCAGGTGGCGCCACCATTTTTGTATATGTTATACAGCTATCCAAGGGCTACATTTGTGTAAAAATTTTTTTACTGATTGGTCAAACGGTTCCTGAGATATGAGCTTGGATGTCTGCAGCATTAACATGAATGTAGGAGGCGCCACCTGTCACAAAATCATGAAAGCTATCTAGGATGTATACGCATGCCAAATTTTAGGTGAATTAGTCAAACCACTGCAGAGATATGAGTGATTTTAACCCAAGGCAGATGAACAGATGGACACTGTGTGAACATGGTTGCAGGTGGCGCCACCTTTTTTTCTGTATGTTATAAAGCTATCCAAGGGCTACATTTGTGTAAAATTTTTTTCTTGATCGGTCAAACGGTTCCCGAGATATGTGGGTTTATGTGTGGAAACAGATGCACAAATGGACGCTGGGCAGAGAGGAAAGGTCAGAGGTCAAAACAAAATGGGGGCGCAGCAGTTCACATGTGACCCGATAATTTGTGTAAGTTTAGGAAAAATCCGTCCAGTAGTCTCAGAGGAGTTTTCCCGAAATGAACGCCGCGGCGGTGATGGTGGAACCCGGTCAAAAATATAGTATCCGCAAAACTTCGTTTTGGCGGATACAATTATGACCCTAATAGCCATAAATGGAGTGGTCTCCTTGTGAACAAAGAATTGCCTTATGTCACAATTGTATATAAACCTTTGAATTAATAAAAGAAACAGAAACCAGAGATTTATTGTAAAGTTCTTGATTCTCATATAAGGCCTTCACCTCCATATGCAGCTTATTAGGAAATTATTGAAAAAAATAAAGTTTTAAGAAAGTTTAAAAAAAAACAGGTGGACATAGGTTGGTAGAACAGAGTATATATGGTACAGTATGCATACTCTGAATAAAGTCAGTTTGATAATTTCAGAGTATAAATGTTTATCTGAAGCAGAATTTATTTATGTGAATGATTTAACAGATATGTAGAAATAAATATTTAATTGTCAAACATGTAATAATGTAATGTTTGATTGTTGATCCTCACATAAGTACCATGAAATATTTTGTATTATTTCAGAAAACCTTTTGTATTATTAGGGCCTAGCTTGAAAAAGCGGGTGCCCTATAGTAATCACCCTTTCCGTCCATTTGTCCCTTGTTTTTGGATGATAACTTCAGGATGGATTGACCCACTTCTTTAAAAAGATTGTGGATGTATTTTCAGCCAAACTTTTCATCTCAAACCATCTGTCTTCCACATATAGCTCACCTACCTATAGCAGAAGGAAACATTTTGACTTTGGGGTCAAAAGGTCAAAAGTCAAGGTCACAGGCCTTTTGCAGGGCCTTTCCTGACCTGTCAGTATTCTAGTTTCAGAAAAACTTTTGTATTATTTCAGAAAAACTTTTGTATTATTTCAGAAAACATTTTGTTTTTTTTCAGAAAACCTTTACGGAAGCAGGACATGCACCATGACTTTATCCTGGAGAATATTATTGGAGACCAACAGGTAAGGTTAGGTTTCAGGTTTCTGTATAGTAGCACCATATTTATATATTTAATCACTGTGGAAAAATATGAAATGTAAATGTGAAAATCTGGACTTTTTTTGTAAATGACCATGCAGCTTTAAATGGCCTGTTTTATCTGAAATAAATTGTGGAAAGACCAGTGAGTGATAGAAGTAGGTAAAGCATACCACTCAGAAAATACTCTTCTTTGGCCAAAATTGTTTGTATTTATTGTAAATTTTTATTTAAAAAAGGGCAAAACAATTAAATGAGTATTATATTTTATATACTGCAATCTGTATATAGTGAATTATACTTCAGCTAAACATAATGATAATTAACAGCTACCAGATATTGTAAAGTTAGTATATATCTGAGGTATATAGTATTGAAATTCAGCAAATAAATTATTACATTTTACATGGGGTGGGGTGTCTTCTATATCATGATTATTATAAAATTTGTTTATTCCTCAGGTAGCATGCCCTTTCCGCTGCAATGGTTGCAGCTTCATTGGTCAACTTGGGCTTTTATCATCTCATAAAAAATACTGCTGTTTCAACCCAGATAATCTGCCTGAGTTTCTACATGACTCCCTGACAGAAGACCTGAAGGAGAAAGACAAGCTAGACCCATTAGCAGGTACAGAATACTGTTGTTGCCCTTTTGTTCATGAGGGTTTCAAATTAGCAATGTTTGCGAAACAGAAGTTATTGCGATAATAAAACTTTGGTGATTAAAAAGCCCCATCTACACACCTGACCTTTCTTTATGATTTTTCCTCCTTGGCATTTCTGGTACTTTTATCTTAATTCTTGTAGTGCAGCAAGACAAACAGTTGAACATGAGGTATTATCCCAGGCACATAATCATGTGTGTTTTTGTGTGTTCACTACTAACAAAAATAATCTGTGACCCCAAAACTGGTCAATTTACCCCCTAATGATGTCTGATATTTACTCTAATATTCAGTGCTATTTTTACAGTAAAAAATAAAAATGAAAAGCTGCCCACCAGCATTGTTTTCCAAAAAAAGTGCTTGAGAAACATATAATTGATATTTTTGACCTTAGCATTAATAAATTAAGGATTTACTGTCAGAATTTCTGTTTATATTATTACCCCTTTCACACAATAAGCTTTTTAAAACGATTTGGGCAAATCAGTATGACCAGATCAGTTTGAATCCATTTTGTGCATTCACACGGACATAAGGCCAAAGGAAATAGGGGATGTAACCAATAGTTTTGGAGGGAAATGCCGTAAACAATTTACCAGTTTGCTGAAAACTAGATCCAAACCATTCTTTAACGTTTACACAACACTTAAGCAAAGTGGACTAATGTTTTGCATTAAAACAGTTTAAAAACCACCTCCTGGGCTTGATCCAAAAAATTTTGCCCAAAACGGTTTGAAAACACTGGATTGCCATGTGAAAGGTGTAACTTTTTGCTGTTTTTCTTACCTAGATTATATCAGACATGTTTATTACAGATGGTGAACTTCCTGAACAAGGTCAGCCGAGCCTCAAGATGAGACTGTTTCAGACGGAGGAAAGTCGTAAACTCCTGTGTTCAATGTTTGAAGACAAAAAAGACAGAACAAAAGACAAAGTGTAATGGTACATATATATTCAGGTGCTGTGAACTGCAATATACACTGAACTGTTTTACTCTGTATGTGATAAGAGGCTTATGTGATCTTCAAAAAGCACATGAATTAATGAAGGGTATATTGAAAAATCATTTATTTTTCATGGAAGACCATATTGTATTTTTTTTGTATTTTTTATATAAATTCATATTTTTTACTTGTTTGTTATTAAAGTTAATAAACCCGATTCAAATTTCTTGGTCACCATTTTGTGTTTCATTTTTGTTCAAAATTATAGTTGGTTCTTAGCAGCCTAAATAAAATAGGTATACTGTATTTTAAACTTAGATCTTTAGAGATTCTCATATTATTTTTATTTATTTGTTTTGTAAGTGGTGTTGACAATCGGTCTTTTTTGGGATCATTGCTGTTATACATACTGATCACAAGTTTTAGTCTATTGTGCTGACACCTGGTGGGCATTTTGGGTACTTATATGTCATATTCCAGTGATAGGAACAATCTGGTGTGCACTTATCATACAGTGTTTGTACACCACAGTTATTCCAGATTTCCTTCATTTTCTGGTCTGAAAACCAGGGTTGGCACAGGGCCAAGCATCATACAAACAAGGGTGTCACAGATTTTGAACTTGGAGCCGGACGCACAATGCAATATCATGGTCTCATTGGTTAGATTACAGTTGTTTGCCCTGTTCAAGCCCTGGTGGTGAAACCCAAAGAATCTTGTTATACAAAGCAGTGGTCAAAATGAAGGAGATCTGGAATGACTTCAGTGAGAGGAGTGTAAATGCTAGTGCTGAGTATATGGATTGTGTAAAGGGCCATACAATGAAGGAAAACCCTAAGTATATTTGGAGTTGCTGTTAAATATCATTAACAACAAATTATTTCACAGACAGACCAAATAGCTCATTATTATGAGTACTTGTGGTCTTTTTAGAAAAAAATAAAGATTATAGGGAATATTGTTATAGTCACCTTTGTTAGAATAAGATAAAATTTTCAAATATCTTCAGGTTTTAGTGTATAAAATTTGCCATCATCTTGAATTAGTATAAAGAATTTTATGATGCTGTTTGATAGCAGTTAGATTCATAATTTGTTGGGACGTGGGTATCTGAAGATTTTCTTTCTTTTTTTTGTGTGTGACAGAGCTGAAGGGACACTTGGAGCATGTTGAATTACACTAGTATGGAGTAGGGTTTGATTACATGTAATTGAACCACATATTTGATTTGCATGTGTATAGAATTCATATTATAATGTAAATTATGATAAATGTTATACAAATGTTGATAAGCTTTGTGTCACTATAAAACATTTATTGATAATTACTCCTCTGAGCCATGTCCCTCTCTCCCCTTAAATAGCCTGTCTTTCTCCCCTCCACCTAACTATATCCAGTGTCTCTCCTTGACTACATGCCTCTGTCTTTCCTTCATAACATGCCTGTGTCCCTCGATGATAACATGCCTGTGTCCCTCCTAGATACCATGTCTATGTCCCTCCTTGATACCGTGTCTATGTCCCTCCCTTTATAACATGCCTGAGTCCTTTCTTGATTACATGCCTGTGTCCTTCCTTGATAGCATGCCTGTGTTTCCCTCCTTGATACCGTGTCTATGTCCCTTCCTTTATAACATGCCTGTGTCTCTCCTATATAACATGCCTGTGTCCCTCCTTGACTACATGCCTGTGTCCCTTCTTGATACCCTGTCTATGTCCCTACCTTTATAACATGCCTGAGTCCTTTCTTGATTTCATGCCCATGTCCCTCCTTGATAGCATGCCTGTGTCCCTCCTTGATACCGTGTCTATGTCCCTCCCTTTATAACATGCCTGTGTCTCTCCTATATAACATGCCCGTGTCCTTCCTTGATAGCATGCCTCTGTCCCTTCTTGATAGCATGCCTGTGTCCCTCCTTGATAGCATGTCTATGTCCCTCCCATTATAACATGCCTGTGTCCCACCTTGATTACATGCCTGTGTCTCTCCTATATAACATGCCTGTGTCCCTCCTTGACTACATGCCTGTGTCCCTCCCATTATAACATGCCTGTGTCTCTCCTTGATTACATGCCTGTGTCTCTCCTATATAACATTCCTGTGTCCCTCCTTGATTACATGCCTGTGTCTCTCCTATATAACATGCCTGAGTCCATCCTTGATTACATGCCCATGTCCCTCCTTGATAGCATGCCTGTGTCCCTCCTTGATAGCATGACTATGTCCCTCCCATTATAACATGCCTGTGTCCCTCCTTGATTACATGCCTGTGTCTCTCCTATATAACATGCCTGTGTACTTTCTTGATTACATGCCCATGTCCCTCCTTGATAGCATGCCTGTGTCCCTCCTTGATAGCATGACTATGTCCCTCCCATTATAACATGCCTGTGTCCCTCCTTGATTACATGTCTACGTCTCTCCTATATAACATGCCTGTGTCCTTCCTTGACAGCATGTCTATGTCCCTCCCTCTATAACATGCCTGTATCCCACCTAGAAACCATGTCTATGTCCCTCCTTGATACCATGTCTATGTTCCTCCCTTTATATCATGCCTGTGTCACTCTTTGATAGCAGGTCTATGTCCCTCCCTTGATTACATGCCTGTGTCTCTCCTATATAACATGCCTGTGTCCCTCCTTGACTACATGCCTGTCATTCCTTGATAGCATGTCTATGTCCCTCCTTTTATAACATGCCTGTGTCCCTCCTGGATTACATGCCTGTGTCCCTCTCTACATTTGAATGTCCTCTCTACCTTTCATTACAATGATTTCCTTCTCGACATTCAAATGTCCTCTCTACCTTTCATTACAATGATTTCCTTCTCCACTGTTCAACCTCATTAAAGTCCCTTTCACCTTTCACCACCAGGATGTCCCAACCACCTTTCAAAGTGTGGATGTCCCCTCCAGATGTCTCCACCTTCAAAACATGAATAACCTCTCGACCTTTCACTACAAGAATGTCCTTTTCACCACAAGAATGTCCTCTCAAACTTTTCACCCAAGAATGGCCCCTCCACTTTTCATTACAAGAATGTCCTCTCCACTTTTCACCACAAGAATGTCCCCTCCACTTTTCACCACAAGAATGGCCCCTCCACTTTTCACCACAAGAATGTCCCCCCCCCCCCCCACTTTTCACCACAAGAATGTCCCCTCCACTTTTCACCACAAGAATGTCCTCTCCACTTTTCACCACAAGAATGTCCCCTCCACTTTTCACCACAAGAGTGACCCCTCCACTTTTCACCACAAGAATGGCCCCTCCACTTTTCACCACAAGAATGTCCCCTCCACTTTTCATCACAAGAATGTCCCCTCCACATTTCACCTTAAGAATGGCCCCTCCACCTTTCACCACAAGAATGTCCCCTCCACTTTTCACCACAAGAATGGCCCCTCCACTTTTCATCACAAGAATGTCCCCTCCACATTTCACCTTAAGAATGGCCCCTCCACCTTTCACCACAAGAATGTCCCCTCCACTTTTCACCACAAGAATGGCCCCTCCACTTTTCATCACAAGAATGGCCCCTCCAATTTTCACCTTAAGAATGGCCCCTCCACTTTTCACCACAAGAATGTCCCCTCCACTTTTCACCTTAAGAATGTCCCCTCCACTTTTCTCCTTAAGAATGTCCCCTCCACCTTTCACCAAAAAGAATGTCCCCTCCACATTTCACCTTAAGAATGGCCCCTCCACCTTTCACCACAAGAATGTCCCCTCCACTTTTCACCACAAGAATGGCCCCTCCACTTTTCATCACAAGAATGTCCCCTCCACTTTTCATCACAAGAATGTCCCCTCCACTTTTCACCTTAAGAATGGCCCCTCCCCTTTTCACCACAAGAATGTCCCCTCCACCTTTCACCACAAGAATGTCCCCGCCACTTTTCACCACAAGAATGTCCCCCCAATTTTCATCACAAGAATGACCCCTCCACTTCACCACAAGAATGGCCCCTCCACTTTTCACCACAAGAATGTCCCCTCCACTTTTCACCACAAGAATGTCCCCTCCACTTTCCACCACAAGTATGTCCTCTCCACTTTTCACCACAAGAATGTCCCCTCCACTTTTCATCACAAGAATGACCCTTCCACTTCACCACAAGAATGGCCCCTCTACTTTTCACCACAAGAATGTCCCCTCCACTTTTCACCACAAGAATGTCCCCTCCACTTTTCACCACAAGAATGTCCTCTCCACTTTTCACCACAAGAATGTCCCCTCCACTTTTCATCACAAGAATGACCCTTCCACTTCACCACAAGAATGGCCCCTCCACTTTCACCACAAGAATATCCCTTCCACTTTTCACCACAAGAATATCCCCTCCACTTTTCACCACAAGAATGTCCCCTCCACTTTTCATCACAAGAATGACCCCTCCACTTCACCACAAGAATGTCCCCTCCACTTTTCATCACAAGAATGACCCCTCCACTTCACCTCAAGAATGGCCCCTCCACTTTTCATCACAAGAATGACCCCTCCACTTCACCACAAGAATGGCCCCTCCACTTTTCACCACAAGAATGTCCCCTCCACTTTTCACCACAAGAATGTCCCCTCCACTTTTCACCACAAGAATGTCCCCTCCACTTTTCATCACAAGAATGACCCCTCCACTTCACCACAAGAATGTCCCCTCCACTTTTCACCACAAGAATGGCCCCTCCACTTTTCACCACAAGAGTGTCCCCTCCACTTTTCACCACAAGAATGTCCCCTCCACTTTTCTCCTTAAGAATGTCCCCTCCACTTTTCTCCTTAAGAATGTCCCCTCCACCTTTCACCAAAAAGAATGTCCCCTTCACATTTCACCTTAAGGATGGCCCCTCCACTTTTCACCACAAGAATGTCCCCTCCACTTTTCACCACAAGAATGTCCCCTCCACTTCACCACAATAATGTCCCCTCCACTTTTCATCACAAGAATGACCCCTCCACTTCACCACAAGAATGTCCCCTCCACTTTTCATCACAAGAATGGCCCCTCCACTTCACCACAAGAATGGCCCCTCCACTTTTCACCACAAGAATGTCCCCTCCACCTTTCACCACAAGAATGTCCCCTCCACTTTTCACCACAAGAAAGTCCCCTCCACTTTTCATCACAAGAATGACCCTTCCACTTCACCACAAGAATGGCCCCTCCACTTTCACCACAAGAATATCCCCTCCACTTTTCACCACAAGAATGTCCCCTCCACTTTTCATCACAAAAATGACCCCTCCGCTTCACCACAAGAATGTCCCCTCCACTTTTCATCACAAGAATGACCCCTCCACTTCACCACAAGAATGGCCCCTCCACTTTTCATCACAAGAATGACCCCTCCACTTCACCACAAGAATGGCCCCTCCACTTTTCACCACAAGAATGTCCCCTCCACTTTTCACCACAAGAATGTCCCTTCCACTTTTCACCACAAGAATGTCCCCTCCACTTTTCACCACAAGAATGTCCCCTCCACTTTTCACCACAAGAATGGCCCCTCCACTTTTCATCACAAGAATGACCCCTCCACTTCACCACAAGAATGGCCCCACCACTTTTCACCACAAGAATGTCCTCTCCACTTTTCACCACAAGAATGGCCCCTCCACTTTTCACCTTAAGAATGTCCCCTCCACTTTTCACCACAAGAATGTCCCCTCCACTTGTCACCACAAGAATGTCCTCTCCACCTTTTACCACAAGAATGGTCCCCTCCACTTTTCACCACAAGAATGTCCCCTCCACTTTTCACCTTAAGAATGGCCCCTCCACCTTTCACCACAAGAATGTCCCCTCCACTTTTCACCACAAGAATGTCCTTTCCACCTTTCACCACAAGAATGTCCCCTCCACTTTTCACCACAAGAATGTCCTCTCCACCTTTCACCACAAGAGTGATCCCTCCACTTTTCACCACAAGAATGGCCCCTCCACTTTTCACCTTAAGAATGGCCCCTCCACCTTTCACCACAAGAATGTCCCCTCCACTTTTCACCACAAGTATGTCCTCTTCACCTTTCACCACAAGAGTGATCCCTCCACTTTTCACCGTAAGAATGTTCCCTCCACCTTTCAACACGAGTGACCCCTCCACCTTTCACCACAAGAATGGCCCCTCCACCTTTCATAAAATGAATGTCCCCTCCACCTTTCATCATAAGGATACCTCAAACTATAATCACAATTACTGTGTCCTTCTGCTACAAAACATAGTCAAACTTTGTTTCATACACTCTAAAGTGACAACATGCATTCATTGTCACATCAACAATAAACACCAATTTCCATAGAAAAATAGCTTTATTAACACATGAAAATATTGAAGTCATATAGATGGCTGGTTAATGATAACCTGTACCCCTTATACAAACACTATTCATAGCTTCAACCCAAATACCAGACTTTATAAGGCCACAGTTGTCAATCTGTTGGTCATGTTAGACACATTGGCAAACAGGGAGTTGCAAGTTTGGCATAATATATAGTTACCAAATGGACATAACTACTGGTAACCCTGTATGTGTATAATATTTTACCATTTTTAACAGGACATATATTACACTTTTCTACTTACAAAGTCATGCATCATGAATATATCTAAATAATTTATAAATGTCAACACAGCTGCAAGATGCATTTGGATTCTTGCAAGGTGACATTTATAACAAGTACAGTTGTATTCATGCCATGTACAATAAATATAGTCCAACACATATTTGTAATGCATGCAGTCAGTACAGGTCACTCTCTCTGTTTATGCCACATTAAATATAACTACATTTTGACAGGACCCTTGGACAGAACTGGTCAAATATGGGCGGCTCCAACTGGATACTTCAAGTCTGCAACTTCACATTCAATGATCAGTGTAGCAAAGTTCATTGGTCCAACTGAATTCTCAATCTGGAGGTTTTAAAATCCATCACCAGAGGGAAGCCTTGGCTATGCTCTGTGATGTAGCCAGAGACAACTGGTGGAAAATGGTTAAATTAAACTTTAAAGCAAATGACGCAGTTGAGTTCTGTATGTTACTTGAATTCTCTCAAACACAGAGTTATTTTCAGACAGCAGTGTCCAATTTGCTCAGAACCTTGCTGAGGAATCAATATACACAGAATTTTAAAATGTGTACCAGTTTTATATGAAATATATGTAACAGTTTCTATCAAGAAAGAGTCTTTATTTTGTGACACTGTATGCTTGTATTTTGTTCTTTCAGCTGTGCTGATGTCATTCCTGATCTTGTATTATTCATATGTATTATCTTAGGTTTCAGAACACAGAAAAGCTCTGATGGATAAATGTAAATAATTTGAATGGTGTGACAATATGTGTAACAAATATGTACAGTATAGAAATACAACTTGCAGCAATAGCTAGCCCAGTGCAATGTATGATAAAACAACAAAATAGCAAACTTTAAACATAACAAGTGACCCATGGGTCATGACGCTCAGCTGCCAAGCATGACCTGTGACATCATGGACTGAGATTCACAACTTCCAGTCAAATTTTGAAGAACCAATTTGCCAATTTGTTGAAATTTTTCTATGACAACAGAAATATATATCAACTATGTCTGGTTAAAACACAGTGAATTGATGGTCTGAGGAAAATGCATGATTGTTAAGCTATCAGGAACTTTCCAACAGCTTGCTTGAAACCTGTCAGTCTCAAAGGAACACCACAAAGGGAAAATATAAGTTCAAAATATATAGCAAAAATCAAGGAAATACATGCAAGAATTATTGAGAAACAGGTGCTTCTGTATGAATTTTTATTCAATACAAGCCAACTGTACTGCACTTTTATAAATGATGGTAATATTTATTCAGAAATATTTGACCCAATCCTTTACAAGATTACATAAATATACATCCAACTGCATTCACTTTAACTGTTCTTGAGATAATATGATCAAAAGGAATTAAAAGATGGTTGCCTGGTTGCCATATTGGACTTCTGACAAGTCTGAAATCAGACAACAAACATTCTCTAAATCGGACCAAACATTAAAGAAAAATTACTGAAACTGCACTGAAGAAAGAATTTCTAAGGTGGCTAACTGGCAGACATTATGGATTTCTGACAAGTATGACATTTGATATCCCACATTCTCCAATAAGAGACCAAACTTGGGCAAATTATCCAGTAATGAATGCCCAAAATAATTCAAAAGGCATGTCCAGGCCCTCATATCAGATTTATAGATATGCAATTGTAAAAAGTGTAAGTCCAATATTTTTTATTATCACTCTGCTTTTCAATGGGGTCAGCAGGGTAGGTAAACTGCCAAACCTGAAAGAAAAGAAATGCAGAAAGCATGACTAAGAGTCTTGAAATAAAACAAAAAGCCATCCTAAATCAAGGTACACATCCACATATTATGAGAACAAACACTTGCTTTTATATGTGGTGATATATATTAAAATATTCAGATATCTAGGAAACTAAGTTTATTGCTAGGATTCCATAAAATAAACTGCAAAATGTTCCCATCATCTTATAAATCAGTAGCTAAACCTTAATACTATACTCTCATAGTCTTAATGCCTGGCTGAAGCATTCTGACAACAGTGTTTTTGTTATGAAGTAACGAGGTACTTATCACTGAGCCTTATCACTTAATAGGCTGATACAAAAGGGAGTCATATGTCACCAGTGTCACTCACAATTACAGCCACACAGGAAGATGTACCAGCTGGAGTGGGATGGTTATATATACAAGAAAAAAAGAGATGGTCTATAAAATAAGTAATTGTGAACATCCCTGACCTATGACCTTGGCCTTTTGCCCATATATCAACTGGATTCTTTCTAAATGATGGGTAACTACTAACCACTTAAATCTGGTGTAATTACTTGGCAACCAATGGGTGAATAACTTTGACCTGCAACCTTCAACCTGCTGACCAGCGGACCCCAAAATCAATAAGTTATTTATTCAAGCAAAAAGACCCATAAATATGAAGAATACTCAGTCAAAAGACTGAAGGTTTGGGTTGAACAGTTACACTTCAAATATGCTCACAAGCATTTAGAACAATTAAATATTGTGACCTTGACCTTTGACTTTTTGACCTCAACATCAATAGGCTTCTTCCCTTATTGGTAGGTAAGCCATATATGACAGATGGAAGGTACAGATTGAAAAGTTTGCCTGTGCTGTGAACTTGACCTTTGACCTCAAAATCAACAGGTCTTTTCCCCTGTTGGCAGAGAAGCGATATCAGTGCTGGAAGGTTTGGAATGAAAAGTCTAGCTTGAAATGTGTCCACAACCTTTTCAAAGAAGTGGATCCTGTGACCCTGACCTTTGACCTTGTGACCTCAAAATCTATAGGACTCTTCTCCAACTTAGTAGGTGAGCTATATGTGAAAAATCAAAGATTTGGGATGAAAGGGTTGGCTTAAAATGCATCCACAGGCTTTTCAAAGAAGAGGCTCCTGTGACCTTGACCTTTGACCTTTTGACCTAAAAAAAATTATGGTTCTTCCCCTGTTGGTAGGTGAGCTGTATGTGAAAGATGGAAGGTTTGGGATTAAAATTTTGTCTCAAAGAGTTATTTCTGGGGGGTGCAAACACACCCCATAACTTCGAGAATATAGGTCGCAGTGACCTAATTTCAGGTTTGCAAGGAGATCTTTTTATAACCTCTAAGACTGCATAGGGTTCATGGCCCTAGCCCCTACGGTTATGATTTGTGCCCTGCTAACGGACGGCCGGCCGTCCGCGGACGGACGGACAGACGGAAGGACGACGGACAAAGACCCATCGCTATAGCCCAGCATGACTGAAAGTCAGCTGAGCTAAAAATATGCATCTAGTTTTTATACAAACAAACATAACAGCAAAATATAATTCAAGGTGAGACAGAAATTTGCAAGAGATTCTGCTTAAGAGCTGAAAACATAAAAAGGTTTTTCTACTGTGATGTAATAGGAAATGATTTTACTAAGTGTCTAATAAACTGGGAAAGACAGAGATTTTAAATAATTTCCACTGTGGTTGGTTTTATTTCCACATTGTGAAACTTAATTATGTTTTAACATTACTTATACTGATAAGTGAAGCATTCAAAATCCAATGTGCAGTATGTTTGCATGTAACTCATTAGATTATAAACAGACAACCCACTATATGTATGTGTGTGTGTGTGTTTATATAAATATATATATATATATATATAAAACAAGCACTCTGTAACAAAGCTGATTAAGGTAAAGATCCCAAACAACAAAATTAGTCCTAAGAGACTTATTAAACATTAAATAACTTAGATATACAAAATATGTTGGGGGAAACTGGAGATTTTGTTTGCTGAACAATTATCTGCATATATGAAAAACCAGTCAATCCCAACCACTCTGTGACAAGCTGGTTTGTTTATATTTTTAGTTGCACATGCCACACTGCTGCCCATTTATTCTTTTAAGATTTTTTAATTTCACATTTTCCATGCAAGTCTACTTCTAAAAGTCAAGGTAATTATTTAACATTTATGTGTATATTGATCACTTTTGAAGTTCACATCCAAACGCAACTCAGCTATAGAGGGATACAGGAGCAAAATCCCTGAATAAAGTCTGAAGCTAATTGAAATCCCCAATGAAATCTGCAAAAACAGTCACTTTCTGTAAACAAAGAGTATACATCACACTGACATTACAGGAGACAATAAATAGACCTGTTTCTGCACAATTTCAGCAGAATAAATCTGTTCTTGAGAGAATGTTCTGTCACACTGACACACTTGGGGAATATGTGAGATGAAGTTATGTGGTAAATGTTCACAATAAAAAAATATATAACCTGCCCTGACACTTAGATATTTTGATCTTCATGAATAATTTAAAGTGTATGTAATTTTAAAAATATTTACATTTGAGTGTTTTGAAATTAAATAAAAAATTTGATCTCTTCTGTAATATTTTAAAATTTGAAGGTGTTTGATTTCTCTATATATAGGTCATTAGTATTAGACTAATCAGTAAATCACAGAAAATATGACGTAAAAACTTTAAACTGAATATTACAGGTAAAATTGTGAATGCTTTACCTTCAATAGACTAATCAATAATAAAATCACACTAAAATAACTTGTCCAAATAAAAATAATGAAAGTTAATCATTAAAATATGTGCGAAGATTGCAATCAACATATTAAAAAGAAAAAAAGCCTGTTCAGAATTACAACATTTGGTCCAAAGGCATGTTAATACTGACTGCTTTCATTGGAACTTAAGCATTTCATATAGAATGTGTAAAAGAACTTTAACTGAAATTAAAGATAAATTAAATTAGTTCAGCACCCACATAACATGAAGCAAACGTAATTTGTTTTACATCAAGGACTCCTCCATCATGGAGGTTCTGCTTCCATCAGTGTTCACATGTTAATAAACTCTTAAAATTGTCATATTTCAATATTTTTAAAACTCTAGCTGTCAATGGAAAACTCCAAGATGTCAGTGGATTCTGAACAAAATTACAGGTATTTCCATTATTTAAGACATTTCAAGCACTCTACACTAACAGAAAGCTTTAAAATGCAAACAAATCATTGATAAAACAAATTACAGCATACATGTAACAAAGTACAGGGAAAAACATTCATTATGGAAACCTGTCTATTGTGGGCCCCTCTTAATTACAGACACTGGTGGGGGTCCTGTGAACAGTAGACTTGTGGTCAATAACCCCCTCCAATTAGGCAGCAATGTGTAAAGGGTGAAAACAGGAATTCCCAAGTCCAACTGCAGAGGTTCAACTGTATGCTTAATTTGCCATAATTTACTCTGTAAGAAAGTTGTTGATATAATCATGTAGTCCAATAAAGTGCAAATACAACACCAATTATATAGATTTTTTTCAGAAATGTTAAAAAGTTCTGCAGTTAAAACAAATAAATAGAGAATCACTCAGTATTAACATCAACAAAAAATGTCTGGTGAAACTTAAATGACAATGATACCATTGCTTTAGCTTATGCTGTGTTTATTCTTTTGAATCCAGTCATTTCATGTGATGACAGGACAGATTTCAGTCATTTGATGAAATGACGGAACATTTTAGTCATTTCATGAAATGACTGGTGGTCACAGGCATTATGCAAAATGACTGAAATGTTTAGGATTTCACAGATTGTCTGTAACATATATATGTTTTGCAGATATGCAGTCTAAGATAAACTGGACCAATCCTGTCACAGACTAAGAATTCCCAGTGAGACATCTTTCACATTTATTTGACAATGACAATAACCCTGATGAGCCAATTGGTGAGACCATATACAGTAAAACCTCAGTAATCTGAACTTCTCAGATAAAGCAGTACCAGATAAACAACCCTTTGACCATGTGTTACATTTAATGTAGCACTTTAAGTGTGCAATAACTGAACGATCTTACTTTTAATTCGCTATTAGACCTAACATGATACACAAATAAACAGCAAAAGCTCGAAGCATTGCTTTAAAAGTTACTGTTCCTGATTTTAATTAGAGAAATTTGGCCACTACTTAATCCTGTGTTCATGCATGTATAATTTAGAGCAGATAAATATGTTTTAAGTACAGGTCCTTTTGAGAGAATGACTGGGTGTCTGATCAGATTTTGGAATTAACTAATTTTCAGATGTACATGTGCAGATGAACAATTTTCTGCTGTAAATAAATTATAAAGTATGTAGCTCTTGCAGTTTTGGTGATAGTATTTCTTCCCTCTGGATTGTGACATAGATTTGAAAACACAAAATCTCTCCCAACAGTGTTGTGTGTTTTATGTGTGTGTTCTCCTACATAGTGAATATCACCGACGCACACATTTTGTCTACAATATTTTGAAAGGAAAAAGTTTCATTTGTTCATATTTCAGAGGTACTAAGTAACATACAGAAATGTTTTATATTTTTTTTTTAAAGTAATATAACTTTACTACAAAACAGGAAATTTTCAAATGTAATTTTTCCAAATTATTTAGGTCTGGCCCTTTGCATGGCACATAAGAAAACATTCCCGTGCAAACAGGAACTCCCCAACTGGCTTGAGCATTTTGAATACTGTATAAATTTAAAATTCAATGACACATCACCATCATCCTGTGCAGTGATTTAACCAAAGTGACTTAATTGAATTCTAGTGGTAAAGCATTTGTGCAAGAGTAGCGTAATGATTTTATTTTATATACCATTTTCACATGTGTGCATCTTAAATTTGGGAGAATCCAGATATCTTTGTGCATTTTGAAAAAAAAGAATATATTCTTGAAGATTTCCTGTTTTACAATACTCCTTTAAGTATTTGATATTTATCCCACAAGAAGGCCAGAGAGTCCAGCTGGAGTTTTCAGTTCCTGTGTACCAAGGAGGCCGGATCCATCTAAGTAAGTGTTCTGACACATGAATGGAACAGTTTCGTGGGTAAGTGCCAGGTGAAAGCACTCCTCAGCAAAGAAGTTCCTCATGTCATCTTCGTTGATAGTTTCGAGGAAACGTCGGAGTGGCAGTATGTGTGACACGGGGCCATCCCACGATGTCAGGAAGTCCTCCACGATGTGGTGCATACGGTCAGGTCGCGGGAGTAACTGGTATTTAGTTTTTTTCTGCATATCTTCCTCTGTAATAGCAAACAATTAAAACCAATTACATTCATAATTGTTTTGTTTATGAACAGGCTAGTAGTGCCCTCTAATTGGAACTGTCGAATGAAAGAGAGTATAGATATCTATGATGAAAACGATATGTTATCATACATCAATCAAAACATGACAAATGAAATTAAGTGTCCTGAAACCCATTCCTACAAGTTACAATGTCCTCCCATCTAGCATATACACATCACTTCCAATGCCCATCACCAAGGCTCAGGTGGATACATTCTTAGCCACCAAACGTCTTGTGACATCATTGTTCTTAATGACTGCACATAGTGTGTGACATCATGTTTGCCCATGATATTACATCTGGTAATTTTTTTGCAGAGATAACTGTTAGATTACATTTTATATCCATTAGAGATAAACAATTAGTGTCAAACTAAATGTGGGGTTAGTTTTCTCTTCTTGTTTGTTAAGAAATTCTAGAACATGCTCATACATTTACATCTGCATTACAACCTCATTAATATAGCAAAATTTCTCACTGATATAAAACTTTGTCGTATTGCAGACACAGAGCCTAATGTGTACATCCAGCCATAGGCACTCTTTCAAGCAGTCAGGTCCTGTGAAAACCGAGACGAAAAATTTAAACATGGCTGACCTGTAGGTAACTTCTTGTAATAGTACAGGACAGGGTGTAGGAAGTTTGAGCGGTGGGCTTCAGATGGCTCTCCAGTGGCTCTGTCCAGACGGAATATATCCTGGCCGGGGCCAGAGAAGTTGGCACCATACTCCATCACGACTACCAAGACACGCTCAGCCTCCACGCCCGTGATGTTGGTGAACTGGGGAAGAAGCTGGACTGGAAATTCTTCGTAATGTCTGTAGGACTCACCGTTACTGAAAAGACATTGGTCAGGTTAGCTGATGTTGTACCCCTAACTGTTGTTACCTGTTCTTTGCAAAACACTGATTTATCTGACTTGCTGCCAGATGTCAATTTTGAATGTGTTTTCATTATTTTGGCAGGTACCCCATGTGGATACATAAGCATGTGGATATAAACAAAGGTGCCTTATTTAAGGTCCCTTTAAAAACAATTTTAAAGCTAGTTTTGTACTTTTTTGGTCATAGAACCAAGGTCTGTAGAACAATTTATGTTTGTTGCTATGCTTGCAGTTTCTTCCTAAATACATCATTCTGCAAGAGACCTCATCAGATGACCAATTTAATTGGAGATAATAGCTGTATGTAAGTTTTAATACATGTAGTACTTAAAGCATTGCTGAAGGCTAATGGTATCCCATCAGTCCTCAGAGCATCAACACCTGTCAAAAACTCCTGAATTATTTCAGACTGCACATGTAGGGGTTTACCATGTTTTAATAGGTTAAGTGGTTTACATTTGAATCCATGCTTCAAAATAAATCAAATCTTGTAAAACTGACCATCCTAGAACTCCATCACTGCTTGAATTCAATATTAAAGATGGCTGTATTGACATTAAGAATAACCAATGAAAGGGATTTAATTAATAAGGTAGCCAGCCATGTAACAACGCATGAGTTGTTTTTGTGTAACTTGATAATCAAGTTAATTACTTCAGTTGTGCTGGGAGACAAAGCAAACAAAGTCAGCTTTCCAGCCACAAATCATAGCAAATTAAAGCAGAGTGTTACTTCACAAACCCTTTTGTTAAACATACTTTACTGTAATCCATTTACATTAAACTCATTAACTGTATACTTTGCTAAAAAAGTGTGTACACCTGGGTAGGTGAGACCTCCTGCTTAAACTAATGTATTACTCTACAGGTGGGCTATTATCTGATATTTTCTCAACAAACTCTTTTGTTGAATAAGTATTTGTACCCATTAACACAATTTAATAAAACAGAAAAAGGAAATGTTTTAAAAGCTAATGAAACAAAAACTGACAGAGTGTCATTTTGTTCTTGTTGTGGTGATTTGATAACTACAAATTAAATGTGAAATCAAACCAGGTGTCATGTAAATCATACATTTCTTACACTTACTATGAAATATGCAGTGGTTTATGAGCAGGTTTGAGCTGAAATGAGACTTAGTGCATTCAAATAAATCAAATGCAAATCCAAACATGATTAAATCTTATCAAAGGCAATAAGAATCAACAATTGCAACTGCAAGTGTAATTGTACACAAGAAGTTTTTTTAAGGCTTCTTATGGAGGATTCTATGTAAATCCAGAAATGAATAACAAGGGACCCATGGGTCACGGCGCTCAGCTGATCATGATTGGACTATAAATGTTTCTCCACTGTGATACTATATCGAGTCGATAAAGCTTATGAATATCAAGTACATGTTGGGCTATTATAAAGGAATGTAATGTAATATGTGAGTAAATGATAAATGAAATTACCTGACTGATGGATTAATAGAGTCAAATAAAGTGGTTTATTTTTTATTTATTTAGGAGGGGTTGAAAATTGTGATATATTTGAGCAAATATGAATGCAATGACAGCAGTAATAAGCAGTAGTAGATGATAAGGCTATTTGTTGAAGGATCTAAAGTGTATGGTAGTCTGCAAGCGTTCAATTTGACAGATATGATGTTATGATTAACTATGCTGATGAAGTGATTTATGAATATGTGACTGGATGACACAATATCTCTTTAGTCTTGACAAGGTACATTATTGTGATGCCCACTATGTCTACATATTACACAATATTGACATAATTTCTGGCATGTACATAGGTACCTATGGACGAATAGTTATACAAAATATTAAAGTATGAATATATCTGATTCATCTTGTTCTTGCTTACTGAGGCTGACTTTGGGATGGGGTTCGGAGAAGGGAAAAGTGAGGGCAGCACGAAGGTGGATGTAGAAGTATTCTATTGTAATGTTTTTCATTTATATAAGAATATGAAAAGCTAAGAGGAAAGGGGCCCTCCTACTTGGTAATAGTAAAGTTCTAAATATATGATTGCAAACTAATACTCTGACAAGACTGTCATGAAGAAAAACAGTAAAAGTTTTGAGATACTGTGTTGCATACGAAAATTTACAGATGGACAGGCAAGTGGACAGAATGGACTAATACCTTTATTTCACTTTCAAGAGAATAATGCATTTAAGTTTATATATAATCCTATTTTTTTTAAGCAGATCCACTTTTTCCATTAAGAAGTTTTTATCTGATTCATTTTTTTATTTACAGGTTTATAAATTTTTAATTAAAAAACCTGAAAATATAAGTTAAAATATTAGAATTGTTGCAAAAGTTGCAATCATTATATATACAGAGTAAAAAACATTGGGTCATATTATGCATACACATATATTTTATTATTTTTAAATCATAAATGTTTTAACTGATTTTAAAAGAAAATAATGCCACAACATGGCATCTACAAGAATATTCCTTGAATCACTATTAAAAAGTTTTGCATATTGGAGTTTTCAGGACATGCTTAATTTTATTCACCAAAATAAATTAAAAGTAAATTTGACAAAATAAAACATCTTTTCAAATAAAGTATACACACTGTTGGTTGAATGAGGGACAAACAATATCATTGTGCTAATAACTATCCCAGTTTTAATTAATTACTGGAATTAATAGTCAATTTCACACCTGGTGAAGTTTTTACTCTTCTGAAGTAAGGAATTACTTATCTCATGAACATCCAGACTTTCACAGCAATACACCACTTTGTGGACACAATTAAATGTACACTTTTAATCATTGTAACCCTGGTGGTTCAATACAAAATCTAAAATGTAGCATGTCCAAGAATAAAATAAAATACAGAAAAATTATAACATTCATTTAGTTTATGCACCAGCTGAGGGGGGGGGGGGGATGAGTGCAGGGCGAGGGGAAGCCTGCTAGTAGTGGCCAAGCTGGGCCAAGGTAAGCTGCCTGGGGTGGGTTACATAATGCAAGTGAAGGCTGTACTACTAGGTGGGCTAGATGTAAACAACACTTGACATGGTGTGTGAAAACATGAATAAAAGCTATTCATTCCAATCAATTTCTTTTGAAAGTTCAGATTTTAAAAGATTAAATCCTTATGCATATATGCTGGGAAAATTAAATCAACAGTACCAAAGTTGGACAAAATTTAAGGTACTGATTTTTTTTTATGCTAATAACTTGAAAAATTTGCAAAATTCAGATCTAATTTTGGGTAAACAATTGAATTTTGATTAAATAAAGTTATATTCCTGAAAAAAGGTCTCTAGGTTCAGCAATTCTCATGTGAGTTAATATATTTCCTGATTTTTAAAAAAAATTGCATTATGTTTTGGCCCATAACTTCAAAATAATACTCAATACTGACCTAATTTTTGGTATGTTCATAGAAAATGTATAAAAGAATGTGAATACTAAATACGATAAAAAACAGATCAGTGGTTTTAATATTAGGCAGCCTTGAAGAGTAACAATGGTTTTTTTTTATGGAAAACAGAGTTTTTTTCCTTAATATCTCGAAGGAACAAAGTCCTAATGACCCAATTTTCGGTATGGTAGGAGATTTTGGGAACATCTAAAATTATGTCAACAGCCTGGGGAGCATAGAGATGTGCACTGAATGACCTACAGTCATCAAAGTGGACTGCTTGACAATGTAAGGGAATACAACAAGAGCCTCCAAAAAAATTCAATAACTAGCCTAATTTTGCAGCTTTTATTTTCAAATTTCAGATTTTTACAGATTAAATCCTTATGTATACATGGTGTGAAAATTAAATCCACAGTACTTACAGGAAAAAAACGTGCCATGGCCAAAGTTGGGCAAAATTTAAGGTACCAATTTTATATTTTTGCCAATATTTAAAAAAATTTAACAGATTTTGATCTAATTTTTGGTATACAATTAAATTTTGATTAATTAAAGTTGTATTACTGGAAAAAAGTCCCTACCTTTAACACTTTGGGTCTTAAGTGACAAAATATCTTCCTGATTTTTTTACAAAGTGCATTATGGCTGGGCCATAACTTTTTTAAATTATATAATACTGACTTAATATCTGGCTTGTACAGAACTATACAGAGGAATATTTATGGTAAATATGAAGAAAACCAGATGAGTGGTTTTGATATTAGGCAGTCCTGAAGTGTGAAATTAGATTTCTAATAAAAATTTGAGGTTTTTCCTTAATATCTCAAAGGAACGAAGTCCTATTGACCCAATTTTTGGCATGGTAGGAGATTATGGGGACATCTAAATGTATGCTGAAATTCAGATTCGTAGGTCCAACGGTGTCGAAACGTGCCAGTCTTACGGACGGACATCCAGACGGACGGACGGACGGACAGACAGACAGACGGACGGACGACGGACAATGGACCATGACTATAGCTCAGATGACTTATAGTCAGCTGAGCTAAAAATTATGTCCTTCATGATTCTTGATTAAATTTTGAAATGAAGAATTTTTTTGTGAGACTACCAATTTGAGGCAGAACTTTGAACTGCATTTGCATTTAAAAATCAAGCTTTCTAGACTTTATGTTTTTGTTTGCACTGCCCAGGCATGAAAATAATGTTTTTTTATATATATCATATTAATAGTATAAATATATACATATATATACATATTTATTTATTTATTTTCAATCAACAATTTACAGGAATATCCACTCATTCAATGTTCCCTTCGGTCCTTGTCATATTGTTAAGATTTTATGCGCATTTCAAAATAACTGTACTTAGTATATCTTATTTAACTGTACTTAGTATCACTATTGCTAATCCTGAAAATGGAACCTTCAAAAAACAATGAAAAAGTGAAAATCATGAAAACTGAATCTTTTGACTATGAAGCCAACTACTGTATACAGAAAAACTCACTTTCTGAAGACAAAGACGTCTCCTAGCACGCTGAACATCTGGTAGGTACCGGACGCTTCGTTGACACGTTTAAGGATGTAGGCCAACAGGTCCTGCTTGAGGACGGTGGTGGACGGCCACTGGGACTCGTGGTTACGCCATTCTAGGATGCGATGTAAGGCACGTGCTGTAACAAATAAAAATTCAACTTATATTCTACCTCACATGAGAAGTAATAATCACTTCAGTCAAATTCTGATTCTGTCTGGAAACAAAATCACTTTTATTGTACAGTGACACCTTGAAATTACAACCACCAACAGGACCTTGATAAAGTGGTCAGATTTTCCAGGTGGTTGTCTCATATATAAAGCAAAAAGGAACTGGGACCATGAAAAAGTGGCTGTTATTTTGATGTAGTAGCTAAACTGAGGTGGTCGATAGGTGAGGTTTCACTATATATACCAGAAGTGTTTGCAATCAGTAACAAGGGACCTATGGGTCACGACGCTCAGCTGATCATGATTGAACTATAAATGTATCACCATTGTGATACTATATTTAGTCGACAAACCTTATGAATATCATGGACCTATTAGGCTATTATAAAGGAATATAATGTAATATGCGAGTAAATCATGTATGAAATTACCTGACTGATGGATTAATATGGAGTAAATATAGTGGTTTATTTTTTATTTATTTGGGAGCTGTTGAAAATAGCAATATATTTGAGCAAATATGAATGCAATGACAGTACACTAAGCAGTGGTAGAATGATGATAAGGCTATTTGTTGAAGGATCTATAGTGTATAGAAGTCTGCAAGATTTCAATTTGACATATATAATGTTATTATTAACTATGCTGAAGAGTGGATTTATGAATTGTGACTGTATGACATGATATCTCTTAGGTACATTATATTGATGCCCACCACATCTACATATTACACAATATTGACATAATTTCTGGCACGTATATAGGCAACAAACAGTTATACAATATATAAAAATATGAATATATCTGATTCAACTTGTTCTCGTTTACTGAGGCTGACATTGGGATGGGGTTCGGAGAAGGAAACAGTGTGGGCAGCAAGGAGGGTTGGATTTAGAGAGAAAAGGAGATAGAGAGAGAGGGAGGGAGCATTCAACAGTACTTAAACACCTGGAAGGTTAAAATCTAAAATATTATGAAATGTAGATAAAGTCTGAGAGAAAGAGGTAATCAAGGCCACGGTTGGTTGATATGATTGAAGAAATTGTTGCAAATAATATTTTAAGATCTGACCTTGCGCTTTCATTGGATACCTTTTTGACAGGCTGTTGACAGTTCAACATTTTACACATTTGTCTAATGAGATCCAATTTTTTAAATTTAAACTTTAATTAAACTGTTTTTTCTATTTTATGATATGTATACAGTTGCTATAAAATCCCCACACCACAGGCAGAAGGACTTGATGGGGGGAGGGGGGGTTACGATGGGAGTTACAACGCCTCTGTCTCTCTGTATATATTTTCTTCAAATTATTAAATTTTATGCTATAGCAATAGCACTATTGTTGACAGTGCGAAGGAGCATGGACTTAGGGGTGAGAGAGAGAGAAAGAGAGAGAGAGAAAGGGAGCTAGAAAGAGAGAAAGGGAAAGAGAGAGGAGAAATGCTCTCTGGTAATTACTGCCTGACCCAGCCTGACCCAGACACTCACAGAATCTCTGTATATATTTTCTTCAAATTATTAAATTTTATGCTATAGCAATAACACTATTGTTGACAGTGCGAAGGAGCAAGGACTAAGTGGGGTGGGGGAAGGGGATGGTGGGAGTTACAATACCCTTGCATATACGTACAGGATATGAAATTTAATTAATCAGAGCTTACAGGAAAAAAAAGTTTATTCATAATTATTAAATATTTAAAACAGGCAAGAAAGCTAGAGAAACAAAGCAAATAATTTTAATTCCCATTTTTCTGAGCCAGGAAATTATGAACAATTTTTACATAAATTCCCTTTTTTATATCATCATTTTTTTCCAGGTTTGAAAATGTAACTATACATTTAGAGTATAACATATATATAAGAATATTTCAGTTGATTCACATTTCTTAATTGCATCAACATATATATCTAATAAATTAGGTTTATAGTACCTGTCAACTTAATGGGGTGGAGGGAGGAAGGGAGGCATAGGGGTGAGAGAGAGAGAAAGAGAGAGAGAGAAAGAGAGCTAGAAAGAGAGAAAGGGAAAGAGAGAGGAGAAAGGCTCTCTGGTAATTACTGCCTGACCCAGCCTGACCCAGACACTCACAGAAGCAGTAAGCAAGGAGTGAAGGTGTTATGTAACAGCCTGGAACACTGTTAACCAATGACTTGATGTAAACATTCAAGACATGGTGCTATAAATATGGGTCACTGTGCTTAGCTGAAGTTGGCCTTGAAGGTAAAAATCTAAAATAATAATGGAGATCAAGTCTAAGATGAAAAGGTAATATATGCCATGGCTGGTTGACATGATTGGTTTGTATTGATGAGTGAGAAATTGTTGCAAATAATATTTTGTGACCAAACCATGCATTCTCTAATGTCAAAATTGAAGCATGTGAGCAGTTTGTGAACATAAGATGTATATTATTACCATGATCACTGGCTGGCTTTTTGATAGTTTGTTGACAGTTCAGTAGTTTACACATTTGCTCAATTGGATCTATTTTACATAATATATATTATTAAATATATGTATTTTTATTTTATAAAATGTATACAGTTGAAATATAACTGATGTCTCCAGTCCCCAGATGCAAGAACCTGGTGGTGGTGGTTGGGGGGGGGGGGGGGTGGAGGGCTGGAATGATGGGAGTTACAACATCTCTGTATTAACATAGTGTATATACATATAGGATTTCCACTTAATTCAACAATACTTACAGGATTAAATAGTCCATTCACAATTACATAATATTTAAAAAAGGACAGACAGACTGTTAGACAAACAACGCTGATAATATATTTTAATATTTTAAAGTTTTTCATCTGCAATATTACACATCTGAATACATAAGTTGCTTTCAAATTTCAGACATTAATGGCTTAAATCCATACACATACAGTATATGAAAGTTATTTCAACAGTGCTTAAAGGAAAAATTTCATAATTAGTATATATATTTAATGATAATTGAGAGATGATGGACAGACAAGAGCTGATCACTTTATGTTCCATTCTCCTGGGGCAAGAATATGTTTCAATATTAGATCTTAATTTTTTCTAATCCAATTATCTTTCAAATTGAAAAAATTGTACACATTTTCAATATTAACTAATGTCCCAGTGCACAGGTGACGGTGAGGTGCTAGGGATCAATGACAGCCGGGGGTGGGGGGGGGGAGGGGGGGGAAGAGATGGGATTAACAACACTTTTGCATAAACATTCAGGGCAAACAAAGCCTGATCTCCAATTCTGCTGAGGCTCGAAAATAATGAACACATGTTTGTATTAGATCCTCATTTTTTTATTTTAAGTTTAATTTGTATACATTTCCAATATAACATATATTTCTGAATATAAACGTTGATTCATAATTCTAAATTGCATCATCATAAATCTCAATCTTGTCATGTAACACCACATCATGCATACAAATGTATATTTATATATTCATGGGGGGGGAGGGGGTGTGATATGAGAACAATTGTACACCTGTCACAGCAGGGGATCTCCCCCAGTGACTGAAACAAATCAGAAACCCTGGCATAGCTGACTTCCAGTGACCTGGAGTGGCCTACCTGCATCTGGAACAAAGCAAGTGACTACAATAGACCCTCAAGATAAAATTCAATAACTAGCCTAATTTTCAACCTTTTAGTTTCAAATTTCAGATTTAAACACATTAAATACTTATGTTTACATTCTGAGAAAATTAAATCAACAGTACTCACAGGGAAAAAATGTGCCATGGTCAAAGTTGGGTAAAATTTCAGGTACTGATTTTATGTTTATGCTAATAACTTATAAAATTTACAAAATACAGATCTAATTTTGGGTATACAATTGAATCTTAATTAAACAAAGTTATATACTTAAAAAAAATTTTCTAGCTTCAATAATTTTCATGAAACCTGAGTAAATATTTTTCCTGATTTTTTACAAAGTCAATTTTGTTTGGGCACATAACTTAAAACAATTACGCAATACTGACATCATTTCTGGCATGTGCATAGCGAATGTATAGAAAAATATGTATATTATATATGATCAAAGTCAGATCAGTGGTTTTGATACTAGGCAGTCCTGAAGTGTAACAAAGGGTCTTAATGAAAAAATGAAGTTTTTCATTAATATCTCAAAGGAATTAAGTTCTGGTGACCAAATTCTTGGCATGGTAGGGGATTTTGGAGACATCTTACAGTATGCCTAATTTAAGGAACTTAGAGCTGAAGCTGGGGAGCTGAGCTCTAGCAAACTGCATAACACTAGGTTGATGTAAACAATATGTGACATGGTGCTTGAAAACTTGAATAAAATCTACAGTTTTTGATCAACTGGTTTCAAATTTTAAATGTAAACAGTTGAAATGCTAACAAAAACATGCTTTGAAAATTAAATCCACAGCAGTTACAGGAAAAAAACGTGCCATGGTCACGGTTGGGCAAAGTTTAAGGTACCAATTTTTTATTTTTGCTAATATTTCAAAAAATTTAAAAGATTTTGATCAAATTTTGGGTATACAATTTAATTTTGATTAATAAAAATTATATTACTGGAAAAAAAGTGCTTAGCTTTAACAAGTTTTGTGTTAAGTGATCAAATTTTTTTCCTGATTATTTACAAAATGCATTATGTTTGGGCCCATAACTTTTTTAAATTATATAATACAGACCCAATTTCTGGCATGTACATAGGAACCATATAGAGGATTATTTATGGTAAATATGAGGAAAAACAGATGAGTGGTTTTGATATTAGGCAGTCCTGAAGTGTGAAAATAGGATTTTAATAAAAAATTGAGGTTTTTCCTTAATTTCTCAAAGGAACGAAGTCGCAAAGACCCAGTTTTCGGCTTGGTAGGAGATCTTGGGGACATCTAACATTATGCTGAATTTTGGATTCCTAGGTCTTACGGTTTCAAAACGTGCCACATCTACGGACGGACGGACGGACGGACGGACGGACAGACGGACGGACGACGGACAATGGACCACGACTATAGCTCAGATGACTTATAGTCAGCTGAGCTAAAAATTGGTTGACCATTACCGACTAAAACTGGGAAATAATCGGTGGTGTAGGAGAATGAATTTCTGACCACTGAATATACAGACCTGTATATCACCTCAACTGATATATAAACCACGATGTTGGCTAATATATGTAATAATCTATAACCTTTATGAACACCTTTATAACCTTTGTAAACTTAGGCATGAAGTTATTAGTGAACAATTTGGTATTGGTTTGCTGACATGAATCACATGAAACCAAACATTTCTGTATGTGTAAAACTTTGTTAACATTTTTGTAATGGCAAGATTGATGACTGGATTGTTTAACACAAATTGACTGATCACAGTTTCTTATCAATCTCCACCCTATCACTATCTATAATTATTGTGCAGTGCCTGTTGTATAATGCACCCTTCCATCAGAGGTTGTTTCTTCTCAAAGTCAAAACAAACCTCTTCCAGATAAGCATTGTGGGATTACATGTTTCGACTGTTAAATTCAAAATAAAAATTAACTACATTTAAAAGAAACACCGTCCATCTAGTTTCCACATGTGTATGCTTGAAAAATATTACTATTACCACAAAAACTCCCATGCTTATGTAAATTGCCTTGAAACAATATTTTCCAACATATTTTGACGGACTATATTTCCCTCTTTACTACATTTATAGCTACACCGCTGTTGTATTTAGAAGCCCCGGTGCATTATGGGTGGCAGATTCTGATGCTCACAAACCCTAACCAGCAGAGTCTTACTCTTGTGCATTTGATTCTGTACAGCATGGGTAAAATGTGGTAATGACTAAGGACTATTAACTGCAACATTCCCCTATCCAAGGTCTTTACCACAAGAGTATGCCTTCTTAACCAAGTATCAAATGCTAACTGGTCACAGCTAAATATAGAACAAATAACCTCCTTAGGTTGTACACTCATATTCACAATCCCTGTATGGAACTTGCAAGGTTAGACAATAACATTTTCACTAAAATATGAAGACAGGCAGCCAGCAGATATGCCCAAATGTACACCTGCCAAAATAGTATTCAATAGATAAGAATTTACTACTTATACATTACAATTATTGCTAATTGATTTTGGAGATATTTTCCGCAACAAGTGTTCATAAGGGAATTCCTTCGCAGTGTTTGAACTGTGTACTGTGGCAATAACTTCAAAGGAAACCAATACCTTGCAGATAATTTGAAAAATTAAACAAAACAATTTACTGTATGAGGAAATGGCAAATTTTCCAACTTAATTGCAGACCAAATACATAAATAACCTAAATAATTTGATGTGATTAAATAGTCTGCTGGGAGGGCAATTACAGGTCTGCACCTGCCCGACGGCATAATTCACCTGTGAACATACCAGTGTATCTGAACCCGTGTATAAAGCCACCGGCTGATTTGCGGTGATCCAGAGAATGTGATGCTGTTCCAGCAATAAACAGTCCTGGGAAGTCTACAGACTCGTAATTGTGCATGATCATTGGGTACTTCTTCTTGCGACCTCTCCCCTTAGAAATCTCTGAATCTCTGTAAACAACCACAAAGACACCATTTAATGGCTCCACAATGTTAACATCCTCGCATCAAAGGGGTCTTCATTACTGATGATGCTAAATAAACTGTCAAACAATCTCCTCCCTGATCACCCAGTTACAATGATGATTTTTCTGGAGTGACCATGTTTAATGCCAAAGCTGGTACCTTTGTTTTGTCATGTGTTCAATACAAGCCAATTGGTTTCTTTTCTTTTCTTTCCTTTTTTTGTAGTAAATTTTAACAGTGTTGATTTCTTACTGTCAGAACAATTCTCATGTTTTTTTTTTTTTTATAAAATAAAGTAATATTACCAAAACAGAAACCAACTAATTACCTCTCAGCACATTAAATAATACCTAAGGACAATACACAGATATCAAAACTGAGACCAGCTGATAAGGATTACTGGGCAATTAAATGATACCATAATTTAATTAATTTATATATTCCAATACATAAACAAGATTTATCAGTCAGTTAGGTTAATACAGTTGATTAGCTGATAACAATTAATCCTTAAAAGTAGTCAGACCCTCTAGTAAGGGCAGACTCGCTGACCTCATTTCATTCTCCTAACCTTACGTGACAGACATATGATGGCCACTCCTGCGAAACAACACCTTTTCCCCTAACTGAACTTAAATTAGGTGTTCTGCTGTTTCTTCATATCAATATAATATTATAATTAATACGGACTTATGTGTAGGTAAAAGTTTATCTAAAGTACACAAGTACACATATTAGGACAGTAGATTAATTATTACTTACTTGGAGAAGATGCTGAAATCAAACTCAAAGCCAAGACATCTGATAACTTTATCGTAAGGTTCCCTCATTGCGAAGTTGTCAAACACTGTGGCTTCCATGGAGTCCTCATCCTGTCCAATGTCGAGATAAAATTTGCCGTTGCGTTTGACCAGCTTCATCTCATTGACTGGCGCCTCAAGCACGCCGTCCAGGGACTTGAGCTGGTAGTTGTCCAGCAGATTGTTGTTCACAGCTCTAAAGGTAAACACAGTGTCACAGAATAAATAACCCCCTTAATATTTGTCTGATATGAGGTTATGGTGCACCTAGCTGTATTCAGCTGGTATTAAAACACTTCCTGGAGATTAAATTTTCATGACTTTTTTTTAAAGCTTGCTAATCATCTACCTTATCTGTAGTATTTCTGTGATTTCTGGTATATTCTGGGTACATATTAATGTACTGCAGGTAATTCCTGCTAAGAAAGATTCTTACAATGCCTCTGTGACATATTTATCAGCTTGTTTGTTCAAAATACACTAGTAAAATTGTATATGGACTAATGTCAACATATGAGGAAAACCCTGCAATCGTAGGTGGCTGTTTCAACATATGCAGAAAGTGAACAGGTACCAGTTGCGGCAAAACACCATTTACAAAACTCTAGTTCATCTTACTAGCACCAGATGTCCTTGATGAATGTGGATTATTATGGCATCTTTTAAAGAAGTAGATGTAAACAAAATAAACAGTATGTGTACAATACGATCAGCATTTTCTGGCCTATTTTTATAAAAGCTTCAAGGGATTATCTTTAGTTAAAAGACATCAGATATCAAAATATGCACCTTTAAATTGTACAAGATTTAAGGAAATTCCTAACATAAAGACTAGATTTGTATAATTTTAGTGGGTAGATCCATTATGTCACATTCATTTCAAGAATATATCATGAACCTTCTTTATATACACTGGCATGCCACCAGTTAATCCCGGACAAACTAGGCATGTTAATTACGAAAACTGCCATGTCTAGTTATACATCAAAGTGACCATTTATTTTCTCTGGAATGGCTGGGCCAAGCTACAAGTAAGCAAGGCTGTCTGGTTAATAGCTTATTTATATTAAAGAGTTCAGGTGAAAGTCTTGCATGCCCAATACCTGTCAATGTCAGATTTGAACCCAGACCTCAAAGTGCAGTTGTTAGTTTCTTAGATCAACTAACCACTGAACAATAAAGCTCAGGTAATTTACAGCCAAATCAAGCAAAATCAGGTGAACATATCACATTTATTTCCCATAAATATACAAAAAAAAATGCCTTCCAGTTGCATGTGTTGTGCATTAGAAATTCATTTACTGCCGATTCCAGGATAAATTTCCAAGCAAAACCTCCCTTCATTGTATTAATACCATACAATAAATTGTCATATCAAGATTATTGTGTTACACTGTCAGGGACTTCATTTCACATTCAATTTCCTTTGGGCACTGGGGACAAGTCAGTCTCCCAAATTAACTCATTAATCTACCCACTTTGCACTGAATGAAGTCCAGTATTTGTGACACTGCTGATTTTCAAAACAGCTCTAAGCTATGTTTATTTGGCTCAAGGGATGTGGTATCTAGATTATAGTGGTAGAACAATGTAAATGTAAAATATCATAATTTGGCACGTGCAATTAATACATGGCAGTTAAACACTGCAGTCATTTGTGACATGGTGCTGATGATAACAAGTACTAGTAGATTGTACCGCATCTGTAGGATATTCATATGGAAATTAGGTAGTGTGGTCACCATACTGCATGTGATGTGCTGATCAAATTTTCCAATGAGAATTATTTTTCCATTTTCATCACACCATATAACAAGTGTGACTGAAAATTAATTGAACAAAAGAAGAAACTTTTTCCATTAATTTTACAAAACACATACAACATGCCAACAAAACTTGACATTTGAAGAACGACTGACATGATATGTCAATATATCTGAACACTGACTGATGTAAGATGACTGATATGATTACAGATGGCCCTGATAATAATTGACATGATAACAAACTGCATCAAGAAGGCTCAATATCAAATATGAATACATATTCATAAACTGGTTAAGCAAAAATAAAAAGTTTTTACATTATTTCAAATATTTCAAAGCAAATTCAGTGCAACTTAGACTTGTTTCCTTTTTTTTGTTGCCTTCATAAGGACTTAAATTAACCTTTGAATGACCTCACCTAAGGTCACCCACATAGTGAGTAGCCCAGGACAGCCTCACTCTGGATCGACCAATCATATGGACCAAGTTGGTAGCACCAAATATCCCATCAGCCACTTCAAAGGCTGCGTTGCCTCTGCCTGGAATTAAGAGGTATCATTAAATCATACATAAAGGTCCTCATGTTTTGATAAAGGCTGTTATATGCCTACTTTTACATAAGAGCTATTTTCTGTGTCCCCATCAACCTTAGAAATAATTTTTTTATTCTGAGATAAATACTGTATCACACTGTTGTGTGTTTGGATTTGGAGACTGACATAGTTTGAACTACATATTTCAAACATTACTAACATTTCTGGTATGGATGAAGGAATATATTTAATAAAAGATCAATGGACAATATAGGTAGGTGATCAATGACAGTATACTGCTGAAATTAATTGAAATGACATGGAGATCAAGAGAAAGTGACAGTTCTGATTGAAGAAGACACATGTATTTCTCAGGGGAAAGGAGAGGAATGTAATTAGTGGTGGGAGTCGGTTCCTTTTTCATGATCGATCATCGGTTTGGGCAAACCGATCGATGATCGATTATTAATCGGTTCAGACAAATATAATGAAATATGTAATTATCTGTGAAACTGTACTCTCTTAACCCAGCCCGTATGTCTTAGTAATTCTACCTTATGAAAAGAAGTCTTTGCCTTTTTTATATTTTCATATTATAACTAAAATATGCTATTCATAGTTTCATTTTAATTAATTATAATAATCAAGAATTAAAACACAGTCCAGGACATCTACTTGCTGGCCCTCATGAATACTCCCGCGTATCATTTTAACTTCACCACCAGCAAGGACTTTCATTTTTTTAACAATAATGACAACTGCCAACATGCATACTGGTTTCACAGACCCGCCAGGAAAATGACAGGCCTATAAAATTTTTGGTTAAAATTTTTAAAAAGTAATTGAAAGCTAAATATAGAATTACTCATGCGGCAGCGGTACCTGGCATCAGTTGAAGAGATTATTACAAAGAGAATCTTGCAAAATTGGCATAGACCTGGAGAATTATGGAGCATTTTAACACCATATTGCCCATATTTTATAATAAACATCTCGTTAGAAAACTCTCCACTAATTCTGCAGCTCTCTGCCAATTCACAGATGTTTAATAAGTCCTCCGTTCCCTCATCTACCATGTCATACTCAGTTAGATACCGAGGTTATTTGGGAACACAGACTCATTATATGAAGCGCGGACTGTTGTAAAAAACTGAAGAATAATTTTTGCCTATAACATAAAGACATTCTGGTAAAACAATCATGAGTATGATGTAATCGATAGTTGCCTTTGGTAATCGAGTGCTTAAAAGTGGCAGCAAACCGACTGACTTTCGAAAAAACTCGATGATCAACCCACCAGTAAATGTACTTTCAAACAAATAAAGAGATGTGTAATTGATAGAGGAAGAAAAAGTGCAATTCTTATCAGTAAATGCAATGCCCTTATGAAGAAGAAATATCATTCTCTTGAAGACATTATTCACAGGGAGAGATGCTAGATCTTACAGGGGAAGACATATCATTCACACATCTAACATCAACACACTTTTGTTGACAATTTGGCACAAATATAAAGAGAAATTGTTCTGTGATAGTGCTTCAGAATAACACATAAAAGAATATAAATTTATATAAATTCTTCACACATCCATCAGTCATTAGATCCTTCTACATTTTTCTGTTATAGCACAAGTCAAGTTTATGAAAATCCAAGAAATCCCTTGGAAATCTTGTACAAATGCAGCCAGTAAGATAATAATTAGGAATATTTTAACGACTGCAGCTTGCAGAATGTCAGCTGTACTGAGAAATAACTTACCTAAAATAAGCACACTTTTCCCCTCATAATCATCAGGATTTATAGAGATGTCTTCATATCCTTCCACATACTCAGATCCCTCAAACTGTGGCTGATGTGACTTCCACACACCAGTCGCTAAAATCAGTGTTCTGAAAGGAGAGTGCATCACAATGATTAACATTGCCTAATTCAATGTTCTTAAATTACAGGGAATTATAATGAATAACAGTGGCTAAAATCAATGTTCTGATGGGCAGGGGAGGATAATGACGTGATCCTGCAGTCCGAAAGAGTTATAATTCAACAATATTATTGCAAGACATGCTACCTTTAAGTATATGTTGATATGATTAATTTGCGTATGGCAGGGGTTTAGTCTAGTATGAGGGAACTGATTAGACACTAAGTATATCAAATTTATTGAGCATCAATTGATCCCTAAGTGATAATATTGAAACTGTTTCTTAAAACACAAAACTTTTACTTGACTATTTTTCTGCGCTGTATTACATATACTCAACAATCAATATATGTCACCATTCTTTATGCTGACAGACCTATAATCCTCTATCTCCAAAAGTGAAATGTGATGTAATTGTTCCCTGTGCGGTCATATCATGTAAGATAGATGTACAGTCACATGTTATAATCCTTATAGGCAAACACTGCTGTCAAACTCATGACAAAATTGTCCAGGTGTTATTTAACTTGCCGAGACTTACACCTAACTTCAAATTTCATTAAGATTGTGACACTCCCAACTGATATGATATGCAGAGGAATTTGTGTTATAGTTCAAAGTTGTCCTTATTAGACATGTCGGTTATAATCAATGATAATGTTTATGATCTTTTCAAAGGTTGTCTTTATAGGCAGATGGTCTTATTAGACAGTTGGTTTATCAGACAAGTTCCACTGTATATCGATCATAATAAACCATTAAATTGTGCAGATATCTAGCTGACACCCACACATCCACAAACAAAACAAACAATCCTTAACCCTTGATAGCTGAAATAATGAAAAATTCATCTGATTTTAAGTTTTTTTTTCTAAGAAAACCTCAACAATACATCCATCCTCACATCTATAAAGTAAGTTTAGTCAATATGTTTGTCATCTTTGAAGAGAGAACAGAAGACATCAAATGCATACATTATGAAATATAAAATACTAAGCTAAGACCAAAACTGGTAATAAGGATACCATGGTAATTAAGTTGCATAGTTAAATCCATGTCCTCTGTCTGAGGTTGCCATTACATTCAAACCTAAAATTATTTGAAATTTTATCTCAAAACAAATACCATATCCTAGTAACTGTATAATCAAAATGCTACTTGCATTCAAGGCTGATCAAACAAAACTGGGGATGAATTCGACTGAAATTCTGTGCCAAATACTAGCAGGCTTGTGTTAAATCTCAATATGTACCAAATTGCTCAATCTCAGGACCAATCAAGCTCCTCACACAGCAATTACATACTGCAGTCATTTGAGATCTTTCTTTGAACAACCAACCAGTTATGAATCAGAACATACATTGGTCATGACTAATACAGGGCCACCAAGTCTGCATCCACTGTGTATGATTATGAAATGTAATTATAGGCTGATCCACAACCCCTGTCCTCCTGATTTTTCCCAATTATCTCTACATAAGTCAAACTTGCCAAACAAAATTGCACAATTGGCATAAAGAGGCAAAAGCGTTATTTTTTGGTTCCTTACCTACTCACGATATAAATATTATTTACTTTACGGTCTGGTTGACATGTTTCATATATATCTGTGGTTCATGGCATCCCTGATAAGTGGCCATTGTTTATCCTGCTTGGATATGGATATAACATAATGTGACGTAACAGTGAAATGCGTGCACGCGGAGAATACAAGTCTCACTGTAAACAGAGGTAGGCAGCTCTTGATCATTGGTCCCATGAATGTTGGTGCCTCTTTAGTACGTTACGTCTATTATGACGTCATCACTATTCCCTGATATGCCTATCACAAAGATTAGTGGCAAGATTGCTCTACAGAATAGACCAGTTACTCATAAAATGGTTTTAATTGATTACAGGAAAATGACATAAGGTAGGCTATTATTTCCATAATAGTTAATTACATTTTTCTTTCTTTCTGCCCTAAGGTCAAAAAGTTTTGCATACTTTGATTCACAAAAAAATAATCATGAAAAAACAAGTGGACAGGGGTGCTGGAACAGACTTAAATTATTTCTGTGTGGCAGGCAAGCTGAAGTCATGTAGATGAATCAAAGAATCATGTGCTTATTCTACTAATAACAAACAAGGGACCTATGGGTCACGACGCTCAGCTGTTATATATGATAAAAAAATATTATTTAGAAATGAGGCACATGCTGGTTTTGTGTGGTAATAAATATAAGCTGTATTATGAGTTGTTGTTGTTTAGCTTATGTATGATTTTGATAGTACCTTTGGAGACAGGGAAGAGGATTGATTTCATTTATTTTATTAACAAATGGAGTACTACTGTTACACAGATTTTGACTTGGCCATATAACTTATAAGCAGAACATATAATATAAGAGTTTAACTATTTATTGAAAAAATTACAAATATTGTCCCAAATATAATTTTTATTAAAAATAATAAGAGAATCATATGATTTTTTAAAATGAAATATAACTGATATGATTATTAAAATAATATTAAAGAATATATTCATGAATGCATTCATGAATACATTTTGAAAGTATTTGCACGAGTATTCATATACTTTCATTTTTACCTGAACTCCCATTCTTTATGCAAGAAATTTTATAATGGAGTACATAATCATATTCGTATTTAAATACAATTACAAAGTATTCGCACCATGTCTGGTATTTATTCAGTTTTCACCAAACAATGATGTTGAGAATCCAGAATATACAAAATTCACACATTTAAATAATGATCATAAGTACCTGGTTTTATGGCTTTTATTTATATTAAAAAATAACTGTAAAAAATTCATTTTGGACTAATTTCACGTCAATGTAAACACTAGACACAGTAGGAATCTAGATTAATATTATCAACTGCATCTTTGTCTATCATTAATTTCCTTCATATAATCCTTAATGATTAGTAATGAATAATATGATTGACTTCTTTATCATTAAAAATGAACTGAAAAATGCCATAGGTGACTGCATGGTGTTATTTGGAATATGTGACATTCTACCCATCGATACAAGATTCTTATATCATCAGTAACTGCAAGTTAATTTCCTGTTATTATAAACTAACAAATTCCTTTTCTATTTTTCTTTAATTTGTTATTAAAAACCAATAAAAATTTATTAATTTATTGTTTATTGTTATGTTGTTGGTTACCTACTAGATGAGTTGGGTTGAACACCTGGATCAACTGTGGCTGGCCATAAGCTGCCTGGATTCTCCCCTCAAGCGTGCATAATTTGATGAAAGGTCAACAAGGTCAACATACAGGTGACTCAAGAGGGGCTGGAGAGAGCCAAAGTCTGACAGGGTCTCATAAAAAACATTAATAAAAGCTACAATATTTGGCCAATTTCTTTCAGCTTTCTAAACTAAAAAGCTGAAATCCTTATGTGTGCATTATATGAAAATTATATCAACAGTGCTCACGGGAAACAAACGTGCCATGGTCACAGTTTGGCAAAATTTAAGGTACTAATTTTATATTTATACTAATAACTTATAAAATTTGAAAAATTCAGAACTAATTTTGGGTATTCAATTGAATCTTGATTAAATAATGTTACATCCCTGACAAAAAAGATCTCTAGCTTCAGCAATGCCCTTGTTAAGGAAGTAAATATATTTCTTGATTTTTTACAAAGTGCATTATGTTTGGGTCCATAACTTAAAAAAAATACACAATACTGACATCATTTCTGGCATGTGCATAGTGAATGTACAGAAAAATATGTATATTATATATGATCAAAGTCAGATCAGTGGTTTTGATATTAGGCAGTCTTAAAGTGTAACATTGGGTTTTTAATGGAAAAATGAAGTTTTTCATTGATATCTCGAAGGAATTAAGTCCTAGTGAACAAATTCTTGGCATGGTAGGGGATTTTGGAGAAATCTAACTGTATGCCAAATTTAAGGAACTTAGAGCAGAAGCTCGGGAGCTGAGCTCTAGCAAACTGCATAACACTAGCAATATGTGACATGGTGCTTGAAAACTTGAATAAAATCTACAGTTTTTGATCAAATGGTTTCAAATTTTTGGTGTTAACAGTTGAAATGCTAACAAAAACATGCTGTGAAAATTAAATCCACAGCAGTTACAGCAAAAAAACGTGCCATGGTCAAAGTTGGGCAAAATTTAAGGTACCAATTTTTTATTTTTGCTAATATTTTAAAAATTTCAAAAGATTTTGATCTAATTTTGGGTATACAATTTAATTTTGATTAATAAAAGTAATATTACTGGAAAAAAAGTGCTTAGCTTTAACAAGTTTTGTGTTAAGTGATAAAATTTCTTTCCTGATTATTTACAAAATGCATTATGTTTGGGCCCATAACTTTTTAAAATTAAATAATACAGACCTTATTTCTGGCATGTACATAGGAATTATATAGAGGATTATTTATAGGTAATATGAGTAAAAACAGATGAGTGGTTTTGATATTAGGCAGTCCTAAAGTGTGAAAATAGGTTTTTAATAAAAAATTGAGGTTTTTCCTTAATTTCTCAAAGGAATGAAGTCGCAAAGACCCAGTTTTCGGCTTGGTAGGAGATCTTGGGGACATCTAACATTATGCTGAATTTTGGATTCCTAGGTCTTAAGGTTTCAAAACGTGCCACATCTACGGACGGACGGACGGACAGACGGACGGACGACGGACAATGGACCACGACTATAGCTCAGATGACTTATAGTCAGCTGAGCTAAAAACATTAATTTTAGCTTACATTGACATGAAATTTCAGCAGTCAGATCAGGATTTTCCTTTTAAAAGGATTTTACCTTAGTCTGATATAACCTTTTTATCCCAGTTTGGTTGTGTTCAATAAATTTGTGGCCGAAATGCTATTGTTTGCGTCACTGTTGCCATATATCTACTATGAACAAATTTAAGCTCCTTAGACATAAACAAACAAAATACCCTCAGACAAATCTCATACAAAGTCCTTTCACACAGAAGCTCTTTGATGAAACATCTAAGACAAACACCCTTCAGACAAAACCTTTCTTGACTCAACTCACACAGACAACCCCCTCCAGACAGAATTCTTAACAATACATACTTAAAATGAGTCTTGGATAAAAATCAGAAAAAAAAATTCACTGAGAAGAAACACCTTCCCAAAATAATAGAAACCCCTGTCCTTCTCAATCCTCTAAATTATTTGACAGATATATATCATTTGATCCTTACTATTTAGCTTTAAGTGAATTAGTAGTTTTGTGATAATCACTTGCAGTCTTTTAATCAATGCATGGGAACAAACAATTTTAAGAATAAGGCACAATGAGGCCCTACTTGATTTTCACTATTTTATTTTTTTATTACCTATCTGTAAACTACAAATGAGAAACTTTGATCTGTACAAGTATGATATGCTAATTTTAATGTAGCCTGTGTGTTGGGCGTGAGTCTCCATATCCTACTGACTGTCACCTTTGGAGCAGTGATAGTCCTGATGTTGGGGCTGGCTTATGCCGGTTCTGATTAGGCTTGCTAATGATTGTTACGAGACCTTAAGGATACGGCTATCTTGTAGTCAATGATCCTTACAGTGACCAGTTCACTGCCACCTTGCCTCAGGGAAACGCAAATCTGTTCCACTTGTAATGAGGTATCTGGCTGTGCTCTTGTGTACACACATTACATGATGACTGTCCTATATTGTCCTGTAATTGTCAGACTGTACAATATAAAGCTCTGTTTCCTATATTTATGTTATTAACAGTGTTTCTGAAGATTAGATTATTCCTGTTAAGAAAGATTCTCGTGACACCTCTCTGACAAATGTATGACCTTATTTAACTGTAAAATTTTAGTAAACATTGTGCATACAAACATGTGACAAACTGATAAACCACTTTTCTGAAGGGGGATCAATGGCTGTATATGTGAGAAAGTGGAATAGTCACTAGTTACAAAATGCCATTTGCAAAACTCTGACCTGCCATCAGATGTGCGAGTTGAATGTGTTTGGGTTATTTTGTCCAGCCCCCAACATGCTATAAATATGTGAACATAAACAAAACAAACAGCCTGTGAATGGTGGGATCAGCATTTTTTGGACTATATTTATTAAAGGTTCAGGGGATTATATAAATTCAGTTAGTATATATGTCAGATATCTCAATACGGCCCTTTAAGTTCAGCAGTTACTGATGTTAGCCAATAGTTTTCTATTTTTGTTATGGTTACAGGTAACTGACCTGAGCTAATTCTATAATTATACATTTATTTTAAATTGGATTTGTTTTTTTTTCACTATTTCTGAATAAGGTATTATTGTTATTTTCTTATATTAAGATGTTTAAACCCCAACAGCCAATCATAAAATAGACTGAAATGAAAAGAATTTATTGAGATACTGTGTGGGTAATCGCAAAGAAAAGAAGGGTACAAACAGAATACCTTCAGCTGGAGTGGGATGATTATGACATCACTGTGACGTCTTCATAATGGAACTCCAGTGTAACAACACCAATGACATCACTGTGATGAGATTATATTGGGGATTAGGATCACATGATAGGTTTCATTTCTTGTTTTCAGTTTAGATGAAACGAGCTGACTGACTGCGAGTGAGATCCTGGACAAAACAAGCTGTTTAAATTAAGCAAGCGTTCCACTCTGTGGCCAACTCTGACTCCAAATTTTGTTTGTTCATGTATTTCCAACAGATCTGAATGAATTTCATTAAAATCTTATGGTATGATTGGCCATGGGGCAAAGAACAATTTAATACATATTAAGGGGATCTAAATGCAGACAAAAGTGTTGGCAGAGTACATGCTTTAAATAAAGGTAATCCAACAGAGACACAAAAATACAGAAAAGCATCGACAAGTCAATGGTACAGCCCTAAAATATTGTTTTTTTTTCACACTTCAATGAAAGTTCATGTGAATTTAAACCAAGTGACTGAAACAAAACAGAAGGCTGCTTTATCATTAAGAGCCAATATGCTTTAATTGGTATAAGAATTTTAGATGACAAATTATCAAGGATACAATGAGTACAGATATATGCATTCTAATTATTTCATATATAGTTGAGCATGCACAATTCTGGTTTGATCACTGGAAAAGGTATCAGACAATCCACCTTGATCTACATTTGAACCAAGACAAAGATCAACATCAAGACAAAGAAGGTTCACCCTGAACAATGATCTATCACCTCACCTGAGTCCAGATCAAGACAATAAAGGTTCTCCCTGAACAATGATCTATCACCTCACCTGAATCCAGATCAAAACAAAGAAGGTTCTTCCTGAATAATGATCTATCACCTCACCTAAGTCCAGATCAAAACAAAGAAGGTTCTTCCTGAATAATGATCTATCACCTCACCTGGATCCAGATCAAGACAAAGAAGGTTCTCCCTGAACAATAATCTATCACCTCAACTGAGTCCAGATCAAAACAAAGAAGGTTCCTCCTGAATAATGAACTATCCCCTCACCCGGATCCAGAACAAGACAATAAAGGTTCTCCCTGAACAATGATATATTACCTCAGCTGAATTCAGATCAAGACGAAGAAGGTTCTTCCTGGCCAATGATTTATCACCTCACCTTGGTCCAGATCAAGACAAAGAAGGTTCTCCTTGAACAATAATCTATCACCTCACCTGAGTCCAGATCAAAACAAAGAAGGTTCCTCCTGAATAATGATCTATCACCTTCACCTGGATCGAGAACAAGACAATAAAGGTTCTCCCTGAAAATGATATATCACCTCAGCTGAATCCAGATCAAGACGAAGAAGGTTCTTCCTTAACAATGATCTATCACCTCACCTGAATCCAGATCAAGACAAAGAAAGTTCTTCCTGAACAATAATCTATCACCTCACCTGAGTCGAGATCAAAACAAAGAAGGTTCCTCCTGAATAATGATCTATCCCCTCATCTGGATCCAGAACAAGACAATAAAGGTTCTCCCTGAACAATGATATATCACCTCAGCTGAATCCAGATCAAAACAAAGAAGGTTCTTCCTGACCAATGATTTATCACCTCACCTTGGTCCAGATCAAGACAAAGAAGGTTCTCCCTGAACAATAATCTATCACCTCACCTGAGTCCAGATCAAAACAAAGAAGGTTCCTCCTGAATAATGATCTATCCCCTCATCTGGATCCAGAACAAGACAATAAAGGTTCTTCCTTAACAATGATCTATCACCTCACCTGAATCCAGATCAAGACAAAGAAAGTTCTTCCTGAACAATAATCTATCACCTCACCTGAGTCGAGATCAAAACAAAGAAGGTTCCTCCTGAATAATGATCTATCCCCTCATCTGGATCCAGAACAAGACAATAAAGGTTCTCCCTGAACAATGATATATCACCTCAGCTGAATCCAGATCAAAACAAAGAAGGTTCTTCCTGACCAATGATTTATCACCTCACCTTGGTCCAGATCAAGACAAAGAAGGTTCTCCCTGAACAATAATCTATCACCTCACCTGAGTCCAGATCAAAACAAAGAAGGTTCCTCCTGAATAATGATCTATCCCCTCATCTGGATCCAGAACAAGACAATAAAGGTTCTCCATGAACAATGATATATCACCTCAGCTGAATCCAGATCAAAACAAAGAAAGTTCTTCCTGACCAATGATTTATCACCTCACCTTGGTCCAGATCAAGACAAAGAAGGTTCTCCCTGAACAATAATCTATCACCTCACCTGAGTCCAGATCAAAACAAAGAAGGTTCCTCCTGAATAATGATCTATCCCCTCATCTGGATCCAGAACAAGACAATAAAGGTTCTCCATGAACAATGATATATCACCTCAGCTGAATCCAGATCAAAACAAAGAAGGTTCTTCCTGACCAATGATTTATCACCTCACCTTGGTCCAGATCAAGACAAAGAAGGTTCTCCCTGAACAATAATCTATCACCTCACCTGAGTCCAGATCAAAACAAAGAAGGTTCCTCCTGAATAATGATCTATCCCCTCATCTGGATCCAGAACAAGACAATAAAGGTTCTCCATGAACAATGATATATCACCTCAGCTGAATCCAGATCAAAACAAAGAAAGTTCTTCCTGACCAATGATTTATCACCTCACCTTGGTCCAGATCAAGACAAAGAAGGTTCTCCCTGAACAATAATCTATCACCTCACCTGAGTCCAGATCAAAACAAAGAAGGTTCCTCCGGAATAATGATCTATCCCCTCACCTGGATCCAGAACAAGACAATAAAGGTTCTCCCTGAACAATGATATATCACCTCAGCTGAATCCAGATCAAGACGAAGAAGGTTCTTCCTTAACAATGATCTATCACCTCACCTGAATCCAGATCAAGACAAAGAAAGTTCTTCCTGAATAATAATCTATCACCTCACCTGAGTCCAGATCAAAACAAAGAAGGTTCCTCCTGAATAATGATCTATCCCCTCATCTGGATCCAGAGCAAGACAATAAAGGTTCTCCCTGAACAATGATATATCACCTCAGCTGAATCCAGATCAAAACAAAGAAGGTTCTTCCTGACCAATGATTTATCACCTCACCTTGGTCCAGATCAAGACAAAGAAGGTTCTCCCTGAACAATAATCTATCACCTCACCTGAGTCAAGATAAAAAAAAAGAAGGTTCCTCCTGAATAATGATCTATCCCCTCACCTGGATCCAGAACAAGACAATAAAGGTTCTCCCTGAACAATGATATATCACCTCAGCTGAATCCAGATCAAGACGAAGAAGGTTCTTCCTGACCAATGATTTATCACCTCACCTTGGTCCAGATCAAGACAAAGAAGGTTCTCCCTGAACAATAATCTATCACCTCACCTGAGTCCAGATCAAAACAAAGAAGGTTCCTCCTGAATAATGATCTATCCCCTCATCTGGATCCAGAACAAGACAATAAAGGTTCTCCATGAACAATGATATATCACCTCAGCTGAATCCAGATCAAAACAAAGAAAGTTCTTCCTGACCAATGATTTATCACCTCACCTTGGTCCAGATCAAGACAAAGAAGGTTCTCCCTGAACAATAATCTATCACCTCACCTGAGTCCAGATCAAAACAAAGAAGGTTCCTCCGGAATAATGATCTATCCCCTCACCTGGATCCAGAACAAGACAATAAAGGTTCTCCCTGAACAATGATATATCACCTCAGCTGAATCCAGATCAAGACGAAGAAGGTTCTTCCTTAACAATGATCTATCACCTCACCTGAATCCAGATCAAGACAAAGAAAGTTCTTCCTGAATAATAATCTATCACCTCACCTGAGTCCAGATCAAAACAAAGAAGGTTCCTCCTGAATAATGATCTATCCCCTCATCTGGATCCAGAGCAAGACAATAAAGGTTCTCCCTGAACAATGATATATCACCTCAGCTGAATCCAGATCAAAACAAAGAAGGTTCTTCCTGACCAATGATTTATCACCTCACCTTGGTCCAGATCAAGACAAAGAAGGTTCTCCCTGAACAATAATCTATCACCTCACCTGAGTCAAGATAAAAAAAAGAAGGTTCCTCCTGAATAATGATCTATCCCCTCACCTGGATCCAGAACAAGACAATAAAGGTTCTCCCTGAACAATGATATATCACCTCAGCTGAATCCAGATCAAGAAGAAGAAGGTTCTTCCTTAACAATGATCTATCACCTCACCTGGATTCAGATCAAAACAAAGAAGGTTCCTCCTAAATAATGATCTATTACCTCACCTGAGTCCAGATCAAAACAAAGGAGGTTCTTCCTTAACAATGATTTATCCCCTAACATGGATCCAGATCAAAACAAAGAAGGTTCTTCCTGAATAATGGCCTATCACCTCTCATTGGTTAAGATCCAAACGAAGACAAAGGTTCAAGAACTGTCAACCATCTCGGTGACATGACATTATTGACTCAGCTTTAGATTGATATCTGTATCTTCCATCTGGTTGGCCAGCTTAAACTGAGATTAAAAATGTCCAGTTTTTATCAAAACTTTCATCACAATAATTGTCCCTTAACTCAAGGCAAATACCTTTTTTCAGACTAATAACCATGTGATATCTCACATCTGATGTTCTTATTTGACCTAGCAAGATGTTTTGGTTTTTACTAGTCCTCCTGCAAAACTGTATATTTTCAACCAGTTACATGAAATCTATTGCTCTGTGATTTAGGTGGATTGCCAGTTTTATACTCAACAAAAACATTGCTGATCTGAAACTTAAAATCTTCTCCAGAATTAGTTCTCATTTTCTAATAATACCATGGACAACAATTTAGCTTTCAATCAGACGAAGTGTGGAGATTCTTGACTTTATTTTTGTTTTATGTGTAAAAACTAATGAGAAAAGCATTAATATCACCTAAAAACTAAGAATCATTAATTTCTGGTATAAAAACATTTAGTAATTTTTTTGTCAAAAACTTTTTAGTCATTTTTCACTGATGTCCTGCATATTAGAAAGCTTTAGCCACAAAATGTATGCTGAAATGTACAGAGTTTTGCCTTTAATTACAGAATCACAAAGCAGTTCTGCAAATTCAAGCATTCATTCATTAGCAGCATTGTAAATGATGTCTTAATTTTAAGTTTTTAATTGATACATTTTCTCAAGACACAAAACATATTGCAATACTTCCCTCAAGATACAACACACAATACAGCACATAAAAGGTACATAAAAATTTAGAATCAGAGTCAAAATTCTTCTTTGTGATTTTAAAGATATCATATCTAAAAGAATCCTCTCATTATGTTATATCCAAACTGTAAACATAAAATCTAATTCTGTATAATTAGCCGATCAGATGCCATCACACTTGTTTCGGCCAAAATGTTTCACCATATATATGTCAAGGCCCAGATCCCAATCTGGACCAATCAGCTATTGTGCTGTAGGTGGTATTTAGTATTATGTCAACTCACAGTCTGAATCAGGATTTGGACCGGCCCAGATCCTGATCGGGGTTTGGTCTGGTCAGAATCCCGATCAGGATTTGGTCTGAACCAATCAGGAATTAGTCCAGATTTCCAATTGGGAATTGGTCCAGATTTGTTTAATCCCTGCTTGATGCTGTCTCATTATACTCCCAACATGACAAGATACCTGGGTGAAAGTCACAGGATATTAAAAAGTACAAGGAGGTAGCAACACAGCAGACAAATTTGAGGGTAAAGATGTTTGTAGAAAAAGTTTTACGAGTCACAACAAATGTCAGTGTACTTGTCTTGAGAAAGGTTGGGTGAATGTATCAGCTGGAGCTCTCAGACTGATGGAGTTAAATAGGGGAAGTGTATGAGATCTGTCTGCCCTCTGACCATTGTTGTCTACAGAGGAAATTTGTATCACATCAAATGGAGCAGGGACCATTTACAGCAAAGAGGTGCTATTTTCTCCCACTTACAGTCAATCTGAGAGTGCTTGCCACTGAGGGTGATTGCTAAGTGGATGACGGAATGACACGTGGGTGGATGTGCTTGGATACAAATGATGGTCTACTTTCTCCTGAAATGGATCTAATTCACAGCTATCCTCGCCATCTTGATTACCACCCTGCCTCTGATGACATCCTCACAGTAACCGACGCCATGCATGACAACTGGGATTATTTAACACTCAAATATCTCCAGCTTACAAAGTCTCTTTTTCTGCCCCCTTGGTAGCTGTCACTTAGTAGGATGTACCTATAGTCTGTAGCTAAGCCTTGTGTCAGACAAAAGTTAATAACTTTTTCTCTCTTTTGGAATTAAACTTATAGTCAATTGATACAGAACATATTCTTTCAAATTCTGTATCAAGGCATGGGTTTCAACCCAATTAATGAGCAATCAGTTTAATTATTTTTTTATTTATATATATTGTTTAATGTTTAAAGACACGTTCGCAGCCTACTGGTAGTGCTCTCTAATGAATGAAGACAAAGGTAATCAATAATAATCATACCATTAAAATTATATGTTAATTTATTTTGATGCCTTCATGATATCAGGTACGTACATGCACTGGGTTACAAATAATCAAGAAATCATACAATACCATGCACTCATTTTAAGTTATTAATAAATACTTTAAAACATCTTTTAAAATGTCTTTTTCTATCATTTAAACAACAAGTTTTACACATTCATAATTAGGGCTGCTTTGCAATGTAAACCATTTTGTTTAAATATACATAAAACTTTTAAAATTTGACCAGGGTAGGAACTACTCAAATACTACAATCCCCAAATTACGACCATTTTGCTCAGTCCCCGCGGTGGTTGTAATTGTGGGGTTCCACTGTATATCTAAATCCCGTGGGTACCATTTGGAGGAGTGAACCATAAATGGTCAAGCTAATAGACAGTAATTTTACGGAAAAGAAAGGCTGTATACAAGAATCCCATGTAAATGAACTGGACGGAATCTCAGAAGATTCAACAGGTCTGACATTTGACATCTGTCACCAGTTGAATAATGCTCCCATATACCATGGTTAATTGATACACCCAGCATACCCTGCACCCTACAGTGCTGAACAGTTAGTCTGTGTTAACATTATCAATTATGCATGAAACCAATGGTGCTCACTAATCAGCTAGATCTCAAAGGGGTCCTACGCTGGCTTGTATACCATACAGATGCTGTGAAAAATCAATGAGAGTAATGTGATCAAGTTCTTACATTGTAGACCTGGTGCCAATACAGGACAAACATTCATTCAATAGGCCATTCAAAACACAGGGCACTCTGTGACAAAGAGTCTGCAGTACCCTATCTGATGATCAAGTTTTTGTTTTTGGATCTTCTGTGTTTTTTTTAATTGTACAGCATTGTGCATGTATGAATTATCTTTGTCTCTGCATATATGTGGGTCTTCGACTTGTGCCTAGGAGAAACAGAGCATAAAATAAATATTATACATTACTGATTTCTCTGACCTTTTATATTTCTATATTTGGGATATTATGAACTATAATGACCTATAACAGAAGTCACATTGAAATTTTATGAGATGGAGCCAGTTTATTAAGACAAACCAAACATAAAAAATATTTTTCAAAGTATAGGATCATTCTCAAATTATATCCAGTAAATGAAAATGAAAGCTATCTATAATTACAAAATGATGCAAGTTCTCTACATGAACACTTAATATTCCTTTCCCATATGACAGTAATTAAATGTTGGGTGGTCTTTTTTTCAGGACCTGCTCCTTTTCTCTTTTGTGAATGTAAACTTTTCTCCAAAGTACCTGTCTCCTATGTGAATAAAAACATTTCTCCAAAGTACCTCTGTCTCTTATGTGAATGTAAACTTTTATCCAAAGTACCTCTGTCTCTTATGAGAATGTGAACTTTTCTCCAAATTACCTCTGTCTCTTATGTGAATTTAAACTTTTATTCAAAGTACCTCTGTCTCTTATGAGAATGCAAACTTTTCTCCAAAGTACCTCTGTCTCTTATGTGAATTTAAACTTTTATCCAAAGTACCTCTGTCTCTTATGAGAATGCAAACTTTTCTCCAAAGTACCTCTGTCTCTTATGTGAATGTGAACTTTTCTCCAAAGTACCTCTGTCTCTTATGTGAATGTGAACTTTTCTCCAAAGTACCTCTGTCTCTTATGTGAATGTAAACTATTCTCCAAAGTACCTCTGTCTCTTATGTGAATGTAAACTATTCTCCAAAGTCCTCTGTCTCTTATGTGAATGTAAACTATTCTCCAAAGTACCTCTGTCTCTTATGTGAATGTGACCTTTTCTCCAAAGTACCTCTGTCTCTTATGTGAATGTAAACTATTCTCCAAAGTACCTCTGTCTCTTATGTGAATGCAAACTTTTCTCCAAATTACCTCTGTCTCTAATGTGAATGTAAACTATTTTCCAAAGTACCTCTGTCTCTTATGTGAATGTAAACTTTTCTCCAAAGTACCTCTGTCTCTTAAGTGTATGTGAACCTTTCTTCAAAGTACCTCTGTCTCTCTGTGAATGTGAACTTTTCTCCAAAGTACCTCTGTCTCTTATGTGAATGTAAACTATTCTCCAAAGTACCTCTGTCTCTTATGTGAATGTAAACTTTTCTCCAAAGTACCTCTGTCTCTTATGTGAATGTAAACTATTCTCCAAAGTATCTCTGTCTCTTATGTGAATTTAAACTTTTATCCTAAGTACCTCTGTCTCTTATGTGAATGCAAACTTTTCTCTAAATTACCTCTGTCTCTTATGTGAATGTGAACTTTTCTACAAAGTACCTCTGTCTCTTATGTGAATGTTAACTATTCTCCAAAGTACCTTTGTCTCTTATGTGAATGTAAACTATTCTCCAAAGTACCTCTGTCTCTTATGTGAATGCAAACTTTTCTCCAAATTACCTCTGTCTCTTATGTGAATGTAAACTTTTTTCCAAAGTACCTCTGTCTCTTATGTGAATGTGAACTTTTCTCCAAAGTACCTCTGTCTCTTATGTGAATGTAAACTATTCTCCAAAGTACCTCTGTCTCTTATGTGAATGTAAACTTTTCTCCAAAGTACCTCTGTCTCTTATGTGAATGTGAACTTTTCTCCAAAGTACCTCTGTCTCTTATGTAAATTTAACCTATTCTCCAAAGTACCTTTGTCTCTTATGTGAATGCAAACTTTTCTTCAAAGTACCTCTGTCTCTCATGTGAATGTGAACTTTTCTCCAAAGTACCTCTGTCTCTTATGTGAATGTGAATTTTTCTCCAAAGTACCTCTGTCTCTTATGTGAATTTAAACTTTTATCCAAAGTACCTCTGTCTCTTATGAGAATGCAAACTTTTCTCCAAAGTACCTCTGTCTCTTATGTGAATGTGAACTTTTCTCCAAAGTACCTCTGTCTCTTATGTGAATGTGAACTTTTCTCCAAAGTACCTCTGTCTCTTATGTGAATGTAAACTATTCTCCAAAGTACCTCTGTCTCTTATGTGAATGTAAACTATTCTCCAAAGTCCTCTGTCTCTTATGTGAATGTAAACTATTCTCCAAAGTACCTCTGTCTCTTATGTGAATGTGACCTTTTCTCCAAAGTACCTCTGTCTCTTATGTGAATGTAAACTATTCTCCAAAGTACCTCTGTCTCTTATGTGAATGCAAACTTTTCTCCAAATTACCTCTGTCTCTAATGTGAATGTAAACTATTTTCCAAAGTACCTCTGTCTCTTATGTGAATGTAAACTTTTCTCCAAAGTACCTCTGTCTCTTAAGTGTATGTGAACCTTTCTTCAAAGTACCTCTGTCTCTCCGTGAATGTGAACTTTTCTCCAAAGTACCTCTGTCTCTTATGTGAATGTAAACTATTCTCCAAAGTACCTCTGTCTCCTATGTGAATGTAAACTTTTCTCCAAAGTACCTCTGTCTCTTATGTGAATGTAAACTTTTCTCCAAAGTATCTCTGTCTCTTATGTGAATGTAAACTTTTATCGAAAGTACCTCTGTCTCTTATGTGAATGTGAACTTTTCTCCAAAGTACCTCTGTCTCTTATGTGAATGTAAACTATTCTCCAAAGTACCTCTGTCTCTTATGTGAATGTAAACTATTCTCCAAAGTACCTCTGTCTCTTATGTGAATGTAAACTTTTCTCCAAAGTACCTCTGTCTCTTATGTGAATGTGAACTTTTCTCCAAAGTACCTCTGTCTCTTATGTAAATTTAACCTATTCTCCAAAGTACCTTTGTCTCTTATGTGAATGCAAACTTTTCTCCAAATTACCTCTGTCTCTTATGTGAATGTAAACTTTTCTCCAATTTACCTCTGTCTCTTATGTGAATGTGAACTTTTCTCCAAAGTACTTCTGTGTCTTAAGTGAATGTAAACTTTTCTTCAAAGTACCTCTGTCTCTCATGTGAATGTGAACTTTTCTCCAAAGTACCTCTGTCTCTTATGTGAATGTGAATTTTTCTCCAAAGTACCTCTCTCTTATGTGAATGTAAACTATTCTCCAAAGTACCTCTGTCTCTTATGTGAATGAAAACTTTTCTCCAAATTACCTCTGTCTCTTATGTGAATGTAAACTTTTCTCCAAAGTACCTCTGTCTCTTATGTGAATGTAAACTTTTCTCCAAAGTACCTCTGTCTCTTATGTGAATGTAAACTTTTCTCCAAAGTACCTCTGTCTCTCATGTGAATGTAAACTATTCTCCAAAGTACCTCTGTCTCTTATGTGAATGCAAACTTTTCTCCAAATTACCTCTGTCTCTAATGTGAATGTTAACTATTTTCCAAAGTACCTCTGTCTCTTATGTGAATGTAAACTTTTCTCCAAAGTACCTCTGTCTCTTAAGTGTATGTGAACCTTTCTTCAAAGTACCTCTGTCTCTTATGTGAATGTAAACTTTTCTCCAAAGTACCTCTGTCTCTTATGCGAATGTAAACTATTCTCCAAAGTACCTCTGTCTCTTATGTGAATGTAAACTTTTCTCCAAAGTACCTCTGTCTCTTATGTGAATGTAAACTTTTCTCCAAAGTATCTCTGTCTCTTATGTGAATTTAAACTTTTATCCAAAGTACCTCTGTCTCTTATGTGAATGCAAACTTTTCTCTAAATTACCTCTGTCTCTTATGTGAATGTGAACTTTTCTACAAAGTACCTCTGTCTCTTATGTGAATGTTAACTATTCTCCAAAGTACCTTTGTCTCTTATGTGAATGTAAACTATTCTCCAAAGTACCTCTGTCTCTTATGTGAATGCAAACTTTTCTCCAAATTACCTCTGTCTCTTATGTGAATGTAAACTTTTTTCCAAAGTACCTCTGTCTCTTATGTGAATGTAAACTATTCTCCAAAGTACCTCTGTCTCTTATGTGAATGTAAACTTTTCTCCAAAGTACCTCTGTCTCTTATGTGAATGTAAACTTTTCTCCAAAGTATCTCTGTCTCTTATGTGAATTTAAACTTTTATCCAAAGTACCTCTGTCTCTTATGTGAATGCAAACTTTTCTCTAAATTACCTCTGTCTCTTATGTGAATGTGAACTTTTCTACAAAGTACCTCTGTCTCTTATGTGAATGTTAACTATTCTCCAAAGTACCTTTGTCTCTTATGTGAATGTAAACTATTCTCCAAAGTACCTCTGTCTCTTATGTGAATGCAAACTTTTCTCCAAATTACCTCTGTCTCTTATGTGAATGTAAACTTTTTTCCAAAGTACCTCTGTCTCTTATGTGAATGTGAACTTTTCTCCAAAGTACCTCTGTCTCTTATGTGAATGTAAACTATTCTCCAAAGTACCTCTGTCTCTTATGTGAATGTAAACTTTTCTCCAAAGTACCTCTGTCTCTTATGTGAATGTGAACTTTTCTCCAAAGTACCTCTGTCTCTTATGTAAATTTAACCTATTCTCCAAAGTACCTTTGTCTCTTATGTGAATGCAAACTTTTCTCCAAATTACCTCTGTCTCTTATGTGAATGTAAACTTTTCTCCAATTTACCTCTGTCTCTTATGTGAATTTAAACTTTTCTCCAACCTACCTCTGTCTCTTATGTGAATGTAAACTTTTCTCCAAAGTACCTCTGTCTCTCATGTGAATGTGAACTTTTCTCCAAAGTACCTCTGTCTCTTATGTGAATGTAAACTATTCTCCAAAGTACCTCTGTCTCTTATATGAACGTAAACTTTTCACCAAAGTACCTCTGTCTCTTATGTGAATGTAAACTTTTCTCCAAAGTACCTCTGTCTCTTATGTGAATGTAAACTTTTCTCCAAGGTACCTCTGTCTCTTATGTGAATGTAAACTTTTCTCCAATGTACCTCTGTCTCTTATGTGAATGTTAACTTTTCTCCAAAGTATCTCTGTCCTTTTGATTAGTAAAAGCTGATTTTACTTGAATTTTCTACAACACTGGGAAGAGTTGATTGAAAGCTGAAGCTGATATGAATCTAGATGTGGATCTTGTTTGTACAAATGGTACCAAGTGCAACTGTTACTGGTGTTGAAATCTAGTGGGCAGATTTGATAACAGAGGACCATTTTAAGCAATGTCATACGGCAAAGTCAACTAACTGAAGTCAACTAATTTTAAAGTTGGTCTCAGTAAAACTCTGTTAGCTGTTTTCTAGGGTTTGCTCTCTATTAATGTTGTCTTGTATGATAGAAATGCTATTAGAACTGCATTTTTTCTTGATCTCAGTATATAAATATGTTTTATGTATGACATAAAGGCATCTTTGACAGGACATTGATTGAAACATAATAAGCTTTAGCTATGTATTTAAATACACAACTGCATAGCATTAAAATTTTTTCAGCACTGAGATTTTATCAAAGTTATAAATATGACTATATTTCTGCCACTCTTAAAGGTGGCCATTTGACTCTCTCTAATCAATGGAGGACAGAACTGCTGCGAGTCTTATTGTAAGGTAGGTCTCATAAGACACACAAGTTCAGAATTACTCATTGACATTGTAGCTGGAGGCTGATAAACTGCCTCAGTAATTTAATCAAGTGTCCACACCAAGATGCCAAATGGTACCATAATGAGTGGAGAAATACAGTAAACCCGTGCAATAAGAGTCCCCCATGGGACTGACCAAAAGTGGTCTCTATAGACAGGTGGTGTTTCATGCATGTATGATCAGGCTGAACCTACAAAGATACATAAGACAAGGATTGAACAGGACAACAGAAAGACTGTCAGCTGGCTGAGTCTCTAGCACAGGAGTTTGTCTCTGCTGGCTAAGGTTCATGGGCTTTGAAATCTACAGCCCTCAAATACGGATGTAGGTCCAAAGCCCCCCCGGTGAAAAGCCCCCCCGGTATTAAGCCCCCCCGGACAAAAGCCCCCCCGGTCAAAAGCCCCCCTACCTTAATGATAAAGAGGACAAAAGCCCCCCTCCAATATATTTATATCTATATCTATGAATATATAATGTAAATACAAACAATGTGTGTTATCTCATATAATTATTTAATTACATTCAAAATTCATACTTACAATATATCTTATAGTTAACAATAGAAATATCAATCTATACTTTACATATTTACCTGACCCACACTAGTTAATTGATAGGGTACTAAAACTGATACTTATAACAACATAAATGGTCTCAATTATCTGTTAGTTAGGAAACCACTCCCATGGGACAGTTTCACAGGACCTGTTTCACCTGAATGATTATTGAAGGAGTGGCTTCATTATAAAGCTCTAGATTCTTTAACTGTGTATATATACATATATGTTAACTACTGCTAAGTTGACATCAAGGGACTCATTAGTTACTATTGCACAGTATTACTTCTGCACTCTTGCAGGTTTTCACCAGTGATAAATAAAATTTACAGAATTGTTTGTGTAGTTACCTTATATATTGGTAATATAAATTGATTCATTACTTCATTACTTCAAGGGACTCAAAGTTACCTTTAATAGTTATTTAAAAAAACATTTTTTTTGGGGGGGGGGGGGCTTTTGTCCTCTTTATCATTAAGGTAGGGGGGCTTTTGACCGGGGGGGCTTTTGTCCGGGGGGCTTTCGACCGGGGGGGCTTTTGTCGGGGGGGGGGGGGCTCTTGTCCGTACCCCTACAAATACAGAGATGGCATAGGTATATATGTAGTGAAGAGGGTAATGTATATATATATCTGTTCAAATATGCTGGACAAGAATTGTTTCAAGGCAAATTACATAAGCATGGGTGTTTTTGCGGACTTTTGTAAGTGTGTGAGCATTTAATATTTTGTAAGCATGTAGATGTGAAAAGTAAACAGGAGGTGTTTATTTAAAATGTAACAAATTTTTAAAGAGATTTCTTTTGAGTAAAAACGACCCCTGGCAGAAGGGCGAGTCTAAGCTGGATATAGAGTAGGTAGGGGTTCATAGTATAATACAGTTGACTAAAGCTAGAAATATCGGTTCTGGATAAGCCATCTCACACAGCCAGCAGAAGTAGTATATAACCAGCATCATTTTTCACTACTGCCCAAATGGTTATGTTTCTGTGCAGCATGATCCTTTAATTATGATGTCAACTGAAATAAACAAAGCGAGAGGCATGACAGACTTCTCTATTATGTTGTTGAAGTACTCCTCTTACAATAACCCCAGTTTGATATTAGTTAACCCAAATTTGGAGTGCAGATCACTATTTTTGTTGGATTCTGTGTGTTTCAGAATGTGTGTGTATGATATCTGAAGAATGGTATCGTGAATTTTACTGACATGTGACATGGAGTTCAAGAGTTTAGAAGATAAATGGTGGTGTAAATCATAAGTGTTTCATGACATGACTTCATTGCGTAATGACGTCAACAGTCATGTGTTACTTCAGGAAAGGTCAGTCAGCATACAGCATGATGACTGGTGCTAATTTTGGTTTACATATTGTGGCTGGATTCTTATCTGCGAGGTTAACATTTCACAATATTCAATTTTTCACTGTTTTGCGAAGGTTCCATTTTCTTGTTCCACCATTTATACAATAACCTAAACAGAGCTAGTATATCCATCATTTTATGAATGAATTGCACAAAGTAATATGTGCACAAAAAATTTTGACGGGCATTGAAGTGAATAATGAATGAGTAGAAACCCTTGTACATTGTTGGTAAATATACTTTAAGTGATCTGTTTATTAATATTAATCATCTTAGATTGATGGTTACAAACAAGATAAATTATTATTTATAATATTATTCTTTTGCTTTTAGACTTGCCTTCATCCACAAAAGTTTTATTTTTGCATTAATTTCCCTTTTGCAAACATTACAATTGTAAACCCTCATGAACAAGAAAGCAATCACAGTATTATCAATGGCTGAATACCTTAATGAGCTGAATAAGAAATTCCAGCTAAATTTCTTTTTATTAATGACTTTACCACACTTACTTGCATGAAAAAACATTTCCGTTTTGGTCCTTCATTGTGTAACTGTGGCCTCCGGCGCTCTCGTTGACAACTCGCTGCACGTCGCTGACCTCGCGGTTATGCCACACATTTATATTAAATTTTTTCTGATAATCATCCAAGTATCGTAGAAGTGTTGTTCGATGCGGGAAGTATTCTTTGGAGTAATGTTTCATTAACAGGCTCTCATCATCTGAGATAAGTGAGTTCCAGTCATGTCGGAAATTGAACTCTTTGTTTGTTTTACCCGTGTGCCTTTTATTTATACTGATAAGGGTGTCATGACGTGGGTATGTCGTGAAAAAATTCCCTGAAAAACAAGAACAACACAATTTATCATCATTAAAGACAGCATACAACTATAAGTTTTCAAATCACTGTAACAGTAAATCAAATTATATAAGATAATATAAGATATAACAAATTTAAGGAGCCAATAAAACATACAGAAATTCATTTTGCTGATGACAAGATACATACATTAATAAGTAAGTTATATGTATCAGGTGAATAACAGTTTTAAATTGAAATTGTGATTTCATTTCTCAGGTTATTTTTTTCAATTTTTTTCTTACAGTTTGTCAATGGGGCATGTATCCAACAAATAATGTTTTAAGTACAGTTTAAACAAATGCTGTCCAGTGAACAATTCCCAAAAGCATGCAAAACCATGTCCAATGTGTGTATATCGTGTAATGATTGCTTGTTTGAGTTCAACAAGACTGTGTTGCATGGCAAGTGAAATTACATATATGTCTAAATAGGGCTTCAACAGGAATTTAGCAATGAAAGATAGGGGAGAAATTTTACTTTATGATGATATAATAAAATATGGACTTTCTTGTCACTATAATGAACCCAAACATTGAGGTGTCAGTATGTAAGGTTCAAACAGGGAGAGTTCTGCAATATCTGATTTTCTGTTTTGGTCACCAGCTAGAGTTTCATGATTCACTAATGAACAGATATTCAGGCAGTTAAAGAAGACGTTATCCACCTCATTGGCAACATTTGTTGGTTATGCCTGGCACAGAGTTTTCAGGTCCATTATTTCCCCAAACACGGATTGTAATTGTTACATTTAATATGATAAAATTAATAAAAGTCAATCTCAGTCTCAATGGCGAGGTTCCTGCTTGACTGTATTGCATTGAAACAAAATTTAACATGCTTGATAACTGGACCTGAACACTGAAGACGATTGTTATTCACAGTGCTTCTGCTCGTGAAAATGGTCAATTATATGGGATACACTATCTAGAGTAAAATGGAGCCCCATTTAATGGCGAATCATGCATATATATACATCTTACTCTGGCAATTAATACATATCAGATCTGTAAATACCAATTTCTCACCTGAGACATTTGATCGTTCTAGTATCACATAATCACGCTGCGCTCGCTGCATGAAGTATCCAAGTTGTAGGCCAGATGGGCCTGCACCCACAATGATATAATCCCAATGATAGGAGGCAGCATGTGAACTGCATAGCTGTGTGGCAAGGAGCCCGAGGAAGACACAGGTGCCAATCAATGCTTGCATCCTGTACAAAAGATAATTATACACATATAGTGTGAAATGTTTAAAGCTTGCATCCTATACAAAATATAACTTATGCATAAAGATCCTATTAAATATCCTTTGCTTGCATCCTGTACAAAAAATAATCATACATACAGTTAGTGTTAATTATTCAATGCTTACAACTTGAAAAAAAAATTTAAACACTTTTATTTAAACTCTGTTATAAATTAATTCTTACATCTAATCTATGTCACGTACAAATTAATATGAATAGATCAATGCTTGTATATTGTACAATTAAAATGTTATACATGGAATTATTGTTGATTATTAAACGCCTGCATTCGATCTGTTCCTATGCAAAAATAAACTGTACCTATAAATAGTGTTCATTATCCAATTTTTACATCAATTATACAAAGGGTGCTTGATTATTTCATAGCAGTCTGTGGTAGTTGGTAGTTACCATAAACACAGTAAAAAGTCATTTTGCATCTGAAACTTTCCAATGGCACAAATTCATTTCTTCAAATGTACTGATCAGTAACCTAGTTAATTTATAAGCTTGTAATAAATTCTTTCATAACTGTTTTTTAGCACTTCAACAATAAACAAAATATCATCATATTATACTGAAGGCCAAACTTTTGGTCCATATTTAGTTCACAAGTACACCCACTGTGACAGATTGATATAATTAATTTGATATTCACTTGGTCGGTGCAGAGAAAAATAGCAAAAATGTCATTTTTTAGACGATGTAGGAATATAAAAGAGATAACCTTCTAAAAATTGATAAAAGTTTTTTACAATATTTTATCTTGTTATGGCCAATTCATACTTTCACTCTAGGAGTATAAAGATAAAACAGCGTTTTATATTAAAGGCAATGTTTTGGGTTATCAGTTGATATTTATAGTCCTAATACGATAGATTTATGTATTATCTGTGATCTTCATTAAAAGCATGCGGGGGCAACAAGCTGTCTGTGATGGTTAGGGAGGGGCTTAAAAGCCCATTACAGAGACAATATATTGAGGATGACGCAGATCGTAATGAGTCCGTGGCTATTGTCATCACTGCCTTGACAAGACATTTGTCCGATCAGAAACAACCCCCCCAGGTGAACTGTTGTTCTTGCGCATTAGATTTGTATAGAACCTCTCATATAAACGCAGCAATAATACATGAACAAATTCTGATCAAATAACAATAGGATTTTCATGCAGCCTCAATAGATCCACATGACCCGCTTGCTGGGACTTTGAACAAAGCGGCTCCATCCATCTATGTCACAATGACAGTCTGCCGCTTCTCGTTATCTTGGTTTATTACACCAGTGTATCTGATCAGCGACATTATGTCTTTAGTCCTACCCCGAGGAGCATTTATGTACACCCATTTCATAAAGCGACTGAAATGTTTCCGCTAAACAGATTCTGATACAAGCAAGCTCATCCATCAGACTCATCAACTCCTCCGTATAAGTGGTAAAAATAACTTCCAGTTTCACCTGCTGTTCACCAAGCACCTGCTGTTTAACCAGTCAATCAAATCAAAGTTTATTACAGCTTTGACACTTTTTATCAAGGCATGAAACCAGGTTTCAGACATCACCGTGGAAATTAAAAGTATCTGGGATTGATATTTAATATATAGTTCTCGTAAAGGATCTTTTTAATACCTTAAATAGAAACATCAGCTGATATGCTGACACTTTGGTTCAGTAAAGCATATCACCAGTCAAGCTATTGGATTATGGATGAGGAAATATTAAGACCATAAATCTGAAGAAATGTCCAGATAGAGAAAAATTTGTCTGCAAAATATCTCTCATGGGGATGTGAATAAAATGGAATATGGTCTTTGGAGAAACATATTTTCTTAAAACTTTAAAGAAGTATTTTAGTGCTAAGGAAATTTTCTCCCATGTGAAATAACATTGCACATCTGATTTTTACAGAAAAATGTCTTCAATGGTATTTCCATTTTCTAGCTCTGAAAGGGTGACATAATGCAACATATGCAGAAAGGGGATCCTATACCATGTAAATGATTTAAAATCTAGATATCAAATCCTAGTTGAAATACACTATTTAAAGATCAATGTTAAAGTTTCCTGTGTGTTAATACACTTATTTTGATTATGGGTTCATAATTTAAGAAATGATGGCTTACCATAAAATAACCATATAATGAGCTTACTGTTTTAGGCCATAATTACTCAAAGAAAATTGTAATGTTAAATTATAGATCATCCTTGATTTGTTTATGATGGTAATGGCACTAAGGATGGAAACTACACTGATATATCAAAGTGACACTTCACCTCAATAGAAGCCTGAACAATGTAATAAATCAATGAAAGATTCATCTTAAAATACAGGATAAATGCTACAGGAATTACATTATGTGCCGAATGTTTCATAATTAATGTTCTTCTGGCATTGGGTTAATTTCCTTTAGTAATCACACTCTCTTATATCATGTTCTTTGATATTTTCTTCTACAATTCTTCCCTTTAAGATGTTTTGGGCTAATCTATGAGATGTCTTAATCAAACTGACATTCAACACTCTAGTTTGGATGTAGTACTGAATCAAAAGATTCTATATGAAATGAATTTGTTAGAGTATGCATATGTGGACAGCATGTTGAGAGATTTTACTTGTGTGGGAGCATGCTACATGTTCTGTATGTACCATGTAGATCAGGCAAAATTCACTACATCTGGCTATATTTGCTTTTCAGAGATGCAATCTGCATTTATATGGATATGTGCATATGGCACCTTGATTCACTTATACAGTCAATAATGCTATTTTACCCATATTATGCATGCTGTATCTGCAGTCTATGCTTACAGAATGTTAGCTTTTGATTCACATCCTACGCTCACTGCACTAATGTTATATTTTCCTGCCATCATATAAAGTCATTTCTTTACTATATATTTGGTCATTAAGTCTTCCATTGGTCCTATGTCAGACTTTGTCTTCAGCATTATCCTTCTGCCACTGTGGCCCTCTCTCTTGTATCTAGGTTAATCTATAAATCTTCTACAGTATGCTTTCATAGGTATCAAATATACCATAAATTTCACATTACCTTGGTATTCATGTTTATCCTTTGGTATTCTTAGTTTAGCTAACAGTTCTACTTCTTCTTTGGCTACCAGTAATGCCAGATCTGATATTTAATCACATTTTCCTAGGGCTTTATGATTGTCATTTTGTTATTGTCTTGGGGCTAAATGATTGTCATTTTGATATCCTAGGTTTCCACATTTTCTTAATTGGTTATTGCTTGGCTTTATTTCCAATTTTACTTGGTTATTCTAGACTCCCTTGGTTTCTTTGATTATGCTAGACATCTACCCTCCTTAGCAGTGCTAGACATCTACTCTCCTTTGGTTATCCTAAAATTCTACTCTCTTTTGGCTTTCCCAGACATCTACTTTCCTTGGCTTATCTTAGACATCTACTTTCCTTAGGTCATCCTGGATATCTACTTTCCTTTGGTTATCCTGGATACCTAATCTCCTTTGATTATCCTAGACATCATCTACTTTCCTTTGCTTATTTTAGACATCTACTTTCCTTTGCTTATCTTAGACATCTACTTTCCTTTGGTTATCCCAGACATCTAGTTTCCTCTGCTTAACTTAGATATCTACGTTCCTTTGGTTATCCTAGATGTCTACTTCCCTTTGGTTATCCTAAAATTCTACTCTCTTTTGGCTTTCCTAGACATCATGCAGATACTTTCTTTTGCTTATCTTAGACATCTACTTTCCTTTGCTTATCTTAGACATCTACTTCCCTTTGCTTATCCTATAGACATCTACTTTCTTTTGGTTATCCTATAGACATCTACTTCCCTTTGCTTATCCTATAGACATCTTCTTCCCTTTGCTTATCCTACTGACATCTACTTCCCTTTGCTTATCCTATTGACATCTACTTCCCTTTGCTTATCCTATAGACATCTACTTCCCTTTGCTTATCCTATAGACATCTACTTCCCTTTGATTATTCTATAGACATCTACTTCCCTTTGCTTATCCTATAGACATCTACTTCTCTTTGCTTATCCTATAGACATCTACTTCCCTTTGCTTATCCTATAGACATCTACTTCCCTTTGCTTATCCTGGACATCTACTTTCCTTTGCTTATCTTAGACATCTACCTTCCTTTGGTTATCCTAGACATCTACTTTCCTTTGCTTATCTCAGACATCTACTAATTCCTTTGCAGTCTTAGACATCTACTCTCCTTTGATTATCCACTATTCTACTCTTATTTTTGCTATACTACAAATGTAGTCTCCTTTGGTTACCCTTGCCTTCTCCTTTCTTCTTGGTTCCTGTTTTTCCCCATTTCTTTTGGCTTTTAATTAAACCGTAATCTCTGTAACATAATATAACATCTGTAAATGAGACTTTTACCAAATCACAGCTTATTTCTAGAAGTTTAAATTAACTTTCAATAAATATTTTCACTGCAATATATCATATCTGGTGCCATGACAAGATGTTTTAAGATAATCAGGCTATGTTAGTTACTGCAGAGACTATGATAGCTTTAAATATTGGTTTAGTCAATGTCATTACTTGATCAATCACATCACTATGAAAATTTCAAACATACCTTTGCTGAATACTGCAAAAGCTGTTCCGCCAATTCTAATCTAATCAAGTGACCAGGATCTTTTTCATCTTTATAAGCAGACTAGGAGTTCTGTGACATTAAGGCTGTATGTTTTATTAAAGAGTCTTCCGAGATGAGTCGCCGACAAAACATGAAGTGTCCATGAACTTTTCCGTGGATCAATCTAATCAGACTTTCCCTTTTAAAAGTTCCCGTCTGGTTAATTCCCGAGACTCGGAAAATGTAGAATCCGCTTTTATAATCACATTAGGCTCCATCAGGGGAGCAAATCAAAGAAGACTTAAGGGAGACTGACCATTGGTCAATTTGGCAAACATGACTTTTGGTTAATTTCCTCTAACAGGGGTCGCTTGTGACAGTGCCTGACTGGAATGACAGTTCAAGATTTGAGGATGTTTAAAATTTGTCAGTGACTTTTGCTTCTGTCTCATTCTGGTTTCTTCTGTTTGGATACTAGAGTTGGCTATTAGGAGGAATGTTTAATCAATATCTGGCTTAGGTTTGGCGACAAAAAATATAAATAACATTAAGGTAAGCTTGAGAAGCATCTGCATTGTTAATACTGAGCACTTATACAGACCACTGATCAAATATAAAAAATTTATTCAACAGGAAAGTGACCACATTAAAGAAAGATTAGAAAATGTACTAATATGTCATGATAACATCAGAAAAAGATTCCTTGGTCCAGTTTATTGAACTTAACATGAAATATCATATCATGAATTTCACATTCTTTGTTGCCAGGTTTTCTGTGCACAACAATATAATGTAATTAATAATGTAAAATCTTGTAAGTTTTCCTGTACAAGTTCCAACAGATTGATTATTTCAGATATCAATTCTAATCAGAAATGCAATAATCAAACCAATTTTTCTCAGAAACCTTAATAATCACATTGATTCTTGTTAAAATAATCAATTCTTGTGTCTCTCATCTTGCATTAATCAATTTATAAATAAAACAAAATTTCATGCAAGCCCTACTATAGGCACAGGTCAGGAAGGCCATCAATTTAGAGTCTTAGAGTTTAAGTGTCTAATTCTTTTCAGCCAACATATCATTAAAGCAAACAGGAAAACAATATATATAATCTTTGAGGCCCTAATTCAGATATTCCAATTTCAGATATTTCCTTTCTATTTCATATTTTTTGTGGTAGAGTCAAAACTTGAGAGTCAAAATTTTGCAGAGTAACAATGGTCAGTTTAAATTCTTATGTACCACAGTATATTTAGGATCATTCAACTATAAAGTTCTGTCTCTTCATATGTATTTTGTAAAAATTGTGCATTTATATATTAATCTAAACTGGATATTATGGAATTTAGCTGAATGGCAGCCAGAGTAATATTTTCAAATAGTCAAATTATTTTTTTTAAATATCAAATTTTTCAATTTGGCCATGAAAACCTGCTGAATTTTTTTGCATTTTCTTATACTGTGCGATTCCACATATGATTTTGTACAGCATTCAAATGAAAACCAACAGATATTTGTGCTGAAAAACATAGGTCTCTGTTAAATATATTTTTCAATACATGCTCTATTTCCTGTGATCAATGGTGATGGTGGTATGAAGAATTTTTAACAAAAACAAATGCTATGACTTAGTAAGACAGTTCTGAGTAAGCAAAGCTTCTTCTGATCTTTCATGAAAGGTTAAGTTAATATGGCTTTCTGAGATCTCAGGCTCTTGATGTATGACCCTCAGCCTTATTTAATAAACTACCATCGCAACTTTTGATTCCAGGAAACCAATTTCCCAGCATCCGGTGTTGTCTGGATTCTCTTATAAAAGAGCTAAAAAAAATCATTACTTTTACTTCCTGTCTGTTTTTGAAGTCAAAACCAGCATGGCACAACCAAGGTTTTTCCATTAAAGAAAACTGTGTGAAAATCTGAGGTGTGTAATAACAGTAATCCTATGGGTCACGAAAGTCGAAGGTACTAAAATGGTCCTTTGAGGAAACACTTGATTAAGTTCTTTTTACTACCACTATGAAGATATAGCTTTTTTAAGAGGTAGCTTGTTTATTGTCTGATATCACGGGCAAGTTTAGTCTTTCAGGCACTACAACCAAATCAGATGCTGTAGAGTTATTCATTATACATTTACCAGCATTCCATGACCAGTACCCATTCATTACTGGGGAAAGAGGACCCTTGTGGTTAGTATCTTTGTCCAAGGTCTTACCAGGAAGAATGGTCTGAGATGAAAGAGAAACCAAAACCTTCAGTTTCAAGTCCAAAGCCAAAACTATTACCCTTATGTCAAAACAAGTTTTTTTTTGGTTACTGGAACATATCCCTGAAACCCTGGTGAATGAAATTTTGAACTTTGTTGGATGACTGATTTATATTTAAAGTTTTTGAAATAGTACCTTTGCTCTTTAGGCAACAGAAACACAGATCCCTGCTGTAATGACTGCATACATTTGCCCTCTGAAAAGTCAGTCTTAGTGTGTGTACAGACATAGGAGCAGATCCAGTATTTTTTCTTAGGTATAGATAAATGCTCTATTGAATGCAATTATTTTCTGATTATTCATCCCAAACTAAATTGAACAATGAATTGCAAACTACCCTTACATATCCACAAAAACAATATTATCCATATTCTATATTTACTGGAAAGCTTCAGTATTGCTCAAAGTCTATATTCTTACCTATATGGACAATTACCTACATAAAACAGACCATGCATCTCTTGCTCCTATAAGGACAAGAGTTTGGGTTCTGCATATATAAAGATTTATGAACATGCCACCTATCAACAGCATACTGTTAAATTTGCCTACCTTGCATATCTTCAGCCTTGATTATATGAACAAACTCAAGTTTTCCCATCCTATTCATATAGTCCACAAACTACTTTGATCACTTAAAGCCACGACATACAGCCCCGTCCTATGAAGACCAGGGTACGAGCTAATTTACAAAACTAATTAATATTTGAGTACTCTGTGAGGCAGCTGCAATTATAATTGTAGCAAACAGTCTTTTGTTCCATTGTTCACATTCATTCAGAAATCGTGTGATGTGACACAATTCAAGCCAACCTCAAACCACTATGTTGGTTTTAATCACCCAAATATTGCTGATTAATTCCTCCTATTATCGCCACCATCAAGGAGTTTTGTTCCTGTTTAGGGTTGTTCACTGTCAAGAAATTATGGTTTAATTTTTTTTAATTTTTGTTCATGATTTGAAAATAAATATTTTAAATAAGTCTGATGGGGCTGATCCTTTTATCTTTTACATTAATATTTGTATGAAACTATTATAAAATTTTCTATAGTGTAGTATTACAATTTTATTAAATGATTCATAATACATGAGATAAAGACCATCTTAATTCATTTACCTAATACATATACGAAAAACTGTCATATCACAGTTAACAGAAATTTTAAGAAATATGTATCTTACCATCTACCAAATTTTCTGGCCAGATAAAAATCAGCCAGAAAATCTTTGACATTGTCAAGGATTAATACAGCACCCTAATATCTACTGATCTGACTAATTTTTCTGGCCTGCAAAAAATTGGCTGGAAATATCACTAGATGGGCAGTCACTTTATAAAATATGTTGTATGGAAAATGAGATCATCTGACAAATCTGATACATTATCCAGTTTGCTGTGAAATGGTGCTCCAGTCTATCATATAGCAGCCCAAGTCAGCATACTGATATAGGTTTATATAATACTGCAAATCATAAAGTATGAGACAACTGATAATCAACAAACCAAACAATGCTGAATAAAAGTATATCCTTTGTTTATCATTAATTCACTACTCCATCTTTTACTTCAATATAAAACTGGCGGTTGCTTAATATAAAATAAACAATGGAAATGGAATATCAGTTCAGTCTGATGATGTGGTACCAGCAAGTTAAACATTGAATAAGCAGATACACTGATTAAATTCTGTATTATGAAAACAAAATTAATTAAGAGATGACAAAACCAAGGCTCAAGTCACATATTACAAATTTGTTATCTATTGTCTGGACAGATGAGCATAGTTTCATATCTTATAATATTAAATAAATTCAGGAAAAATCAATTTCCAACTAATTCTCTGTTTACTTAAAGTGGTTTTGAATTTTATCAGTAGACAATTGCCATAATTTGAACTTTCCTTGGTCATGCAAATAAAACCTCTTTGTCCACCAGAAAACTGATATATCTGAGGTTTGGCTTTCGTGAGTTCATAATAACTGGAATTAAAAGATATAATTTAACTTAATGCAAGACTTATAGTATAAGAGTGTGACACAAAAGGTCTCAGATTAGTTTAAAACAATGAAGTTTCAATGTATCTTATTCCCCTTACTAGATATCAGCACCGGAACAGTTCATTCTGACAAGGCAGATGTACAAACAGACATTAAAATGTGAAACAGTATCTACAACTTCATCTGTGTAAGTCTGTAATATGTTGTTGCCCTGCCTTTCAGTTAAACGTATTTACCCAGATATATTCTTATTAATCAATAACATATAACCCAATTTTGTTGTAACAAATAATCTTTTTAATAACAAATACTATATGATTAAAAAATAATTCCAATTAACACAATTTCTGACACCTGGTCAGTTCTTATAATATACTTAATACTCTTTGACCAAATCTGATTAAAAATGACCTTGACCTAATGGCATGACCTCTGACCTTACAGCTTCCTATTAATACTTATATTTTTTATCATAATTCAAAATACCACTTTGCTGAATGCTGAATGTATTTTCTGCTTAATGTCAATTTCAAATGAAACATCAACCAGGCCCAAACAATGAGATATGTAATAACTCTGAATTTTACTGCCTGTGTTTTGTATACAAGTCTGGTTTATGATACCATAATGTTCTGCATGTTTCACTTTCATTAGGTATTTATGTTGTGTCACTGAGACCAGACACAGCAGAATGAGGTGTAGTTCTATACCGCTCGGTCTATGAACATCAGTCTACCAATAAAAGCCTTACATAAAACCTTTCAGAGGGATTCCCGCCACACAGACAGCAGATATTATGACATTGTGGAGAATAGGTTCCTGGCACAGGGAGTTCCTGCTATTCACAGATCACTGGACTTTCAGACATGCATGTTGAGTGAACAAGACTAAACTTATACTGTCATTAATATTACATATACTGCCAATATCCCTTGATTCTCTGTAGGAAAGTGCATTTAAGTAAAAGACCAATATATAATAAGAGCAAAGGACCTGGCTGGGTACTGAACTAAATTTATATATTTGAATAATGATTTTTACTTTTACAAAGAATGTTTGAGTAATATTAAATTTATATATAGTCCTTTTCCCATTTGCTAAACACACTGTTTACCACAGAGATTTCTTTATTTTACATTTTAAAGTTCTGGTCTGCTTCAAAAAGCTATTTTTTGCACTCTATGTCTTACATTATGTTTTGTGTATTCACTTTTTTTGCATTATAAATTTTTATTTTCTTTAACTCAGCTGGCTTAAACAGAGTACATATGCTAATTTATATGGGCAAGTTTCTATCATTTTTCCCTAAATTCTTGTGGGACATACTGTTTCTAAACAACCTATATATTCATTCACAATCCAGCTATTATCTGCAGGTGATACATTATATCAAAATACTGATATATAATAAGAGGACCATAATGATTACCAATGGCTCTGACAAAAATTCTGGTTAACCCTAAAATGAAACCAAACATGAAAATCAATGGCCTTTACAAGAAGTCATATAAGTCATATACAGAAATTCCATAAACTGTGATGATAAAAAGATTATATAATAGCATATTTTTCTTAACCTGTGCCACACGGGCACACTGCAGTTAAGGTTGTGAGAGTCTGTTGAAATATTTCAAGGCAATTTAAGTACAGTTGAAGAATCTAAGCCATTATGAATACAATGTGATCCTTCTTTTGTTATCCTTCCACCCTGGCTGAGCTGCTGCCAAGGTTGGTAATCAAAATAAATGTTACAGGCAATCTTCCCATGAAAATATTAATATTTCACCTGTAATTGATTGCCAAACCCGGGCTCAATCATAATGGATACAGACATTGCTTCTGGAAGAAAGCCGTGATCAGCTCCTCCCCGTAGGATGGGGAGGCTTCAAGGGGATGATGAGTTAATTCTATATCCATATACGGTAAAACCTGTTGTGGGGGTACACCTACCATTACTTAGGTCCCTGAATGTGCAAAACCATCAATTTAATTTTTTTTTCTTTTTTTTTTCTTTCTTTCTTTCTTCTGCCATTTTCTGTTTGGAGCAAATCTGACCATATCAGTTAGTTACACAGAACTTTTTCTGTCTGTAATAATGAATTTATGCTTAGCCTTTTGCACTCATTCATAATCAATTATGGAAGTTTTCATGTTTTGTTAGATCCCCTTTCAATAAAGACATCAGTTTTACAACAGAACAAGAAGTTTTGATAATTATAAAGGCACATCTTTCAGATAAAGATTGTATGTATTTTATCAACTAAATATTATACTTATAATACAATATTATTTATCAAATAATATGTCTGTGTTTAAATATAAACTAGAATACGGGTAGTCGACAAGCGACTACTTGTATCCGCCTAAATCAGAGTGGAACGGGTGAAGTGTTGCATATTAGCATGGATGTCTGCAGCCAAATTGTGTATGTAGGTTGCGCTACCTACCAAAAAATCCAGAAAGCCGTCCAAGTTGTATACATATGCAAAATTTAAGGCAGATAAGTCAAACCACTATATTGTATATGAGTGATTTTTGCCCTTGGCAGACAAACAGATGGACGCTGTGCAAAAAAGGGTTGCAGGTGGTGCCACCAGTTTAGCGTATGATAAAGAGCTTTGTGAGAACTATACACATGCAAAACTTTGGCCCAATCGGTCAAACAGTTCCCAAGATATGAGCTTGGATATCTGCTGCAGAAACTAGAATGCAGGTGGCGACACCTGTCATAAAATCAAGAGAGCTGTCGGGGATGTATAAACTTGCAAAATTTTAGGCAGAAATGTCAAACCACTGCCGAGATATGAGTGATTTTATCCCATGGCAGACAAACAGACGGGAGCTGTGCAAACATGGCTGCAGGTGGTGCCACCAGTTTTGCGTATGATAAAGAGCTATATGAGATTTATACACATGCAAAATTTTGGCCCAATCGGTCAAACGGTTCCCTAGATATGAGCTTAGATGTCTGCAGCGTAAACTTGATTGTAGGTGGCGCCACCTGTCATAAAATCAGAAAAGCTATCAAGGATGTGTTAGCATGCCGAATTTCAGGTGAATTAGTGAAACCACTGCAGAGATATGAGTGATTTTAACCCAAGGCAGACGAACAGATGGACACTGTGCAAACATGGTTGCAGGTGGCGCCACCATTTTTTGTGTATGTTATAAAGCTCTCCAAGGGCTACATTTGTGCAAAAAAATTTTCCTGATCGGTCAAACGGTTCCTGAGATATGAGCTTGGATGTCTGCAGCGTAAACGTGAATGTAGGTGGCGCCACCTGTCATAAAATCAGAAAAGCTATCCAGGATGTATACGCATGCCGAATTTCAGGTGAATTAGTCAAGTCACTGCAGAGATATGAGTGATTTTAACCCAAGGCAGACAAACAGATGGACACTGTGCAAACATGGTTGCAGGTGGCGCCACCATTTTTGGTGTATGTTATAAAGCTCTCCAAGGGCTACATTTGTGCAAAAGAATTTTCCTGATCGGTCAAACGGTTCCCGAGATATGAGCTTGGATGTCTGCAGCGTAAACGTGAATGTAGGTGGCGCCACCTGTCATAAAATCAGAAAAGCTATCCAGGATGTATACGCATGCCAAATTTCAGGTGAATTAGTCAAGTCACTGCAGAGATATGAGTGATTTTAACCCAAGGCAGACGAACAGATGGACACTGTGCAAACATGGTTGCAGGTGGAGCCACCATTTTTGGTGTATGTTATAAAGCTCTCCAAGGGCTACATTTGTGCAAAAGAATTTTCCTGATCGGTCAAACGGTTCCCGAGATATGAGCTTGGATGTCTGCAGCGTAAACGTGAATGTAGGTGGCGCCACCTGTCATAAAATCAGAAAAGCTATCCAGGATGTTTACGCATGCCGAATTTCAGGTGAATTAGTCAAGTCACTGCAGAGATATGAGTGATTTTAACCCAAGGCAGACGAACAGATGGACACTGTGCAAACATGGTTGCAGGTGGCGCCACCATTTTTGGTGTAAGTTATAAAGCTCTTCGAGGGCTACATTTGTGCAAAAAATTTTCCTGATCGGTCAAACGGTTCCCGAGATATGTGGGTTTATGTGTGGAAACAGACGCACAAACGGACGCAGAGCGCAGAGGAAAGGTCAGAGGTCAAAACAAAATCGGGGCGCAGCAGTTCACATGTGACCCGAACATAATCCCGGGTTTCGGAAAATTCCACCCAGGGGTTACAGAGGAGTTCTCCGGACACCTACGCGGCGGCGGCGGCGGCGGCGTGCAGCTGAAAACATAGTATCCGCAAAACTCTGTTTTGGCGGATACAATGAGTAAACACTTTTGAGGAGATTCAAGCATTTCTTCAAACATTCATTCAATCCTGACACAGTAATCATACAAACTACAAATCATGTGTGCTGTGTTCTTAACAACAGAATTCCCTTTATGGTATAAACATACTTTACTACTGAGACCTGTGTGCTTCAAGAGATTTCACACTTAACAATAGATGTATTTTTGTCTTACTTTCTTGTTACTGCCTGTTCTTAAGTCTTTTGAAGTGATAATAATTCATTCAATTTGGTGCAGATGTAATAAGATTTTATGAAAAGTTCAGAAAAAAACTATCTAGGTAAACTGAGAACAGCTCAATTATGTCAGCTGAGATTGAGAGCCAGTCATTTCCCCAAGTTAATTAGGTGTAAAATGAACTGAGAAATCTATATATTAATAGCGTAAGGCGATTTTTGTGATTTTCCGTATCTCCTCTGATACCGCTGTACGGATTGCCGTGATTTTCGACATACATATGCTCTGGGTTTGTCCGAAGAGATTCTGCCCCCTTTTATTTGCAATATTTGCGTATTACCGGCATAATTAATAATTTTAATATTTGCTCCCCCGCGGGCGCCTCTTTTCTTTGTGTCTTCGGGCCTGGTAACACAATGGCCACAAAGTGTTTGATGGCGGGACAGAGTTTTTCTCTGGGGGCCCTATCTGGGTTTTTTTCTTAAATTTGCGCTGACCGGCCCGAAATAATCCCCATTGGTGATCCCTTCTCAAAAGATAACCTCCGCGCAGCGAAAAGGTCTATTGTGCACAAGGAGATCTCACGTGAGGAAAATGCTCAAAAGGGGGATCTTTCAAAGAATGTAAATTTTCCGAGCAGTAGTGAAAGCAGGGTAGTGTGTAAAACCCGAACCCCACGGTCCCCGGACCCCATAAACCTAGTTCCTCATTTTCCATTATTTATATCGATAAAAACACCACTATTGTTGATGTAAGGACAGAGCAAAGTCCCTAAATGTTGCACATTTGTAAATGACCGATTCACTGAAAGATTTATAATTACAAAAATATTTCGATGATAACGGACCTCATTTACTTGAATTTGCCGACTGTTCAATTTTGACGAACCCCAGTAACCACCGCTCACCGCTCAAACCCGAACCCCACGGTTCCCAGACCCTATAAACCTATTTCCTCATTTTCCATTATTTATACCGATAAAAACACCACTATTGTTGATGTAAGGACAGAGCAAAGTCCCTAAATGTTGCACATTTGTAAATGACCGATTCACTGAAAGATTTATAATTACAATAATATTTCGATGAAGAAGGACCTCATTTACTTGAATTTACCGACTGTTCAATTTTGACGGACCCCAGTAACCACCGCTCATATTTTTATTTATGACTAAAAGAGGACAAAAATAGCACTAATGTCACACACTAAATATAATATTTGTTATTTTAAATGAAAATATAATAGTGCGGACACAGTGGGGGAGATTTAATTTGAAGTGCACTAACAGTTGAGCGGACCTGAGACTGATATATCAGAGCACTTCCACATAACAACAGGTTTCGTGCTCCGTTCATAACAACCATGCAATTTTAAAGTTGGCAATAATATAAATACCGAAAGGAATTGTTGATTACTTGCATTTCAAGCAACTACAGGTGCCAAAATAATGATTTTGTAAATGCTTTAAATTATAAAACTTTTTAAAACGCTACACAAATGAAATAAATAGCAAATATAAAATTATGAATAAAAACTGAGACAGAAATGTAAAAATACAGATACAAACACAATAATAAATCACAAATGTGTCATGGCTAAACGTGATGTCAAATACATGTATGTACTAAAGAAATGGTAAAACAACAAGAAAACGGGGTCCGTGTAATCCGTGAGGTCCGTCCCCTAGTGTCCGTAAGTGGTTTTTATTTATCAAATTTTGTTGCAAAACAGACTTTTTTTTTTACCAAACATAATATAAAATATGTCTTTAGATATGATTATGTTAAAATATCAGGACAAATTACCATGAGAGTTTAAGAATTACAAATTTTTCTTGGGTTCCGGGATCCGGGGTGGGATCCGGGTTTAACACACTGCCTGAACGCAGTGACTGTCTCACTGGAAAACATTGGCTCAGCACTCAAACAGAAAGGAGTGCGTGATATTTAAAAATATATACAGCCATTAAATGTACCACATAATATAATGCTACCACAAACTTTTGCGCAGCGGGATTGCCCGACCATGTGAGTGCTCAGTTTTTGTGCTTTATAACCGGAATGCAATTATCGAGATCACGTCTCAGCTCTGTACTGTACTACCATGCAAGATAACAGGTTCCTTTACTGGCGGATTCATGTGTGAATTTACATGTCTCCTCTGACACTACGGTTTGCCGTGATTTTTGACATACATATGCTCCGGGTTTGTCCGAAGACATTCCACCATTCGGACAAGAACGTATTCATCCAGGTCATTCAGACTCCGACACAAGGTTAACTCAGAGACAGAACACTTACACCAAATGTCGGATTCAAAGAGACAGTAACATTGTACACCCAGACATGAAACCATGACAGCCTATTTGACATCAGAACTAAATACTCGCCCAAAACCGTGCGTAGCACAGGTAATTGCTAGTATTTATTAAAGGGATGGCATTAAAAAGATGGTAAAGTCAAAGAACAGAAAAACAGAGAGAGAATACTTTACATAGATATACTGGCATAAAGCCATATTTCTCCCTCAGTTGGACTTAGAAGAGATAAAATGATTATAGTGTAGTAGAACGTACTTAAACAGCAACGCTCATCGTGAAGTGGTTATACACTGCAGTCATCCCAGATCTCCTTTCGTGTAACCTCTGCTTTTTATAGCTAGCTTCTCTTGGTCTGAACACTGCACACAGAGCACAGAATTGTAATCGGACCAATGAGAGCACAGTATCACTTGTGCATCCAGCTCCAAATTTTAAACATGCTATACCTACCCTTGCTTGTCTGATTACACTGAGACACTTGCTCTTATTATCTAAATTTGAGGCTGCACCAGATCCAAGTAAGAATGGTGATCTAGGTCAGAAAAGAAGCAAGACTACTTTTATCTACATCCAGAAACTTAACAATAAAAGAAAGTAAAAGTATTTTGCTACATCTAAAGATAAGACGGAAATAAGTATATAATAAAATGAAAATTATTCATTAAAGTCGATACTTGAAACAGCACTAAACACCTGGCCCAGGTGCTAATATAGAAGCTTCTCTGAAGTCATTCTGTGAGAAGCAGCAGGTCGTGAGGCCAAATTTCTGTGAGGAGAATAGGATAGAATACTTCGGCAATGTTTATTATTCTTGTGAGCCACTGTGGCGACAGGAAAAGCTTGTCTTCATGGCTGGCTAAGAAAGCCACCTTGCCTTGGTAATCATGGATGTGTTTTATTCGGCATAGAAATTCAGTCTGGGGTGCCAACTCTATCAACCTCTACCCCACGGCAAATTTAACCTTATTTCACGTCGACATTGGTGTTACAGAGAGCGAATTGTTACATAACCAGCTCAGAGACTGGCCATAATGGTATGAAAAACTCAGTTGGCGCCAAAACCATCAAAGTCTAAGATTTAATTATCAGATATTGGCTGATACACGCCACACTGACAGTCCTGAGAACTCAGCCATTCTATTAATAATAAGCCCTTATACCTGCTGTAATAAGTATGGCAGGCACTCAAATAACACCCACTGTAAAAGTCCTACTCTCTTCTGCTACCTCTTCTTGATGACTGAATTAATTATATTTAACTATATTGATGATAAATAAAGCATCCCTGATTGAATTACTCCTGAATAAAAGCATCATTAATTTAATCTAATTTTTTTTTATTTCTTGTGTCTGCTGCATCAATGATCACATATGACAGTATGTGAAGCACAAATTGCAATAACTACACCAAAAGAGCTATCCTAATCTAATTATGCAGACAAATTCCATACTGAAGGATATACTAAAGGCTCATATTGTAGGAAAAGCAATTACCTGTACATCAATATTTCTTATCAAAACAAAAGTAAGATACACCATGTCATAACCATTTTGATTGATGGGTACGTCCTTTTTTCAGGTATACAGTTTTCCATCTGAAAAGAGCTTGTCATTCACGATAAATTCATAAAAAGTTGTATGGTACATGATGAATGAATTCTTAAATGGTATACTGTTTACTATATCACCATCACTCAAGTTCTATCTCAGATGACAGGACATAAATGTGGTGATGCTTTGATCATTTTTTTTTAGACTGATTCATATATAAGGGTATAAAGCTGATCTTATGCTTACAGAACTCATACACCATACAAGGTATTTGAAACATATGAATCATACTTAATTTTATTTATAATAATTTATCTTACTCTCTCTAATTAACAGTTTTTACAATGGTGTTAAGGTTAATTAGTACAAGTAAAATTCAATTAAAACATCTAGGCTTTACGTTGCAATCAGATGATAATTCTGGGCTTGCATGTCTAACCCCCACGGACAGAAATACCAACCCTGGTTAAAACAGATATGTCATGTCTGGGTGCACTGTGGCCAAAGGTTTTTATCATCAATTAATATTCAATATGATATTGATATAAAAACAATACAACATATTCACTAACAACCCCAACTTATGTTAAACCTATATAGGACTTGAAGATGGGGAAACTTATTAATAGATATAAAAATATTTGATGGAAAATTTAAAACTTCATTTTATTAGATTACAGAGATATTGTTATAGGGCTGGGGGATGACCCAGATATAACAATAGGTATGATAACTAATGCAAGGAACTCTCCAAGATTTAGATGCTGGTGTTCTGTAGTACCCAGAGGAAAAGAAACAATAGGACCCAAAGAAAGCCATGGACCTTGGACAGGCTCTCACAGCCATGTCAGGAATTTACAGAAGAATTAATTCAGACACATATCATAGTTACTGTATAAAATCAAGGTTTACAGCAGAGGTTCAAAAGGCATTATTTGCATGGTGCAATGTTATTTGTTGTATATATTTGAGTTAAAACAGAACTAAAGAAGTTGTTGTCAGAGACATCAACCTGCATCAGGATGATCTGAGAGGCTTTGTCTGTTCAACAACCCAGTCCCAGGTCACCTCCAGTACAAATCCATCCACTAATACCGTTCAATAGCTTTTTTACATGTATAATGAAAAGCCATAATAATGGGACTGAATCCTTTCCATAATTTTTTTATGGTTGTCTAGATTACCCTCAAAGTGTAATGCATTGTTCCTTGGGTATATAAACCTTCGCAAAATTTCAATAAAATCTGTTCAGAACAATTTGCCTAAATTTGCTGACGGACAAATCATGGGTGAGGTATCAACCCTCTCACCAACTAATGGAGGTATAATTACACAGATTCACCAGGACCATACTGGAGTTGATTTTCCCAAGTCAACTGTTTGGTGTCAGGATGCACAGAGCCAGCTTCAGCAACAGCTTAGCAGATTAGAATCCAGATGAGCCAGTAACCAGTACAGCCACACCTTTCAGATGAGCGAAAATTAGGTCTGGTGTCCTTTTCTTTCAGTAATATTTATCAGGTGAATGTTCCAGAGTTCAACAGAGTCGCTCCTGCTTTCACACTTATTAAGCTTACCCAACCAAAATAACTGCTACCATCATGACTACCACTCGTCACAAATGAGAAACTGTAATGCGGGGAATTAATATGCCATGAGAGACTACCCATTATCATCTACAATCGCCTGGTGGCACAGGGCTTTTGATCTGAGCCTTACATAGACCTTTTAATTAAGGGAAGTGGTAAAGCTGCCCTCATGGTTAGTGGGCTGTCAGACACTCCTCTGCGGTCTGGGCACCAGAAAAGCGCAAAAGACATCCTGTAGTACAAAACAGATCTGGTCCCAAAAACATCTGTTTTATCTCAGTAATTGCTAGCAACTGCATCCATGAAATCCTGTAACACTACTTAACAAGTGTGCAGATTATTACTTTGGAACAGGGCTTTAATTAACTATACTTTGGATTATCGGATATTGAAGACTGATGTCCTTAGGTTTAAAACCTCAGTAATGCAGGGTTTAGGTACAAATAACAGAGAAATGAATTCAGTGAGCTCAGGGAATCACTAGATGATATAAAACATGACTCGTAGCAGGGCTATGGCTTTTCCCAGAAGGCCCAGGCACCAGCGTAAAACACCGGGGCAAGCGATCAGCGGGGAATGATCAAATAGTAACATAAGATCACTTAGAGCAGACAGATTTCTTTACTGGCAAAATCACAGCCCCCCTCACCAAAAACCTCATGATCACGGACGACAAGACAAGTGGTTGCACAAATATGATCTAACAGCTGTCTGCAGCATATCGGCAAATAACACCTATGCTGATTATGATTTTTATTGCACCTTCCTGGAAGACACTGAGTGATCAATTACTGCTAATAAAACATATTTCATGTCAGTTTTACAAAGCTGCAGGGCTAATTACACATGTTCTTATCTGGAAGAGAGAGGCTGGCGATGACTTAGTGTTCATGGTTGCCTCATAAAGGATAGCATCTGCATGAAGTCTGGCATGCCATGAGCTTTGCTGGGTGGAGCTTTATCACATAAAAAATCTGTGCTGTCAGTAGATGACATTCATTATTTTTTTACATAGTAAAATGATACTGGATATTTCATTTCAGTTTTAAAAATAAATATATAATAATGAAAATACTCTTTTTTTAGGAATATGAAAGTGTTTCATTAAGTACAGACCCCTGTCATTTCAAAATTTAACATTAACTGGCTTTATTTTACCACATTTTCCCCCTCTTTACTTAAATAATATCTACTTTATTTGAATATTTAATGTTAAACATTTATTTAGTATTAGCTGCTCTGATTTTAATATCTAGACCTATTGGTTTTTTTACAGTATGCTAGCAATTCTGACAAGATTTGACCTTCCCTTTAAATTATAACAAGTTTTAATTTACAATTTTTTATTATGAATTTTAAGATGATAATAATAATAATACAATATCTTATTTACAACATAACAGACCTGAACACTTAGTGTTAGTCAGGGCCAACAGATGTCACTAATGTGGTAAAAAAGGTCTATTCTGTGGCTGAGATGACCCCTGGCTCTAAACAGGTATATCTACCCAAAAATATCTTTGTAAAACAGGAGTTAATTTCTCTTAAACTCATACTGGACTTAACAGCATTACTTTTAGGATGGTTTATCAAAATGTCATTGTGGCTTGCCCTCAAATTAAGTCAAGAACCACACTGCAAATCTCAATGAGATTGCATATATTTTTTTATCCTCCTGGCCTACACGAAAAGTGTCACTTTAAATAAACAAGACCGCATTTAAAGTGTGTTTGTGTAATTTCTAACAAAAGCTACTATAAGCAAAAAAGATTCTGTTACAGCTCAGCATATTATAGATACAAGAAATGACAGCAGTTACCATAGAGACCATATTTACAGTTTGGTTTGTATGTTCAAATGTGTTCCTGTGTGTTAAAAATGTTCACTCATTGCCAAGGTTAAGAATACAGGATATTTACCATGATATCAATGCAACTAGATGGATGGCTGTTGCAGTTCAGTTTTCTGTATGACTTGTGTCACTGAGAAGGTTCTAAGTAGGCCTACCAGTCCAATATATCTGACTGCATATGAACAGAATATGGTTTAATCTATAATCCACATCATGTGCCAACTAAAGGCAATGGATTTAACATGTAAAATGCTAGAACAAAACTATTTAAGATTGGACAAGACCTCAGAGATTTTTGGGCACTAACACTTAATAAAAAGTAATTAAAACCTGAGCATCCCTGATGCCATGATGGTAAATACAGCAGGAACAGGGTCACCAAGAGCTTGTAGTAGGAACAAAAGAAAACAGAACTCACCTGTCCTACTGAACTACCAAGAGCACAAACAGGACAGAAAAGCTTACCATCTCATAACTGTAGCCGCAATATCCTGCATAAGGCACAATCAACATAGATTTACTGATTTCAGGTGAGAGCTACAGGTAATAGAACCATCGCCTGGAAATATTAATCAGCGATTTCGAGCACACTTCTTGCTGAAGGTATTAGATGAATCGCTGGGTATCCCTGTGGTCAATACTCCATCCGTTTACTATTACCCAGAGACATTAATCAGCAGGGTTTATCCTGCTTGGTATATGCAATATTCGACCCACAGTGCAGTGCAGGTCTGATGTGAAATACACCTAAAGGGATCGCATTTGTTCTGTTGATGTGATAGCAGCGGTGCCTACATCTAATAGCTACTCTACTAGCGTGAACACCATCTGCCTTCTCTGATGCTTGAAATGAGGTCATGGTAATGTTAGGTAGCAAAAATTAGTTAAAAATCAATATTTTATTTTCAATTCAAATGCTCTGCATGTCAATCTGAGCTATTTTAATGACAGCTCATGCTTAAAGGATACACTATTTTTGTAACTTCCTCAATTTGGTTATGTTAATATGGTTGTATCATAAATGCTGTCAGTGATCTGTGATGGTGATTGTATTCCCCTTAATACTAATTAAATAGCCACAGGTCATGACTCTTAGCAAAACATCTCTAGGGATGTTCTCCTGTCAACACAAATTATTGTATTGGTGCTCTTAGTATGTTTAGCAAGCATCAAATTATGCTTTGGTAGGAATAATGTGATAAACAGGTCATATATTGTTAATTCTTTTGAAATGTATTTCATTCATGAGTAGGAAATAAATTTAATATGAGAATTAGTTAAATTTATATAAACCATTGCCTAGAGCCATGTTTCAGCTACATAATTGTTGCTGGCTTGGATAAAACTTGGTTGAATTTAGCAGTCAGCTGACTATCATGGATCTGCTTGAATTGCCAAAAACTTGAAAGAATTCACATCATTTGCAATTTTACAAAGTACCTATTTCATTTAAAGCTAGTTGATTATTTCTTTAAAAGTTTAATTCATTATATGAAGCACGTCTATGAATAATCAATGCATGATTACATACTTTCTTGATTGTTCAATTGACTGAGGTCTTTTCTTAGTTGTTTCATCAATCAACTCACTTTAGATTGCCAATATATATATATATATATATATATATACCAATATATATATATATATATATATATATATATATATATATATATATATATATATATATATGCCTATTTTTTATAAGTCATTGCAATTTTTTTAGAACCACCTTATTGACAAAAGTCTTAACAGATTGCACAAACTAAGCTCACTTAAACTTAATGAATTTATTATCATCTGCAGCATAAAAGGGTCAAAATGACATGCACGCAGTTTCATAGATCTTTCTGAATTCAGAGGTCCATAGGCTCTACTGGCAGTAAAAAGTATATTTTTTTCCTGTTAAACTATTATTACATTGGGTCATGCACATTAAATGAAATTTTTTAAAAATATCTTCATATCTGAATACTAAATCTTCAATTTACGATCAGATTCAGAAAAAGTTCTGCATTAAAAAAACTTGTGAATCAGCCAAGCCTGTTTTTATGAGCATGTAATTTTTTTAAAATCACTCTTGTAAGGGTGCACAGATTAAATTTTGGGATAGGCATGAATTGAATCTTGTTATTCCTGAAGTTGTCATGAAAAACTCAAATGGGTAGATATTTTGGGAACAATCAAAACAAGGGCAAGAAAAGCGAACTTCCATTTACTTATGCAAATTCAAAATATCTGCGTATATATCTGCTGAAACGTCTCATTGCAGAAGCGGATCCAGTGGGTCCGGATCCCCCCCCCCCCTTTTCAGGCCACTGCAACCTTTTTTTAAGGGATTCAGACCAAATTTTGTGGCCTGGACCCCCCCCCCTCCCCCACCCTTTGTCCAACCAGGGAACATTTTATTGGGATTTGTCATTTGTCCTCCTGGGTTGGACCCCTCCTTTTCCAAAATCCTTGATCCACCCCTGCATTGTAACTTGATAGTTCTTTATTTTTGCTGATACATTGGAACAGATTTTAAGATATATTATTTTGTATTTTCATGCTTCTTTTCCAAATTCATATCATTTTCAAACACTTAAAAATTCCAGCAAACACCTGGTTTACTGCATATTTTCCCATTTTTCTCCTCATTCCAGGATAAAGGTGTTTTTCTTCATTTCACAAAAAGTACTGCAAACTAGCTATTAAGAGAGAATGAATAGCCCTGGGCCATCCATAAAACACAGCCTTGCTCTCCTATACATTAATAGTAACTTAGGTAACCCAATGGTTATTGTCTTGTTTTCAATCAAAGTTAATGGGAAGCATAAATCATTTAAGCTAATCTGTTCACTTGTGGCCTTCTCAGGCAAAATTTATGATAGAATCTATGTGGTTTCCAATGCAGCTCTCATTTCACTTATCCTTACTCATGATAAAATCATCAATAAAATCTGCTAAATCAATTATGGCATCATGTGGGTTTGAGATTATGTAAGGTCAGGTATAAAATAGAGTTTGAGAATATTTAAGGTCAGGAGTGGGATCCTTCATTATTTTTTTCCTCCCACATCAGACCCAATTTAAAATGATACATGTTGGAAGAAACAGATCCCCAACCTTCCTCTGGCTGGAAATATTGTATTGATTTTTTACTTTTAAGGCATTTTTAGGAAGATATAAAAAGGATTCTATGGTCTCATTATACCGAGGCACAGGTCTGAAAAAGTCTCCAGGAATTCTCAAAGAATTCTGTAATAGAATGTCATTCCCATATAAACTTGCTCAGTCATCCAAGAAGTACAAAGAAAGATGAGCCCAGACGGAGATAAAATAATCACATGGGTGATTTACTCTCTATAAAGTACAATTTGCTGAGAAAATGTGGGCTGCAATATAAGACAAGGTTATAAAGCCACATGTTCTTCAATGGCAACAGTCAGTAATAACAAGTTTTATTGCAAAGACAATGATTGACACAGACTTGCTTTTATGTCATATCATCTTAAAGACAATGTTATACTTGTCTGCACTTTCAGTGCCAGCTCTCTAAGCTAATCTAGTGCAGGAAGAGGGGACAAACCTAAAATAATTTCACAGCTTTTTACATTTTACCCAAATGATGCAAAAGCATACCAAACCTTGGACCTTAATTATAACAAATGAAGTGTTAAAAATGCAACTGATTTAATAATGACACATTTCTAACCAATTTTGTGGACTAATTATACATACTTTGGAATGATCACAATATAACAGGCAGTCACAGGATTATCTTTCTAGGCATTCACTGGATTATCTTGGATTATCTGATGGATTATAAATTAATTTACCTGAGATTTCACTTAATAAGAATATTCTGTCTTTCTGTTATCCTGATAACCACGGAATTGATTTAGCTGAAATTTATCACTGAAAACCAAAACAGCATTTCCGGAATCCATAATAAATGCAAATTGCAAAGTGAAGGTGGTCACAAATTCTATTCCTAAACAAACGATGATATGCTAAAATTCTCTTTAAAAATAAGAAAACTGATTCTTCATTGGCCTCTATAGTAGTAATAAATTTCTCCACTAGAGCAGTTTCAGTGGTTGTTCATTCTAACATGACAGACATATACACAGTCATATACAAACAAATAATGATGTACCATTGGATAATTTCTTAAAGATGGACAAACATTCTAAACTAAGACTCAATAGTATAAAACAAAACCAAATTTTGTTTTACCAAAAATAAACATAAAATTTGTATAATGTTATGGTCATATTTTTCAGCATATGATGCAAGAAAGTTAAAGGTCAGTGTCTTAACTAACAAGCATATTAGGGTGAAAGGTCACAAGCAGGTAAACCACTGGTCTTGATGGTGTGAATATGTTTGTGACAAAGCTAATTTTGAGATACAATGAGCTACCAAACAGGGACATGTCATGAGATGGGATGATTTTAATGCGCTCTGCTGTTGTACAGATAATTAATAAGACAGTAATTAGGGGATGATTTAACAAGGTCAGTCATGTACACCTCATCATTTCAGGGCTGATGATCATTTAACACAACAAGTGTAGGTGTTAGTGACCTCCATGTAATGGATAGGGCAGCTTAAAACAGGGATGTCTACATAGATAGATCTTTATACTGTGACTCAGGTGGCTTGGTTGAGTATCATTATCGGTTTAGACCATGACACGTCTGTTTCACTCAGGGCTTACTTTATGCTTTACAGAGGCTTTATTTAAAAGCACTCAGAATCCAAACAAACCATTATGTGAAATTTATGGGGATATTACAACCTTTACATGACATACTAAATATCCTTTAATGGTTTTCCACTATCAAAACTGTATCCATCAAACTCATCTTGAAGATATTAACAGATTTAATGCAACAGAAAATGGGTATACATTCTCTGATAATCCAACTCTCCTTGAAATCTGAGGATTTTTCATTCATTTTCTGTTAAGTGGTGGGATTCTGTCCTTTTATACAAAATTCACATTTCCATCACTTTACGCATTAACTAGTAAATTCCATAAGCGATTTTAATATAAATTATTCAAATCCAATGTCCTTCCAACTACAATAACAATTAACTAATGTGGTTCCCCATTTTATGGTTGTATATCTATTTATAGCCTCACCCTGAGTTTGCAAGGCCACTTTAAAGGGGACCAATCACCTATCTGACCTTTATAAAGTATAGGTAATATCTTGGAGCTTTTATAAAAATAGGCCACAAAACTTGGATATCACCGCAAACAGGCTGCTTGTTTTGTTTATATCAACATGTTCACAATATGTGGGGGCCTGCCGAAATAATCAAAAACAAATGCAACAAGGGCATCTGGCAGCAAGTCAGATTAGCCAGAGCTTTGCAAGTGAATTTTGCGACAAATGACATAACTACTTCTGCATTTACATACCTACCATCTTAGGTTACATGTTTTTCCCGTTTGTCAACATTGCTGTGTTTACAAACATGTTGTTGCTAAACAAATTCATATATCCTTCACGCAGGCCTTATAAGATCTTTTCACATCCAAAATTACCCTTAGATAAAAAATATATACAGGGAGGAAGCCAGATATCAATAAATCTGAAATCAAAAGGTAAGTGAATGGGCAACTTTAAGGAGCTCTGATAAAGATGCAAATGCCCAAAACCTCCCTTAAAGCCCGACCCAGGCTTGCATGGTCCCTGACCTCTATCTTATGATAATCAGATTAATCTTATAAGAGAGCTGGTAATTTTTAGAGGCTCAACTGTTTTTGGTTAGTCAGATTTCAGGTATTTTATGCTCAGGCCAGGAATAATCCGAAAGTCATAACCTGTGGTTTTGACATCAGAGTAAATCTATGAGGTTCTATGAAAATTTCACCATTTTGCCTCAAAGGCACTGTCGGGGATTACTGATATACATGAACATCAGCTCAACCTTAAACATCAGGGAAACTGTCCTGTCCCCAGAACTTGATTTTAACAGAACCATCAAAATCAAAACATGAGTGATGTGGCTGAGTGACATGTAAACTAAGTATATATGCAGGCTTAGCCCATCAGGATGCAATCAGCCATCAAATAAAGTGGTCAAAGGGCAGCAGACAGTGGAGGCAAAGTCTAATTTATATTCAGATAAGCAGTTTGGAGAATATTAAGCATAAAATGTAGATTTCTTCAGGACACTTGACTCTTTTAACCTCAGCATGCTTTCAGACAATTACGACATCTGGTACAAACCTGGGAAATAAAAGTTGATAAAACAAGGCCTGCAGGCCTAATGTGAACCTGTGCAATGGGATTACACTGGGTATAATGCTTCAATGCTGGGCCATTGTTTTCAAGAACATCTGTAACATGTATATGAACAATGCAAGTACTAAACACTTTGAATAAGAAACAATTACACAAACATCACTGACGAAATTCTTGCATGGGTGCACACAACAGAAAAATGATTGTAGCTGGCAACACAAGTCTTGTATACATAAAAGAGATATATACATATGCCAAATGTCAGACTGATATGTCAAGCCCCTCCTGCAAAATAAGCAGGGACATACACTATGCAAAAATTATTGTAGGTGGCACCACCAGTCTTGTACATGATAAAGCTACCCTAAATGTATAATTATGCCCAATTTTAGGCTGATGTATCAAATTCCTCTGAAGAAATAAGCAGGCGCATACACTGTGCAAAGTCCACGTAGGTGGCGACACCTGTCTTGTGAACAAGAAAGCCATCAGAGACGCATAGACAGGTAAATATTTTTGGCCAATACATCAAATTTCCCTTGAGTTTGATGCACTGGGCTGACCAGGCTTAGCAGAGTAAGGCAGTTGCCTCGAGTGAACTGTGGCAAATTGCTGGCTAAAGCTACTGCACTGAGTGAACTCTTGACCTGCACCTGGCTAGACTGAGCAAACTTTTGACCTGTACCTAGCTGCACTCTTGACCTTTTTTATAATCTTACACAGTTGGCAGTCTGCCAAAGCTATAAATAGAATGCAGCTACTGCACTGAGTGAACTCTTGACCTATACCTTGCTAGACTGAGTGAACTTTTGACCTGTACCTAGCTGCACTCTTGACCTTTTGTATAATCTGACACAGTTGGCAGTCTGCCAAAGCTATAAATAGAATGCAGCTACTGCACTGAGTGAACTCTTGACCTATACCTGGCTGCACTTCTTCCAATCCTGGCATTGTGCCAAAACTATTTATAGAGCTGACATCATCTTGGCTAATGGCCAACATCAAGGTGCTGGCAATCTGCCAATGGTAAACCAAGTGTGGCCATCAGAACACAAAAGTGGTCCCTACTTGAAATAACTTTGAAATAAATTTTCCCAATACAAAATGCTTTTCAGCTGACTTTTTATAAAAAAGAAATCAGGAATATATGAAAATTTTTTACAGATGCATACCGAATGCAAAATTATAATACAGATACTTCTCATTGATGACAAATTCTTGATTTAAGTCGAGTATGGATACCAATCATTTATAATCCATGTACAGCTGTCTTAATATAGCCACAGAGAGCTGAATATCCATGATTGTAACATTGCCTGGTATGATTAATAATTTTAATCATAAATCTGATTTTTTTAAAAGCTTTTAAAAAACATTCTTCTCAATATTAACTACAGATAACCTGAAATCTAAATGTCTAGTGGCATGATGTAATGGATGCTGATAAAACTGGTGCCAGGCTAGATGTAACAGCAGCACACAGCTAACATATATGGTAAAATGACTCAATTCAATCTCCATAGTTCAGCCAAAAATCATTCATGTGGAACCATTAAAGACAATTATTATAAGAATTATTGTGGGGATTATTCTTGTAAAATATTAAACAAATTGGTTTCAGTGGCGTCAGTTGAAAAAGTTTTGCAGGTTTATAACTCATATACGAAGATAAAGCAAAGTTTTTTAGATGACTGAATTTTTGCATAAAGTTTGGTCATGCTAGCTCCTGCCATTTTCAAGATAGTATGGGTTAACGTACAGACGACGCATGACGCACTGACAAACGCGCACTGACGCACGCTGCCGCACCATCACGAAATCTCACAGGTTCACTAAAAGGAGAACCTTCACTTACTCTATTCCAGGAAAAGCTAAACCTGTATAAAAACTGTTTTCCTCTCTCATAATGTTAATTTTACAGCATATCTATGCCATATGTATGTGGGATTTATGTTAATAAAAGCAGTATAACATACAAAGAATGTATTAGTTATCTTAAAGATCTAGGGGCCCTTGTTAATCAAAATTTTAAATAGACTTGTGCCACATACAGATGCATGACTGGTTTGTCTATTAAGAAAACTTCACTCACCTGATTACACATGGAAGTAATCTGGATCACCATTATGTTTTCATGTTATGACATGCAACCTGTGACATCTCGGTTTTAGTGTCTATGTGAAATGGCAGCCCCTATTAGCGGTTTCAAGAAACTTGGAGGTATGAACCTGTCAAGTATAGAGTATGGTGAAAGTGTCTGACACAAAAGTACTCTGAGGACAGCTTCCAGGTGAGAACTTATCTGTGGACATTGTTTGATGGCAAAGGCATTTATCAACAAAGTTTAGAACAGATTAGTGATTTTTTCTGGTTCAAAAACCAAGTAACCAACTAACAAAGACAAAAACATAACAGATCCTCCCACAGGTATAACTATTAACACAAGCTTGACAGAACAATGTTTAGTTCCTGCTGTAAAAACATGTTTAACTTGACAAAACCTTTAGTTTTTTATTTTCTTTTTGTCAGAAGTAGTTTATTTCCCTTTAATCAGACGTGGTTTATTTTCTTTTTATTAGAAGTAATTTTGCAAACCAAATCCTTCCCTTTAACATACAATCTGACTTGATTAGAAAGGACTCCTGGCATTACTCAGATGTGTACGTATTTACACTAGATATGAAGAAGAAAGATATGAAGAAAAAATGATTAGAAATGTCATCTTAAATACAATGTAGTGAGCCCAGCTCAAGGTTCCTGAGCGATTGTTTTATACCAGACTGCCAGCTGATTCTTATGAAGTGGAAAAGTGGAGGAACTTCAAAGGGCTACCATCTGCTCGAACGGATATCAATTTCCAAGTTTTAACCTGCAGAAAACAAAATTATGAATCCTCAAACCTGTTTGGCAAAAAGTCTGTCATCGTAAATTGCCCTCAATGGAAACATGTAAAGATGAGTAGGGAATTAACCTGGTTACTATGACCACTTGGTGGTTATTTACATCAATGAGGGGGAGGCACAAACAATGCTGTACGAGAGACCATCTGCCCTGATCCATCAGCATGAGACAGATTTATAGGAATTACTGCAGGCAAACTTGATTTACGACTCAAGTAGTATGACGCTTTCAACGTGGAAACGTTTCCGCAATGGCTGGAAAAATTTGAGGAGGAAAAAGCATAGTATATCAGTGGAGCAGAGGACCATGGGAAAAATAAGTGTTGTCCGGAACGAGGACCACTTAAGGTGAGGCAGGTACCCTTACAAACAGGAACCCATCCCATAATACTAGCAGGTGATGCTGTCGTTTGCTTCCATTATTTCTGTAAGCCCTGATTGATTCCTTAGTGGTGGGCGCCAATGTCGCATTCAAGTATTGCCACTGCCGTGTTTTATCACCGAATCTTGATGTTTCCTCAGGTCTCCGCAGACTTGATCTAAATCTTACCAGCTTTTATGTAACATATTTTAACAGCAGGCATGGGACATTGCAGTACTCAGGGGCTCCCTGACACGAGGAAAAGTGGCATAAAGCCTCACTCCACACACATCAAATCATTCATCTTGCTTGTTCAGCTCTGCATGTTGCCAGTTTAGTGACACTTTTTACATGGTACCCTTGGGCGACAGCCATGAAAGTTTGTATCCAAACAAAGTCCATACTGCTTTTTGTCAGTGTCAATTTATAGAAGAAGTGGAATTTTATTAAGAGCAGTGAAAGCTTTTAGTTATGTTGCTCTCATCTGCCATATTGCATGCTTTTCAAAGTAAAAAAAATATAAATAGAATGCAGCAATTAACAATAGAACCATATATTCTTTTTAATTCTTTCAAATAAGGTATGACAAAATTACATGTACTTTTAATATATGCCCTAGCTGTTTTAAAGCTTCTGCTCCTTTTACCCCACATTTCATGTTTTATTTTTTAGGTTACATCCATTGCTTGTAGATGGCGATGCATGTCTGCCACATGATAATGATATTAAGTTAGATAGCTGTGACTGATATTCTAATATGAAGCCATAAAGAGGCCCATTCCATTATCTAACAGTTTTTCATTTTGTTCATATCCACATGCTGATAACATGTGGGGGCCTGCTAAAATGGCTGCTGATTGTCAACTTGGCATTTCCAACAATGACATCTGGTAGCAAATCAGACAAACCAGAGTTTTGCAAATGACAAAAGCTAGCACTGTACATGTTTCATCTTTTCAGAATTTGACTGGTCAAATAAAGCCAAATAAACCTGTCCCATTTCTGGTGCACATTTATTCTTGTTCAGATGGCATGAGAACAGTGTATAACTAGATATTTCTTGGCACTGCAGGTGCCATAGTAACCCCAGACAATTAATCCCCCCCCCCTTTAAGAATAGGCCTCCCCATCTTCAGCAACAATTAATATCAGACCACACTCATAGAAAAGGTCACTCTCATAGAAAAGGTCATGACCCCAATTTCAATATACATCATCCCCTAACCCATGTCTATGTATTTGCATAATATAAAAGAAATCTGTCCATTAGCTTTTGACTTATAATGCTCACAGTACTGTTAAGTGGCAAATATGGGGTATTAAACGGCACGAAAACAAGTAAAAGAATAACAGATGGCGCTACCAGTTTCCGGTACATGACAACACTATCCAAGATCTTTGGTCAAGTTGATTTATGGACCAATCAATGCATCCCTTATTGAGATATTAATGATTATGTGTGATTTTCACCATATATGGCAATATTCAAGGTCGAGGCCACTCTCATAGGAAAGGTCATGACCCAAATCCAAATAAACATCATCCAATGACCCATATATATATATCTATGTATATGCATAATAAGAAAGAAATCTGTCCATTAGTTTTTGACTTATAATTTGCTCACAGTACTGTTAGGTGACAATGATGGGCTATTAAACGGCACGAAAACAAGTAAAAGAATAACAGGTGGCGCCACCTGTTTCCGGTACATGACAATAATATCCAAGATCTTTGATCAAGTTGATTTTTGGACCAATTCATGCATCCCTTGTTGAGATATTAATGATTTTGTGTATTTTCACCGTGTATGGCAATATTCAAGGTCAAGGCCACTCTAATAGGAAAGGTCATGACCCCAATGTATATATACATCATCCCCTAACCCATGTCTATGTATATGCATAATATGAAAGAAATCTGTCTGGTAGTTTTTGACTTATAATGCCTTATAGTACTGTTAAGTGGCAATGATGGGGGTATTAAACGGGACAAAAACAAGTAAAAGAATAACAGGTGGCCCCACCTGTTTCCGGTACATGACATTACTATCCAAGATCTTCGGTCAAGTTGATTTTTGGATCAATCCATGCATCCCTTATTGAGATATTAATGGTTTTGTGTGATTTTCACCATATATGGCAATATTCAAGGTCAAGGCCACTCTCATAGGAAAGGTCATGACCCCGATTTAAAACAAGGGACCCATGGGTCAAGGGGCTCAGCTGATTGTAACAGTTATAACTGCATCACCATAGATTTTTTGCAGTTGCAATATAAATGCAATCCTCAGTGCTCAGGAACTAGGGCTCAATGACTAGGGGGAGGGGAGAGTTACAACACCTTTGGATATAAATACAGAATATGGAATTAAATTCATTGGTGCTTACAGGAACTGGTGGGAGTTACAGCACCTCTGTATATACGTAAAGGATAAAATTTAAATGAAATTATTTTTAAATATTTAAAAACAGGCAGAGAGATGGAAAACAAAGCAAACTAGAATACGGGTAGTCGACAAGCGACTACGTGTATCCGCCTAAATCAGAGTGGAACGGGTGAAGTGAGGCATGGATTGGGTGGCAAGGGGAAATAAAGTGAAGTGTTGCATATTAGCATGGATGTCTGCAGCCAAATTGTGTATGTAGGTTGCGCCACCTACCACCAAATCCAGAAAGCTGTCCAAGTTGTATACATATGCAAAATTTAAGGCAGATAAGTCAAACCACTACATGTATATGAGTGATTTTAGCCCGTGGCAGACAAACAGATGGACGCTGTGCAAAAATGGTTGTAGGTGGCCCCACCAGTTTTGCGTATAATAAAGAGCTATGTGAGAACTATACACATGCAAAACTTTGGCCCAATCGGTCAAACGGTTCCCAAGATGAGCTTGGATGTCTGCTGCATAAACTGGAATGCAGGTGGCACCACCTGTCATAAAATCAAGAGAGCTGTCGGGGAAGTATTAACCTGCAAAATTTTAGGCAGATAAGTCAAACCACTACATGTATATGAGTGATTTTAGCCTGTGGCAGACAAACAGATGGACGCTGTGCAAAAATGGTTGCAGGTGGCGCCACCATTTTTTGTGTATGATCAAGAGCTATGTGAGATAGCATGCAAAATTTTGGCCCATCGGTCAAACGGTTCCTGAGATATGAGCTTGGATGTCTGCAGCGTAAACGTGAATGTAGGTGGCGCCACCTATCATAAAATCAGAAAAGCTATCCAGGATGTATACGCATGCCGAATTTCAGGTGAATTAGTCAAATCACTGCAGAGATATGAGTGATTTTAACCCAGGGCAGATGAACAGATGGACACTGTGCAAACATGGTTGCAGGTGGCGCCACCATTTTTTGTGTATGTTATAAAGCTCTCCAAGGGCTACATTTGTGCAAAAAAATTTTCCTGATCGGTCAAACGGTTCCCGGGATATGTGGGTTTAGGTGTGGAAACAGACGCACAAACGGACGCAGAGCGCAGGGGAAAGGTCAGAGGTAAAAAAACAAGGGACCTATGGGTCACGACGCTCAGCTGTTATATATGATAAAAAATATTATTTAGAAATGAGGCACATGCTGGTTTGTGTGGTAATAAATATAAGCTGTAATATGAGTTGTTGTTGTTTAGCTTATGTATGATTTTGATAGTACCTTTGAAGACAGGGAAGAGGATTGATTTCATTTATTTTATTAACAAATGGAGTACTATTGTCACACAGATTTTGACTTGGCCATATAACTTATAAGCAGAACATATAATATAAGAGTTTAACTATTTATTAAAAAAAATACAAATATTGTCCCAAATATAATTTTTATTAAAAATAATAAGAGAATCATATGATTTTTTAAAATGAAATATAACTGATATGATTATAAAATAATATTAAAGAATATATTCATGAATGCATTCATGAATACATTTTAAAGTATTTGCACGAGTATTCATATATTTTCATTTTTACCTGAATTCCCATTCTTTATGCAAGAAATTTTATAATGGAGTACAAAATCATATTCGTATTTAAATACAATTACAAAGTATTTGCACCATGTCTGGAATTTATTCAGTTTTCACCAAACAATGATGTTGAGAATCCAGAATATACAAAATTCACACATTTAAATAATGATCATAAGTACCTGGTTTTATGGCTTTTATTTATATTAAATAATAACTGTAAAAAATTCATTTTGGACTAATTTCACATCAATGTACACACTAGACACAGCAGGAATCTAGATTAATATTATCAACTGCATCTTTGTCTAATTTCCTTCATATGATCCCTAATGATTAGTAATGAATAATATGATTTACTTCTTTATCATTAAAATTGAACTGAAAAATGCCATAGGTGACTGCATGGTGTTATTTGGAATATGTGACATTCTACCCATCGATACAAGATTCTTATATCATCAGTAACTGCAGGTTAATTTCCTGTTATTATAAACTAACAAATTAATTTTTCTTTAATTTGTTATTAAAAACCAATAAAAAATTATTAATTTATTGTTTTTTGTTATGTTCTTGGTTAAAACTACTAGATGAGTTGGGTTGGACACCTGGATCAACTGTGGCTTGCCATAAGCTGCCTGGATTCCATGTATGCCTCGCCTCAAGCGTGCATAATTTGATGAAAGGTCAATAAGGTCAACATACAGGTGACTCAAGAGGGGCTGGAGAGAGCCAAAGTCTGACAGGGTCTCATAAAAAACATTAATAAAAGCTACAATTTTTGGCCAATTTCTTTCAGCTTTCTAAACTAAAAAGCTGAAATGCTTATGTGTGCATGATATGAAAATTATATCAACAGTGCTCACGGGAAACAAACGTGCCATGGTCACAGTTGGGCAAAATTTAAGGTACTAATTTTATATTTATACTAAATAAAATTTGAAAAATTCAGAACTAATTTTGGGTATTCAATTGAATCTTGATTAAATAATGTTACATCCCTGACAAAAAAATCTCTAGCTTCAGCAATGGTCTTGTTAAGGGAGTAAATATATTTCTTGATTTTTAACAAAGTGAATTATGTTTGGGCCCATAACTTAAAACAATCACACAATACTGACATCATTCTGGCATGTGCATAGAGAATGAAAAATATGTATATTATTTATGATTAAAGTCAGATCAGTGGTTTTGATATTAGGCAGTCTTGAAGTGTAACAATGGGTTTTTAATGGAAAAATGAAGTTTTTCATTAATATCTCGAATGTCCTAGTGACCAAATTCTTGGCATGGTAGGGCATTTTGGAGACATCTAATTGTATGCCGAATTTAAGGAACTTAGAGCTGAAGCTGGGGAGCTGAGCTCTTGCAAACTGCATAACACTAGCTTGATGTAAACAATATGTTACATGGTGCTTGAAAACTTGATTAAAATCTACAGTTTTTGATCAACTGGTTTCAAATTTTTGGTGTTAACAGTTGAAATGCTAACAAAAACATGCTGTGAAAATTAAATCCACAGTACTTACAGGAAAAAAACGTGCCATGGTCAAAGTTGGCAAAATTTAAGGTACCAATTTTTTATTTTTATTAATATTTTAAAAAATTTAAAAGATTTTCATCTAATTTTGGGTATACAATTTAATTTTGATTAATTAAAGTTATATTACTGGAAAAAAGGTCCATAGCATTAACATTTTTTGTGTTAAGTGATCAAATATCTTTTCTGATTTTTTACAAAATGCATTATGTTTGGGCCCATAACTTTTTCAAATTAAATAATACAGACATAATTCCTGGCATGTACATAGGAACTATATAGAGGAATATTTATGGTAAATATGAGGTAAAACAGATGAGTGGTTTTGATATTAGGCAGTCCTGAAGTGTGAAAATAGGTTTTTAATAAAATTGAGGTTTTTCCTTAATTTCTCAAAGAAACGAAGTTGCAAACACCCAGTTTTCGGCTTGGTAGGAGATCTTGGGGACATCTAACATTATACCAAATTTTGGATTCCTAGGTCTTACGGTTTCAAAACGTGCCACATCTACGGACGGACGGACGGACGGACGGACAGACGGACGGACGACGGACAATGGACCACGACTATAGCTCAGATGACTTATAGTCAGCTGAGCTAAAAACAGGGCGCAGCAGTTCACATGTGACCCTAACAAAATCCCGGGTTTCCTAAAATTCCGCCCAGCGGTTATGGAGGAGTTCTCCGGACACCTACGATGCGGCGGCGCCGGTGACGTGCAGCTGAAAACATAGTATCCGCAAAACTCTGTTTTGGCGGATACAATAACAAACCGTGTATTGCAATATAATTGGTGATGGTGGTGATGGGGGGGGGGGGGGACTGGGGGGGGGGGGTGTTAGGGTAGGGCCCGTGAGCATAAGTATATGTTTAATACAGCAGGGGTGTTCTGCCAATGCTGCATCACTAATAAGGTTACCTAGGCAAGGCTGTAGTGAGCAAGAGTGGGGTCTTGGATATACAAAATGCAAATACATTAGAGCATCTGAAAAACTTCAATTATTAGAATAATTTTTGAGCTTTTACTTTCAAATTTCAGAATTCAACAGATTAAATCCACATGTATCCCAGCTGTGAAAAATGAATTAAATATACATTAGAACGAGAAAAAAACGTGCCATGGTCAAATTTGGGGAAAATTTAAGGTACCAATTTTATATTTTTGCTAATATTTTAAAAAATTTAAAAGATTTTGAACTAATTTTGGGTATACAATTAAATTTTGATTAGTTAAAGCTATATTACTGAAAAAAAAGTCCCTAGCTTTAACAATTTTTTGTGTTAAGTGACCAAATATTTTTAATGATTTTTTACAAAGTGCAATATGTTTGGACCCATAACTTTTTTAAATTGTAAAAAACAGACCTAATTTCTGGCATGTACATAGGAACTATATAGAGGAATATTTATGATAAATATGGGGAAAAACAGATGAGTGGTTTTGATATTAGGCAGTCCTGAAGTGTGAAAATAGGTTTTTAATTAAAAATGGAGGTTTTTCCTTAATTTCTCAAAGGAACGAAGTCGCAAAGACCCAGTTTTCGGCTTGGTAAGGAAATTGGGGACATCTAACATTATGCCTAAGTTTGGATTCCTAGGTCTTACTGTTTCAAAACGTGCCACATCTACAGACGGACGGACGGACAAACTAACGGATGGATGGACAGACAGACGGACGGACGGACAGACGGACGGACGACGGACAATGGACCACAACTATAGCTCAGATGACTTATAGTCAGCTGAGCTAAAAATATCATCCCATAACCCATATCTATGTATATGCATAATATAAAAGAAATCTGTCCATTAGTTTTTGACTTATAATGCTCACAGTACTGTCAAGTGACAATTTTGGGGGTATTAAACGGCACGAAAACAAGTAAAGAATAATAGGTGGCGCCACCAGTTTCTGGAACATGACAACCCTATCCATGATCTTCCATCAACTTGATTTTGGGATTAATCCATGCAAGATTTCTTGAGATAATTAAGAATTTGTGTGATTTTCCCCAAAATTGGACCTATTCAAGGTCAAGGACACTCTCCTAGTGAAGGTCATGACCTCATTTTAAAGAAGCTTCGTCCTCTCACCCATATCTATACATATACCAAGTTTGGTAAAGATCCGTGAAATATTTTTTGAGTTATCGCGCCAACAAGATTTATATGCGGCGGCAGCGGTGGCAGCGGGACCGGTATGAAAACATAGTATCCCCCGACTTTGTCTGGGGATACAAATATTTTACATGGACTGTACATATAGTTATAATAACAAATGCATGGCATTCTCCATGGTCCGGATGGTGGCATTCATTATTCTGAAGAGATGGAGGAAACTTGAGAACCCAGGGAAAACCACCTACCTTGGACGGGCAACTATAACCCACTCTCATAACCATGCCAGGGATCAATCAGTAGAGAGCAGTTTACCCCTTGAGTGTAGGCCCTATATTGTATACATTTTGTTCATCAGCTTTTATTGGCAGTTTGATTTCAGCCTGAACACTTGCAGGCTTGTTCATTATTCATGAAACACAAGCCAGAGCAGCTCACTGAATCAAGGTCTCTGAAAGCATGGCTACTACAACTTGATAGTATGAAGATGCCCCAAAGAGTAAATTGCTCTAGTGACACATTATGACTTCTGGCTGGATTTAAGTACAATTAAGATAGGTCTTGTGGTAAGCAAGATCTTTTTAAATTTGGGAGGCCATAATGGTCAAAGAATTTGATCCTGGCACGGGTGTGTGCTCTATAAGAGCTCTAGCTATCATCATTTACTTTTCACCATGGAGAGAACAGAACAATTGTTATCAGCTATACACTCCTTACTCAGTGGTTGTACACTGTAGTAGTTCAGAGCTTCATTTCAAATGCTGTTTGTATAGCAAAATTCTCCACCAGGGCTGGAACAGGCCAAAGAAATATAAATAGACCAATGAGAGAGTGGTATCACACTGTGCATTCAGCTTCAAATTTTAAACCTGTGACATCCCGCTCTCATTGGTCTGATCAACAGGTTCTGGCACAGGGCCAAAAATCAGACCAACAACTGTGGGGTTTTGCCACAAGCTTAGAGCTGGTTGCACAATGCAATGCCCCACTCTCATTGGTATGACAACTATTCTTTGCTCTGTGCCAGCCCTGGTGGTGAAACCCAGAGAATCTTGCTGTACAAAGCAGTGGTCAAAATGAAGGAAATATAGACAAATGCAGTGTATATACATGTATATGTCAAGGGAAGGATGAGAATCTGGGAAGATCCAGAATCTTCCAAGGAAGAATGGGAATATATATAACCACTGTGTTGGGAATGTACCAATTAGCATGCAAATTCTTCTTCTGATGTCATGCTGTGTGCTAGCAGGTATGAAATATGATGCAACAGCATCATTATTCAATTATTCCATTATTCAATTTCACCATATACTGTTCACTCATGTATCCTTACAAACTCTAATTATATATAATGAGTCGAGATACCTTGTGGGTAACAGTATAAGTATCAATGGTTAGATATGATGGATAACAAATATAAATTACACAATTTCAATGTATTTATTGTCAGAAATATGGGGATTAAAATTACAGGCTTTCACTAGAAAATGCAGCTCTGATAAACTTTTTTGTTGATGTATTGCAGTACATATAAGTTGTAACAATACATATATACTGATGTTGTTATACTCACGTATGTACTGGAAAATTTTATACAAATTGACGGACCTGCTATTTACGTGCACATATGTTCCAGAAATGTATCAATTGGCCATCAGACACTGCAGAAGTAAATAGGCACATGTACAGCAGTGCCACAAATTTTAATTTTGGGGAAGTTCTTTTACGTCTAAAGCATTACAATATACCTCAAGAGTTACTCTCTTAAATAGTCAATTAATTGTTACACTTGAACTAGATCCTTTTCAGTGGCTTGAAAATTAGTCTTCAGTAGAAGCTTCAGAATAAAGAATCTACTCCAAGGTAAGAACCAAAAATGAATAAATGTTATTTTTTAATTACAAATTAAATTAATATTCCACTTTACAGTTCTATTCATAATTAAGTCCATCCAGGTCTCCTCCCTGGAGTCTTCTTATTAATCATGCCTCGAAAATACTGCAGTTTTTTTTTCCATAAATTTCTGCACCATTATAAGCTACCATTTCTGACGTTCTATATAAACATTTATAAACGATCACATGTTTAGGGGTAACCTTGATCCATATGAAAACATTTCCTGCAAGTGTCCCTGACCAGCATGTATTGCATATACACATGTATTTTTTCAGAATATATGTGATCATCCACTCACAGTGTGAAATCCTACAATTGTCTGCAATTTCCTAAAAATGTCTTCAATATCTCACAATTTTTTTTTTTTGCAATATCCTTTAATACCCTGCAATATCCTACAATACTCTACAATATCCTACAGTTGCCTGCAATCTCCAATACATTCTGTGCAATATCCAACATTAGTCTTCAGTATCTTACAATGGTCTTCAACATCCTACATTTGACTGCAATAAAATACAATTGTCTGCAATATCCTATAATACTCTGCAATATCCTACAATAGTCTTGAATATTCTTCAATTATCTGAAATATCCTACAGTGATATTCAATATCCTACAACTCTCTGCAATATCCTATAATTGTCTGTGATATTACACTTTTGTCTGCAATATCCCAAAACAGAGGGCACTCAACAGAGACCATACATCTCCAATATATATTAATTTATACCCTTAAACTAATATTTTGATCCCTATCAAGGAAGATCATGAGCAGTCTCCAGATCCTAGAAAGTTTATATAATGAGCCTGTGTTATACTGCTAGACCAAAAAGCTGACTGAAAAATGTCTTGATACTAGTGTTGTGCCAGTAGTAATCACTTATATCAATGACAGGACCCTGTGTTTAATAATCAATTGCATTTGTACATAATCAATCACAAAAATTTATGTTTGCACATACAAAGATGTCTCATTATCTACATTTAATATTCTAATTTTTTGTAAGAGTTATAAGAAGACTGTGCACAAAACAGTGAACAGCATTAAACTTAACCTTGTGCAATGAAGAAATTTCAACAACACAGATATTAACTTGGTCTTTCAGTATGATGTACAAGTTTGAATGAATTAACTCAGTCAGTATTTTTTATATAATTCTATACAGCAGATATTACAGTATTTAGATGGTCTATACAACTAGAAAAGCACTCAGAGAGCAGAGGCCTATGCCAAGGCAGCACATTACCCCCATATATGGCATTGTCAGAAATGCAGCACTTTTCCTAAAAAAAAAAATTCCTGGATCGAGATGGTGATCTGGATCACCCCACAAAATTTAATCAATTTTCCTTTGTATCATTGCTGTGCTATCCTGAAACTTTCATCAAAACCCTTTAATAACATTTGAGTGAATGATGCTAACAGACAAACAGACAGAAAACAAACAAACCAACATCGACCAAAACATAACCTCCCTTGCAGAGGTAATAATCAATTAACAATCGGTCATCAGTCATTTTTCATCTTTCAATCACTGAATATAATTTTGCCACAGGCCTACTTAAACCTTTCAGTGACATACAAAGATTGCAAAATGACAAAAACATAAAGAGATAGTCCTAGTCAGAAAATGCTAGGCATCAGATAGTCAGATCTGAAATATGCAGCCTTCTTGATCCCTAACACCTGCCATGGTAGGATTTGAACCAATAGCTGAAGTATAGAGGTTCAGTGTTCAGGTATGTTTACCTGTTTAATCTATCAGTCGGGCTGTTAGTACAGAGGGTCTGTGGTCAGGAATGTTTACCTGTTTAACCTATCAGTACAGAGGTTTTGCGGTCAGGAATGTTTACCTGTTTAATCTATCAGTCAGGCTGTTAGTACAGAGGTTCTGTGGTCAGGAATGTTTACCTGTTTAATCTATCAGTCAGGCTGTTAGTACAGAGGTTCTGTGGTCAGGAATGTTAACCTGTTTAATCTATCAGTCGGGCTGTTAGTACAGAGGTTCTGTTGTCAAAAATGTTTACCTGTTTAATCTATCAGTCAGGCTGTTACTACAGAGGTTCTGTGGTCAGGAATGTTTACCTGTTTAACCTATCAGTCGGGCTGTTAGTACAGAGGTTCTGTGGTCAGGAATGTTAACCTGTTTAATCTATCAGTCGGGCTGTTAGTACAGAGGTTCTGTTGTCAAAAATGTTTACCTGTTTAATCTATCAGTCAGGCTGTTAGTACAGAGGTTCTGTGGTCAGGAATGTTTACCTGTTTAACCTATCAGTCGGGCTGTTAGTACAGAGATTCTGTGGTCAGGAATGTTTACCTGTTTAATCTATCAGTCAGGCTGTCAGTACAGAGGTTCTGTGGTCAGGAATGTTTACCTGTTTAATCTATCAGTCAGGCTGTTAGTGCAGAGGTTCTGTGGTCAGGAATGTTAACCTGTTTAATCTATCAGTCGGGCTGTTAGTACAGAGGTTCTGTGGTCAGGAATGTTAACCTGTTTAATCTATCAGTCGGGCTGTTAGTACAGAGGTTCTATTGTCAAAAATGTTTACCTGTTTAATCTATCAGTCAGGCTGTTAGTACAGAGGTTCTGTGGTCAGGAATGTTTACCTGTTTAACCTATCAGTCGGGCTGTTAGTACAGAGGTTCTGTGGTCAGGAATGTTTACCTGTTTAACCTATCAGTCAGGCTGTTAGTACAGAGGTTCTGTGGTCAGGAATGTTTACCTGTTTAACCTATCAGTCAGGCTGTTAGTACAGAGGTTCTGTTGTCAGGAATGTTTACCTGTTTAACCTATCAGTCGGGCTGTTAGTACAGATGTTCTGTGGTCAGGAATGTTTACCTGTTTAACCTATCAGTCAGGCAGTTAGTGCAGAGGTTCTGTCGTCAGGAATGTTTACCTGTTTAATCTATCAGTCAGGCTGTTAGTGCAGAGGTTCTGTGGTCAAGAATGTTTACCTGTTTAACCTATCAGTCAGGCTGTTAGTACAGAGGTTCAGTGGTCAGAAATGTTTACCTGTTTAACCTATCAGTCAGGCTGTTAGTACAGAGGTTCTGTGGTCAGGAATGTTTACCTGTTTAACCTATCAGTCAGGCTGTCAGTACAGAGGTTCTGTGGTCAGGAATGTTTACCTGTTTAATCTATCAGTCAGGCTGTTAGTGCAGAGGTTCTGTCGTCAGGAATGTTAACCTGTTTAATCTATCAGTCGGGCTGTTAGTACAGAGGTTCTGTGGTCAGGAATGTTAACCTGTTTAATCTATCAGTCGGGCTGTTAGTACAGAGGTTCTATTGTCAAAAATGTTTACCTGTTTAATCTATCAGTCAGGCTGTTAGTACAGAGGTTCTGTGGTCAGGAATGTTTACCTGTTTAACCTATCAGTCGGGCTGTTAGTACAGAGGTTCTGTGGTCAGGAATGTTTACCTGTTTAACCTATCAGTCAGGCTGTTAGTACAGAGGTTCTGTGGTCAGGAATGTTTACCTGTTTAACCTATCAGTCGGGCTGTTAGTACAGAGGTTCTGTGGTCAGGAATGTTTACCTGTTTAACCTATCAGTCGGGCTGTTAGTACAGAGGTTCTGTGGTCAGGAATGTTTACCTGTTTAACCTATCAGTCAGGCTGTTAGTGCAGAGGTTCTGTGGTCAGGAATGTTTACCTGTTTAATCTATCAGTCAGGCTGTTAGTGCAGAGGTTCTGTGGTCAAGAATGTTTACCTGTTTAACCTATCAGTCGGGCTGTTAGTACAGAGGTTCAGTGGTCAGGAATGTTTACCTGTTTAACCTATCAGTCAGGCTGTTAGTACAGAGGTTCTGTGGTCAGGAATGTTTATTGTGTTTAACCTATCAGTCAGGCTGTTAGTACAGAGGTTCTGTTGTCAGGAATGTTTACCTGTTTAATCTATCAGTCAGGCTGTCAGTGCAGAGGTTCTGTGGTCAGGAATGTTTACCTGTTTAACCTATCAGTCAGGCTGTTAGTACAGAGGTTCAGTGGTCAGGAATGTTTACCTGTTTAATCTATCAGTCAGGCTGTTAGTACAGAGGTTCTGTGGTCAGGAATGTTTACCTGTTTAACCTATCAGTCGGGCTGTTAGTACAGAGGTTCTGTTGTCAGGAATGTTTACCTGTTTTATCTATCAGTCAGGCTGTCAGTACAGAGGTTCTGTGGTCAGGAATGTTTACGTGTTTAACCTATCAGTCAGGCTGTTAGTACAGAGGTTCTGTGGTCAGGAATGTTTACCTGTTTAATCTATCAGTCAGGCTGTTAGTACAGAGGTTCTGTGGTCAGGAATGTTTACCTGTTTAACCTATCAGTCGGGCTGTCAGTACAGAGGTTCTGTTGTCAAAAATGTTTACCTGTTTAATCTATCAGTCAGGCTGTCAGTACAGAGGTTCTGTTGTCAAAAATGTTTACCTGTTTAATCTATCAGTCAGGCTGTTAGTACAGAGGTTCTGTGGTCAGGAATGTTTACCTGTTTAATCTATCAGTCAGGCTGTTAGTACAGAGGTTCTGTGGTCAAAAATGTTTACCTGTTTAACCTATCAGTCAGACTGTCAGTACAGAGGTTCTGTTGTCAAAAATGTTTACCTGTTTAATCTATCAGTCAGGCTGTTAGTACAGAGGTTCTGTGGTCAGGAATGTTTACCTGTTTAATCAATCAGTCAGGCTGTTAGTACAGAAGTTCTGTGGTCAGGAATGTTTACCTGTTCAACCTATCAGGAATGTTTACCTGTTTAACCTATTAGTCAGTCAGACAACCATTAAGTCCTGGTCTTTGATTCCTGTCGTAACCATGGTACTACTATGTCGTCTTACATATTTTATGTTGCCTTTAGTGTGGTTGTGCCATCTCTCACAGCAAATACATCCTGTGTCATATGAGGTGTTACATATTTGATGGTTCTGTATACTAAATAGGGCTGAACATGCAATGTAAGTCATACTTGGCATTCTGTAAACGAGGAACCTCACAGTTTCATACATAAATGGTGTTTGTGCTAATGAGCCATTAGCATTTGAGATATTACTGGTATACTAGGCTTGTTTTGCTTTATATATAAATATACTGTTTATATTTAATTTAAGACAAGCACTTCAGACACTTAATTATGAAATGAAAATATAAATGATAATCTTCGACAGTCAGATTAAGTGCTTAAGTGTTTAATGAAAAAATATATTTTCAACGAAAATTGTAAAAAAAAAGTTACTTTAAAAAAAAATATTTATGTTATGAATTATGAAAAACATGCTAGTTCATACACGCTTTGAACTGTGACTTTGAAACCACAAAGCACAATTTTGATGAATATTATTAATTAGTGCACTTAATTGCTTCAAAGCATGATTACAGTGTGGGCTAAACATAGCTCATAAACATCATCTTGTTCATGCATTTTCTTGACGTGACTGACACTTCTGTGTTGATGGATCATACAACATCCCTCCCACCACGTCTGTGTTGTTTATTTTTAGATACTATTGTTAACTGGCGAAAATGCGGGTGGCATAGAAATCGTTCAGCCAGGTGTAAATTAATGTCCCCTTAATTTTTTTTATAATAGACCTAACAATTATGATAAAAGTCACTCTTTCCATTAACTCAAGGTCATAAATACATAGTTTATTGGAAATTTGAAGGTATAGTTGCAATGCAACCTGGACTTATTCACATGTACAGTGTGACATATGTCATTTTTCTTTGGAAGTATGGGATTTCTCATTTTTCCTTAGTAGTATGGGAATTCTCAGTTTTCCTTGGAAGTATGGGAATTCTCATTTTTCCTTGGAAGAATTGGAATTATCATTTTTCATGAAAAAATTCTGGATCTTCCCAGATTCTCATTCTTCCCTTGACATATATACAGCAGAATCTGTCATGAGGGCAAAGTGTCCCTACATTGCAGGTGTCCCTTCATGAGAGGTAGGGACAGATGCGGGTGGGAATAATTATTACTGTATGGAGATTCTTTCAACAATTAAATCAGAAGAATCACATACCTATAAGTATATAAAAAATAAAATGTATTTTTTTATATCAATAATATATGAAAAAATATTTAAACTGACATCTAACACAGGAAAGCAGATATTTTTTTGTCATGATTAAAAGTCTTTCAAGAGCTTGTTCATTTAAAAATACAAAATTTGACAATCATGGATCATGAGTACAAATTTTATAGAAATAGTTACTTTCTACTAAAATAACTTTTAAAACAATTTTTTATTCAATAAAATATATCTATAATATTTCTTAATCACATATTGTTTCTGAATAAATAAATATTTGTTTCTGAATAAATAAATAAAAGTCTTCCCGCAAACCTCTGGTCTAGCAAAACTTGCATGACAGGAGAATATTTGGAATGAAAGATAAGGGTGTCATTAAGATATTGCATTAATTTCAATTTTTAATGAACAATTAAATTTTTGCAACATTCTATCTGCGGCGCTGAAGAGTAAATTTATGTCTGTCAAAATGAGTTGTATCTCATGTCCCTTTATATGTACAGGCCACAGGAAATCACTCAAATCCAGACACCTCAAATTCAATATTGGATTGATATCAATTTTCCACATCAGAATTTTATCCCAACAATGAAATTATGACCGGATGCCTCAAATTTGGTGATGATTTAGTCAGATTAACATTGTCGTGACTCGGCTTCACATCAGGCGGATATTCAATATGGTGGAAACGCTGGGGTGATCTGGAGCGTTCGGTGGCCTTCGGTAGCTGTGGCCAGCCGGTGCTACTTGCAATCAAATTTGAACTATGAACGTTGATTTCGTCCGCTGAAATTGACTCAAACACATTGACTTTAACCTCAATATTGGGAAGGAAATAATTTTCAACATGAAACTCTTATCTTGACATTGAGATTATGACCCGATGCCTCAAATTCAGCGATGCTTTTCTCAGATTTACATTGCCATGATTGGGTCTCAAATGAGGCGGACATTCAATATGGTGGTAACACCTGTGTATTCGGGAGCATTCGGGGGCATTCAGCTGCTGTCACCTGCAGGTGCGCCCGCAATCATAATTAGATTAATGCGCAGCCAAATTTTCATGTTAATCAACATTTTGACAACTTTTGCAACAGTAAGAGTCACAATTACCAAATATGCTATCGTTATTGTTTTTGCAACCTTGAAATAGTGCTGCAAGTTTGCCGTTGCAAACCACTTGTCTGTCATGCTTATATGATGGAAAAACGTTGATGCTCATTGGTCAAGTCAGTTATGTGATACGGAATTCCCGCGATTTACATAATTTCTATGAATGAATCTGTATAAGAGCCGTTCATGGCATGAACAAAGCGTTCCGCAGAGCTGCTCAGCTGGTACACGCGCGCAGCGTAACTGGTTGCCGCTTATAAATCAGACTTGGGTGTCCATTCATGACAGGATTTTGGGCCAAACAGGACTGTCATTGCCCGCATTTAGCAGGTGTCTGCTCATGACAGGTCAATTTTAATGGGAAATGGGTCGGGACATTGGCTTAGTGTCCGTAGGGGTCATCCAAGGGGTCCGCTCATTCAGGTGTCCCCTCATGGCAGGTTCTGGTGTATAAATGATTGACACTCCAATTTAAGTATCAATATATATATGAGTACCCTGAAATTTGATTGTTATTTATGGTTATACCACTTTGTTTCTCCATGCCATCTGGTACCCAAATTTTAAGAGATTTATTTTAGCATTAATTTTTATTTACATAAAATGGTGGCTAAAATATTGTTTTATTTTGCTGCAACAAAAATACTGCTGTTCACACTGTTCACATTTGTAATCCAACCTACTTCTTGAAGACAAAAGAATTATCTCCCATGAATAGTCTGTCACATAAGGTTATTTATTTCAAGGAATGACCAAAAGGTGGGGCTGACATGCAGAAGTCGTATTACCATAATTAATACTAAAACTTCTTTTTTGTAACCCATTAAGATAAAAAACACATATGTGACTGTGAAAAAATTAACCATTTGCCTAAGACAAGCAGCACCTGTGAGAATATTCAAAATACCTTTAACTTAAATGTAAAGCACTAATCTTATCAAATACAAAATCAAAAGCAAAATATTCCTTTTCTCTCTGTAACACTATGATTTGATCTCTTTCAGACATAATTAGATAGTAATGAAGAAAGTTAAAGGGACCTTGCAAACTTAGGATGCAACTATAAATAGACATGCAGCCATAAAAACAGGATTTACAGTAGATCATTTCATCCTGCTGAGCTAGAAAAAGCAAACATAATACACAAAATGAGCAATTACAGCACACAGAATCTCACATAGTATGAAAAGGCAATAAGCTTGTTTTTGTTAGCCAATTTAAGGCAAAACCAAAATCACTTAGCACAGTCAGTAATGTTACACTGCTTGTTAAATGATCACTATGTGCTTATTAGACTATTTTACTCTTCACTCTATGTTCTGACAAAAGATCCAATAAGAACCAGTTCTTAATGACTGAAAATTGTCTCCCATCTGACTGAGCAAGCAAAAGCAAACACCCCTAGTTTCACAGTAACGTACATAATATATCAAGCCCAGTTATGTGCTAATTTTATCTAATGGAATATGAAAAAGCAATATATTATTTTTTTTAAAGCTGTAACCAGACCCTCTTATGAACTACTGAAAATGATCAAAAACACCTTATTAACTGAAATAAAATTTGCTTATAAATACACAAAAATGTTCCATCTAATTTACTTTACTAATTAAGCTGATTTACGGACACCCTTATAGTAATAGAGTTTAATATTGACTTTTCGTTAGGGATAACATCAAATTAAATTACGTGAAATAAAAGTTGAATGTTATAATTGAGGTGGTACACACAAAGCTTGTATATAATTTCTGAGTTTCCAATTGATTTTTTCTGAACTTAAACACTGAAACATGAAATCCTATCATAAAAACAAAAGAATATTTATTTAACTCAGTCAGACAAAATCTGATGAGGTCAAACCAGAAAATCTAAAATGCTTATTTACTTAAATACAATGTGTGATAGCATGATAGTGTTTCTATCTACCTTAAACTGAAATTTACAATTCTGATTCAATAGAAATATTTAAATTTCATTTTTAACAAGAAAGACAAACATTAAAAAGAAGAAAAAGGTGGTTTGAGATACTGTCATATGGTTTAAATTCAATATTAGTCCACTAAAATTTGCTGTTTACTGGGTGTTAAAAATAGCCCGCCTTTCAAAAATCTAAAACTTGTTAAAAGTTAAAACATCATGTGTAAATGAAGGAAAAGTTAAAAAATATTTATACCATCATTAAGAACATGGTAGCAGGTTTAAATTTAGGTATAATTTATGGGGTATAATTTGCACTTTTGCATTGATTAGATATAGGAGTTCGGGCTGATTATGCTACCTTTAATCCAGATTTAGCTCCTGAAATTTTCCTTTCTATAGAGAATTATACATACCCTGGTAAATGGAAGCATGTACGACTTTTGTCAGGGATAATACTGGCCCATTTGGTGCAGCGGGGATCAATGTTGTGAAGGGTAAGTCACCTAGATACAAATAGGTCATATACTTAACATGTAGCACAGGGCCTTCATGTAACATTTAACCCGGGTTGGACAGCAACGAGCATGGTTTTACTATCAATCGTGCCTGTGTATCTGACTCCTCATTCTGGTATGAATAAAGACAATGCTGCCGGTCCCATCAGCATTTAATCACACGCTGATCCTTTCCCTGGCTAGGACCCTGCGAGAATAGCTAGAGAGCATAAGAGTGCATGGGTGCGATGCTCTAGCATGTCGTTTATTCACATCCTGTCACTTGCTATACCGTACCATTCTCGTTGTTTATGCCCTTCCTACAAGGCCCTTCCCATTTAAAAGACATATTGCGGTAACCTCGTTTCACGGAATACTAAACTTTCGATCTAAAGCTATACTCAATGGCTGTTCGTCATGATCTCAATACGGAAAAAATACTCAGTTGCATCCAGTCTCATATTTTTTTTTACACCTCTCACAGACTGCTTTTGACACTGTTCCTGGTCACATCTGACATCGCTTCATCTCAGAATTTTAACTCGAACCTGGTGAATATTTTGATGGTGCTGATGAGATGACTGAGTTGTAAAGATAAATTCTTTTAACTTATTCAATATTCTATTTCACGGAATACTAAACTTTCAATCAAAAGCTACACAATGGCTGTTCCTCATGATCTCAATACAGAAAAAATACCCAAGTCTCATAAATTTTTTTTGACACCATTCACAGACTGCTTTTGACACTGTTCCTTGCCACATCGGATATCGCTTCATCTCAGAATTTTAATCGAACCTGGTGAATAATTTGATGGTACTGATGAGATGACTGAGTTGTAAAGATAAATTCTTTTTACTTATTTAATACTTGATGAAACAGAGACAAATATAGGGACACTTGGATTGAATAAAAAGTTAGGTATGTAACCCATGCCTTAACTGAACACAAAACACAGCAACTGGATTATGTTGCATCCAGATATCCAAAATCTCTAGCAACGAAAGAATGTGAGAAATGGGTCTTTTGGTTTGTAAAGGAATCCGAAAAATAGCAAATTTACTAAAACTTGTTTTAATTGATCTGAATGGTTATTATATAGATTATAAAACTTCAATGGAATTATGAAATTTTCTCTACTGGATGTTGCTCTTAATTATTTGTATAAATTTTCTTTTTTTTTTCATTTTTCCTGTCTGCAAAAGTCACTGAAGTTGTAAAACATACTTTCTTTTATGTTCAATAAATCAGACGACATGATGTTAATATGACATATGTCAAGGAACTGATGATAACATTCCCAAGGAAAATTGAGAAGAGACTAATGAGAGAGTACCTCATAACCTTTTATTTCAAAAGTCTAGTCTTGAAGTGAAACTCAATAGCCTTTAAATGTTTAACTGAGATAATTTAACTTTTAAGGCCATTTGATTTATTTCATGTGTACAGTCTTCATTATCCAGAATAACTTAAGTACAGAGGCCACAGCTGGAAGGACTTCTTGAAGTCCTCTTTTATTTAATTCTAAAATATCAGCATAATCTGCGTTCATAAGTAAAAAGATGCAAAAAAATGAGACCTGACTCCAATAAAATACATAGTAAAATATTAAGTCTATACATAACTGTTTGAAGTCTGCAAAATAACCTTCCAAAGGAATCAACTTTTTAATGTTTAACATAAAGACCCTTTTACTATTTACCATCTTAAAATTAATAGAACACATTTTCTCTGCAGTTCAGAAGTATTTATTACCAAACCGGTAAACACTACATATTTTCTAATAATAAAAACAATACACCTGTTTCAGATTTATGAACATAAGTTTTGAAAGTCCCAAAAAGGATTTATGAAATAACAAAATTTGCAGCTACATCCATTTATAAAGCTATAATTAGTGCAAAAACTCATACATTTTAAATAATTTTACATTGGTTTTTTCTCCTGTCATTTAAATAAAATTAACATGGTTACTTTTTTTTATAACAGTTGATACTGGTTTTTAATAACGAGTACAAGAATACATTAAAATCATGAATGATTCTAGTTTTAGCTTGGTTTATGATAATGTCTTAAAAATGATATCAGCCATAAAATGCTTTCCTCTCAGACAAGTAACATGAACAATTCTAAGTCTGTCTTTATATTAAAAAGAAATCAAAGACATAAAACTCCTGCTAAAATTTAAAAGGTAAAACTTTTAAAGATCGTATTTTGGGTGCAGCAACTAGACTGGTCACACCAACATAATATGAAACTTATGAAGTTTTCTCACCTGAACTTGAAGAAGAAGAGAGCAAGTCAAGTAAACCTGTAGGAGGGAGAGGGCCGTTGTACCAGCTTCTGTAACTAGCACAAGAATGACCACCCTGGAGGCAAACCGACGTTTATGTGATGATCAGAAATCAGCGTGGGGGAGGGCCACGGGGCCTCAACTTAGTGATGTCACTACTAGCCCAATCAATAACACGGTGCTTGTATAAGCTGCAGCCGGTACCGATAAACATGTGGGTGTTTCTGGGGGATCATTGTCACAGTGAGACCTCCCAGTGAATTCATCACCGCTCACATCTCCTGTCATATGAACTTACAATTAAACTTAATTCTCCGTTATTTCCGATGGCGGCTCACACGTGAGCATTCAGTTGGTGATATCAAATCCTTTGTATCAATGTCCAGACCTAATTGGATTACACCAGCAGGGAACCTCAGTGGAGGTACAGTCAGTCTGTGGGTCCTGCCTTGCTCCTTGTGTTGCTTGCATGCTGTTACAGAGCTATCCTTATTAAACCTGAGGCGAGACACCTTAGTGGACCTAAACAAAGCTTTAAAGTATCTCATGACCACAAAAGAACAAACATCCATCACAGATCCACCATGAGTCCCATGATGCTTTTCACTCATTGATCGTCCTACGAGCAAAATTCACCAGACATCACAACCTACTGAATTCTTATTATTTATAAAGCCTTAGTCTTGTAAATCTCTAAATAAGGCAGACATATCTCCCTTGATGTGACCTTTGAACTTGCATAACAAAAAAGTTCCTTTGCAGCAGAGACTGTTGTGTCCTCTATAGATGTGGGAGAAATCCCTCTGTCACACGCCAGAAAAAGTCTCGGATAAACTTTTCTTCAATGGTTTGTTCTTTTTATAGATGATATATCGTCTGCCATTGAATGTATTTGGCTCCCCAACTGACAGTTTATACAACATAAAAAATCTTGCTGTGGAAGTGCGTCAGCATGAATGTTATAAATAAGATGGCAGAGGAGTAAGAACACACAAGATTCTTACCACACTGAGGTGTCAAAAATCACCGATTTGAAAGAAAAACAGAATAAATGTCTCTATTATGATCTTACTGGTCACTTTAAAAAAATTTAATATGACTGATTTTTAAGTACAATGTATGAAATAACTTATATATAACAATCTTATTTGGTGAAAGTAAAAGATTTACAGCTTTAAGAAAGGAGATGCCACAAGGTACAAATATCCTGAAAAAAATTCAAAAGCAGCCCGACAGTCTCCTGATAATAGACTAAAATTAATACATTTTGATTAAAAAAATATTTTAATGTCTAAATCAATTAATTGGAGATCCTTCATGTGAGATACTTTGTGGTAACCAACCAGCAGAAAAGAAAAGTCATTTTCAGAGAGCAGATTTGGAAAGTAGATGATGTAAGGTATAATTTTTACCAACTGTTTCTAGCACAGAACACACCAACAGGAACAAGTGACCCATGGGTCATGACGCTCAGCTGCCAAGCATGACCTGCAACATCATGGGCTGAGATTCACAACTTCCAGTCAAATTTTGAAGAACCAATTTGCCAATTTGTTGAAATTTTCTATGACAACAGAAATATATATCACCTATGTCTGGTTAAAACACAGTGAATTGATGGTCTGAGGAAAATGTATGATTGTTAAGGTATCCAGAACTATTCCCATAGCTTACTTGATACCTGTCAGTCTCAAAAGGAACACCACAAAGGGCAAATATAAGATCAAAATATATAGCAAAAAATCAAGGAAATCCATGCAAGAATTATTGAGAAACAGGTGCTTCTGTATGAATTTTTATACAATACAAGCCAACTGTAATGCACTTTCATATATGATGATAATATTTATTAAGAAATATTTGACCCAATCCTTTGCAAGATTACATTAATATACGTCCGACTGCCTTCACTTTAACAGTTCTTGAGATAATATGATCAAAAGGAATTTAAAGATGGTTGCCTGGTGGCCATTTTGGACTTCTGACAGGTCTGAAATCAGACAACAACTATTCTCTAAATCGGACCAAAAATTAAAGGAAAATTACTGAAACTGCACTGAAAAAAAGGATTTCTAAGGTGGCTAACTGGCAGACATAATGGATTTCTGACAAGTCTGACATTTAATATCACACATCCTCCAATAAGAGAGCAAACTTGGGGCAAATTCTCCAAATGATGTTACAGTAATGAATGTCCAAAACTATTCAAAAGGCATGTTCAGGCACTCATATCAGATTTATAGATATGCAAATGTAAAAGTGTAGGTCCAATATTTTTTATTATCACTCTGCTTTTCAATGGGGTCAGCAGGGTTGGTAAACTGCAAAACCTGAAAGAAAAGAAATGCAAAAAGCATGACTAAGAGTCTTGTAATAAAATAAAGCCATCCTAAATCAAGTACACATCCACATATTATGAGAACAAACACTTGCTTTTATATGTGGTGATTTATACAAAAATATTCAGATACCTAGGAAACTTAGTTTATTGCTATGATTCCATTAAATAAACTGCAAAATGTTCCCATCATCTTATAAATCAGTAGCTTAACCTTAATACTATATACAGTGGAACCCCACAATTACGACCACCCTGGGGACTGAGCAAAGTGGTCGTTATTTGGGGGTGGTCGTATTTGTGAAACTCTTACCGTGGTCACATATAACACGCTGATATTTAATGTGTATCAGAGTTTATCTACTGCATATCTTTAATGTGAATTATAACAAAATATTTTACTTAGCGGAGGACCCTTATTATGAATGTTTTTTTTGTGTAGCTGAACATATTTATTCATGATAAAAATTAATATACATGTACACATACGTAGTGACTGATGATTAACAAATAATAACACTAAGGCAATACGATTACAACCTACTGAATGCATATTGAACATAATACGTGGCTGTCATATATTTAGCCTTCCGCTTGAGTATATATTGCGTGCACTTGAGTTTTCCCGACGCTAAACTGCTGAGCCATTTGGTGCTGACTGCGCGTGGTGTTGCCGCCTTGATAAACGCCACTTTATCCTTCAAGGAGAGCTCTTTCAGAGGCATGGTTGCCTAACAGCAAGCAATTAAATGCAAACTTAACCAGTAGAGAAATAAACTGACAACGATCTATCAGAAATGGCAAGTTAATGTGAGGGATTTTCCCCCCATGCAAGCTTTATTTATACATTTTACTGACTGCTCAATACTCAGTGTCAGTAAGGTATGAACACATTTAGGATTAACTAGGTAGTTAATTTTACCAATGAGGATCGAACAATATGTGATGAGTTGAAATATTAAGCCCGCAACCCCACACTTAGGGTAGCTGTATTACAGGTGATCACTGAGGGGCAATTAGCATCTGACCCCAGGTCAGACCGGCTCATTAAGTAATCAGGCCGATGGTTACCCTCTTTGATCTATAACCTACACCTCAACGAGTCCCAGCGAAGACACAGAGTCGGGAAGATATGCGGGACCAGATTAACACTAGGGTTAAGAAACCTTGTTACCCACTTTGATCTTTCGTTAAGGCGTCTGTGACAAGACGCAGCCATTGACTCGTGAGAAATGTTGTTTCAGTACTTCTCGGCGGTGGTCGCATTAGCGGGGTCGCATTAGCGCTGGGGCCAGGAAATCTGGTCGTAATTCTGAATTCAGGGGTGGTCGTAATTTTGAGTCATTTTTAAAAGTAAATAAACTAAAAAAAATTCGGGACCAAGCAAAATGGTCGTAATTGTGGGGTGGTCGCAATTGTGGGGTGGTCGCAAGGCGGGGTTCCACTGTACTCTCATAGTGTTAATTCCTGGCTGAAGTATTCCAACAACAGTGTTTTGTTATGCAGTAACGAGGTACATATCACTCAGCCTTATCACTTAATAGCCTGATACAAAAGGGAGTCATATGTCACCAGTGTCACTCACAATTACAGCCACATGGTGAGATGTACCAGCTGGAGTGCAAGCTTATATATACAAGAAAAATAGAGATGGTCTACAAAAAAAGTTGACCTGACCTATGACCTTGGCCTTTTGCCCACATATCAACTGGATTCTTTCTAAATGATGGGTAACTACTAACCAATTACATCTGGCCGGGTGTAATTACTTGGCAACCAATGAGTGAATAACTTAGACCTGCAACCTTTAACCTCCTGACCAGCTGACCTCAAAATCAATTAGTTATTTCTTCATGCAAAAAGACCCATAAATATGAAGTTTGAATCACACTGAGTGATGCATAGATATGGCATATGTGAAAGACTGAAGGTTTGGGTTGAACAGTTTCACTTGAAATATGTTCACAAGCATTTAGAACAATATTGTGACCTTGACCTTTGACCTTTTGAACTCAACATCAATAGGCTTCTTCCCCTATTGGTAGGTAAGCCATATATGACAGATGGAAAGTATAGATTGAAAAGTTTGCCTGAAAATGACTCCACGCAAGAAGTGGGTGCTGTGAACTTGACCTTTGACCTCAAAATCAACAGGTCTTTTCCCCTGTTGGCAGAGAAGCAATATCAGTGCTGAAAGGTTTGGAATGAAAGGTCTAGCTTGAAATGTGTCCACAACCTTTTCAAAGAAGTGGATCCTGTGACCCTGACCTTTGACCTTGTGACCTCAACATCTATAGGATTCTTCTCCCACTTAGTAGGTAAGCTATATGTGAAAGATCAAAGAATTGGGATGAAAGGTTTGGCTTAAAAAGCATTCACAGGCTTTTCAAAGAAGACCTTGTTACCTAAAAAAAAATTATGGTTCTTCCCCTGTTGGTAGGTGAGCTGTATGTGAAAGATGTAAGGTTTGGGATGAAAATTTTGGCAAAAAGAATTATTTCTGGGGGGTGCAAACACACCCCATAACTTCGAGAATATAGGTCACAGTGACCTAATTTCAGGTTTGCAAGGAGATCTTTTTAGAACCTCTAAGACTGCATAGGGTTCATGGCCCTAGCCCCTACGGTTACGATTTGTGCCCTGCTAACAGACGGCCGGCCGGCCGGACGGACAGACGACGGACAAAGACCCATCACTATAGCCCAGCATGACTGAAAGTTAGCTGAGCTAAAAATGCTGGAAACCATTTGTAATATGTCACATTTATGACTTTTAGTAAGTAATTGGTATTTCACATACATTTCACTTACATATATCTGATTTCTCTCAATCAAACACAGCCATACTCCAGTGCTATAAATGCCACATCAAAAAGGCTACAATTAATCTAAGTATGTAACAACCTGTCTATTATTACATGTAATTTTGTATTCTTACATTTGTAGATATATTCATATCAGGAAGCACAACTCATCTTGCCAACTGTAAATCCATAAAGTTGCTTAAGGATGACAGAAATTGTACTGCCATCTTCCACTTCTCTAATTAGATGATCAATCTGCCATTTTAGAACACTATAGTCTGCTCCACTGTAGGGTGCTCATTGAAATTTGACAATTATTCTCTAAAACACAAATATTATCACACAGTCTGACCTTAGTGCTGATAAGATAAGATAAGATAAGATAAGATAACATTTATTAGCCTTCAGTTCCAGGAATTTGTTGTTGACTTGCAATTCATTACATAAAAAAATAAATAAGTAAATAGATAGATAAATACATAAAAATAATACAAAAATACATAAAAATCACACATAACATATTGATTAGCTACATAACAAAAACCAACATCTATATTTTGCAACATTCTGGTTCTTCTGAATATTGAGGCCACGTGGCATGGCGTCTGTCATGGGTTGCAGACAATCACAATTTTTTAAAAATATTTATGACCAATTATTAACCAATCAGAAGCTGTTAAATGTAGATGTTTGAGCATGTGACCAGTGACCTCGACGTTCGTGAATGGGATAGAGGTGTTGTAAAAAATAAGACTTTTCTCAGATACTGATTTTTATTGCATTACTTTAATATTTTGCAAGGTATGATTTTACTTTCAGTATATTTAGTTAGACCTATATCCCATTCCTTCATTGCAGCATACCATCTGGAATTAATCTGCCAATTTAACAAAATATTGCCAAATTTCAATGGGCACCCTACCGTGGAACAGACTATAATAACATTTCTTGGTCATATTCTTGTATTAAACTGATTAAAAGTGAAGACCAATGTAGCCCAAAATAAATGCTCAGCTTGGTAAGCTGTCTTTTAATTACTCTATCTGGCATCATTTGTCCTTCATTGCTGGTCAAATATCATGCAAGGTATACCGGTAAGGAGGAAAGGACCCATAGTGACAAAGCAGTATGGTTAGCTTGAATTAAGTCTGGCTCCCCAACTGTTATTCATTATTTAAAGTTTGTTATTAATTATGTAAATAAAGATTTAGAGCTAAAGGAAGTATGCACCCTCATAGAGAGTACCGTAAAATCTCCACTTAAAACCGCAGTTTAATCAAGAAATTCAAAATCTTGAAATCAGGTTGATTTCCTGAAAGCACTGTGCGGTTTATACTAGAAGAGTTTCCTGAATATCTTCCTGACAGACATCATTTTTGGGCCGGCGCGTGGGCGATAATATTGCAACTTTCGAAGGCTGTTCTTAGCATGCATGGGAGCCGTGTGTAAATGTATTATTTACGATTATTTGTTATTTATAAATTAAATATTGCTGATTAGTTTTCGTGTGATATATAACTTGTTATAAAATCTTGGTAATTGTCACCAAATAATACGTTTAAAACAACCCTGCTGTTACACACAGCGGTCCACTTCGTTGGGCATGGTTAAGCAAAATTGAAATAAAAGCCTACTTTAAACCCATTTGCGGCATTATTTAGCAATGATTATTTGTTTAAAATGTAAAATGAATAAAAAGCTGACATCGTAAAGAGTCACACAATGGCAGACGATCGTTTTAAATTCAAGTTTGAGTGCGGCCATGTGCTGAAACACCCCGGTATTCTGCTAAGAATATTTTGAACGGCTGTACGCCGTGGGTGGTAAATAGAACAGCCACCAATTTCGTCCCAGCATGCCATGCACAAACACTGACTTGACAAAATGGCTCTCCACACGGAAACTTTCTTCAGGAAAAAAACTTGCTAACCCGGACTGGCCACTTTAATTTTACCTTAAAATCACTCGTTTTCAAAATATTACTTTTAGAATTAAAATATACAGTGACTTGAAATGGATCAGCAGAATATTTTTTCCAAAATATAATGACAAATCAGTAGCAAACAAGAATACGGCAAGGAATATAAAATCTGTATAAACAGGCAGAGGTTCACCGGCCCTTACGTCTTCCCAAACTTCATGCTTGAGTGACCCTGCAAAAAAGTGTTATGATGTGTTTAAATAAAATGCCGAAGGAATTTTTAAAGTGGACAGGAATGGCAGAGTCGCAACCTACGCGTGTTCATTTCTAGATGATTGCTTGATTGTGTCTTTTGTCAAATCATTCCGTAGCGAAAGTTGGTGCGGTTTTAAAGGGGGGTTCTTAGTATTTGAGCCCCTCACAGTGTCTCGCCTGGAATTTCGGTGAAGTCTGGGTGCGGTTTTAATCGGAAGTGCAGTTTTAAGTGGAGATTTTACGGTAATTAAGGGCTTACCTGGAAGATGAGTTTTTGTCAGCTTCTCTTTCTGGTCAAATAGCACCCTGTAAAGACAAGAATTCAAATTCAGTTCGTGATCAGACATGACATTTAATTACAATTTATGATGCTACAGGCCTGACAAAGGTAAATGACTGAAAAAAAAGTAAGTGCTCCAGAAAAAAGTCTACTTTTCTTAAATAAAGAGTGAAAAAGAGTAAAATTAGAGTCAATTTTTTTTATCACAGACTGAATAAGATTTGCTTCGCATATAAAAATTGTGTATATATATGTCAAGGCCCAGATCCCAATCCAGACCAATTGGTGAACGGTCAAGACCAAATCCTGATCGGGGTTTAAGCCGGACAAAATCCTGATCGAGATCTGGTCTGCGCCAATTGGTCCAGACCAGATGCCTATCAGGATAAGGTCCAGCCTAAACCCAGATCACTAACTTTTAGGAAAGAGAATGAGTTCCTGTCTGAACTTATAAAGGTTCAGGACAGCTCAGACCTAGATTCAGAGCATGCCTATATCCCTGACAGGGTGTCTGAAATTTTAACTTAATAAGTAATGACAAATCTTAATTTAGTTTGTTGTCAGTGTTAATTATTCTACCTTAATAACTTAACTAATATTTAAGTTTGAATTAATTGAGTGATTATATTTATTGTGTTTACTTTTAAAGTCCTTGTATTATTTTCAAGTTGAATTATTATTTCCAGTATTTTCATCAGATTGTTTATTCAATTTTTTATATAACAATTGAACTTGTTTAAGCTGACTCACTGTGTAAATAAGTATATATATTTGATGCATTTTGTAGAGAAAATAAATGGTTAGATGGATGACATATATAAGATTGTCATGATTTAAGTCATGATTTCTTAAAAACTTCTCTTATCAACATTTTCAACTATATATATGTATATATTCAAAATTTTATTACATATATTAATATATATATACAATAATTATTTTTATACAATTTAGTTAATTACTTTCATGTCTTAACCTTATGGAATATAATGTTTATGCCAAAAGCCTGCTCTAGTCTGCCATGGAATCTCAATCAGGAACTGGTCCAGACCAGATCCCCATCAGGGTTTAGGCCAGACTGAATCCCGATTAAGATTGAGTCTGGACCAATTTCAGACCAAATCCCAATCGGGATTTGGTCCAGCCTTAACCCCGATTAGGATCTGGTCTAGATAAGGGCTGGACCGGATCCCGATCAGGGTTTAGGCCAGACCAAATCCGGATCGGGATCTGGGCCTTGACATATATATATCTACACATATCATTCCCAAAGTCACAAACATACATGGTGCTCATCTTAAAAAAAAGAGTAATTAGAGTCATTTTCAGGAAATCCTAAAAAAAAAGAGTGACTCTTTTGAAAAGTGTGATTTGGCAGGCCTGTGCTATAATCTTTTTTGCATTTATCAACATTAAAGAGTTGCACACGCAACCCAAATAAAACCTAATGTTCTGCACTCATGACACATGAAAGGTCCATGTGGACATCATATCTGCATGTCCTAATGGTATGAAAGTTGTAAATCGACTGAGTAATACGTTGTCTAAAATGCCTGTTTTATCCTACATGGCTTGTTGTGTTTTCCCAAGCACAATACTGATCTGGTTTGAAAATGACAAAATAGCCGTTCAAAGTGGCAAAGATTATGGCAAATGCTGATAATCCTGTTGTACACCCAGTTTTAGAATACAAGTTGCAAAGTCACAGCAAATATACCAGATACATGGTTTTCTAACAGAGTTAGTTAGAATAAGACACCATTGATAGGTGTGTTTAATTCTCACTACAAGTTGAGAATGATCTTTTAACACTATAAGAATGAGTAAGACAAATCAAAGAGACCATTACTGTTATTGACCATGAGTTTGACCAACTATGCCCAGTAAGGTATTACTTCACTAATATAACACCTGTCAAGTATAATAGAGTTGGGACAATGGATGAACATTCAAAGACAGAAAGCAGAACAATAGTTCCACAGCATTTCTTTAAACTTTGCAAGGGGACAAAGGTATATGCACAAGTGAGGAATAATAAAACTTTTACTATTTGATGATACAATTAAAGATTACTCTGCTGGGCTCTAACTGTCATTTGACTGCTACAAATGACATTCCATAAAACCATTGCAGGAAAAATTATTGATATTAGTCGTGTATTTTTTTGTTACACAGGGCTGAAAACAGCATTTTGCACTCACTGGGAAGAATTAATTAGAGTGATTCTCTTTAATCTTTACCAGTGACAGTGATAACTGATTTAATGAGGCACTTTTTCAGTTTTCCTCTTAAATACACTTTTTTCTTCGGGAGCTGGGAACATTCTGACATTCCAAGTTCTAAACATTTTTACATCAGCAACTTAATATTTTATCTTAACAAATTATATTAATTACAATAAGTCCAGTAGACTGCCCAAAGAGAATAAAAATGTTCTAGGCTTACAAGCAGAAACTCAAAGGGCAGGCTGAATTCAATCTAACACTGAATAAAAATGCAGTCAAAAGCTAGGTGCTTATAAGATTCAACTGATGAAATATCATCACCTAGAAACACCTGTAACCCTATAACACATGTCATGTGCTGTTTTTCTTTCAGTTGGTTATACAAGTTTTTTTTTCATTTGGAGTTATGTAATATAGATACCCAACAGCACAGTTATATGTGCAAACCAGAATTATGTAACTAGCTTTCTGAGGTCAGAACCGGGTAGTGATACTTCTTGCATGTCCTGTTGGTACTGATAGCCTGTTCCCACTTGGCGTTAATCAAGAACTCTACATCAGCCGTCAGTCCACTCACTTGTGCATGTCAGAGCCGTTCATGGTCCCCTCTCTCGGGAACAAAACTAATTGGGCAGTAGCATGTCTTTCTCTTAACAGCTAATCTGAACTACTGACACTGCAATCAGGCCCTGACAAACTAGATTAAGCTACAAAATCTGATTTGTTAGGTGATGAAATAACATCTCCAGTATATAGGATCTACACCCAGGATTTGTGTATCTATTTGTTCTGGCCATCCTCTCCCCAAAGTAGCCTTTCCGAAGGCATTCTTGCCCCATTCTTTTATAGCGTTGCAGCGCTATCTGTCCATATCAAATCTGGTGTCAACCTTGGCATGCCAATAGTGCAGGGGATGGGACATTTGTTAACCTACAAATCTTATTTCACCGATGCATGGTAAGTTCAGGGTGTACCCGCTGTGTCTAATTTTATCTATCTAATCATCGCAGATGGAGCTTGTGTAATACCTCCCCTGCACACCCGTGTCGATCATTTTGTTTGTTGGTGCATCGTTCCATTACTTCGCCTGCCAGTTTCATCAATGGCAGAATATCGAATAAAGCATCAGATATATCGGGACTGAGCCCATAGGGAAAATTGGGTATATATGAAGTAGACAGATTTTTATGTGGAAAGGAATCTTGCTGGTTAGGGTACTGATTACCCTGGAGACCTTGACGTAGATAACGTGGGTTGGCAGATTCATCCCTGGAACAGTCACTCAGTCTGTGGCTGATATTTTTCAGGAAAATACTGATCAAAGCACTATCAATTATTTTTCATTGGAATTATTAACATTTGATAAAAAAATTCTTTTCCTTCACGCTGATCATCAAGTGATTTCAATAAAATATCTCACAAAGTTAGCATTTTTTCTAACATGCATTTCTTCATATTGTAAACATGCCTTTTTGTCATTTTCTCATGTGTCATTTTTGTGTGTCATTTCTGCATGTACCATTTTGTCTATGCTATTTTTTGCATGTGCCATTTTTATCTGTGCCATATAATGTCTGTGCCATTTTCCATTTCTGTATGTGCCATTATTGTCTTCCCATTTTATCCAGGCCATTATTTTTCTGCATGTACCATTTTTGTCTGTGCCATTTTTTTCTGCATGTGCCATTTCTGTTTATCCCCACCACCAGAAATATATATGTCCTTCTGAAAGAGTGTTTTTGGATCAGTGTAAATGTGCATGTGTTCATGTCCTTAATTCTGGACATTCACCCACACTGTATACTTGTGCCATACTAAAGCAAATAATCAGACTTAAATATCCCAAAAGGTACATAAATTTCAAGGAGCTCTATCATGTGAAAATATGATTTTGGCAATAGTAGAAATGAGTGATGTCAGATAACTGTTTACTACTGTTTTGTGCCTTATGTTTCTTAGCTGATGGCAAATATTACCATTACATGTACAGATTGTTACGGGGTGCACATAAAAGCGGACCGAACTGTCTCACTAGTGAAGCCTGCTTTGCTAGCGAAGCGGATGTTTGCCGGACTTGTGCGCCACTGACCTGGGTTCGACTCCCGGATCAGCCTAGGATTTTTCCACTCAACAATTTGTTTCGTAACAAAATGGGGGCTCGTCTAACGTGATGGTTAACTTTGTGGCCTAGGGAATAAGCTCACGAATGTGTGACTCCTGGGAAAATTAGTCTTGTTCTGATAGCAGAATGCTCTTAAGAGGGGGTGTGTTATGGGGTGACATAAAAGCGGACCGAACTGTCTCGCTAGTGAAGCTTGCTTTGCAAGCAAAGCGGTTGGTTCGCCGGACTTGTGTGCCACCGACCTGGGTTCAACTCCCGGATCGGCCCAGGATTTTTCCCCTCAACAATTTGTCTTCATAACAAAATATAATCTTTTACTTTGTACATTTTAGTGAACATTTCATCTGATAGAGGGAAGAGCTGAAGCATTTTAATGCAACAAAATTCAATGAACGTAAGAGATTCATATCTCCCTTTGCAAGGAATCTTTTTTCCGGTTTCTTCAAAAGCTGGCAACCTTCTTAGCCTCCCAAGACTGAAGATTTTTACATCTCACATATCAAAAGAAATCAGACAATGACTTGACACTTTCCTCACTATAATCTCATGCTAAGCCTGTTTCTTGATCCAGTACCTCCACAGTTACTGTGAAATTCATCAGTTCTCTTGAAAACAGTTAATAAAACAGTTACAAATGTTTGACGACAAAGACCATTTGAGACTTGCTAGCCAAGTTGTTGTATCAATCTGTCTGATGGTTAATCTCACTGGAATCTCCTGTCCTAATCGTCTAGCCCCCAAATTTAGGCATCGGCCATTATCAACAATAAAGTCATCAGTCGTCTCATATTGACGACCTTACTGAAACCCCCCGACTGAGGCCATGATCTCGCAAAACCTTACAAAGGACCCAATCAATTCATAAATCGCACAAGAGGAATCAGAGAGCCACACATTGTATCCATTCTGCGTAACCACTACAGTCAAAAGCCATGATCTCCATTAAATCATATATCGGGGCCAGAAAGCTCTTGTCTAATAACATCATAATATATTCATCAAATCTAATGAGTACTCCCACTGGTAGACGCCATTCACAGAAGGAAGCCCTAAACATTTAAACGGCTGTCATATGAAGGTTACAAAACACTGTGCTTCATCTGACTATACCTGTCCAATACTGAGTTGCACCTGATTTCATATATAATGCTATATTTACAAGTGGAAGGAACTGGTTGTACAATCATATTCAATTGAAAGATAAAACCAACCGATGATTGATTATATTACACTCTCACTGGGAAATCTTGTTTAAAGAATTATATCTAAAGTAAATCCAGTCTAATCTGTACATCACCCTGAAAGGTCAAGGAAAAGGAAAAGTTGTTGACACTAATTAGTTTTAATGCTTTAATGCTTGCTGTTTTGTACCCCATCTTTCTTATATCTCTGACAAAATTAGAATATTTTATACTGAAAATATGACCTCTTTGGATGTGCACATATAATTGTTTGTGATCAATTATGCAAACTTGCAATTGATTTAATCGATTATGAAAGAAAACGACCAATCATAGATATAACTGATTAACTGGTACACCATTTATATTTACTAGTTATAACACAGCTACTGGTTAAGGCATTAGACTTGAGAACCCTGATCTGAACACATGCAGGCAATGCCTGAAAAGCAAAGTCATGAAATCCATCAAAACTTTGGAATCTCTATGCTACAAGTTGTGATTTCTGAATTTTTTTTCACAGAAAACATGCAATTATTTACAAATCATTCTCATAATATGGTTAACTGTCTACTCATTCAATAAAAAATGTTATTTGCTTCATAATCGCAGATATGAAATTTCATGATTATGACTTTTCCATTGTCTCACGAGAGTTCTATTTTTACATAGGAACCTACACAAGGCAAAGGGTATACAATATTTAATGGGGACACAAATGAACATCAATAAATAGAGCTTCTTGTTTATTTTTGGCATATAATACATTTAAGATCTCTGATTAACAGGTAACATAAAATATATGTTTTAACTTTTGATGGTACATGCATGGATAACAAAAAGAGGCTACAGTATAAATATACCAGTTTAAATGAGGTTTCTTATTAACAAGGGTTTTATTTTTTAGATATTTCCCCTTTCACAAATATTGTGTATTTGAAACCCCAACAAATAAAATGCCAACCACAGTAGTGTCACCTACAGCATGTATGCATCCAATGTTAGAGGTCAAGTTTCATCACACTTTTCAGTCACCTTCCCTTAATTAACTGCTGCCAGCAGATGTTTAAATAATTATTACAGTAAACATTGAAATTATGACCATCAATAGAACCTTGATAAATTAGTTACATTTCTGAGGTGGTCATCTAATTAAGTAAGGTCTCGTATGACAAGCCAAGAAGAATTGGGACCGTGAACAAGTGGTCTTTATTTTGGGGTGGTCGCTAAACAAAGGTGGTCGTTAGGCGGGGTTTTACTGTATCCAAGTAGTAATCTCAGTAAATGGATCTGGATCTATGGCTTTTAACCTCAATAGATGGAGGGTATTTGATTCAACAAGCTCAACAAATAAGAATTTACTGTATATAATTATTTGCTTCATTAACAGAATATGAAGTGTTTATAAACCTATGCTTGTAAGTGGTATTTGATGTAGCAAGTCACAGTGTTCATACTTATCTGGTAGATGTAACTCTTGGAGTTTTTCAGGTTTTCTCAAGGCCTTTAATGCATTTTTCCAGGTCACATTAAAATAAATATTTGTTATAATGTGAATATGCATCGGGGCCTCAGAAAGTTGCCAGCAAGATGAAATGGTGTTCTTTCACTTCTGCTAAGGTGCATTTTTCCAGGTCACAATTATGGTAGACTGATTATTGTCAAAGCCCAATTGGACCCAAAACTGATATTGCATGCATATGCCGCTGCACTCTGTTGGCTGATATGATTAAGATATAGATGTGAGGCTGGCAGCTCACCTATGTGCACATTTTCTATATATTCCTGGTGTGTATTAAGAAAACTTATTTTTTCATTTTTCCAGGACGTGTATATAATTATTTATAATAGCCATGCATATTTAAGCCCTTATGACTGACTTACAAGATATACTGTATGTATTTGGTTGGGTAAAACTGTTCTTTTATAATAAGGCCTCTATTTGCTGAATGTGAATCGTTCAATTTATGGCCTACAATGTTACTATTGGATTATGTTACACTGTGTCAGGAGGAGGGCCATTGTCCCAGCACTGGAACAAAATTCTCAGTACAAGAAGGTGAAAATAACTCTACCTGACACAAAAGAACGATTAAAACCTACACGCAAGGCAGGGTAAAACAAACAGCTCTCTGGGTCAACTGGTGCAAAATCCAATGATCAATAGTAATAAAAAATCCATGCACAAATTACAGCGAATGAAAGAGCAATGTCAATAGAATACAGAGAGGTTAGCTTAATACTGCTATATTTATGTAAAGTTCCACTTGATATGACTTCACTAGCAAACCTGCGATCACATCAACAACTCTTCTGCTGTCAATCGGAAACAGTGATCTTACCTGAATGATATATGTCACAAATATATATTACAACAAAAACATATCTAAAACTGGATGCTACTAGCTTTTTGACATTAAAGCCAGCTATACACCTGCCTCATTTGTAGAATTGTTATGATTCCTGACTTAGTCTGAGTACATACAAATGAGCTGCAGGTTATTATTGAGAAAAGTCTTATAATGTCCCTGTGATGGGGGTATAAACTTGTTTATCTACAAGCTATTAGTAAACACAAAACATGCCCTTGTTAACAAACTGAAAAGTCATGTGACCAGAGTCAGCAGACTGTGCATGTGCCAAAGTTTAAAAGGGTCACGAAATGTTGTTAGCGAGGGCCAGCAAAGCAGTGCAATCTTGTCATGCACGATTCTCTATTTAGTATCATATTTCAATAGATGTCATTGCTGCATGTGTTTGGATTATGATCAGCTGCCATTTTAATGCTCCCCTCACTATGCTATCAACACATGGGTAAAAACAGAACAGAAAACCTGTGTCTTTTGGCTTATTTTCTGGAGGTAAAACAGATTACCTATACAAGTTTAATACAAGTAAAATAACAGAAAGTGCCCCTTTAAATGTAAATGTTCAGTCCTGTTTGACACATGACTTATCAAGTCTACATATCACATCACCAACTACTCTGCCATTGGGACAGTGACATGTTATGTGACATATTACTACTGTAAGATATACACTGGATACATCCAGCTTTTTTAGTATTAAATGTCAATGCTCAGTTTCATTTGACATATGACTTATCATGTTTACCTATCACATCACCAGTACCTCAGAATGGCCTCCTTACTTTTATTATATACTCTCTTACAATGGAAAGACTGAAAAACTTTTTTCTGTTTCATATATGGAGTTTCAAATGATTCATGACTTTCTTAGACTACCTGCCACATCCCGAATATCACTGTAATGATTCCTTTTTTTGTCCTATATCATACCACAGCTGAAGGATTGACAGTTCAGGAAATATTGGCTTTTTTCTAGGTTAAATGATAAAATACAAGTCCACCTGACACATGACATCCAAGAAAATAGGTAATGACAGCGAAGGCTCTGCAATGGCCTGGGTGTTCTATCTGATATTTCATTTTATTACTGACTGACTGTCACTTCTTGTTTCTTTTATGTTAAACATTTATGCCCTGATCAACATAACAGATGACTTTCTCAGTTTCCTATCCTTACAAAAAGAGCTCACAAATCATCCTGTTGTTCTAATAAAATGGAAAAACTGACTCTCTTCGGTTTCTCTCTGTTACAAAATGAGATTAATTTTCCAATAACACATGTGTTCCCTAAACTATCTATTGTGTTATCATTGTGAGGTCTGCCATCATACTATCGTTTTACCCCAAATAAAACCTGTTGACTGTACATGTACATGTATAGTATTATGTTCAGAGTACTATAATAGCATGATTTATTGAGTCTTTACATGATGATTTTAACATATAAATATTGATAACCATTGGCTGTTAAAGGGTACTGGTGGTGTTAGGCCATACAATTATGAAAGAGGAAAAAAGTACATGATATCACTGTTTAAGTTAGGTATCACAGTCCCCCTGCTATTTAGGCTGCTCAGCATGTTCCTGCAGCCCAAAACTGAGTAAATTACCATGTTTTCATCAGGTTATATCATACATTTATTTTATAATGTATGTTAATAAAATCTATATGATAATAATGCTTTAATTCTTGTCTTTCTAATGGTGTATATTATGTGTCCATACGTGATAAAACAATTTTTTTTAGTCTGTCAAAGAAACAGTGTCTGTCCCCTGTTTCAGCCTGCTGTCACACTGTTGAAAAGTTCTGAAAAAGTAATACCTTTTTCAAAGGCCTATCGCAAATGCGCACTGGTCTCTAAAGTTTTCTAAACAACATCAAGAAAAAGTCGATTTCATAAGCTTCATTTACATATAATTTAATCGAATGGTGAAACCAGTCTTATGAAAAATGATCTTAATTCACAGGTGGTCTTATTAGACAGGTAGTCTTTCAGACAGGCTCCATTGTAAATTACTAATTGCCAAACACCTATTCCTAACACTGGTACATGGTGAGTAAACCCTGGAACAACTTAATCACCTGAAGATATTAGTATACTAAATACATAGTATCAATACATGGTCAGCTGTACTGGAAAAAGTGTCAAGCAAAAAGCAAATGTATAGGCAACATCAGCCAAGCTGCACTTTATAAAGGCACATGCATGCTACAGTATAATCTAGTCCCTGCAGATAGTGATAAACACATAAAGGTGCATGTACTATTTCTGACTACGGTAGTTTGAAAAAGACTCTACATACAGGTTTGTAATTGATCCAAACACCTGAGCCATTTGTCAGGAAAACTTTGAAAGAATAACACATAAATCTTGATGTACTCTTTCTGTGAGCTGCCAGAAAATACTGTAACACCTGCTGAACTTAATCTATATGATTAATGGTGGGTGAGTTAAAATTTTTTTTTGTCTTTATCAAAATCAAACAAGTTGAAGGTTGCAAATGTTAGTTTATGTAACTACTGCATATCAAGCGCCTTTCTTCTACATAGTGCTTTAAAACCAAGGGCAGTTAGTCAACTATTTAAATAAGTTTTTTTTAATTACAAATCAGTAAGTATACATCCACCCATTGGCAAGAATTATTATATTTAACCCCAAGTTTCTCTGTCATTAAATTTACACAAACAGTTCTAAACTGATTTTTTTTGCAATTTTGTTCTATTTGTTTTGCGAGTGTTGCGGCCCAGAGCCATTGTTAGAGAGATAAAATCAGTAGGTGGAGCTGTTGAACCGTGACACACATTTTCCCTGCACTTTAATTTTCATTTGGTTTAAACATTTTATTTCATTTGGATTATACAAATAGCATTTGTGCACTAATATGAGCTCTTTTTGATATTTTTAAGCAGTGAGTTGTACAATTTTACCTCTCAATAGATATTATATCATATCTTAATGTACAAAATATAATCCAAAGTTGAGGTTAAGTGAATTATTGTTTTACTGCATAATATAACACCTATGTATGAATATTGATATCACTATATGGTAGGGATGTAATACTGAATATCATCTGGCATGAATCCCCTCAATGTACCATAAGCTATCATAGAACCTACTTTTTAACAATAAGGACAATATCAATATTGAGAAACAGAAATTCACTGGTGGTGGTCTGTGCTCTCTTAGTGTTTTCTAGTTTATCCCTATTATGCTGCAGACACTAATACTCAGTTGTTCTTAAATTTTCTGCATTAACATATAATCATTGATAACAGAGTGGTAACTTTTAATTTTCCTGCCCACCTGTGGCAGACAAAAAGAAACACTTACTAAACAGGATCATCAAAACAGGCAAGATACACTACAGAAAACATTCCTTTTGGAACAATATTTTTCTTTGGAGAGAATTCCTCTAGGAAAAATGTTCCTCTACTAAGGCATTTCTTTTTGAAAAGTATCCCTCTTTGTCAAAAAGTCCTCTTGGAAAATTTTTCCTCTTGGGAAAAGTTTTCCTCCATGAAAGCATTCCTTTTGGAGAAATATTCATCTTGGAAAATATTCATCAAAACAAATCCCAGATAAATTAAAATGTAAAACCCAACTGATGGAAATAATATTAGTAGATCCATATAGAAACTGGATTAAGAAGACTTGGATATATATCTTTTATATATATTTGTCATGATGTACTTAACTTATGGAGGATTTCAACAAAAAGCAATTTAGAACAAACATGGATGTAGGCTAAAAATTTAAATATTGCACAATCTCCTTAAGTCATGACTCATTAAGTTATGACACAATTATTTTCACGATAAAGGAGAAAACACTTGCCCTGTGCCTCATACACTCGGTGTTTGATATTTCAGGAACTATTGCTGCCATTAGATCAACTTTTACAAGGAATCAATTAATTAATCTCTGGTCCCTTTATGCCTGAAGTGTCAAAAAAATCTCTTAAAAATTTGGATGCAGGTAAATTGGTGGATCTCATAGGCCACAGGGCACCATCAATCACACAACAGGGACCAGGCATTTTAACTTATCTGCACAATAACCTATTTCCACTCAGTTTTATTGTGTTATTGACAAATAAGATGTAAAAACAACCAGGGATCATACAATTGCCCTAATTCTGAAAGATTTCACTAGGACAGTTTTTATTGGTTGATAAATTCAAAGCTTCTGTCACTTCTCCTAGAAAAACATCCCTGCCCACCATTTTTCACTCCACAGTAATATACTTTTTGCGGAGTTGATCATATCTTGATGTTATTTAACAGTCCCCAGTGGATACAGAATACTGACTTTTTATTAACAACTGACAACTTCCAAAATTGTTCATGTGGGATTTATTTGAATGATATATAGAGCATGTCTGAAAACCAGGCTGATGTTTCGACTGTAGGAGCCAATACTCCTATAGCTCCCTCTGCAACATAATACAGATTTCTAGTCTGAAATAAAGTTCCCCATCCTCCTTCCAGTTTATTTCTTCTTTACCTTCTTCATTTTTCTTTTTTTCTCTACTTCTTTATCTTCAGTCTGCTCCGCTTCCCTCTCTCTATTTCTCACTACTCTCCCTTTCTTTCTCTCTCTCTCTTTCTTCCTCTCTCTATCTCACTGTCCCATTCTCCCTCTCTGTATCTCTTGATGCATGTCTTTCTTTCTGTCTTTGAATCACTTTCTCTCACTCTATAGATCTCTTTTTCTGTCTGACTGTCTGTCTGTCTCTCTACATATATGTTACTTTATATTAAGTTTCTGAAACTTTTTAAAGGGGTTCCAGTTTCAGACAGTGTTCTTACTGCTGTCTGCAGAGAAAGTGTGGTCGATCTCTGTGTCTGCACACTTTTCTGTCATTCCTGCTGTTAGCATGTAGAGCCTCAGAAGTTTAGTTTCATGAAAAGCTGTGTCAAATGTGAGACCACACTGAGAGCTCATGTCTGCTTCAGGAACATTAAAGCTTTGAGGTTCACTGTGACAGACCTTGGTCAGACGTGGTCGTGCTACCGTAATGTTGCCACTGCTGCTCTTCTGCATATCTATTTAAATAACTGTCACAGTTACGACACATTTTATGTGGAAATAGTGCTTGTGCCTCTTATACATCACCATGCTACGCCCTTCAAAGTGCACCAGCTCTTTCAGGACTAATTAGTATGGATGTTTATACTGGTCAGAAATAGCTGTTACTGAGAATGAGAGAGAGCGTCCTTATGAAATGTGGGATCCAACAAGCGCAAACTGCTGTAAATACTCTCCTATCAGATACTCGATGTCAAGGGTCTTGTTCAGGACTCGAGAGCTTGATTAATTCATCAGCAAATGGAAAACTGCTTACTCACGGCTTACTGAAATATTTACTCATTCTGCCCTCCAAGAGACGTGGCATAAAATATGGCGCCTGCACGATATTTAATCGGGGATGTTAATTTCAGTTTTAATCAAGGTCACACAAGCTGTTGTTCCCCCACTGACAGCAATCATTTTAAGAGAAGCAACAAGGGACTGTTCCCTTAATGTAAGTGTTCTGCAAAGTGAAAAGCAGCATAACTAAGACTGTTCCCTTTGACTATTATTATTCTACAAAGTGCATAGTTTGAGTGGTTTAAGTTTATTTCTTTAGTCTTCTCTTCCTTATTCTACAAAGTATCAACATAACTTACATCTCTTCTTCTACAAAATTAACTAAGTATTCTTTTTTTCACAACCGAGTTTCTTTTTTAAAGTTATCTATATAAATTTGTTTCTTTTCAACAGGCTATCAACCTCACTGAACAGGAATTTACAGTTGTTACTAAGACAAGGGGTCCCCCACCTATTTTTCTCTATCCTTCTCTACACAAAGTCATCAACATTAATTTGCTTCCTATCAACATGCTATTAGACTGACTTTACTTTCTCAAACTAGTTAACATTCTCATTAACCATTTGTATCTCTTCTTTAAAGCAAACTATTCTCCTGCCTCATTTGTAAAATTTTTATGTAATTTTTTGCTTTCTCAGGGTACATGTAAATGAACTCTAATTAATTCCTGCTATGAAAAGTTTTAAAATGCCACTGTAATGAACGTAGGAGCTTGTTTATCCACAGGCTATTGTTAAAATGCTATATGTGTCCATGTTGACAAACATAGCTAGCTGCATAGCTAGGTGCCACAGACCTGGAAGTATGAAGATATGTTTTCCTCTTGTTTACAAATAGTCATGTTGATTTAAACAAGCAAATGGTCCCCTGTGTTTAAGCTAGTGGTAGGAGCTAATTCCTATTTAATGTTCAACAACTGCTGTCAGTAAACTGATCAAAGATCAATAAATAAGCTTGTGGTTCAGCTAAATTTTCTATCATCTGTGTAACTGGAGCATTTTAAAGTTATAGCATCCATAATTGCTATCTAAACCTCACCAAAACTCGGCTCATTCTGAGCTAATTATTTATTTGCTCATGACAATGTAATAAAAATATTTGATCCAGATGTGATTTACAGGAGGCTGGGTGGCCAAATATGTTCTTTTTCAGAAAGTATTCAATATTTTTTTTCTGTAATAGCACACTATATAGAACAGCCAACATTTGATAAAACTCATCCCTAATTCAAACTTGGTTTGTTTTCAGATTAGAGAGTTTAGGACCTGTGCACCAGCATCAGAGTGCCTTTACATCCTACAACGAGGACCTGGGAGGTAACATTCTATGAGGATGCAAATATTTTTATCATTTTTGATAAAGCCTCATGGCCTACAAGTACGCTGTCACTTGACATAAACCAGACCAGCTTGTAAATATACTTTCTAACAACACCTACCATGTGAAAAATTTTATTTTAACTCAGCATACTGTTTAATCCCTCTGCATGTTTGTTGAATGTCTGACCACATTAACACAATCATGCTTCACATGGGTTAGTGGACAATAGCCAACTTGAACGCAATACAGGAAATGACTTGTTACCATGAAGCCAGATTTTCAGTTAAGTTTGTGAGTTCACAGGTATTCTTTCATGTTAAATCCTCACTCATAGACTTATGTTAAGATTATCAGCTGTTAACCATGATATCAAGGCAACAGGTTGGATGACCACTGTAATACATTCCCCTGTATGGCTTGTATCACGACTCAAATTATGCTTACCAGCCCAATATAAAAGCTTACCGAGTTGTGTAAAAGCTACATATGATATAAATTCAGAAATTAATACCAGTTTCATTCCCTGCACTGTTCATGCTCTTGAGGTGTCACATTCAAATTCAGTCAGAGTGGATCTCATTTCATTTGCAGTATCTTATTGTGAGGACATTTTCAAGGAAATTTACAAGTGCCCTGCTTATTATTTTTCATATGGCTGTACATTTCCGTTTCTTTCTCATTTTCAATTCACTCATTTATTCCTGGTGTAAACACTTCCTGCAGGTTTTGCTTTCACTAATAACTTTATTCAATTTGACAAGTTTTATTTATGAACATGGCACAGCTGAACAAAAAACAAATAATACACCACAACACCTGTGCCACAGGCTATTGTTTCCCAGGAAACAGAAATAACAAACACAGAGTGTAAGATAAAACACTACATAGCTTATGTACTGCAAAACCACCTGTTATTATATGGAGGTTTCAGGTTAAGGGTAAAACATTCAAAAACATTCAATTGTTGATTAATTCAAGTATCAATTTTCTTAGTTATATCCATTAATGTATTTCTTCTGTTACATTAGCGTGGGGCTAAACATGGCACCAGGATTAACATGTGGCCTGTGTAAATGTTTGGCCTGAAATGACCTGTATTTTAAACTTTAAACCTCAATTGTTTTATATGGATTGTACAGTTATAACAACTAATGCTGGGCACTCTCAATGGCACAGATGGGGGTGTGTAGTAGTCTGTAGAGGTAGAGGATCCCAGAGCATTCTGAGTTTGTGTTAATGCAAATGCCCAGTAATGTGAAGTAAGGTGAGACTAACACTGCATGTGCCTTTACCCTTTACCCCTTTGCAGCCACAGCTGTAGCCCTAACCATCATGCAGGCTCCATTAATATTAATGTAGTTCAAATACCTGTAGGTGATATAGTTTCCCACCTGATTTGACACAACCCCAAATGGGAATCTTATGCAAATTAACAGGGGGAAAAAACAGAAAAATTATGGTTCCCTTATAGATCCCCATGATGTCACATAATGAACAGACCCTCCAAATCCTTCCCAGCATGCCTTACCAGGCTGTAAACAAGAGCCGATGACATTACCAATATCTGATTTTCTTGAGATTAAGTGCCAATAAATTTTTGTATATACTGAACATTAAGTTACAATTTATATCCCAACTGAGTCAAAACAGCTATGTTGTGCATAATATGTAGAGGCTGCTGCAAGTCCTAAAATGCTGAATGCTAATTATCATGATCTGTACCATTTTGGTCAGATCTGACCAAACTTTACAGGTAAAACTCTCCGCAGGAAAAAAAAAGACAATTAAAAAAAGTTTTTGTTTGCCTTACAGGACTGTAGCTACTACAGCTGGTGCAACCTGACCCTGAGGCTGAACCTGTAAAAACTCTATTTGCTTTTCCTTCTCATCTTTCACATTTGTAATGGACAATTATCAATCACACTTGAAACATAAATGCAAGACACTTCCTCAATTAACTAATGAATACAACTTTGGAAGAGTTTCAAATGGACCCTTATCGATCATAGTTGTGACTTTTAATGAATATGTGTGGTGATCTCCTCATTACCTAGATGTAATAATTTAAAGCATTTAGTTCAGTATTTTTTCTAAAAATGCACTCTTTCTTCAAGACAAGGTGATGCCATGGCATTTACAAGGGAGGAATGAGGTCAATCGTCATATGAGTGATGAATGCTACAAATGAGGTTGAACTGATACTTGTCACATGATCATCATCTGTCTAATCACTACCTGCCCACTTAACAGAGATTTCATCACCAAAAAGTACGTCGTAATGATCAAATGACCCATCAATCTAATTAACAAACATAATTTGCAAAATACTCAACTAATTAAAGCCAGCTATTCACCTACCTTATTTGTAGGATTTATGGGTTTTCTTGTTTACTCTGGGTATATATTAACAAACTGAAGGTGATTCCTGTTTAGAAAAGTACTTATAATGCCATTTAACAATTGTATAACTTGTTTATCTATAAGCTATCAGTCAGTAAGGTACACATGCCCATGCTGACAAACTGAAAAACATGTCACAAGATGTGGTCGACTGCATATGTGTAGAATCTGAAAGGTCACTCATAAATGGAAATTGTCATTTCTAAACTCTGGTGTTCCTAATTAATTGGTTATTGTTACTGCATAGACATGTCTGAAAAATGATCAGTGGTCATTTTAGCAGGCCATCGACATGTGGATTTTTATCAAAGGTTCAAGAGATTCCTTTTTTTAATACACTTCAGATAATGGAATGGGCCCCTTTAAAACCACAATTTTAGAAGACAGTATATTTTTCCATGAAACATTGACTAAAGAAGCATTGATTAAGGCACTGATTGAAAAGTCTGAATGACTGAATGATGGATTCTTTAGATAAGTCAGTCTAAACACCTGGTAGGTAGTTAACATAGATATTGCACTGTTTGGTTCAGCTTGCATGGAAATAAATGCTTTAAACATTATCTTAATTCAACATGAGATACTGTAGCTGTGTGCCTTAGAAGACCTGTACATGGAATCCCAGAGAGACTATGCATCACTTTACCTGCAGATTGATTCAGTGTTGGTAGTTGAGTATGGGAATATTGAACTGGTATGATAAGTTTTTAGGGTTAAACTGATTTTCTGGTTACAACCTGAAGTTATCACTGTGACCTAGTTTCATTCCTGGCATGAGATATATGACAACATTACCAATGTCTCTGTCTGCAAAATCACAAGTCTGTAGCTTTTATGGTTTTGAATTTGCCTGTTTACAGACACACACAGATTATGGAGAAACAGTATGCTTTGCTGTGCTCTGACATTTGGTCATTAGTAAGCTAAATATTTTAAGTTTTTTTTCACATTTTCTCTCATTTGATGACCATGAACACCAGTTTCATTACATAACTACAATATCAGCTGGGTACAGTGGACAGTGACTTCAGATTCAGCAAGCTTTTCATTACTAAAACAAGTTTAGCTTAGGTAATACCTGAACTGTTAAAGCTCTGGCTGTTAAAGCACTGGAAGCATTTCAGGCAGCATCTATAATTGTTCTAGCCACCATACGCATTAACGATTACAAGGATAATGAGAGAAGCAATTATCAATTGGAGGTCTGAGAACAGAGGCTGCTGTGGCTAATATCGTGGGATTACAGGAGTAATCAGGATTAAATATCCCCTGGGGTCAACACACTCCTGGAAGCTGCTGAGTATGACTGTTAATACCATGGGATTCAGGCATATTGAACCAACTAACAGTGATCAATCAAATATATCCAGCGTATCCGCAGATTTGATCAGGATTACGAAATGAAGCATACAATGCTGGTAGGCTCACACAGTGTGCCCCCATACAAGCATGTTCCGTCTCGGTGAAGGTGCGAATGGAGGGTATATATTTCAAAGGGGGATTATCAATATCATTAACAATGGGAGAACGCACCAGTCTATGTTGAGTGCTGGATTCTATTAAGTGGGTAACAAATGGTTCCTGACCAGGTTTCTTAATGAGGAATTATCTTCGACAGCCAGGTGTTTGGTCTTACATGAAAGGTCAAGGTCATTGAGGTTACTCATTAATCAGGAGAAGGGCTGAATTGCTTGCGTAAACAGTGTACCAGTTAGTTGCGTAAATGAGATATGCCTTGCATAAACCCCAGGAAAGGATAATTGAACCTGCTGGTGATTCTAGTGCGGGTGAACTTTCGGTTGTATAAGCTGGCTTTTCTGGACTGAAAGACAACACTTCATCTGTTTACTCGCATATCATACAAATCATACCTGAACAGAATCTACACTAACATCTCAAAGCCCCTTTATTGTAGTATAGTGTATACCCTTATATACTTGCAGAGTGTCTTCAAACTACCTCATGTAGTCTTATAGATATATCTTTTGTTTTAATATGTATTTTTTTTTTAATTTTCATCTTGTTGAATATGAATTTCATGTTTTTTCAGTCTGATTTATTTTGTTTTCCCCAATTTGCTTTAACAATACTGTTATATAGTCTTGCATGAGAACACATCTGCCTGGGAGTGTAAGTTTGAGTGTCTTATGTCTGTAACACAGCAGACTGTTTGGCCTTTTTTTCTTTTGCAATAATATGTATTTTATCTCTATCAGTTAATTTTGATAGAATTGATCACTGGATATTATTTGATAAACTAATCACTCGTGGTGTGCCACTCATTGTGGTTCAAATCTTACTATATTGGTATCGGAATCAACTTCTATGTATAAAATGGGGTTACACTACTTCCAGTTTCTTTAATATCTCTAACGGGGTAAGACAAGGGGGTATATTGTCTCCGAAATTGTTTGCTTTATATACAGACTCCTTGTCGGCAAACTTGTTACTTTGTAACGCTGGTTGTTATGTTAGTGAGGTATGTATGAACCACTTAATTTACGCTGATGATATTTGTCTTGTTGCACCTAGTCCATCAGGCTTGCAGAAACTCTTAGATGTTTGTGTGTCTTATAGTCAATTACACAATATCTCGCTTAATCCTGCCAAAACACTGTATATGGTATTTAAACCCAGAAAATGTAAATTAACTTGCCCTAGTGTTAGTATTGATGACACACCAATCGAATATGCAAAAAATGCAAAGTATCTTGGTTATATATTCAGTGACAGTTGTAAAGATGATGACGATATGATGCGTCAAACGAGACTTTTGTATGTATGCTCTAATATACTTTTAAGTGACTTTTCCCATTGTACTAACGCTGTCAAAATTCAGCTGTTCAAAAGTTATTGTCTCGCTTTTTACTGCCCGTTTCTATGGACTGATTATAGTTTGTCTTGTTGCAATAAATTACGTGTTGCATTCAATAATGTGCACCGTAAATCATTAGGTTATCAACGGAATGATAGCACTAGTCTTATGTTTGTGAAACATGGTTTTAATAATTTCGAGGCTGTGTTGAGGAAATGTATCTTCGCTTTTATTAGACGAATTGAATGCTCAGCCAATCCTCTCATACGCTGTCTTGTAAACAACATGAATGTACAAGCTGGTAGAATACAAACACATTGGAATGAATGTCTATATCATAAATAGAAGCGTGAATATCTAATGATGCATCATAATGTTTTTAATTGTATCTTATTTTACTATACTATACCATTTTACTGTACTATTTTATTTGGCTGTGGCCTGAAATAAACTTCTATCTAAACTTCTATCTATCTATCTAATTTGGGCTGAACTTAGAGAATTTCCAACTAAAACCATCCCAGCACACAGACATACTATCACCATAATATATGAAAGAAGAAGACACAGAATATGGTTTGAAGCTTGAATAATTTTGATTTGTTTAGTTGCACGGTATACAGCCACCAGGTTCATGCATGCTATGTTTATGTTTTGTGCCTCCATTCGCACCCGATGCATGCAAGTTTGTTTCCAGTTGTGTACAAGAGTAAGCAAACAGTTTAAGAACAAAATACTGGCAGATTCCATGGTATTATAAGGAGAACACGCTTTTCCGCATGTTTATTTATCATACCTCATAAGTGCATAGGCCCCTTAAACTAAAGTCTACCTCATGTTAATTTTTCCTATATGCAACATATGCTCAACTGATTCTTGTCTTCTTGTTGTCTTGGCACAGTAAATTAGTGCTTTGTATATAAACCCTTGACTAATTTGAATCTTTGAGAAAAGAGGATACATTATCAGGCCTTCCATCTTGCTGCTTTTTTGTCTGCAGGTTAAGGAAAGATAATTAACATGTTGGCATGGGGTATGTTGAGATAACAACAGGGAAGGTAACAAGTAGGCCTCTTCTTGACACAGAGTTAATTACAATATGTCTTGCCTGGGCTTTTTACAGAAGGGGATTGAGTAGGATAGTTAATTGCTTTTCTTTCATAAAGAATTAAGTGGCCTGCCGCAGGTAAAACTGTGGTTGTTTGTGTCATACACAGACTTATAGTTATGAAAAGACCAGGTAGATGGCAGCAGGATGCCTTCAGTCAGCTTCAGAGAACTGCATCTGGTGTGAGGCAGTGAGGACCTGCACATTCAGGGACACCTATCTGTTGGTAAATAAACTAATTCTGAGTGATGGACTACTCTCAAGCAAGACATACCAGTAGGGTTCTGCCATCATGTTTTTTCATCAATTTTTACAAGAGTGCTATGACAAAATGTAAGCTTATGTCACATATTATTTTTCTGAATATATGTGGTACATTTTTTACAAAGATAAAAAGAATTCACAGAAAATATATCCAACCCCTCAATGGTAATGCCTGTACTATACAAGGATTAACCTCATGTGCCTGTTAATCGATAGCAGGTTTAATTTTAGTCAAGAGCTTATTGCACCTCAAGGCTAAAAATACAAGCCTTAACTCAAGAACATAATACCGGCTCTGGTAGCATAACTAATACTCAAGAGGGTATTAAGCCTAAATTGTAGCTATTATTATCAGAAATACCCTTAAAGGCAGCTTAAGCCTACATTCAAATTCAGATTAACTCTAGACTCAAGAGATTAAATAACTCAAGAGTAGATTTAATGAAATGCAGATCAAGGCATGATTAAATGTTGATTAAGCTTTAAGACTCAAGAAAATTTTGTAAGCCAAAACTCAAGAGCGTATATATTCAGCCTTGTCCTATGAGCAGTTAAAGATGAAAATCAGGAGAAGATTAAGCCTGGTCTCAAAAGCAGATTAAGCCTATATTCAGTTGTAGATTAAGTCAAGACTCACATACAGATTACTCAAGAGAAGATGTAAGCCTATACCTAAGACAGGACTAAACATAGACTGCAAATTAGATTAAGCCTATACTCAAGAACAGATAAGGTCTTATCAAAGAACAGATTATGCCCACTTCCTAGTGTTGTTCACGAATAGAAATGCTATAATATGAACCCTGCCATATCATAATGTATACCACATAATTTATATGGTGTTTTAATTCCTCTGAAATTTGCTGATTCAATGTCAGAGGCCACATTGAACTGAAACATTTTTACACACAAGGTATTATTAACAAATCACAGATACTATGATATATATGTACAAGAAAATTCACTTACAAATTAAGAATGTCACTCAGTACACATATAATGCAGGAAATAATATTTAATTCACTCAGCTGCCAGATGTCTGTGTCAATGTACAGGGATGTTTCCTTTCATTGCATGCAAGGATGAGATGGAATTTGCACATAATCTCAAGTTGATACAATATAAGAAGGGAGCCAGACTAAATTAACAGTAAACCAAGCAAACTGGCAATTCAGCTCTGGCTTTCAACTTCTCACATGTCATATTACTGACATATACCTCAACAAGATCACAGCATGATTAAACATACACAGCAGGATCTCCTGAGCACATTAGCAAACTTATTGAGACCTGATGTTGATTAACTGTTCATGAACCCAGACCACTCTGTTCATGCCACAGTTATGACAGACTAATCTGCTGATGTCTAGGTTATAAGATATGCTTTGATTTGGTCATGATACAGATGAGGTCAATCTATTAAACAAAATTGTCATGCAGTGGATTTTTGGGGTTCATGGCTTAACATTTATTACATTATTGTATTGACTTTATAATTTGTATTTACAGGAAAACCTCAACTTATAACCACCTTAATAATGCAACCACCTCAAAATACCCAATTTTTCATTATCCTGATTATTTTACTCTTTATATAAGACCTCGCTTAGCAACCAACTCGAAAAACGCAACCACTTTATCAAGGTCCCATGGGTATCCACAAATTTGAAGTTTTGCTGTATATATAGATATAAATAATTAAAGTACGATTAGTTTGACTTCATCAGTTTGTGCAACAGATCTGTTTCGTGAGAGCAGCATTCAAGCCGGCTCACTCTTCAGGTACAAACTTGAGAGCCAGTTTGTACCTTAATTATTTATAAACTCTCCCATGTGGTAGAGCACTATCACCGCGATGTATTGAATTCACGCTATGTGAACAATACAAATTATATATAGATATATATAAATATGAAATCAAATGTTATACAACTAGGGACCCATGGGTCTCGACGCTCAGCTGCATTTGTCTATAAGGATATATGTTTGTGAGGTTTTCCAAAATATTGGTCCTGTGATCAGTTTGAAGCCAACCTGTCTACCTTAACTGGAGCTATCATCCATAAACTAATTTGTGAATGGATGGGTCCTGTGACCTTAACCTTTGACCTTGTGACCCCAAAATCAAAAGGAAACTTCCCCTATTGGCAGATGCACCACATGTCGATGATGGAAGGAATGAGATGAAAAGTTTGGCTTAAAATGCAGCCACAATCTTTCTTAAGTAGTGGGTCCTGTGACCTTGTCCTTTGATCTCATGACCCCAAAATCAACAGTTCTTACTTTAGTGGTGGGCTATATATAAGTCAAGTTTGAAACCAATATTTCGCAAAAAAACGGGTGTTATCAATTGGAAACTAATATGTGGATTGATGGCCCCCATGACCTTGACCTTTGAACCCCAAAATCCATAAGTTACTTCCAATATTGGCAGGTGAGCAACACCTGAAAGTTAGAAGGTTTTGGTCATTTATAAGTCAAAATTGAAAAATGGAGTTATCATTCAGAAACAAATATGTGGACAGATCTATAGGCCCCTGTGACCATGACCTTTGAATTTGTGACCCCCAAATCAATCAGGTTCTTCCCCTATTGGCAGCTCAGCTATATGTGCAAGATGGGAGGTTTGGGATGAAATGTTTGGCTTAAAATGCATCCACAATCTTTCTAAATAAGTGGGTACTGTGACCTTGACCTTTGACCTCATGACCCAAAAATTGAACAGAATCTTCCCAAATTGGCAGGTTCGCAATATCTTGAAGATGGAAGGTTTGCGATGAAAAGTTTGGCTTCAAATGCATATGCATTCTTTTTAAAGAAATGAGTTCAGTGACCTTCACCTTTGACTGCTGGACCCAAAAATTGACACAGTTCTTACTTTAGTGGTGAGTCATATATAAGTTAAGTTTGAAACCAATATGTCAAACTAAACTGGAGTTATCATCTGGAAACTAATTTGTGAACAGATGGCCCCTGTGACCTTGACCTTTGATCATGTGACCCCAAATTCATTTTTGCTCTCCACATACTGGCAAGTCAGCTAAATGCGCAAAATGGAAAGTTTGAGATGAAAAGTTTAACTTAAAATGCAGCCATAATCTTTTTAAATAAGGGAGTCCTGTGACCTTGACCTTTGACCTCATGACCCAAAAATCATATAGGTTCTTGCTTTTGTGGTGGGCCATACGCAAGTCAATTTTGAAATCCATGTGTTAATACAACCTGGAGTTATCATCTGGAAAAAAATTTGTGTGGATGGACGGATGGACAGACAGACAGACAAACAGACAGACAGACAGGGTGATAACTATATGGCATCCACTAGTGATCAATACACACACCAGGTTTTGGGACACTAGATGTAATTACAGCTGAGAAACTGATATGATTGTTGTCATTTTATAGTAAAAAAAATAAAAAAATATTTGTTCAAATAACAAAAAAATACAGGTGGCGCCACCACTTTTTCAGGAACTGACAAATCTAGTAATGGTCAATATTCAAAGCAAGATTCATGACAATCTATGCATTAATTATCAAGAAATTGGAGGTTCTTGTATTTTTTATTATTTTGGGGGGGGGGGGTACTTTCAAGCCCCATAGCTCGGAGGATATAGGTAGCAGTGACCTAATTTCATGTTTCCAAGGAGATTTTTTATTGACCTCCCTGGATTTCACTTAGAAGTTTCTAGGTCCGGAAGTTACCATTTGTGCCCTCCTAACGGACGCACAGAAGGCCAGACGGACGACGGACAAAGCGCCATTCCTATACCTCAGTTGACTTACAGTCAGCTGAGCTAAAAATTGTACATTTTGTGAGATTGCTTCAGATTTCTAGACATGAAATACAAAAATTTTCTCTGATTAGAATGAATTTCTATATTTCTCAGTTCTCACACTATCAGTTAAGGGTAATTTATGAAATATATAAATATATATTCAGTATATTTATTATTTCTATTGTGAGATATATGGAATCAGGGATATTAGGTCCTGGAAAAAAATAACCTGGAAAAAAATCACTGACAGGTCCTCTGGAAAGTTGTGTTTTCACAAATAACCATTGTGGGACACCACAACCAAGATTATGTAAAGCAGATAACAGTCCACAAGTTAGCATACTGTCAGTCATATACTGTGCACCACTGTGTCTACACTATCCTGACAGTATGATACTTTATTATCCATAATGAAATATATGTTGAATCTGCATGTACATACTGTGGTGGTTGGCTTCATAATTGTGGGGTTACATTTTTTTTTATTTCCATTTCTTCAGTGTTTTATGAAGGTTTAGTTTTCATGGTCTTACTTTACATTAACTTATACAATTTACATAACCATTATTATATCAATAACCTAATATGTTAGCAAAATAGTAACAATTTTACAAGGATCTAAATAAACAATGTATATGTGAAAAATCTTCTTTAATATAGTGGCAGTTAAACAAAAATTTAATACTATTCATTCTATCAATATTTGTCATTTTTTACATAAAAATATATTTATATTGATGCTACAGAGCATATAAGATAAGATAAAATACATTTTTATAAATCCCAAACTGGAAAATTAAATTACTGCGAATTAAATGTCTGCAAAAATATATAAAAAAAAGAAAATGTTTATTACTATATAATAAGCCAAATTAAAATATACCAGAATTCACTGTAAAGCACTATAAACAGTACCAAACCTGACTGGATATAACATACATGCATTACTTGTATGATATACATACATAAGTATATTACTATCATGTGTGGATGAACACATAAACAACACATAAAAACAGACAGACTTCTGCATTTTAAGATCTAAATAAACCAAAAAGGGAAAATAAATCTAGCAGGTAAAAAGCTTGTATAAAGATATGGCACATGGTAAAAAGGAATTTTTATATTGTTGTGTACTAGTATACATAAGATGCCTGTAAGACCATATAATGTAACTGGCTGTTCACTTGTGTAAATGGGGCACCATAGTCACTAAGGTTTATTTTTTTATACAATTTCTTCAAACATTAAGACTTTGAAACCCTTACTAACATATAGCCCAGCATGGTATCTGATGACCGTCTACCAGTCATCATTAAGCCGTCTGTAATACAGTACTCTGTGCAGCACTGTATCCCTGATATCCAAATACTGTACTTATAATCAACTCTGACTTACTATCTGATGTATTCCTTCTAGTTATGATATGATAACATGCTCATTGTGAGTAGCTGACAAAAATTCTCCAGCATAACCATCCCTGCACACAGATGTTCTATCTCCAATTCACCTGTTATATGTTGTTATGGTTCTATGTGAGTAAACAAATTGCAAATGTGTCTGTTTACCATAGCAACACTGCTTGACCAGAGGTATGATCTTACACATGCATGGCAGCTCCAAAACAAGGAAAAGAAACATGAAAGAAGGAACACAGAAGAAACACCAGTTCAACAAGTTGAACAATCTTGATTAGTGCAGTTTTGTGGTTTGACCACAAGGTGGCACATGCTCCATGTTTATGTCTTGTGCCATTGATCATGTCCAGTGCAAGCTTATTTCCACTTGTGAATAGGAGGAAGCAACCAGTATTAAGATGAAACCATATTTTAGTAGAAAACACTATAGTTCATGTATAATGTAACATACCTGGTAGGTGATTTGGTCACGTTAACAGTGTAATACACAGCACAGCAGTGTCATACTGACCATTAGTATGTGTACTATATTATCTATGGCCTATTTTGTGATATCTGTTCAGATTAGACAGAAAGTGTCACTCATCAGACCAGATAACAGCTTACACAATTTACATCCTGTAAGCACAGACAGAGGAATCACAGTTGGTATGTAATGATTTGCAGGTTGATTTTTGGCTTCTGAACCATGAGTCTCTGTCTGAGTCAAGACAACACAGTTCTGTACTCTATAAGCCTGCAGGCTGGCTCACAGAACAGGGGACAATGGGAAATTATATAAATATATGCTATCGGCAAACGATCACTGCACCCCCCCCCCCAAAGGCCTTTAACTGAGTGATAATGAAGAATTGGCTATTAAGTGAGTTTGGAATAAGGTCAAGCTCAAAATAAGTTTCTTGTGCAAATCTGCAATACACAAATAATATTGTGCCAAAATTTAAGCTTTTGAAAATCTGCCATATAACAGATCCAGCACATACAGAGAATGGCAGAAAAAAATCTGATATTGATGGTTTTGCATTCAGGGGTACCTAAATAGGTACACCCATAACTTTTTTTTTCCCAAATATGGACATAGAAATAACTCATCCACTCAAACAAGCCTGCTATTCCTACAGCAGGGGGAGGCTTAAATATATATGTAAAAGCTGAGGCAGAACTTGATTGGTAAACAACAGATTTTATGTCCTCTTGGGGCTTTCAAAGAGTCTGTATTGTCTTTCACAAACTTCCCGATTAAATGTGCAACATTGGAAAAAGATGAGGTTTAAATAAATTCTTGGCCTGTTTACTGCCCATAAAGTGGGAGTCAATAACAGAGGTGACACTCAAGTTTGGATTGAACAACAAAGAAAGTATACCAGCTAAATGAAAAACTCCATTTTGTGAATGAATTGGTCTTGCATTTTCAAATACTTAACCACTCCCACAATGTCACCACTCATAGCAAGGTGCTTTCTGGCAAACAAATGGAAGAAAACCATCAACAAAAGCATAAACCTGGTAAAAGAGCTTGAAATTCAGCAAAAAAGACTTTTTAACATATCTTATCCAAAGTTCCTTTTCAGCTGATGGGAAAACTTAGGTTGGAATATTTAGTGTAACTATGAAATGAAAATGGCCTTAATACCACCTATAGCTACTGGGGAACAATTTAGCAAACAGCTTCACAGCCTAGCTATAGAACTGACAAGACTAGTGATTAAGGACATCCCATTACAGTTAATCCTATACACTAATGAGCTAATATCACATTAGATCCAGTACAAATAATGGATCTGGAGATTGTCTATTAACAACTCTGAGCATAATGGATTCAATTATAGAAACTAATGGTATTGTTTACACAGATACCAAGGCTCATTAGTTGACATAATAAACAAAAGTACTATGTGGATTACATACAGTGGCTGGCTGTATTGTCTGATGAGTTTGGCTTATAAATTCTGACATTCCTAGGAGCATACATTCTAACTCCCTCCTGTACATTTATGAAAAAGTGTTCACTACTTGTTAAGAACCTAAACCTGCCAAGTGACCAAATCCTAAAAATGAATAAAGAAGTAACAAACATGTGAAATGAACAAGTACAACTTTCAGTGCAACCTTAAATGAAAAGTATTTAAAGTGGATAAAAACATGATCTTGGTTGAGACTTAGAATATGAATGAACAAATATCTTATTGGAAAATATGACAAACATAGGTTAAAACAGTCCTCCTTTATATCAGTGACAAACATGGAAAACATAACCCTCCTTGACAGAGGGAACAAACATGGATGAAAACATAAGCCTCCTTGACAGAGGGAACAAACATGGATGAATACATATGCCTCCTTGACAGAGGGAACAAACATGGATGAAAACATTACCCTCCTTGAAAGAGGTAACAAACATGGATGAAAACATTACCCTCCTTGAAAAAGGTAACAAACATGGATGAAAACATTACCCTCCTTGACAAAGGTAACAACATGGATGAAAACAGAACCCTCCTTGACAGAGGGAACAAACATGGATGAAAACATTACCCTCCTTGACAGAGGTAACAAACATGGATGAAAACATTACCCTCCCTGACAGAGGTAACAAACATCTTCCTTGAAAGAGGTAACAAACATGGATGAAAATATAACTCTCTTTGACAGAGGTATTTCATGTGGATGAAAATAATTAAAGCTTTGCTTGAAAAAGGTAAACAAACATGGATGAATATGTAACCCTCCTTGACAGAAGTAACAAACATGAATGAATACAAAACCCTCTTTTACTTAAATACAAGTGACCCATGGGTCATGACGCTCAGCTGCCAAGCATGACCTGCGACATCATGGGCTGCGATTCACAACTAGTAAAATTGTTGCAGAACCTATATGCCAATTTTGTTTAAACTTTCTACATTGCCATAAATTCTTATCATATATGTCTGGTTAAAACATAGTGAACTAGATATTTCTTGGCACCGCAGGTGCCAGAGTATCCCCAGACATAGTAGGGCCCCCATCCCGCCCGTTAAGAATAGGCCCCATTTTTAGCAGTATATACTGACACTTGGCAAGCAATTATTGTTTCTTCCATCTATCAATCCACAATCTTTTTGAAGATGTTGGTCCTGTGACCTTGACCTTTGACCTTTGACCCAAAAATCAATTGGGGTCTTGCTTTTTCAATGGGACATATATAAGTCAAGTTTGAAATCTATACATCAATAAAAGCAGGAATTATCATCCAGAAACTTATTTTTGGACAGATGGCTCCTGCCTTGACCTTTGACCTTGTGACCCCAAAATTGATACTGATCATCCACTTTTATATATAAATCAATAGAGGTCTAGATTTATTGATGGGCCATATATGTCAGGTTTGAAATCCATATATTAATCCAAGCTTGAATTATCATCTCAGGAACTAATTTTTGGACAGATGGCTCCTGTGACTTTCACCTTTGACCTTGTGAGTTGTGACCTCACAATTGACAGGCGTCTTCCTCTATTGGCAGGGGAACTGTATGTACAAGATGAAATGTCTGAGATGAAATGTTTGGCTGAAAATGCATCCACATCTTTCTGAAGATGTGTCCTGTGACCTTGACCTTTGACCTCATGATCCCAAAATCAATTCGGGACTTGCTTTTCCAATGGGATAATACAAGTCAAGTTTGAAATCCATACATCAATAAAAGGAGGCATTATCATCCAGAAACTAATTTTTGGACAGATGGCTCCTATGACCTTCACCTTTGACCTTGTGACCTCAAAATTGATAGGGGTCTTCCACTCTTGGCAGGTGATCTATATGTGCAAGATGAAAGATCTGAGATGAATTGTTTGGCTGAAAATGCATCCACAATCTTTTTAAAGATGTGTCCTGTGACCTTGATCTTTGACCTCATGACCCTAAAATCAATTCGGGTCTTGCTTTTCCACTGGGTCATATACAAGTCAAGTTTGAAATCCATACATCAATAAAAGCAGGAATTATCATCCAGAAACTAATTTTTGGACAGATGGCTCCTGTGACCTTCACCTTTGACCTTGTGACCTCAAAATTGATAGGGGCCTTCCTCTATTGGCAGATGAACTATATGTGCAAGATGAAAGGTCTGAGATGAAATGTTTGGCTGAAAATGCTTCCACAATCTTTTTAAAGATGTGTCCTGTGACCTTGACCTTTGACCTCATGACCCCAAAATCAATTGGAGTCTTGCTTTTTCAATGGGACATATATTAGTCAAGTTTATAATCAATACATCAATAAAAACAGGAATTATCATCCAGAAAACTAATTTTTTGACATATAGCTCCTGTGGCCTTGACCTCTGTTCTTGTGACCCCAAAATTGATATGGATCATCCACTATTGGCAAGTGAGCTATATATTCAAGATGGAAGACCTTGAAAGTTTGGCTTAAAATGCATCCACAGTATCTTGTAAGATGCAAGTCCAGTGACCTTGACCTTAGACCTCATGACCCTAGAACCTATAGGGTTCTTACTTTAGTAGTGGGCCATACATGCATAAGTCACGTTTGAAATCCATATGGCTATCAACACTGGAGATATCATAAGAGGTGTGTGATTTTCACCAAATATGGACACATTAAAGGTCAAGGCCACTCTCATGGTAAAGGTCATGACCCAAATGTAAACAGACCTCATCCCATAGCCCATCTCTCTACATGTGCATAATATGAAAGAAATCTGTCATTAGTTTTTGACTTATAATGCTTACAGTACTGTCAAGTGGCAATTATGGGGGTATTAAAAGGCGTAAAAACAAGAAAAGGATAATAGGTGGCGCCACCAGTTTCCGGTATATCACAAGGCTATCCAAGTTCATCGGTCACCTTAATTTTTAGACCAGCCCATGCAAGCTTACTTGAGATATTTAAGAATTTGTGTTATTTTCAGCAAAAATGGACCTATTCAAGATCAAGGTCATTCTCCTAGCATAGGTCATGACCCCATTTTAAATAGGCTTCGTCCCCTTACCTATATCTATACAAATGTAAAGTTTGAAAAAAATCAGTGAAATATTTTTTGAGTTATCCCACTCACAAGGTTTTTCTGCGGGGCGGGGGGACCGTCGTAAAAACATAGTAATCCGACTTTGTCTGGGGATACAATGATGGTCTGAGGCAAAATGTATGGTTGTTGAGCTATCAGGAACTAATCCCACAGCTTGCTCTATACCTGTCAGTCTCAAAAGGAATACGACACAGGCCACATTTAAGATCAAAATATAGCAAAAGATCAAGGAAATCCATGCAAGAATTATTGTGAAACGGGTGCTTCCATATTAATTTTTATTCAATACAAGCCAACTGTACTGAGCTCTCATAAATGATGGTCATATTTATTACGAAATCTTTGACCCAATGCAAGATAACATTAATATACATCCCACTGCATTCACTTTAATAGTTCTTGAGATAATATGTTCTAAAGGAATTTAAAGATGGCTTCTGGTGGCCATATTGGATTTCTGACAGGTCGGAAATTGAACAACAAACATCCTCTAAAAGGGACCAAACATCATAAAAAAATCACAGAAACTGTCCTGGCAAAAGGATTTCTAAAATGGCTACCTGGCAGACATAATGGTTTTCTGACAAGTCACACATCCTCCAATAAGACACTAAACTTGTAGCAATTGCTTCAAAGAATGTAACAGTTATGAATGTCTAAAACAATTCAAAAGGCATGATCAGGTTGGAGAGCTCTCATATCAGATTTATGAACATGCAAATGTAAAAAGTGCAAGTCCAATTTGTTTTAATTATCAGCTTGCTATTCAATGGGGTCAGCAGGGTAGGTAAACTGCAAAACCTAAAAGAAAAGAAATGCAGAAAGCATCACTAAGAGTCTTGTAATCAAATAAAGCCATCCTAAATCCAGGTACAGACCCACATATTATCAGAACAAACACTTGCTGGTATATCTGATGATTTGTATTATAATATTCAGATATCTAGAAAACTAAGTTTATTGCTATGATTCCATGATATAAACTGCAAAATGTTCCCATCATTTTATAAATCAGTAGCTAAACTTAACACTTAACTCTCATAGTCTTAATGCCTGGCCAAAGCATTCCGGCAACAGTGTTTTTGTTATGCACTAATGATATATCCTTATCACTCCATGAGCTGATACAAAAGGGAGTCATATATCACAAGTGTCACTGACAATTATGGGCACACAGTGAGATGTACCAGTTGTGAGTGCCATATGGTTATATATACAAGAAAACAAGAAAAATAAAGATGGTCTACAAAATAAGTTATTGTGAACATCCATGACCTATGACCTTGGCCTTTTGCCCACATATCAACTGGATTCTTTCTAAATGATGGGTAACTACTAACCACTTACATCTGGCCGGGTGTAATTACTTGGCAACCAATGAGTGAATAACTTAGACCTGCAACCTTTAACCTCCTGACCAGCTGACCTCAAAATCAATTAGTTATTTCTTCATGCAAAAAGAGCCATAAATATGAAGTTTGAATCAAATTCAGTGATGCATAGATGTGGCATATGTGAAAGACTGAAGGTTTGGGTTGAACAGTTTCACTTGAAATATGTTCACAAGCATTTAGAACAATATTGTGACCTTGACCTTTGACCTTTTGAACTCAACATCAATAGGCTTCTTCTCCTATTGGTAGGTAAGCCATATATGACAGATGGAAAGTATAGATTGAAAAGTTTGCTGAAAATGACTCCACGCAAGAAGAGGGTGCTGTGAACTTGACCTTTGACCTCAAAATCAACAGGTCTTTTCCCCTGTTGGCAGAGAAGCGATATCAGTGCTGAAAGGTTTGGAAGGAAAGGTCTAGCTTGAAATGTGTCCACAACCTTTTCAAAGAAGTGGATCCTGTGACCCTGACCTTTTACCTTGTGACCTCAACATCTATAGGATTCTTCTCCCACTTAGTAGGTGAGCTACATGTGAAAGATCAAAGAACTGGGATGAAAGGTTTGGCTTAAAATGCATCCTGAGGCTTTTCAAAGAAGTTGGTTCTGTGACCTTGACCTTTGACCTTGTGACCTCATAATAATTATGGTTCTTCCCCTGTTGGTAGGTGAGCTGTATGTGAAAGATGGAAGGTTGGGGATGAAAATTTTGGCTAAAAGAATTATTTCTGGGGGGTGCAAACACACCCCATAACTTCGAGAATATAGATCGCAGTGACCTAATTTCAGGTTTGCAAGGAGATCTTTTTAGAACCTCTAAGACTGCATAGGGTTCATGGCCCTAGCCCTTATGGTTACGATTTGTGCCCTGCTAAGGGACGGACAGACGGAAGGACGCCGGACAAAGACCCATCGCTATAGCCCAGCATGACTGAAAGTCAGCTGAGCTAAAAAAACATGGATGGAAACAAAACCCTCCTGACTGAAGTAAAACACTTGAAAACATGACCTTCCCTATCGGATGTGACAAACACTGATGAAAAATCCTCTCCATTGGCTGACATAAGAAACATGGTTGAAACATGCCCCCTACATGCATGACAGAACTAGGTATCAAATATGGATGAAAATTTACCTTGACAGAAATTACAAACATGGAAGGAAACATAACCCTCCTTAGTGATAAGGACACTTACTGATTCCTGGTGCCTCCAGCACTGAAGGTTAACCTTACAGTAAATGTATCATCCAGTACAGATTGAAACTTGTGGTTATGAATATACAGCTCTGTGCTTACAAAGCATGTTGTCTGATGGCTCCTTGAACACAGACATGAATAGGCTCAGCCAAATGACATCCTTTGGTCCACATTTTAATAAAAGTGCCTCCCTGCCTACACCACTTAATGTCAAGTATTTTTAAGAGCTATACCCACTGTATTCATCGTTGATTATATTCATTCAGTGAAAAGAAGTATCAACTTTACCTTTAACCTATAGCAGATAAGAACTTCATATATCCATTAAATATGTAAATATGAATGTTCTCTTGCTGTTTTGACAGAGTGTGGTTAGTTTCAGTGGTCATTTAGTGGCAAACTAAACTTGGGAAACTAAACTTAGGAAACTAAGTTTCAGGTGAATTTACAGAAGCACAATCACTTCAGATATCACTGGTTAAGTTATAATTATTTCCTGACATACTTTAAACTCACTAAGGAAACTTCTTTTACTACAAGAAAGCACTCAGTTGTACAAGAAAAGTTGGAAAGTAAATCTGAAAAAAAGATAGAGATTATCTGATTAACATACTGAAAAAAAGAACAACACAGTTAAATATAGGATTAATACTAATATTAAAAGTTTCCCATGCCTTTCCTTTATCAACTCACACCTGCTGACATGAATATTTTCAATTCACACATTTAATTAAGTATATTTAGTCCTTTCTTGTAGAATTTTTATAAAAATATATGAACCAAATTAGATCAAACATGATAGTGTATACATATATGTAATGCAAATCAGTTAATCTGTGTGTGTGCATGGGCTGACTGTTACATTTTACATCAAGATATACATACATGTATTTAGTTAAGTATTGTATGTAACATCCTACAGTGGTTTTAGATATTCTTTTCAAGTGACCCAAAGGCCATGATGCTCAGCTGATGAACACAAACCATGATATTTTGGCCAACTATAAAATAATAGAACTGCATGGTTGGTCTGATTGCTCACTACTGTGTTTTTTTTTAATGGGAAATGTTGTTTATGCAGCTGGTCTGATACATCATGTCTATACCCAACCAACATTACAAACATTACATATTTCAGGTAAATCTAAAAAATTATTGTGAAACTGGATCTTTGAATCAAAAATTGCCAATAAATATCACAGGGGTTAGCAACAGTTGGGATGAATTGGTTGGTCCATTTTTATATAACGTACTATGGATATTAGTACATTGTTTCATTTATATAAGATTCAATTCAAAATGTTTATTCCCTGGGCTAAATCTATGAAATTACAGTTATTTGCCAGTTCAAAAAAATATTTGACTTGCTTGAAAATGAAGATATTTTAGCTGTAATCATCTTTCTACATTAAGGTAAAATTAAAGCTCATAAAAAATTCAATGCAAGTTGTATGGCCGCTATTGAAATTCATATCTTTCAAACTTGTTTAATTTTACTGAAACTGGACCAGTTATTTTGACATCTGATATCTGTATAGTTTATTTAAAGGACTTACTGACAAAATATTGATGAAATATACACATGACAAGAACATCTGCTAGAATGAAACATGTATAATAGTCCTATATATTAAATAATCAAAAGAAATATATCAAACATCTGTGAACAATAAGAAGAGTCTACTGAATTGAACAAAGAGACAATGAAAAAGACCCATCAGTTCAACACAGCATGAACTGAAGTCCACAGAGATCACATTAACACACCAAATTTTCATTCCCATAATTCTCTTAGACTTTCTATGTTTCCTCTACAAAGAAACTCGCACAGATCTGAGGTTTTGACTGCTGACTTCTTATCATACCCTCATTTGAAATCAAGAGAGTCAAAGTTTCCCAAAAAATTGGCACTGTAGGGTTCAGCTTTTGAAGCATGCATAAAAGAGAAAAGATAATTTGGTTGCAACAGTTGGTAATTTCTCTAGACTAGACCTGACATGTGTCAAATTATACAGAAACCCATGAAAAGTTCATCAAAAACAAGAAAAAGACATGTAACGTAAGCCTTCCTGGGAGCATTTCAGATGATTATACTTTCTATATTTATATACCCTAATTAGGCCCGGAGGAAACAAGACACCTAAGATAAATGGCAATTCTGTGACAGAAGTAACGAGTACCTCTCCAAGAGCGCCTGAAGCTCAAACAGGAGCTGTTTCCATCAGTGGTGGATCTATAAGAGGTAGCAGACAACACTTAGAAGAATTGGTCCAAACTGTCCGGTGATAAGATTGTTTCCCGTCGCCTGCTTAGCGGGTGACAGCACAACCGCTCACCTTCAACGTGTCATAACCATAGTCTAGCTAGACTTGCTTTTTGTGCAGAAAATGAGCAATTTCACACACACCCTGGAATAGCATATGAACTCAAGCAGACATCATTTACGGGTTTCTTCTTGTTAAAGCCGGTTTTTACTGCAGTGCCTGTCTTCCCACTACATGAAATGCATCTGAAAAAGTTGTTTTTCCTCAATTTAGCGACAGGAGCCTTCCTGAGGCAGCAACCAGACAAAAAGTAGGCAGTAAAACCTTTTCCCATAGCAGCTAATAAAAGATGTTAACCAGTTACACATAAGACATTTTTCTAATCTAAAATACACAGTGGTTTTACAGTACTTTTTTTAAATGGTTCCATCATTCAGTCCTCATATATTATATGGTCTATGCCTCAAGTTATAGGATGGTGTTGTAAATAAACATTGTAGACATAAAATTCTCTGCTACAATAAATAAACTGACAATCCACCCTTTTTCACCATAAAATCAGCCACAACAAATCTTAACTGATATTTTTTTAATAAATTTCTACAAATGTCAATTAATACACTGAATTATCTGCACAGACTATCATTGTGGATATACCTTTAATGGTTGCTTACCAGCACCCTCTAGTGTTGATCAGGGTTTTGCTATTTATGATATCCCCAGTTTAAAATAACCCAGTCTTTACCAAAATGAAGCGACTGATAGGATTGGCTGGCATAGTCAAATGGCAGATATTAGGTCCCAGAGAACCATATAGTCATCACAGCACACGAAAATGTGGATGAGAAAGCCTTTAGTTAAACCCCCACTATAAAGTAAGGTTATTAAGGGAACTGAAAGAGGGAGTGAAACTGGAAAGCTGAGAGTGACCTGCAGGTCATGAAGCTCGGCTGAAGAAACCAGCTAAATGAGAAATCTGGAGACCAAATTGTGCACTATCAATAGATTATTTTCAAAATATTTTTTGTAATAAATAACCAAGTACTTTTCAAAGGCAGTTCACGGTATAATCAACTGACAACATATTTCAACTGTTCCCTCTGAGAAGTATACCTCCATGGCTAAATTGAATTCATTTCCTAGTTACACTTATACTGCTTCCTGGGCCAAGATGTTAAGATGTATTGGCCCAGGAACAGGGATGATTGAAATGTGCCAGAATGTTATATCTCTAGGTAAAATTCATGGTCACAGCTGAAAAAAAAAAGATATCTAAAAAGGCATTTTATTTTTTTTTTAAGTCTGATCCACCTATGAAGCTCTTTGCTGTTTGACCCACATTCTATGAGGCATTTGTACAAAATAATTCATAGCATTAAGCAACTAAGACTAGATGTATTGGTCTGGGAACAGGTGGCTGAGAAAAGAAAGTGAATACATGTAATCAGTCTGCTTTAATATACAGCTAAACCTGAATCACGAGACTCTTGCTAACTCTTTCCTCATACTAGCTCATGGAATTAACTAGATATTTCTTGGCACCGCAGGTGCCATAGTATCCCAAGACAATTAATCCCCCCCCCTTTAAGAATAGGCCCCCCATCTTCAGCAACAATTAATATCAGACCACACTCATAGAAAAGGTCATTCTCATAGAAAAGGTCATGATCCAAATTTCAATATACATCATCCCCTAACCCATGTCTATGTATATGCAAGAAATCTGTCCATTAGTTTTTACTTATAATGCTCACAATACTGTTAAGTGGCAATGATGGGATATTAAACGGCACGAAAACAAGTAAAAGAATAACAGGTGGCACCACCTGTTTCCCATACATGACAACACTATCCAAGATCTTCGTTCAAGTTGATTTTTGGACCAATCAATGCATCCCTTATTAAGAAATTAATGATTTTGTGTGATTTTCACCATATATGGCAATATTCAAGGTCAAGGCCACTCATTGGAAAGGTCATGACCCCTATTCAAATAAACATTATCCTATAACCCATATCCATGTATATGCATAATATGAAAGAAATTTGTCCATAAGTTTTTGACTTATAATGCTCACAGTACTGATAAATGGCAATGATGGGGTATTAAACGGCACAAAACAAGTAAAAGAATAACAGGTGGCGCCACCTGTTTCCGGTACATGACAATACTTTCCAAGATCTTCGAACATGTTGATTTTCGGACCAATGCATGCATCCCTTATTGAGATATTAATGATTTTGTGTAATTTTCACCATATATGGCAATATTCAAGGTCAAGGCCACTCTAATAGGAAAGGTCATGACCCCAATTTATATATACATCATCCCATAACCCATGTCTATGTATATGCATAATATGAAAGAAATCTGTCCATTAGTTTTTGACTTATAATGCTCACAGGTTATAAATGTACTGTTCAGTGGCAATGATGGGGTATTAAACGGCACGAAAACAAGTAAAAGAATAACAGGTGGCGCCACCTGTTTCCGGTACATGACATTACTATCCAAGATCTTCGGTCAAGTTGATTTTTGGACCAATGCATGCATCCCTTATTGAGAAATTAATGATTTTGTGTGATTTTCACCATATATGGCAATATTCAAGGTCAAGGCCACTCATTGGAAAGGTCATGACCCCTATTCAAATAAACATTATCCTATAACCCATATCCATGTATATGCATAATATGAAAGAAATTTGTCCATTAGTTTTTGACTTATAATGCTCACAGTACTGATAAATGGCAATGATGGGGTATTAAACAGCTCAAAACAAGTAAAAGAATAACAGGTGGCTCCACCTGTTTCCGGTACATGACAATACTTTCCAAGATCTTCGAACATGTTGATTTTTGGACCAATGCATGCATCCCTTATTGAGATATTAATGATTTTGTGTAATTTTCACCATATATGGCAATATTCAAGGTCAAGGCCACTCTAATAGGAAAGGTCATGACCCCAATTTATATATACATCATCCCATAACCCATGTCTATGTATTTGCATAATATGAAAGAAATCTGTCCATTAGTTTTTGACTTATAATGCTCACAGGTTATAAATGTACTGTTAAGTGGCAATGATGGGGTATTAAACGGCACGAAAAGAAGTAAAAGAATAACAGGTGGCGCCACCTGTTTCCGGTACATGACATTACTATCCAAGATCTTCGGTCAAGTTGATTTTTGGACCAATGCATGCATCCCTTATTGAGAAATTAATGATTTTGTGTGATTTTCACCATATATGGCAATATTCAAGGTCAAGGCCACTCTCACAGGAAAGGTCATGACCCCAATTTAAATAAACATCATCCCATAACCCATATCTATGTATTTGCATAATATGAAAGAAATCTGTCCATTAGTTTTTGACTTATAATGCTCACAGTACTGTCAAGTAGCAATTTTGGGGATATTAAACGGCATGAAAACAAGTAAAGAATAATAGGTGGCGCCACCAGTTTCTGGAACATGACAACCCTATCCATGATCTTCAATCAACTTGATTTTGGGATCAATCCATGCAAGTTTTCTTGAGATATTTAAGAATTTGTGTGATTTTCCCCAAAATTGAACCTATTCAAGGTCAAGGTCACTCTCCTAGTTGAGGTCATGACCTCATTTTAAATAGGCGTCGTCCTCTCACCCATATCTATACATATACCAAGTTTGGTAAAGATCCGTGAAATATTTTTTGAGTTATTGTGTCCAAAAGAAATCTCTGCGGCGGCGGGGCGACCGTGCCTAAACCATAGTATCTCCAGACTATGTCTGGCGATACAACTAATGGTAAATGAGAAAACCATTCTTTCCTTTTTTTTCATGTTACGTCATAATCCATATGTTATGAACATGCATGCCTGTTACTTCAACTAAAAACAGATTTGGCTATCTTACAATAGGGTGGTTGGGAATTATTTCTATGAAATATACCTAAAGATACAGCAGACTTTAGCTTGTCTAAATAATTACCAATGATTGAATCCATTTAACCCAGACATAATACTTTAAATATTTAAAATAAGCAGTTTCCTATGGTGTAGGGGTAGACCAGAAACCAGTGAGCCAGGAGATAGTGAGTTCAAATCTCAAGGCAGGTGTGATGGGACTTTCGGGTCAGCCCCCCACCCATGGTGAGTGCTCTGCACTCTGCAGGTTTAATGGAAAGGGTGTGCCCCAGTGATATATCACTTGCAAACAAGTGTGACTTTAGGGGGTTCCTCAGTGACATGACCCTGCAATGGAGTGGATTACCCAGCCATGACCCACCAGTGTGCATTATACTTAATAGTAAAAGAACCATATGGCGGCAGGATACACTTGAAAGTCACGTAGTCTCCAACAGAAATGTAATTCTGCAGGTGTACATACAGGATAGGATTATTTAAGTAGGCTTGTAAAGATAAGTCATGTACTGAATCTATATTGAAATATCTATATCATTCCTTATCCACCAGCTCTTTTTATCCTTATTTAAATAGAGATTCAATTGACAGGCTATTGACGAAATATTGGGATTGAAAAATATCAGAACTGAGATCAAATGCCATCCTTGTATAAGCAGCTAAACATATTTATTGGGTAACAAGCCCTAAGTAAGACTATTATACCTGGTGCTCAATTACAGGTGCTTCTAACAATATTAGCGGCATACATTTCAACAAAAAGGAAATGTCAACGGAAAGCAATACCTCTGTTATTGTTAAGCTCTGCTGACCTTTATGTTGGATCTTTGACCTTTCCTGGATGTCTGCCTGTATTAAATCTGAGACAGCATAATGGTCCTGTAGCCTCTACTGCAAAAGGGTTAAATTTCAGTATTTTTTTTTCTGGGCTGTTACTGAAGTAAAACATAAAACATTAAATGAAAAAAGACGTGAAACCTGAAACACTGTAACAAAGGGATACCTGATATTTTATATTTCTCCAATATGTTTTCTCAAATTTAATTATATTCAGGTAAAAAGTATTATGGATTTTGTCATGGATAATTTCCTTATATGTATACTCCGTCCGAAAACCCTTGTCCGCATGTTTTTTCTGAATTATTATTTTAGGAATATTCTTTAAACAAGGGACCTATGGGTCACGGCGCTCAGCTGTTATATATGATAACAAGTGACCCATGGGTCATGACGCTCAGCTGCCAAGCATGACCTGTGACATCATGGACTGAGATTCACAACTTCCAGTCAAATTTTGAAGAACCAATTTGCCAATTTGTTGAAAATTTTCTATGACAACAGAAATATATATCACCTATGTCTGGTTAAAACACAGTGAATTGATGGTCTGAGGAAAATGCATGATTGTTAAGCTATCAGGAACTATTCCAACAGCTTGCTTGAAACCTGTCAGTCTCAAAAGGAACACCACAAAGGGCAAATATAAGATTAAAATATATAGCAAAAATCAAGGAAATACATGCAAGAATTATTGAGAAACAGGTGCTTTTGTGTGAATTTTTATTCAATACAAGCCAACTGTACTGCACTTTTATAAATGATGGTAATATTTATTCAGAAATATTTGACCCAATCCTTTACAAGATTACATAAATATACATCCAACTGCATTCACTTTAACTGTTCTTGAGATAAAATGATCAAAAGGAATTAAAAGATGGTTGCCTGGTGTCCATATTGGACTTCTGACAAGTCTGAAATCAGACAACAAACATTCTCTAAATCGGACCAAACATTAAAGAAAAATGACTGAAACTGCACTGAAGAAAGAATTTCTAAGGTGGCTAACTGGCAGACATAATGGATTTCTGACAAGTATGACATTTGATATCCCACATTCTCCAATAAGAGACCAAACTTGGGGCAAATTATCCAGTAATGGATGCCCAAAATAATTCAAAAGGCAGTTCCAGGCCCTCATATCAGATTTATAGATATGCAATTGTAAAAAGTGTAAGTCCAATATTTTTTATTATCACTCTGCTTTTCAATGGGGTCAGCAGGGTAGGTAAACTGCCAAACCTGAAAGAAAAGAAATGCAGAAAGCATGACTAAGAGTCTTGAAATAAAACAAAAAGCCATCCTAAATCAAGGTACACATCCACATATTATGAGAACAAACACTTGCTTTTATATGTGGTGATATATATTTAAATATTCAGATATCTAGGAAACTAAGTTTATTGCTAGGATTCCATAAAATAAACTGCAAAATGTTCCCATCATCTTATAAATCAGTAGCTAAACCTTAATACTATACTCTCATAGTCTTAATGCCTGGCTGAAGCATTCTGACAACAGTGTTTTTGTTATGAAGTAACGAGGTACTTATCACTGAGCCTTATCACTTAATAGGCTGATACAAAAGGGAGTCATATGTCACCAGTGTCACTCACAATTACAGCCACACAGGGAGATGTACCAGCTGGAGTGGGATGGTTATATATACAAGAAAAATAGAGATGGTCTATAAAATAAGTAATTGTGAACATCCCTGACCTATGACCTTGGCCTTTTGCCCATATATCAACTGGATTCTTTCTAAATGATGGGTAACTACTAACCACTTAAATCTGGTGTAATTACTTGGCAACCAATGGGTGAATAACTTTGACCTGCAACCTTTAACCTGCTGACCAGCTGACCCCAAAATCAATAAGTTATTTATTCAAGCAAAAAGACCCATAAATATGAAGTTTGAGTCAAACTGAGTGATGCATAGATGTGGCATATGTGAAAGACTGAAGGCTTGGGTTGAACAGTTACACTTGAAATATGCTCACAAGCATTTAGAACAATTAAATATTGTGACCTTGACCTTTGACTTTTTGACCTCAACATCAATAGGCTTCTTCCCTTATTGGTAGGTAAGCCATATATGACAGATGGAAGGTACAGATTGAAAAGTTTGCCTGAAAAAGACTCCACACAAGAAGTGGGTGCTGTGAACTTGACCTTTGACCTCAAAATCAACAGGTCTTTTCCCCTGCTGGCAGAGAAGCGATATCAGTGCTGGAAGGTTTGGAATGAAAAGTCTAGCTTGAAATGTGTCCACAACCTTTTCAAAGAAGTGGATCCTGTGACCCTGACCTTTGACCTTGTGACCTCAAAATCTATAGGATTCTTCTCCAACTTAGTAGGTGAGCTATATGTGAAAGATTAAAGAATTGGGATGAAAGGGTTGGCTTAAAATGCATCCACAGGCTTTTCAAAGAAGAGGCTCCTGTGACCTTGACCTTTGACCTTTTGACCTCAAAAAAATTATGGTTCTTCCCCTGTTGGTAGGTGAGCTGTATGTGAAAGATGGAAGGTTTGGGATGAAAATTTTGTCTCAAAGAGTTATTTCTGGGGGGTGCAAACACACCCCATAACTTCGAGAATATAGGTCGCAGTGACCTAATTTCAGGTTTGCAAGGAGATCTTTTTATAACCTCTAAGACTGCATAGGGTTCATGGCCCTAGCCCCTACGGTTACAATTTGTGCCCTGCTAACGGACGGACGGCCGGCCGGACGGCTGGCCGGACAGACGGAAGGACGACGGACAAAGACCCATCGCTATAGCCCAGCATGACTGAAAGTCAGCTGAGCTAAAAAAATATGATTTAGAAATGAGGCACATGCTGGTTTTGTGTGGTAATAAAAATAAGCTGTATTATGAGTTGTTGTTGTTTAGCTTATGTATGATTTTGATAGTACCTTTGGAGACAGGAAAGAGGATTAATTTAATTTATTTTATTAACAAATGGAGTGCGATTGTCACACAGATTTTGACTTGGCCATATAACTTATGAGCAGAACATATAATATGAGTTTAAATATTTATTAAAAAAATTACAAATATTGTCCCAAATATAATTTTTATTAAAAATAATAAGAGAATAGTATGATTTTTTCAAATAAAATATAACTGAAATGATTATAAATATAATATTAAAGAAAATATTCATGAATGCATTCATTAATACATTTTGAAAGTATTTGCACTGGTATTCATATACTTTCATTTTTCCCTGAATTCCCATTCTTATGAAAGAAATTTTATAATGGAGTACATATTTATATTCATGTTTAAATACAATTGCAAAGTATTCACACCATGTCTGGTATTTATTCAGTTTTCACCAAACAATGATGTTGAGAATCCAGAATATACAAAATTCACACATTTAAATAATGATCATAAGTACCTGGTTTTGTGGCTTTTATTTATATTAAAAAAAAATGTAATATATTCATTTTGGACTAATTTCACATCAATGTACTAACTATAGACACAGTAGGAATCTAGATAATAATATTATCAACTGCATCTTCGTCTATCATTAATTTCCTTCATATGATCCCTAATGATTAGTAATGAATAATATGATTTACTTTTTTATCATTAAAATTGAACTGAAAAATACCAAAGGTGACTGCATGGTGTTATTTGGAATATGTGACATTCTATCCATCGATACAAGATTCCTATATCATCAGTAACTGCAAGTTAATTTCCTGTTATTATCAACTAACAAATTCCTTTTCTATTTTTCTTTAATTTGTTATTAAAAACCAATAAAAATTTATTAATTTATTGTTTATTGTTATGTTGTTGGTTAAAACTACTAGATGAGTTGGGTTGGACACCTGGATCAACTGTGGCTGGCCATTATATAATAAGCTGTGGAGCCCCAGTTTATGACTCGCCTCAAGCATGCATAATTTGCTGAAAGTTCAACAAGGTCAACATACAGGTGACTCAAGAGGTGCTACAGAGAGCCAAGGTCTGACATGGTCTCATAAAAACATTAATAAAAGCTACAATTTTGACCAATTTCTTTCAGCTTTTTAAACTAAAAAGCTGAAATCTTTATGTGTGCATGATATGAAAATTATATCAACAGTGCTCACAGGAAACAAAATGCCATGGTCAAAGTTGGGCAAAATTTAAGGTACTAATTTTATATTTATACTAATAACTTATACATTTGAAAAATTCAGAACTAATTTTGGGTATTCAATTGAATCTTGATTAAATAATGTTACATCCCTGACAAAAAATCTCTAGCTTCAGCAATCCTCTTGTTAAGGGAGTAAATATATTTCTTGATTTTTTACAAAGTGCATTATGTTTGGGCCAGTAACTTAAAACAATTACAGAATACTGACATCATTTCTGGCAAGTGCATAGAGAATGTATAGAAAAATATGTATATTATATATGATTAAAGTCAGATCAGTGGTTTTGATATTAGGCAGTCTTGAAGTGTAACAATGGGGTTTTAATGGAAAAATGAAGTTTTTCATTAATATCTTGAAGGAATTAAGTCCTAGTGACCAAATTCTTGGCATGGTAGGGGATTTTTGAGACATCTAATTGCATGCCAAATTTTAGGAACTGAGAGTTGAAGCTGGGGAGCTGAGCACTTGCAAACTGCATGACACTAGCTTGATGTAAACAATATGTTACATGGTGCTTGAAAACTTGAATAAAATCTACAGTTTTTGATCAACTGGTTTCAAATTTTTGGTGCTTACAGACAAAATGCTAAAAAAAAACATGCTTTGAAAATTAAATCCACAGCAGTTACAGGAAAAAAACATGCCATGGTCAAACTTGGGCAAAATTTAAGGTGCCAATTTTATATTTTTGCCAATATTTAAAAAAAATTTAACAGATTTTGATCTAATTTTTGGTATACAATTAAATTTTGATTATTTAAAGTAGCATTACTGAAAAAAAGTTCCTACCTATAACACTTTTGGTCTTAAGTGACCAAATATCTTTCCTCATTTTTTTACAAAGTCCATTATGTTTGGGCCCATAACTTTTTTAAATTAAATAATACTGACTTAATTTCTGGCATGTACATAGGAACCATATAGAGGAATATTTATGGTTAAAATGAAGAAAACCAGATAAGTGGTTTTGATATTAGGCAGTCCTGAAGTGTGAAAATAGATTTCTAATAAAAAATTGAGGTTTTTCCCTAATATCTCGAAGGAACGAAATCATATTGACCCAATTTTTGGCATGGTAGGAGATTTTGGGGACATCTAACTGTATGCCGAATTTCAGATTCGTAGGTCCAATGTTGTAGAAACGTGCCAGTCTTACGGACGGACATCCAGACGGACATCCAGACGGACAGACGGACGGATGGACAGATGGACGGACGGCACGACAGACTGACGGACGGACGACGGACAATGGACCATGACTATAGCTCAGATGACTTATAGTCAGCTGAGCTAATAAGGCCTTATATGAATTTTTCACAACAAAAATTACAATCATAGATCATTAATATATACACAAAGAAGCCAGAAATCACATAAATTCTTTTTTCAAAAGGTAAGTGATAGGGCACCTTTAACAAAGTACTTAGTACATCTTTAAAATTCCATTCCTGTTTCAGACTTATGTGACATGGGCTAAAATGTGATAATGCTGGCATCAACCAGGCTCTAGCTCTGTACTATTCCTGGCAGTCATTTGTCATCCCCATTGCTGAGTCACCGAGGAACCCCTGAAAGACGCACTTGTTTGTGATTGACCTACACTGTTGGGCACAGCCTCACATTAAGCCTGCAGATGGCTCACCTTGGGTGAGGGCTAACATTGAAAAATCTCAATGCTTCAGCTGAGATTCAAACTCATGATCTCCTGTCTTTCAGCCCTCTACCCCTAAACCAGGTAAGCTGGTCTGTTTGGACTTTCACAAATTTAGCAAGTTCAGAACTTATAACAAGGTTTCTATGATGTCCACTGTTACTCCTATATGTAGTTTACTAACGTTTTAGCAAAAAAAAAAATTCCATGAATTTCTAGGTACCTATGAGTAATAAAACCAACTCCCACTGTCGGCACATAATGCCGAGGACCTTTCTGACAATTCCATTTTAAATTACAAAGGTTATAATAAATGCACTATCCCTACAACAAATAGAGCACACCAAAAAAAATCATGTTAGATGAAAAAAACCAAGGGTGAACAATGCTACTGCCTATAAAAAATAATCAATAAAGTCACAGTCAATCAAATTTGTAAAACTTCACAAAGGAATGCATGGAGCATACCAAGTATTTCACATTTGAGAGACCACTATCCACTCAGTTCAATTAGGTCATGCTTGTCATTTTGGAAAGTTCTGCTATGTACATAAAGGAATTTCAGTAATTGAGTTCAATATTGTGTTTAGCTTGTTCTCCTTTCGGGAACTTGCAGACTGAATTGTGTACATGTGTAATTTGGTGAAAATTCAGGTCAGCCTTCTGGGACAAACAGACAATAAAAGGCTGTCTAGAACATTATGTCAAATAATGGAATATTGCATTATAATGAAACCGAAAACAGTGTTTAATATCTAAAGGGTATCATGTTTTATTGATGTTATTTTCATACAAAACATTGATGGTAGAATTAAAAAGAAGGTATATTTACATTAAATATTAATAAATAGAATATCAGTCCATTGTATTAGCATAATTGGGAAAATATGATGAAAATAGCTTATATAAAATTTAAAAAACATTATTTCTATGACATGAGCAATAAAGACCAGATTACACATTCTCATATAAATTCCCAAAAGTTTCTTGGAAAATCAGAGTTTATCAGATGAAGTTTCCTAACCATTTGGATTCAAAAGCCAAGTTGCACAATGTCAGCTTCAGTATCATTACAATCCTAGCTCATTTCCCGTTGGGAGACTTAAATACCAAAACTCGTTAGTTGGAGGGAGTGATTACCCTCCAATGGGAAATCAAATCAATTAACACCAGAGTGTATTACAACTGATAAAACTTGCCGCAGCGTTTGACACCAAAAATTGTGTTACCATGTGAAACAGATGCCTTAAAGTTAAAGCCGCTACACATTACGAGCAAAAATCAGCGTGATTACAGAAATACACATAGCCATTACAAGCAATTCCCAGCTTATACATATTTCATTTTAAAAAATGAAGTATTTTTGGATATTTGCTAATCCATCATGTTTTGTCAGCTCTGCTGATCCCCAGGGCATTTCAGGTATCCAAACAAATTGCATCCTAATGTTTTAATGGAACTATCTTAATCTCTGTCATTTATTGATGATGTTCCAGCACTTCTTGGCTCCGTAACTTTGGAAATAATGAAGTACTGGTGAGACCTAGATTGAGGCCCATTGCTATTAGCATGCAAAAAATATCAATTTATGGATAAGTACAAGCATTTTCACAAGTATAAAAACAGAATCTTATGAATTACATTATTTTAAATTTTTGTTTAAGTGAATGCACATTATAGGATCTATACCTGTAATTTATAATAATAAAATTTTAATTATCAATACAATATTTAAGAGAAAAAAAAAGACAAATATCCAATCTTAGTAAAATAAGAATTATAATCTACCATAAGATGTTTCCAATAGCCAAGCCATCACTGACATCACAGCAACGCAAAAACAGTTATATGTCTCCCCCCCCCCCCCCCCATGCGCCATCCCTAAACATTAGGGGTAAAATAAGCACCATCTCAAAACAATGAATCTAGATTTTAGTAAATTTGACCTTGAAGGTCAAGGTCACCACCATGAACTGTAATGAGATTTTGGCAGAAAGATCTGGTGTGTCAAATTTGAGGACAAAATGTGATATAATCAAAAAGATATGGGGTTCACAAAAACTTTACATTTTGGCAGATTTGACCTTGAAGATGAAAGTCAAGGTCACCGGGTTTCAAACTCATCCAATCTCATCTGAGATTTTTGGATGAACAATGAAATTTAAAATTTTGGAGGAAGATATGTAGCCCTTTAAAAGTTATCACACTCACAAGATTTCCTACAGACCATGGCACTAAACGTCTCCTGTAGGGAGGGGGGGGGGGGTCATAATGATATGTAATGTCACACAATGTTTCCTAGAAAAATGGCAGTATGTGAACATTCAGCATGGCCATGGATGTTGATCATTTTGTATATAATTATAATCTAAGGCAAATATAACAGTGTTTTTCAAGACTTTTCCAATGAAAAATGTATACCTGGAATGATACTGGTTAATGTCCAACATTCCAGGGTACCTTTTTAAGATATATTATTTTAGCACAATATTTTTATGCATAGTGTTTGCATCCCCAAACTGGACATGTTTCATTATTCATAACTTTAGTGCATATAAACAGAGAGTTAATTTAAGTACCGTAACATTGATTATAAATAATTAATATGCTGCAAACATGAACTCATTCAGTTCACAACATTTTGAAGTGAACAAGTTCATCCATACAAAATAATAATAACATGTCGTCATGGATGGAAAAAAGCTGCATCAATAATCCCTGTGATGACCATGAAAGGATACGCTACCAGTAACTTTGCACTCACTGAGCCTCATTTAAGGTTATCATTATTGTAGGAAAATAAATAGAACCGTCCAACTGATTAGTTTCTGCATAAAACTAATACAAAGTGTCAGAGCCGTTCAGTTAATGACTCCCTTGCAGAATTGTTCCAGTTCATCTGTAAAATTGAACCAGATGGCCATTTAAAGAAATGAATGGAAACTCACAGCCCACGGGCAAGGCCATTGCTGATTAATGCAAAAAGTGTCACCAATTGCAAGCGTCTGGTGGCCTTGACACTCTGTTGATCATTATTTCACTGAGTTTGCTCTGCCCTAACTTTAATTCTCAAAAAGGTCAACCTGCCTCTTCTGCCAATGATGTACTAACCCATTGTTAGAAGTACTGCAAACACAGAATTTTGCACTACCATATTTTTGCATGTACACGGCAAGCTCATGAATAAAGCAACGGTCATATTTAAGGTCAAATTTCCAGTCAAAATGTTTTCAGCAAATATCCTTGAATTGATCACAGAGTGATTTGGAAGATATACTGTCAATTCTAAATACCATTATAATTTTTTCACATTACTTATCCTATGGGATATAATTAAATACATATATCAAGGTATTGTTTGATCCTTACTTTACTTATACCTGTGCCAGTGGCCAGAGGTATGACGTTTTACAATTGGTAAATGGGTTTGTCTGTGTGCAACCATAAGTGAAAAGTTCTGAACAGATTTTGATGAAGCTTGTTAGGATAACAGCTCAGAAACAACACATTAAATTTTGAAGTTAATCTGAACCACCATATATTTTTTACAGGATTTTATTGAAATGTTACAAATGAAAATTTCATTAACTTGAGCTATTCATTAATATTAGGGGCTTTAAAGCTTTGCTGTGCAAGTTGCACACCTATCAAGGTTCAAAAGCTCCTTCCAAGCTGGTCACCTCCCGTAAAAGGACATCACATCAATAGCTCTGTTATAATGAAATAGATGTAACAACGGTACAGAATATTCTAATTAATTTTTTTAAATGGTGACCCAGATAACCTCGAAAATATGGTGCTGGGTGTTTTTATAACCATCTATAAAATATCAACAAAATATGTTTAGAACTTTTTGTGTAAATTTGCTGAGGGACAATTAGAGGAAAGTTCAACACCTCTCACCACCAAGCAGAGGTACACTGGTCTACTCTGGTGACACTGAAGACAGACTTATAAAAACAAATATGGAAAACATAATATCATATACAGTCATTACTCTCATCAATAGCCTCCCCCTCCCCCCCCCCCCCCTTCCCCACACACCTATATCCTCCCTCCCTCCAGCCAAATTAATCAAAACCCTAAATTTACCAATTCTTGCTTGGCCCATGGCTTATTCTATACAAGGGACCCATGGGTCACGGCGCTCAGCTGTTATATATGATAAAAAAATATGATTTTGAAATGAGGCACGTGCTGGTTTTGTGTGGTAATAAATATAAGCTGTATTATGAGTTGCTGGTGTTTAGCTTATGTATGATTTTGATAGTTTCTTTGGAGACAGGAGGAGATTGATTCAATTTATTTTATTAACAAATGGAGTGCTATTGTCATACAGATTTTGACTTGGTCATATAACTGATAAGCAGCAAATATAAGATAAGAGTTTAACTATTTATTAAAATTTAATTACAAATATTGTGCCAAATATAATTTTTATTAAAAATAATAAGAGAATCATATGATTTTTTAAAATAAAATATAACTGAAATGATTATTAAAATAATATTATAGAATATATTCATGAATGCATTCATGAATACATTTTGAAAGTTCATTTTTACCTGAATTCCCATTCTTATGCAAGAAATTTTATAATGGAGTATATATTCATATTCGTATTCAAATACATTTGCAAAATATTTGCACCATGTCTGGTATTTATTTCACTTTCAAGGGAATAGTGCATTTAAGTTTATATATAAGTCTATTTTTTTTGCATATCCACTTTTTCAATTAATAGTGTTTTATCTGATTCATTTTTTTATTTACAAGTTTTATAAATTTGTATTAAAAAAACTGAAAATGTAGGTTAAAATATTAGAATTCTAAGTTGCAATCATTATATATCCAGAGTGTAGCTCATATTGGGTCATATTATGCATACACATATATTTTATTATTATTACATCAAATGTTTAAACTGAATTTGAAAGAAAATAATGCCACAACATGGCATCTACAAGATTATTCCTTGAATCCCTATTAAAAAGTTTTGCACACTGGAGTTTTCAGTACATGCTTTATTTTATTCACCAAATTAAATTAAAGATTCAGTAAATTTGATAAAATAAAAACATCTTTTCAAATAAAGTATACACACTGCTGGTTGAATGAAGGACAAATAATATCATTATGCTAATTACAATCTCAGCTATAATTTATTACTGGAATTAATAGTCAATTTCACACCTGGTGAAGTTTTACTCTTCTGAAGTAAAGTATTACTTATCTGATGAACATCCACACTTTCATAGCAATACATCACTTTGTGGACACAATTAAATGTGCACTTTAATCATTGTAACCCTAGTGGTACAATACAAAATCTAAAATGTAGCATAGCAAAGAATAAAATAAAATACAGAAAATTATAACATTCATCTAGTTTATGCACCAGCTGGGGGAGAGGGAGGGGGGAGTGCAGGGCAGAGGGGAAGCCTGCTAGTAGTGGCAAAGCTGAGCCAAGGCAAGCTGCCTGGGGTGGGTTACATAATAAATGCAAGTGAAGGCTGTACTACTAGATGGGCTGGATGTAAACAACACTTGACATGGTGTATGAAAACTTGAATAAAAGCTATTCTTTTCAATCAATTCCTTTGAAATTTCAGATTTTAAAAGATTAAATCCTTATGTATATATGCTGTGAAAATTAAATCAACAGTGCTTACAAGGAAAAAATGTGTCATTGCCAAAATTGAACAAAATTTAAGGTACTGATTTTTTATTTAAGCTAATAACTTGAAAAATTTGCAAAATTCAGATCTAATTTTGGGTAAACAAAAATAAATTAATTAAATTAAACAAATAGATTAAATAAAGTTATATTCCTGAAAAAAGTCTCCAGCTTCAGCAATTCTCATGTTAAGTGAGCAAATATATTTCCTGATTTTTAAACAAGGGACCTTTGGGTCACGGCGCTCAGCTGTTATATATGATAAAAATATGATTTAGAAATGAGGCACACGCTGGTTTTGTGTGGTAATAAATATAAGCTGTATTATGAGTTGTTGTTGTTTAGCTTATGTATGATTTTGATAGTACCTTTGGAGACAGGGAAGAGGATTGATTTCATTTATTTTATTAACAAATGGAGTACTGTTGTCACACAGATTTTGACTTGGCCATATAACTTATAAGCAGAACATATAATATAAGAGTTTAGCTATTTATTTAAAAAAAAATACAAATATTGTCCCAAATATAATTTTTATTAAAAATAATAAGAAAATCGTATGATTTTTTAAAATGAAATATAACTGAAATGATTATTAAAATAATATTAAAGAATATATTCATGAATGCATTCATGAATACATTTTGAAAGTATTTGCACTGGTATTCATATACTTTCATTTTTACCTGAATTCCCATTCTTTATGAAAGAAATTTTATAATGGAGTACATATTCATATTCATATTTAAATACAATTGCAAAGTATTCACACCATGTCTGGTATTTATATAGTTTTCATCAATCAATGATGTTGAGAATCCAGAATATACAAAATTCACACATTTAAATAATGATCATAAGTACCTGGTTTTATGGCTTTTATTTATACTAAAAAAATAAATGTAATATATTCATTTTGGACTAATTTCACATCAATGTACACACTAGACACAGTAGGAATCTAGATTAATATTATCAACTGCATCTTTGTCGATCATTAATTTCCTTCATATGATCCCTAATGATTAGTAATGAATAATATGATTTACTTTTTTATCATTAAATTTGGACTGAAAAATACTGCATGGTGTTATTTGGAATATGTGACATTCTATCCACCGATACAAGATTCTTATATCATCAGTAACTGCAAGATAATTTCCTGTTATTATAAACTTACAAATTCCTTTACTATTTTTCTTTAATTTATTAAAATCCAATAAAAATTTATTAATTTATTGTTTATTGTTATGTTATTGGTTAAAACTACTAGATGAGTTGGGTTGGACACCTGGATCAACTGTGGCTGGCCAAAGCTGCCTGGCTGATTTTGCTGAAAGGTCAACATACAGGTGACTCAAGAGGGGCTTGAGAGAGCCAAGGTCTGACATGGTCTCATAAAAACATTAATAAAAGCTACAATTTTTGGCCAATTTCTTTCAGCTTTCGAAACTAAAAAGCTGAAATCCTTATGTGTGCATGATATGAAAATTATATCAACAGTGCTCACAGGAAACAAACATGCCATGGTCAAAGTTGGGCAAAATTTAAGGTACTAATTTTATATTTATACTAATAACTTATAAAATTTGAAAAATTCAGAACTAATTTTGGGTATTCAATTGAATCTTGATTAAATAATGTTACATCCCTGACAAAAAATCTCTAGCTTCAGCAATCCCCTTGTTAAGGGAGTAAATATATTTCTTGATTTTTTACAAAGTGCATTATGTTTAGGCCCATAACTTAAAACAATTACGCAATACTGACATCATTTCTGGCATGTGCATAGAGAATGTACAGAAAAATATATATATCATATATGATTAAAGTCAGACCAGTGGTTTAAATATTAGGCAGTCTTGAAGTGTACCAATGGGTTTTTAATGGAAAAATGAAGTTTTTCATTAATATCTCAAAGGTATTAAGTCCTAGTGACCAAATTCTTGGCATGGTAGGGGATTTTGGAGACATCTAATTGTATGCCAAATTTTAGGAACTGAGAGCTAAAGCTGGGGAGCTGAGCTCTTGCAAACTGCATAACACTAGCTTGATATAAACAATAAGTTACATGGTGCTTGAAAACCTGAATAAAATCTACAGTTTTTGATCAACTGGTTTCAAATTTTTGGTGTTAACAGACAAAATGCTAACAAAAACATGCTGTGAAAATTAAATCCACAGTACTTACAGGAAAAAAAGGTGCCATGGTCAAAGTTGGGCAAAATTTAAGGTACCAATTTTTTATTTTTGCTAATATTTAAAAAAAAATTTAAAATAATGATCTTATTTTGGGTATACAATTTAATTTTGATTAATTTAAGTTATATTACTGGAAAAAAAGTCCATAGCTTTAACATGTTTTGTGTTAAGTGATTAAATATCTTTCCTGATCTTTTACAAAATGCATTATGTTTGGGCCCATAACTTTTTTAAATTATATAATACAGACTTAATTTCTGGCATGTTCATAGGAACTATATAGAGGAATATTTATGGTAAATATAAGGAAAAACAGATTAGTGGTTTTGATTTTGGGCAGTCTTGAAGTGTGAAAATAGGTTTTTAATAAAAAAATTGAGGTTTTTCCTTAATTTCTCAAAGGAACGAAGTCGCAAAGACCCAGTTTTCGGCTTGGTAGGAGATCTTGGGGACATCTGACATTATGCTGAATTTTGGATTCCTAGGTCTTACGGTTTCAAAACGTGCCACATCTACGGACGGACGGAGGGACAGACGACGGACAATGGACCACGACTATAGCTCAGATGACTTATAGTCAGCTGAGCTAAAAATTGCATTATATTTGGGCCCATAACTTCAAAATAATACCCAATACTGACCTAATTTTTGGTACGTGCACAGAAAATGTATGGAAGAATATGAATACTAAATATGATCAAAAACAGATCAGTGGTTTTGATATTAGGCAGCCCTGAAGTGTAACAATGGCTTTCTTATGGAAAACGGAGGTTTTTCCTTAATATCTCGAAGGAACGAAGTCCTAATGACCCAATTTTTCGGTATGGTAGGAGATTTTGGGGACATCTAATGGTATGCAGAATTTTGGATTTGTAGGTCCAACAGTTATAAAACGTGCCCTGTTAACGGACGGCCGGATGGACCGACGGACAAAGGACCACGACTTTAGCTCAGATGATTTATAGTCAGCTGAGCTAACAAAGTGTGGACAAACTACCATAAAACAAACATAAATGAGGTCTATGATCTTATTTAGGATTCCAGATCCACCCTTAAAATTTAATTTAGATAATGTATGGAAAGAGACCAAGAGACAAATCCTGTGGATAGGTCCAACAGCACTTTACATAAGTACATACACACATGTATATAAACAAGGGTGAATACAACATCAGCCAAAGAAATGGGAAAGCTCGCAGAATGTTATAATTAATTTATTAAGCCACACTGGGTGTATTAAAATGGTCAGTCTATTACCCAAGCCAAGTGAAGTAATAAGATCTGAGGTGTTTACAATATCTGCCTGAGAAGGCTGCACGCTGCATGATCCACCATCTCATGTCTATCTCCACAGAAGGTATCATTTGAAAGGCTACTCCAGGTGTAATTAGTCTGTTTCAGTCCTCATAATCTATGGTATCTAACTACTGATCTTACCAGGTATGAAACCGGTAACAGGTTTTGGACTGCAGTACACACAGAGGTTAGTATTACATATATCAGATTCACAGTATTGGTTACCATGACAACACTATATAATAACTGAAAACAAAACATGGAGCTTTTAATTTCAGAAGACAATACACAAATCTGGGATGTGCAACCCCCAATATTTCATTAACAAATGAAAATTTACCTTTCAAGAATGTTAATCCGACATCTGTGAAAAGTAGCTAACATGTTAACTGCTAAATAAATTGATTGGTTTTCTAGTATATTCAGAGTGAATAAAAATAGGTTCAATAACTTCAATTCTCACTGAACTTTTGTTGCCTCTGCCCGATAAATGGGAATATACCAGTTTGGCATGTTTAAATTATTTCTTTTTATTGTACATCCCTGAAAAATGTATCAGTGTTATTTCAACATGTAACAGTTCCTAATACAGGAAGGTCTACTGTGGTCAGTGATATAATTGAGTCCATACCATCCAAGTCCAAGAGCAAGTCTGAGTCCAGCCCACATAAGTCCAAGTTAATGTCCAAGTCCAAGTCCACTTTCTTCGAGTCTGAGTCATTTGGAACCAAAGTCCAAATCTGAGTCAAATACAATGATCCTTGAACAAAAATTTAAAATGGAACTTTCAGATTATCATGAATTGTACATTTTTAGTTAGTTTACACATGCCTTTACTATAATGGTTAATTATATTTGTAGCTCACGATGTTGTGCAAAGCTTGGTACATACAGTTTTATCATTTTATCCTGTTCAGACATGTACATAAGTTTTTATAATATGTGACAGCTTTTTTACTGGACTCGAGATAGACTCCACCTGATTTCTTGAGTCCTTACCTCTGATTCTGAGTACAAGTTCAGGACCCTCAAATCCAAGTCTGAGTCCCTAAAACAGTAGACTTAAGCCCTGCATCACAGACTGGCTACCTTCTTATTTGTGGTGGATTCAAATCTGTGATATTAGTGATCGCAAAAGTGAAAGAACTTGGTCACGAACACTTACCAGCTTACCAGGAAGTTTGACTTAAAATGTCAGAAGCTACCAAGGGGTGAATCAGTAAACCAGATATTAGCATTATATATCCACAAGTGATTTCAAGTACAAGTATGTCAAAATAGTCCCCTAGTTTAGTATGCACTGCAGCCTGTGTTCTTTATTGTCATATACTGTCATGATAATTTATTTTTCTTTATTTTTAATATTGTCATAATGTCATGACTGCACTGTGTATGCTATGTGATATATATCACCATTATGATGCATACATAAGTCAATAAAAATTGTCATGAACTCAAAATGCAAATTTATCACAGGGATATACATTAATATACACTGTGCTTTTTGTGAATTTAATTTCTGCATGAAGTTCAATCTGATCATGCCCCAAATAGATTTCTCAGATAACTTTTATCTTACCATTGTAATTAAATTATGTAATTCACCATTTTCAAATAACCTGAAAAATTATATTCAAGCAACAGAAGAGCAGTGTAGTTTGCTAGTCTCTATTTTTTAAAGGGGTGTATTCCCATATCTGACATCTATTAACCAAAGATTTCCTCATAAACAAATAGGCCAGAAAACGCTAAACCCACCACACAGAGGAATGTTTATATCCATATAACAAGTTTCTAACATGTTGAGGGCCGGTCAAAATAAAACACTGAAAAAGGAGATCTGGAGGCAAGTCAGGTGAGCCAAAGTTTTGCAAGGATGTTTTGCATCTGGTGACAAAATTTTTTTTTTAAGAATAGGTCCATGGCCTGTTGGCAGCACTGTCTATTGAATGAGGATGAAGGTATCCATACAATAAGAATGATATGTTATTATTAAGCCTTTTTGATTTCAGGGTTTATATGCACTGGGTTATGAATAATCCAGAAATCATAACCTATAGTTAAGACATTAGAGTGAATCTCTTGAGGTTCAACAAGATTACACCATTATGCCATTGACAGGGTTCATACACTTCCAGCAAATCAAAATTACATGACTTTTTCATGACTTTTTCAGGACTTGCAACAAAAAAATCATGACCTTTTCCTTGTCACTTTGACACGCAAATGTTACTTAAGAAACTTGATGTAGATCATCCTTGCCCATTAAGACATGAAGAATATAGCTTAAAGAATACATATACGGTTAAATATATTTAAGAGTACTTATTTAAAAAATGTGGATTTTTTTTATTTTCCTCTCATTGTTAAAATATTATTTGCATGGCCATTAGGACATTCCATTGAAATAGACCGTGGCTCTTTTATCTGCTACATCTGTCAGGACAATTTCTTTGTCAGTTCTCCATTTTTTTTTTATTTTTAAAACCTTAAATATTTTAACTCTTCGTTTTTGCGATTTATTGATCAGACTGGTATGCGTATTCATAACGTCCCATCAGTTCTACCAACAGGAGTATGGGCTGAATCAATGAATACATTTGTAGGCGGCAACGGTTTCCCACCAAACCACCTGGAATGCACAGGTTATGAAATGTTACATGTGCATACATGAGGCCTGATTGGCATGTTGGCTGAGACTTTCTCACAACTTCAAGATGGTATATATAATATTAATCCGTTTTTGTTTAGTTATACTTTCAACTTTAAGAGAGACACGAATGCTTGGAGTATGGGCATTTAAATTTGCTATATGCAACAGAAGGCCCGGGAGGGCAGGGGATTATGCATTAAACCTCGGTATAGACTCCCGGTAAATGGGAGTGTTGGAATCTAACTGGATAACCATGATGCCATCGTAATGACTATAAAAGCATCATTCTGTTATTTATACCTTCTTGAAAATCGTAGCATATTATACTTTTCTTTCCTTTTAAAAAAAACTTATTTTTTAAACTGCAATTTTTAATACACTGTTGTCTTTCATCACTGAAAATTATCTAAAAAAAATTTTTTATTTATGATTTATCATCTTGAACTCATAGGCTTAAGTGATTATTTTTTATTGCAAACGACCGTGAAATACCTACCATTTTTATTCGTCTCACATACGTACCATTTTTAGCTTCTCCCCTGTGCTGTCAAACTGCATTTCCACAGAACTTGGCATTGCCATGATCAACCCACTACAGAAAAGCTTAAAATTTGGTTCGCTTGGTATTCTACGAAAACCACTCAATTCTTGAATTTGTAGATCTTGAACGCATGTTTAGCTTATTGAAGACTGCCCTGGCATTTATTTTACGAAAGTATTCATGAGAACGGCATGACGGCAATGGGGGGTTGACCGCTTAGAAAGGGAAGAGCGATTGCCAACCTAAGTTGGAACAGCATGAAAAGGGGAGAAAAGTCCAATTGTAGTCTGGTTAAGGAGGTTTTCATGAATCACGTACTTTCAATCTTTTACAAATATAATAAAGTTGATGCAAAATCTTTTCAAACAATCATAAAATGAAAAATCATGACTTTTTCATGACTTTTGAGAATTTTCTGAAAAATCATGACTTTTTAAGTTCTGATTTTTACAATCTCAAAAATCATGACTTTTTAAGGATATGCGAACCCTGATTGATGCACTGGCGGGATTGGAACCAGGGACGTTCAGCTCTAAAGTTCAATGCCTTAACCACTAGGCTAGGTCCTACCCTGTGACCTTAAACTTAAGCACATAGGCAACCAACCACCTAAGGTTACATTTTTTTCCTGTTTGTCAACACAGTGTTTACTAACAGCCTATAAATAGACAGACTCGTACACCCACTAGAAAAGAGTTATAAGAACTTTACTTGGCAGTAATTACCTACAGTTTATTAAAATATACACAGAGTAAGCCAGAAATCACAATAATTCTACAGAGAGGGCAAGTGAATAGTGGACTTTAAGTTAAAAGTCTCACCAGTGTTCCTAGAAACGGCCTTCAATCTAAATTCCTTTAAAACACAACACTCCCCTGCCAAAGAAACAGGAAACAACAAACTTAATGGAGAAGAAATATCTAGCTGGGGAATATTCCAATTTAACTGTACAAAACCTGTGCGATAAAACTCCACTGGGTCACCAGTCGATTTGAATAAACTAGAGCACGGCAAATGTGCATAGTATGCCTGTCCTATGTCTGGTGACCTAACTAAATATGCATGAATTTGCCAAGAATTAAATTCAGGTGAGAAAATTTTATGGTTAATATTTATAATGAGTTTCATGAATATCCATCAGATTTTTTGTATGTCATCATGACACTACCAAAGTTTAGTGACCTTTGACCTCATCTAATATGCATGGATTTTTCAGGGAATCAAACTTAGGTGAGTTAATATTTATGTTGAGTTTCATTAACATCCATCATATTCCTGATATATTATTGCGGCAGCACCACAAAGTAGCCATGTGGCATCTGACCTCATTAAACATGCATTGATTATGACTATAATCAAACTCAGGTGAGATGATCTACTGTAAAAAACAATTTAATTGTCTGACATCATTAAATATGCATGGATTATGCCTATAATCAAACTAAGGTGAGAAAACCTATTGGTAAGTACAATTTAATTGTCTGACCTCACTAAATATGCATGGATTAAGCCTATAATCAAAGTGGGATGAGAGTTATTGGTAAGTGGTTAAAGTGAGTTCCATGAATCATTTTTTTATAAAAGTCAATTTTTTACCAGCCCTAGTCGTTGATATATTCTGTAAGTAAGGTTTCTTCTTCTCTGTCTTGTTGACTGCGGTTCATTTAATATCTGACAGACAGCAGTAATGACAGAGTGACCTGGATTTTATGTCTCAGTGGACTTATTTTATTGTCGAGTCAACAATTCATCTCGTACTAGAGAACCAGCCAGTCAGGAAAACATTCTTTACATGTTTTTGTTGCAGGTCTGTTATGATTTCATTTTGTTCATTAAACAGTTAATAGTTCTGCCTGGCTGGTGATGACATGATAGTAAATGAGCAGTTCCCAATTAATGTTTGTTATCACATTATGTGTACATACTCTAATGGTCTCACTATCCTTTGAATATGTATTATGTATAAATGTCACTGGCAAAGTGCCAGACTCTGCGTTCAAATACACCAAACATTTGAGAATGTCGATCTGGCACCTAGCCTTTACTGCCTTTAAAGCTTATGTATAACTATGTTATATTTGTGTTATATTTGCCTCTGCCTGGAGGGTATGCATTCAACCCTGTTTGTGTGTTTGTTTGTTCACAATATGACTCAGGCTATCCTGATGGGAATCTCATGAAACTTTCAGGGCATTTCAGGAATGGATCAATAAAGAATTTTGGTGTGGATTTGGCACATGATCAAGTTTCAGGAACTTCATCAAGGAATATTCACAAATGTACAGTCAATTATGCGCGAATGAACCTTGGATGATGGGCTAAATAAGTGAATGCAAACAAATGGTGGAGGCTTGCATTTTTTAGAATGCAGATTTCTAGTTTTAAGCTTTTGGCTGTTATGATATGATTAATGTAGCCTATGTATAAAGTATGTATATGTGTGGAACAATATTTCATTTATGAAAAATATGAACAATTAAATGCTTTAAATCATGTGTGTGTGTGTGTTTAAATTTTTACTCACCTGCACCATTTCATTATTATAGCAAGCCCATGGACTATGAAATAGTTTATGTTTGGAATCTGACACTTTCAGGTTCGTCTATCTTGTTAGCCCTAGCTCCCATGCCCTCTCCCTATGTTACGCTGTGCAAGAGCCCTATAAGATCCTTTGGAAAACTGGAGACATTCCACTTAACAATAATATTATGATATTTTGGCTCACCGTATCATATCCATTACCAAACAAAGATATATTTTATCAACTGTGTATGTAACATGACATACTAACAGGGTTTTTCAAATTTAAATGTTAATTTAAAGAATATTGTTCTGATAAGCAGCAAAAAATTTCTGTTCTTGGTTTTTCCCTGACCCAACTGCAGCAGCTGCCTTGGTTAACATTTTACAATGTATCAACTGCCTACGGTGCAGCTCTGTGAGCAAAGGTCATGCAGGTCATTTTTTTCTGATTTCTAAACAGTTTCCAATGCTGCAGTTGCAAAGTTTTAAAAGTGAGTCTTGTTATCAGTCTTAAACACAATATTTAGCTACATTTCTAGGTAAATCAAATAGATTACTTTTTTTTACACAGATCAGATTATAAGTTTCCTTGCATAAACACAATATCTGATTTTACACAATTTTTTAGGGGCAAGGGTTTTAAGATTTCCTGAAGTTTTTTATGCAACAGGATCCTGGATACATACACCACATACATGCAGTTACTTAATTGCTATATCTGGTTTAATTACTAACTGGTCAAATGATAATAACATTTGTAGGTGCAATTAATTTAAGAAATGAAGATATACTTCTTTAAGGAACATGTACCAACTGGTAAACTTCTGTTAATTACATGTTATTGTCTTAATAGTTGGGTGTCATATAAAGTCAGCTATTCACTTCCTTAGGTCGATAAACAGTTATTTAAATGCACACTTGAACTGCAACAACACACCTACTCATTGATTTAATTATTGTCACACATTTTTAATAAAATGTTAATGTAAAAAAATAATATTTAACAATTTAATTCATGTTTAAATATCTATGGTTGAATGTTGTGTTGGAATTCATTTTCATATATAATGTGGCATGGGTGTATATTTGTAATAGTATGTACCATATGTTATTTTTATGTGCTTAAAATACCGATAATTTTTTCTATAAAACAAAAAATAAGTGCATGCAGGTTGTAACAATAAATATGCCTGGCGTTACAATATTCAATTTGGACGTTTTGGGGTGATTAGCAGATGAAGTTCATTTTATTTATATCTTGATTTTATATGTCACCATCCTGTAATAGATCTGATAATATAAGCTCACCATTGGGGCACTAACAAATCTTTTCATAACAGAATTTGACAGTGATATAAAACAGAACCAGATTATATATCATATGCACTGAAATTAAACCCTGCCATGCCCCCAACAGTCATAAAACAAACATGCGATCCTACGTTCAACGGGATATATTCAGATCCCATTCAGATCAAATTTATGGATCTGTGGATCGCTAATCTCTCATATAAGTTTGATCTACGAAGCCTGAACGTTTACATATTTACTAGCTACAGTTCTCCACTGACATGACCAGATTAGTGGCACAGTGGCACCGCGGCTATCGGGAGAAGCGCTAGCGTCGAACCTACCTTGAAATCGGCAGCTTCTAGCGGACAGATTTCTGATCATGTACGTGTGGATGTGAACGTGTTCTTCGAATCCGGTTAGCTTTCTGTTCCAGGCATTCTCTTGTTGAAACTTTCCCTGTTACACGGAAGTTTGAGTTGCTATAACTTCATTGGCTTGTAGCCCCTTACCGTGTCATGCTTGGCTGTTTACGCTTAGCTTTAAGGCGGCCTTGACCTGACATAACCTTTGACTTTCGCCCCACTTGCAAGCAAGCTCCCCACTGACTCAACACTGAGCCCACTGCGAATCCAATGATCCTTCGGGTTAAGATACGGAGGATGATAATATTATCAATAATAATACTAATAATTCTAATAATGATAATAATACTAATAATACTAATAATGATAATAATAATTATTATTATTATTAGAATTATTAGTATTAGTATTAATATTATTAATATTAAGCCTATTATTATTATTATAATTATAATTAACCTGTGAAATTATATTGAACGTACCGGTATGTTTATTTCAAACTGAACAAGCATCTAATTAGGCCTAAATAGAGCTTTGTAGTTAAATTCAGTGTTACAGTTATATAGCGACATTTATACCATTAAAATGTAACTAAATTCAGGCCCGTAGGCTGACTGCTGAGTGGGAGGGTTCGTTTTCACTGTTGGTGGAACCTTTATAATATATATATATATATATATATATATATATATATATATATATATATATATATATATATATATATATATATATATACCCGATGTTTTCTTTAAACGAAATAAAAACAATCTAAATTAGCTATTATTAGCGGATTGTCCTTTTTCTCGCCGTGTGTAACGTTACTCAGAACGTCCCATCCAAAGTGATTCGCAAGCTTCTGCTACAGCGCAAGTATGCATGGTCATAAGGAGGCTTTATATACGTGTACACTAAACAAAAAGTGCATTGGCATCCATTTGATTTCAGATTTGAAAAAAAAGAAAATAATTAAATCCAATGTCAAACTCACACCTCAGTCATCTGATATTCTCCGGTAGCTGTGCATCCGAGTGACTATCACGTTAACTGACAATTAAATGAGGTTGCTTGAAATTGATATCATTCGATGCAGATAACTTGTACATTAATATTCATGGAAAGAAATTAACCGGGCGGTGTTTGGTGTTTCTAGCTATACTTGAAATTTGCATAAATTAAAAAAAGGACCAACAGGCGAGGCAGTTAGATGCTGAAAATGTTAGAATTATATTCAAATTCTTTGACAAATGAAGCAGTATATAGGACATAACTGGGCCGGAGCTAGAACTTTGGGGATCAATTAAGATCCGGGGCATTTCTGCGAGTTCCGAATAAAAACAAAATGTGTAGACTGAACAATTTTGGGGGGTGTATAGCCTAAAAACTGACAAAATAAACAATCAAAGTAACTTAAAGAGCCTTGGTGAATGAAAACCATGTTAATATTAAATATATTAAATGATAATTATGTCATTCATCAGTCCCTACAGGCAGAGGCACACGCGCACACAGCAGGTGTGCTACACTTCGTTCGCCATATATCTATACCAAATCGCCAGCTTGCCCTCCGGTACACTGTGGAGATGGCCTGTTCCCTGATCGAGATTACTCATAAATTATATAGTATTACCCCCCTGAAAACTCCCATACCTGACCAATTTTCTTTGGGTAACTGCATTAGAATTTCAGAACCAATATTTAATTCCATGTATTCATGGTATATTTGAAAATTAAATCACCAGTGATTACAAGAAACAATATAAGATTGTCAAAGTATAGGGTAAAATTCATGCATGGTAGTGATTTTACATTTGTTGATTACTATAAAAATACATTGAATTTCTGACCTTATCTCCGGTGTATATACTTACATCTAAATCAACTATATATTTATTTTCTGGATGAACCGAATTCCAGCTTAAGTGGTTAACAAATTAATTTAGTAAAAATATTCTCGACTAAACATATGATCCAGTCCCTAATTTTTTTAATTACTCAATCTTGACATAATTTTCCTCACATACAAGCTAAACAGTTTTTTATATAAGGCAGTCTTGAATTGGTATTATAGGTTTGAATGCAAACTGGTTAAGTTTAATTTTAGAAAAAAACAAAGCACAGTGACCTAGTTTCCGGATTGGTAGAACTTCTGTACATCGTACAGTGTGTAAAATTTCAAATCTATAGGTAATGATGTAGAATCGTTCTTATCTAACGGGCAGACAAACTGCTGATAGGACGACTATATAGGCTACAGTGGATCATCACCATATATATCTTCTGAACTAAAGAAGTAATATGCAAGGCCCTCCTTTTAATTTGCAACACCAACAAATCGAAAAGTTCCATAAGCTCATTTATAAATCTCTAAATGATATATTTTAACTTTTTTTTTTCTTTCTTTTATTTATTATTCTTATGCAATCAGGTTTGGTTTGGACTCTTGACACGTATGTCCCCTGTGCTATATTGACAAAGTGGTCTTAGTTACATCCTTTGGCCCGGAAACAAGAGGGTGCTACTGTCCTCTTTGCATGAGACGGGACAATCAACAATTTTCTCTTTATCCCATCTCACACGGCAACAAACATCCAGTTCTTGACTATAATCAGAAGTCCCCTCTCACACGGCAACAAACATCCAGTTCTTGACTATAATCAAAAGTCCCCTCTCACACGGCAACAAACATCCAGTTCTTGACTATAATCAAAAGTCCCCTCTCACACGGCAACAAACATCCAGTTCTTGACTATAATCAGAAGCAAGCAGTGAACGGGTTATTTAAAGCTTGTTTCAGAGGTGAAATTAAACATTTTGAACTGTACTTGCAATCTACATCCCTAGCAGAGCTAAATAAAGCTAAAAGAGGCCGCTAATCGGCGCTATAAACAATATTTATACAGAAATATGGTCTCTCCCTGTGAGGATATGCATGGAACCGGACGACAAAAATGGTTAAACATAAAGTTGTGTATAATTTTCCGAGATTATAGCATGTCAGTACTCGTCAGGTGGAACTCAGATGCTCAGCGGGGGGGTTCGTCCGAACCCACCGAACCCCCCCAGCCTACGGGCCTGAAATTGAATTAAGATAATTAGATATTCGAACCAAGCTAAGAGCTAGACAATTGAGTTTTTAAAATACATATCATTTGTTCATTTATTTAGTGAATGGACAAATGGCTGAATTCGTCTATATTTGGCTCTTTAGAAAGACATAGGCGGTTGAAATGAACCACTGGGGGGGGGGGGGATACATATGCCGGGGTAATATGAGCATACGGGAAATATGAGCACCCCGGGATAAAAAAAAAATTGAAAGCGTCAACGTGCTGCCCTCTGTTGTTTTTGTGTGGCAAACGCCCGGACGAGGTTGATGGAAGCAAAGGCCGAGGCGTTAAAACAAATTTAAGCTCATTTTGTTAAATTGTTGATTTATATTGAAAGCTTCAATTTGCACATAAGATGCATTACAACTGAAATATACATTATTAACCCTCACATACAGTGTCTTATTGCATGTTTTAAAGGGTTATAGTGAAGGTATATATCGTAGCATGATTTAACTTTCACATAAATGTGAAACTCGTCGCTTTCGGGAATATGAGCATACATGGCATTTGGGTAATATGAGCATATGACTTAGTGGGTGCCCATATTTCAATTGCAACAGGAAAAAGCAGGAAAAGGTAATTTACATGCAAACAAAGGGTAGGAAACTGTTTAATTAGGTTGAATAATTATGTTTAAGATAAATATTTAAGTTTAAGATATACATAAGGCATCGTTTATTTCACAGTCGCTTAAATTATTAATTTAAGGGAGTTTCAAAAAACGATAAAGCTCAGGAGAAATAGAATGTCTGTTAGAGACACAATCTGTGGTGAAATGGCACCTCTTTTGTGGATTATATATATATATATATATATATATATATATATATATATATATATATATATATATGCCTTGAGTGCACAGTAACGTCCATTTCATGTCACCTGATTAATGGTTTAATAAAATCACATCCACACATCAGGATTCTTGTAGTGACTGAGGAAGGTATGAAATATGTTTATAGGGGGCGGTGGAAATAAAGGTAAGGTCCATGGTACTTTAACGAGGTGTAGCGTATAGTACATTACAAATATACTATTGTCAGTATTGACATATTTGTTTACCTTTAAGGTAGGTCTTTCGGTGCATCGACGTCATAGGTCATCCAGTACAGCTGTGTTTCAAGGACGTAACCTGGGTGACGTGACGTTATTTCTTACATACATAATTAATTACAGACAGTTATCATTTTAATCCAATCAGGTTATGATATAGTTTCGTGACATCATTTTATTTATTGGCCGTATCCGCACTTAGTTCGCAACTAAACCGGATTATACTAAACCGGTTTACGTTAGTCTCGAAGTGGTCCGCTTTGCGTCCGCACTGTAGTTTGCTTTACAAAAGCCTAAACCGGTTTATGAAACACACTTTGAGTTTGCTGTCCGCACTTGGTTCGTAATCCGATTCAGGCCTACAAATGAGCGCTCCCTTGCGCAACGCATGCTGGGGCAACATCACGGCTAGCGATCAAGGCTGTTCGCTGAAACTGGACTCATTCGGACTAGAAGCGGGTTTGCCTGTACGCACTAGAAACCGGTTTACTGTAAACCGGACTAAAGTCTAAAGTAAACCGGACTACTGTAGACCGCCTTTCAAGCGGACTACAGTAAGGCCGTGTCCGCACTAGCAAATAATCCGGATCGTGAACCGGTTTACCCTGTCCGCACTAGGCTACTAATCCGCATCAGTTCGGTTTACTGTAGTCCGCTTGAAAGGCGGTCTACAGAAGTCCGGTTTACTTTGGTCCGGTTTACAGTAAACCGGTTTCTAGTGCGTACAGGCAAACCTGCTTCTAGTCCGAATGAGTCCTGTTTTAGCGAGCGGTCTTGAACGCTACCTTTGATGTTGCCCAGCATGCGTTGCGCGAGGAGGAGCTCAGTTGAAGGCCTGAATCGGAATACGAACCAAGTGCGGACAGCAAACTCAAATTATGTTATATAAACCGGTTTAGGCTTTTGTAAAGCGAACTACAGTGCGGACGCAAAGCGAACTACTTCGAGACTAAAGTAAACCCGTTTAGTATAATCCGGTTTAGATGCGAACCAAGTGCGGATACGGCCTAAACCGAACTGATGCGGATTAGTGGCTTAGTGCGGACAGAGTAAACCGATTCACGATCCGGATTATTTGCCAGTGCGGACACGGCCTATATCAAGTAAAACCGGACTAATAATAATGTTTAGATAGGTACAAGACATGTTGGTGAATAAAAGCCGTTACTCCGTTAGTCTGAACACGTACTACAGAGGGATTGTGTGTGACCAGCTAAAACAGTAAGTGTATCTAAAAAAGACGTAGGTTAAATGTCAAAACAAGTGGCCCATGGGTTATGACGCTCAGCTGAATTGACATACAGTTGATCGACGCCTGCATTTATTACTGATGTTATGATCTGGTTAAAATGATTTGATAAAGACCATGAACATATTGGTAGAATGACTTCTAAAGTAATCAGAACCATCATTTTTGTCCATCATCCTCGATAAATAGGTGATAGTGACCTTAGCTAGGGTTTCCAAGAAAATTTAATAGGACCTCCCTAGATGTCTAATTTGAAAAAAAATATAGGTGCAAGGTTAAAGTAATGTGCCCTTTCAGACTGTCTGGATGCTTAAAATCATGTTTTCGACTGGTAATTCGAAAATACATAGGTCACCGTGACTAAATTTCATTTTCCAAAGTAGATTTGCTTAGGACTTCCCTGGATGCCCAGTTAGAAGTTTCTAGGTCTAACGGTTACGGATCATGGTTATTTACACACAGGTCGTCATTTCAAGATAAGTTTCGAATGGAAAATCAGTTCCATCAAATACATCAGCATATTATAAATATTGATATATTGTCATATAATTCTATATAGCACCGGTACAACAGATGTCTGTAATGCACTGAACCCACTTCGTACTCTACCTGTGGAAGGTTAATCCTCAGAAAATGCACGTATACTTTCATCTGTATGAAAGATTGGAGAAATAAATACTACATATATAAGTATATGTAGGCCTAAATGTGAGTTAGTTATGTTTCTAATACGTTCCTTTTCTTTGGTGCATTTTATTTTTACGACGTGCATATATATACCTCATCAATGGCGTAAAATTTTTCTCCAAGAGTAGGTGGGGGGGGGGGGGGGGCAGTATGTGGGGCAACCTTTTATTGTTTGTGTGACTCATTGACAACATATTACAACATTTATATATATATATATATATATATATATATATATATATATATATATATATATACTCTGACAGGCATACACTACCAGCATTTCGAAACTCTAATCTATGGCCATGCTATCCGAGGTAACAGAGGCATTCTCTTACAGCAGAAACTGATCTATGAGTTATAGTCTGGTACCCGGTGGTCACAGAGGCATACTCTGACAGCAGATACTCTCATCCATGAGTTCGGGTCATGGTACCCGATGGTAACGGAGGTATACTATGACAGCAGACACTCTTATCTATGAGTTATGGTCATGGTACCCGATGGTCACAGTGGCATACTCTGAAAGCATATACTCTCATCTATAAGTTATGGTCATGGTACCCGGTGGTCACAGAGGCATACTCTGACTGCATAAACTCTGAATTGGCCATCGAATCCTCTAGCTTTTTAATCGGGTCTCTAGTTGCACTCTAGAAACGTTGTATCTTCGCGGGGGCGGCGGAACCCTGGCTGACTGGATACAATTAACTCCCTATGCTGGCTTTTCTTCATATGCTAAACATGTTTTGTAATCTTAGAAACTTCTAATTGACCCGGTATGTTTTATTCGTTATGACGCATTAAGCCAGGGGATAATAAGGACTGGTGAATAATATCACCGTAAGGCTAAAAAAATGAGGAAATGTACGCATACAAGGATTCTGGGCCTGGCTTCGGAAAGACAGTGACACTAACTGATCTCTGAACCACCGAAGAGGGTGGTTGAAGTTGCAGCCTTTTATTGTTTGTGTGACACATTGACAACATATTACAACATTTATATATATATATATATATATATAAATATATATATATATATATATATATATATATATTCTGACATGCATACACTACCAGCAGAAACTCTAATCTATGGCCATGCTATCCGAGGTAACAGAGGCATTCCCTTACAGCAGAAACTGATCTATGAGTTCGGGTCATGGTACCCGATGGTAACGGAGGTATACTATGACAGCAGACACTCTTATCTATGAGTTAAAGTCATTGTACCCGATGGTCACTTGCAGAGGCATACTCTGACAGCAGAAACTCTCATCTATAAGTTATGGTCATGGTACCCGATGGTCACAGAGGCATACTCTGACAGCATAAACTCTGAATTGGCCATCGAATCCTCTAGCTTTTTAATCGGGTCTCTAGTTGCACTCTTAGAAACGTTGTATCTTCGCGGGGGCGGCGGAACCCTGGCTGACTGGATACAATTAACTCCCTATGCTGGCTTTTCTTCATATGCTAAACATGTTTTGTAATCTTAGAAACTTCTAATTGACCCGGTATGTTTTATTCGTTATGACGCATTAAGCCAGGGGATAATAAGGACTGGTGAATAATATCATGCACCGTAAGGCTAGAAAACTGAGGAAATGTACGAATACAAGGATTCTGGGCCTGGCCTCGGAAAGACAGTGACACTAACTGATCCCTGAACCACCGAAGAGGGTGGTTGAAGTTGCATTCTCAAACATTGGACCAGAATTCAGACATTGATTCGATAGGTCATGCAGGGTCTCTGACGTGGGTGACTCGGTCTTGGCCTCGAAGGCTTTGCCTCGGACTTTATCTTTGCCCTGGAGGATGGTGACCAGGTCTTGGTCTCGGAGACTGATGGCTCGACTACAACACTTTTACTGCAAACCTCCGAGCATGTGTGGTGGGCCACCTTTGTTTCTTGTATTTGTTTAAGAGCAAAATGAGTCGATTATGGTGGATTTAACAAATGTTAGTATAAAGTAAAAACCCATCATGCATATTCCCCGGAAAAATATTTTACATAATATAATGTACTGATATAATAAAACATCCAAAATACAAGTCATTTTTTAAACTGCATGATAATAATATGAACAAAAACACAAAAAGTAAAATATATTCAAATCAATACAAAAAGTATAGAAACAATTCTGAAATCAAGTTGTAGACTTTAGAAATCGATTTTTTAACCATGATTAAATTATCCTTATATTTATTTATGTTTATAATGTTGTCATCCTCGTGGAAGACACAGTTATTAAGCTGATTACTGTAAAATTAAATATGGGCCAAATGTCATCATTGAAAAAAAGTAAATTAAAAATGTAAATTAAAAATGGTATCATTATATAAAATGAATATAATAAATATGCATTTTACGTAAAACCATATGTCCATAAAAATGTTTAAGGAAAAAAAAAAGAAAACTTTAAAAGTACAGAAGAAAAGGTTTATTCTGAAAAAAAGGCCACAGACCAAAAGTTCCTAAAATACAACACAATGCACAAGTTTTAAATAATGATAGAAACGGTGAGATGTTTGAGAAATAAACATATAGCAGATGTTGTCTGCATAATTGTAAAAATGATATATCCCTGACTAAAGTAAAGGCAGCTGTTAATGTTTCAAGATTCTTACGTGAATGGAACACACCATTTTTGTATACTTTTTCATAGACCATTCGTGTCCCCTGCTTAAAAACATGACTAAAGATAAATTGAAAAAAAAATATCACAAACATGGCAAACACTGAATATATCTGTTATCTCATTGAACGAGAGAGACAGGTGGGATGTTATTTTTCCATTGCATATTTCTTTGATGCGCCGCCAGTGTAAGTGTCGAGGCATCTCCCACCCAAGCATTCTTATCAAACCCCCACGTTACAAATGGCGCTTCCTTTTGGACAGGAAATCGTTTCCCCGGGGTACCGGTTACCGTCTTTATCTCCAATGGCTGTGCAGGTTCTCCAGCTGCTGGGTTTCTCCCGCCCCCTCCGTATGTTCAATCTTGTCCTCAAAGAGTAACTTTTGTGCCTTAAGGTACTCTGTCTTAAATGGAGCAAATGAACCTGCCCTTTTTAAATGAGAAACGGTCAGCCCCCGTTAAGTAGCTGTGTACGGTGAACTTTACGGTGGAACTACTCCACTGGTAAATAAAGTTTTTGGCTACTTGAAGATCTGCTGTAGGATATCAGTAGACATCAACGTTTATAATTGCATTTTTTATAATCTACTGGATTTGCGTAAATTATTATTATATCGCAAAATGATTGAACTTTATCTATGAATTAATATATAACGGAGAGCCATGAATTATATAGACTAATAGGAAATAGTGTGATCTTCATAACTTCATATTTCCCTCAGCATTAATAGCAACAACAAAAATATTCATAATTTCATACAGATAAACTTATATTTACTCCGTAATTTATTTCTGAATTCTCAGAAATTGGTGTGATTATGTAATCCATAAACCATGGCCAAGGTGTTGGGCAAAATTTCTTGTCTCGGACGTGCCCCGGGACGTGAATCTTAGGCTACAGGCCAGGCGGTTGTAAACCTTAAGAAAGGCTTGCAGTGGGGTATTTATCGTACAACATGTACTCCGGTTGTAGGTTTCCTTCACAGGGGATGAGAACATTTTCTCACTGTACGTTAAAACAATTTGTATATTATCGTGTATATTTATTTATCTTCAAATACACATTATAAATAATGTAAACCAGATCCCCCCCCCCCCCCCATGATCTCAGCTGTAACTAAGAGGTCTGTTTTCCTTTTAGTGCCAAACCTCTCAACCAGATATAAACGCAGGTGGAAATTCTTGGAACGGAAGCATGTTAAACATGGAAAGGTGTACGGTAAGATTTCTTAAACAAAGCTACATCAATTCTGTTCTTCAATTACAACAATCCAGTAATTTTCAAAGAGATCCGACAATAACGTTTTGAGATATCTTTAACACAGAATGTCACTCCTTACAGCAGATGCCTCTGCCAAGTAAAACTAGATACATCTTTTTATCCGGGCCAACAGCCAAATTTATTTATATTTTCCTTTAAACAGTTCCTCCCCAAAGTTATGTGGGAATCATTTCTGTTTTCTGTAATGTGTTCCGTTATCCTGCTCACATGCTTAATAAAGAGTAAACAGTCATAGGTGAAACCACAGCATCCTTGGTGGGAAAAAGAGAAAGACATTTTGTTTTAGAGATCATAGAAATGTGATTATTCTTGCCATCGCGGGTGCCTCGGGACCCTTAGGGGATAGGAAAAGCGTACTAAGAAGTTCACCGCTTTGGTCGTATGCTGTTCAACAGAGAAATCTGCCAGAGGACGCCACAGATAAGGACCAAGCAGCCCAGCATGTACTCCATTTTTTTATTCAGGGGAAAGTAGACATGGCTTTCAGATAGGTAGTCATCTCTTTAATCCCTAAACCTGTCACGTTACATCCAGTGGGGAAAGGTAGGTTATCGCGGCTCTCCCATTAGTTACAACTCTGAGAGAATAGGTCCGGCATATCTGGTAAGTATATGAAGCAATGATGTGCTCGAGTCCACACTATCCCGGTAAAGTACAAGTCCGAGTCCAAGCCACTTAAGTCCACTTCTGAGTCCTTGAGGTTGGAGTCCAAGTCCGCCCGATTCGAGCCAGGGTCTTATGGAACTCGAGTCAAAGTCTGAGTCCCAGTCAAAAATTTCAAATTTGAAAACATCATCTATAGTAACTTTACACGATGTGTTTACTTTAATACTGAATTCCATTTAATTTTAAATGCAGAAATTGAGTTCGTTACAAAGTATAAACTTGTTTTTCGTAATATTCTGTCATTAGTTTCCTCATGTAAGTCTTCATGGTGGGTTTTCTAAATTGAATGTCAGGCCTTACGTGACAAGGTCTCTTTTTCTGCCAGCATAGACTCGGCCTAATAACTCGAGCCCTGACCTCCAAGTCCGCGTTCAGGACCCTCGAGTCCAAGTCCGAGTTCCTAAAAAGAAGGTGAACTCTAGTTATAGTCACGGTTATGAATCATAACCAAATGTGCTGGCCATGGTAAAATATGAGATATATTCAGAGCGTGTCCTAATTCTAGAATAAAATATTTTCATGAAAATGTTATGTTTGTTATCTTGGTATACTAAAGTATTTGCATCCTACAACCCAGACGATTCATGTGACCAAAGACAGCAATGAGTCATACAACTTAACGGTCACTTTTACATGCATTTCTACAGCTTCATGTCTAAAGCGTGAAGGTTCTCCAGCCATTATTATGGATGTACAAAAGGAAGCAACACAGGAAAACATTAGTTTGAAAATGTTACGCACGGCTGGTTTGTCATCTAATACTCTCACTTTTTACTTTAAGAAATGAAGTACATAAATATGTGCATAAATCTATATTCCAAGAAATATCTGAATTAAAGTACGGTTAAAACTATACGGGTACATCTCCAAGGAACCACGGATGCTTCTATTCAAGCTATAGATCACAGAGAATGGGCACTGTGCGTTATGGTCGTTTGGTTTGTTGTGGTTTTTAGTGAATAAATTTTGCAGGCTTTGTCCAATACAGTTAAACTAGCAAGGGGCCCCGGAGGAGACCTCGTAGTTGAAGATAAGGCATAACCTGTTTACATTTATCATCCGAACATAGCAATATACTCTTTCTTTTGATAAAATAGACCCGAATAGCAAGTGTAAATTGTCTCCGGCAGGTGGCGCTGAAGAGGAACCTTTCCTAACAAAAGTGGATCCAGAAGGGAGGTCCGGGGGGTCCAGACCCCCCCCCCCCCCCTTTCAGCTGATGTTACCTTCTTTTTAAGGGTTTCAGAGCAACTTTTGATGCCTTAACCACCAACCAGGGAAGGTCCTACTCATAGATCTCGTGTTAAGTTTCTCGTGTTCTGGGAGAATAATGAACGTAAAATTTACTTACAAACTGCAGTATAGTCCTATACACCAGGTTTTTGTTTATGGCAGTTGACCTCCTCAAGTTTATAAACAATTACGTACTTTAGGCCGTGTTATATAATATAAATTAACATTTGTATCTAACAAACAGTCTAGCTACTCTTCTGTCTGTGTATGTTTAGTAAACCCCAGACTTCTGCAATACGAGGATCGCGAATATATGCTTATGTAATTATGATTACGTCAGAGGGATTTTGTTTTATATCTGAGTATTTTACCATACTTCAGAGTGCTCAGCAGAACGTGTTTCTTTGACCCATCTTGTTTTTCTTATACGTTTGACCGAATCAGGCGGAATACTTGAATATTTAATCTATTTCCCTTTGCGTCAATATATACATCATGACATGACTAACGACTTCATGTTAAATTATAGACTTCTGCATTCTAAGGAATGCAAGCAACCGCCATATAGGGGTTTCAACTGTGGGATGCTCCCAAAATTGTGTTTGCATTCCCTTATTCGGCCCATATTCCCATGTTCATTCGTGATTAAGTGACAAGATTTGTGACTATTCCTTGATGATGTTCCTGCATGGATCCGGATCAAGTGCTGGATCCACACCAAAGTCTAATCAATGCTTCTTGGCCCATTTCTGAAATGCCCTGTAAATTTCATGGGATTCCTTTCATTATTGCATGGGTTATATTGTGAACTAACACCCACACAACACAAACACACAAGAACGGGGATGAACACAATTCTGTCACATTCTGCTACAACTTCGTCACGCAAAAATCCTGACGATTGCACTTCCGGTGTAAAAGCAAAACTGCTATCAAAGAGCGCCTACCTCCGTCAACGTATAATTACCTCAAGAGTATAAGAAGGTTATTAATAATAATCCCTTCAGTTAAAGTACCAAATATCTGCTCTTTATGTCAGCAACCCGATGTTAGTAGGTGTTCAAAAAGTGTACTTGCTTTTGCTTTCCGCATCCAATGAATCCATCATTTTATAAATCGGAATTATTTTTTATTTAACACCAGTTGTTTGGTTACATTATCTCAACCCTCTCCAAGAAAGCATAAATAAGACCTTTTGGCAGACCCGACCATAGAACTAATACGTCCTTTTAAAGCAATCTTGTAGTATAAATACGTTTAGTGAAAGGACCTGGAAAAAAAAATAATTCATTTTTTATTTGAAATTAAATATATTAAATATATTCAGATTGAATTATTCCAAGCCTCCAACGATAGTAAAGAAATTTTTCGTAAGCTCATATAATTAACATAGACATTTTCCCAAGCCTTACTGTTTGTATATCTATTCCGTTTCCTTCATGTAAAAAAATGTAAAAATATTCTAGTCCCAAATTTTTACTTATCACCTAAAAAAACAATATTTCTTAGATTTTAGTTGTTAACAAAAATGTAATAAAAATGGCTTTTTAACAGGGTCGTCAATTTAGGGGTGATGGGGGTATATATACCCCCTCTTTTTGACAAGGGGGATGGTCAATGTAATCATCCCCCCTACTTTTCAGAGAATAATATTATAATATTGCAAATGAAATATATTAATATATTAGAAATCCAGATTTCTAACCACATTCACCTGATGATCGGGTCGCATCCCGTGAAACAGACTGTTGTGAATTAACAGTGTTGCTTTTCTTTAGAGTTATATATATATATATATATATATATAGTTGAATGTGACTCAGAGACGCTGAAAAAAGGTACACTCCTCTATAATGTGGGCATCCTTGGGACTGGACCATAGTTCCCTTTTTTAATAGAGGTGCACACTTTATGGAGGTAATGGCCGGCACATAAAGTGCTGCCCCCTAGTATGATATATTGCTATAATTACTCATGTTTAGAGATTACTAAACTAATTTATTGCATGTGTCATCTCTCTTTATTTAATGATAAGTTTTCCAGTGACAATATTTTTTTAATTATCAAGACATTTGTTAGAAAAATGTATTTTGCTACATAAAAGTATGGACAAAAAATAAGCACAATAAAAGGAAGCTGTGTGCAGATCTATAAGATATAAGATAGCCAATATATATATATATATATATATATATATATATATATATATATATATATATATATATATATATATATATATATATATAAATAATTTTTTATATTTTATAACCACAAAATGGCAAAGCAGCATTACCATGAGAAGTAAAAATTCTTAATAATATATTCTTTGAAAGTTTCTCATTTTCTGATAAATAGAATTCACAAGGAAAAAAGCAAAGCCAGTATGTTACTAATCTAAATATCTTAATCTTCTTAAGAAAACATTCTATATCAAGAGGACAAGTACGTAAAACGCGAACATTAATCGAGTCACTGGAAGTCATTTGAAGTATGTGATACACTTCGAATGAAAGTGTTAAATTGTCACAATTCTTATTTCTTGTTGAAAATGTCTGTGGTTGAAGATTTTTGGAGCAAAGTGCACGTTGCAGCTTTTCATTTGATCTTAGAGAGTCCAGGTTGAACAACATTTCAACAGTGTGAATCATTAAGTCACAATTGTTAAATAAATATTGCCCTGGTCTAGTAGGCATGTACCTGTGATGGGCCAGCTCAAGGGGCATTTAGCTGTGTCACCTCATCGTAGAGTATAAATTGGGCGAATCAAGGAATCCTATTAACTCCTTGGGTGAATGAACAGGGCTTCCTTCCACTCTTGGTAGCCAATCAAACAAATATTAATTAACTAGCGATGGGGCATCTGGTCTGGGGTGAACTCTGACTTGACGCAGGCAAATCAAGCTAATAAGTATGCATGCATCCCAAGCTAAGTCTTCAGACAAGTAGATTACAATCATTATTATGCAATGTACACTTGTACACGTCTGAATTTGGTTCATTTGTTTTGATTGTAATTTTTAAAATTTATGGATATTGTTATTAATTAAGAATTAATATTATTTTAATAACTTTAAAAGCGCTATAAAGAAGGCTTTCAAAGTTGCTATAAGGAGGTAGTTAAACCTTGAAAATCCAAGAAGTGCCCATATTAGTTCTGAAAAACAGCCCACTTTACAGAATATATCGGTGCCCACATTAGCTAAACATAATAAAGAGAAGAAAAAACGGGATTGCCCATAAGTGCCCACTTTATAGAGGTGCCCACTAGGAGAGGTTCCACTGTATATATATATATATATATATATATATATATATATATATATATATATATATATATATATATATATACAAAACAAAGTCACAAAGTCACAAATTGACGCCACTGTATATATATATATACAAAGTCATCCCCCCCCACCCTGGAAGAAAAATTGACGCCACTGCTTTTTAAAAAAGACATATCCTATACTATGTGTCATATATGGAATATTTAACACACTTAGTTTAGAAAAAAATATCGTTTTAAAAAGCAGTCATATATGTATATATATTTATATGATCAATAAGGAAATTTGGGGAAATGGGAAATTGGAAATAAATTCGAAAATCTCCTAAGTGCTTACATGCTTACATTGAAACATTCCATAAGGGAAATATGGCTACAAGACACTTATAAATTTAAAGTAATGAGGAAAATTTTAAAAATCTTTATGGTGGATCATACACTCCTCACGCAGCACCTACTCTGCAGTCGTCCTGTATCTCCTTCGCTTTAACCGTTGTTTTGTATAACAAGAGTCTCGGGGTTTCACTACCAGAGCTAGCACAGCTATGGCAAATACCTGTAATCAGACCAATGAGAGCGTGGTATCGATTTGGCCTGATTACAAGTTTGGCCCTGTGCCAGCCTTGGTTTAGAAACACTTGCTATGCAAAACAGCGGTTTGAGCAAAGGAGATCATGATCGACTGCAGTGTATAACCAAGAGCAAGGAGGATATTGGTGGATCATGGCACAATGGATATTTATCTTTGCAGATAATTTGATACAAATAGGCTTAACGTGAGATTTATGTCCTCGGTATGAGACTATGAGGTATAGGATGTGAGCGTGATTAAAGTTCGTGAGTCTTAATGCAGACATGGGCGGGAAAAGGATACCAATTTAGCTTAAAGAGATTAACTGTTGACAAGAGGAAACCATCGCATACATATATCAATATGTGTAATTAGACACCAGTAATTTATGAAATCAGGAACGTACATTAGTCAGCTTATATTTAAGTTATGGAGGATATCGTATCACGCTTACTGATCGTCCTCGGGTAGGAATGACCTAACATAGGTGGCTTGGAAAGGGAATCTCTGCTTTGTCAGGGACACCTGTTGGGGTTAACTGATCCGTTTTGTCGACAAAACGATGGTATCTGTTCATTTGTTATATTTAAAATAATAATAGAAAAAATACCTTTATCTTATCTCTACAACTGAGATTCCTGCCAGGGTCTGTGCATGATTGTATCTGGTCTCATTTAATAAATCCAGCAAAGGCCGCTCACGTGACCAAACAGAGCAGACGACCGTTACGCGCAGTGCGCATGCGAGTGTAAATGGCTGTGTATCAACATGTCACTTTGCCTTAATCGGTCTCTGTTCCGAGAAATCTGTTTAAAAAAAAAGTATGAGCCATGACGCAACATGATGTACTCATATAAATATTAAACCCCATTTGGTGGCATTTAAACAAAATAACACCATTTCCAACCAAAAAAAAAATAGAACATTGGCAGTCGACTGGTGACAACTTCATATCCGCCAAATCACTGAGGCGTGGATCAAGTTATGGGATGTTTCCTGATGTGTGAGCCCTCGAAATTCCTGGCAAAAAGATGCCGAGAAATTTCAAGACTTTTCAATACAACCTCTAAAATTAGGTCTAGATTTGTGATCCCTATCTGCACACATGCTACGAATCCGGCGTCACAAGTCATGTTAAATGGGAAAATGATCTAAAGGTGGCGCCACAACATGTGTGCCAGTGCTAATGGAGCCGGGAGCCGTGTTAGCCACAAAAAGGCGGCTGACTTAAGTATAGTAAGCTGAATTTCGTGGCTCGACTCGGCTTAAAAATTGTCGGCCAGCTTAAACTGAAATGAAAGCCTATTCATTTGACTATGTTACAAGATACTCGTTTTATTTATATAAGTTTTCTATATAATACGTGTGAATAATAATTTATTGCACCCATTTTACATTTAACTATTGTGTTATTAAATATCGAGCATAGTCTATCCTGATGATTTCATAAGCCAACCTTTTCATACTAAAACAATTAGTCTATATATGTTTCGGGCACTTTTAATTGTAAAATATTCGTCTTTATGTATTGATTTTTTTTCTCATGACAAACTGAGCTGCACAAAATTGGCTATCTTCGGCTTAATGAAACAGCGGCGGCGCCTCTTGATAAACTCGGCTCGGCCCGGCTTGATCATAACTCGGCTGGCGGCGGCGCAAAATGGCGACGGCGCCGGGCTCTATGTGCCATAATAGAAAAAAAGTAGCAATTTGAAAATACATATTATTGAATCATAAATAAAGTCCCTCGAGAGAAATGTGATACTTTGTATAAATTGTACAATAAGACTAATGAAAATCTGAATGATATCAAGCTCACTTTCCTCATCACATTCACGATACAGATATAGTTTGCATCGGCACGGACCCCAGATAAACATGTATTTCGAAGAAAATGCATAAATTGAAGAAATCGGTCGAGTAGCCATTGAATTTAACTCGTAACATTCATCTTAAGTACCAGTGAAAGGCAGTTAATACTGCAAATAATGGATAAAGGACCGTAGGTGGCACCACCAGTTATAGTTCCAGTTCCTGTCATGTGTGTAGTTTATGGATATGTAAAATTAAAGGGCAGTACATCAAACCACTCTTCAGATATGCGTGATTTAAACCTAAAATAGACGCTCAGATACACGCCACGTAAAAACGAATGTAGGTGACGCGAGCAGTTTGTGTATGATATTAATCTATTTAGGAGCTATGGATATGCAAAATTTTAAACAAAATCATGAGACATCCCGAGATAAATAAGATTCACACATCAAAATTGGACGCACTTTAATGGTTTTAGATGGCGCCACCAGTCTAATGTACGAAGTTATTCAAGATCTATGGTCATGCAAAATTTCAAGTAAATACATTCAATATATACTTAGACATGTGTGACTTCACACAAAATAAACGCTCGGATGGACGCCATGCAAACACATATATAGGTCGTGCTACCAGTCTTGTGTATGAGATAAAAGCTGAACACCACACAAGAAAGAGAGGTCAGAGGTCACCAAAAAAAAACAACACATACACAGGACAATAGTTCACATGTAACGCAGTAACGTTGTCATGTTTCTTAAGATTTTATCTAGAAGTTCTTTTCTAGTTCTCCGGGTACAAATGGATGGAAGCGGTGGTGGCGGAAACTCTGTTTCGGCGGATATCGTGTGGTACGTGAGGGATACCGTCATATTATGCACTAGCTGATAAACCCGGTAACCGGGCTTTTTCTCGGGGTTGGGGGATGTATTAAATGAGATGAGGAATGTTGGCTCATTTTTTTATATATTAAAAGTTAAAATAACATATATATATATATATATATATATATATATATATATATATATATATATATATATATATATATATATATATATACATATTCAGTGGGATACTGTCTCAATAAGGTAAATATTTCTATAGTTATTTTGTGGTGGGGTGCATGTGGCAAGAAATTCGTAAAACGGTATATGTTTATCTTGAACACCAGGTCAGTGATGATGTTTACATTTGTGAACAAGAATGGGACGGAGGGCATTCAAATTTTTGAAGACCTTTGACTGGTTACATGTATTATCATAGTTAGACGTTATAAAGGTAAGATTGATGTAAAGAGGATATGAAAGATGATTTAAATATATGTTTTAAGGCGAGGAAGCTGTTTCTATAAAGAAAGAAATAGGAATATGCATACCTGATTAATACCCCCCCCCCCCCCCAATTTCAGCTGCAACCTTTTTTAAGGAATTTCAGGGTGTCCAGGTTGCATTGATCTGAAACCCTAAAAAATGGTTGCGGCAGCTGGAAAGGGAGTGAGGGTCCGTACCCCCTGGAACCCCCCCCCCCCCCCCCCGGGCTGCTTCTGTCTGTCATTATTGCATGCTGACATAAGAAACTGAGAGTCACTTGTTGTTTTCATTTGTTACACATGCTTAAATCCGTCACTGACTGCAGGTTTTACTCATATGCACAATAAGCTTTAATCCCTTGTGGTGAATAAAAAGAGACGATGCAGGCATTCCGGTCATTGCCGAAGGCAGTTCGGCTGTTTTCGATGGTAATAAACCTCCACGCTGTTCAATAAACACACAAAAAATATTTAGAATGATGTGTACATTAAATTATATTTCTTTTTCATACGCACGAGGTCACTGCGGAACAAATATAAACTTTTAAAGGAGGTATAACCTAGTGTCATACGCAACGCGGTTTCCGATAACATTATGGACAAAACTGGACCAAATTCTCTTTATAAGTTTTAGATTATTTCAAGACCTGTAGATGCGCAGTGGTTCAAAATGAGACCAAGATACTTCATGAATATGAATACATGAAACAACGAATGCCGATAGAGTCCCGGTAGTTATACCAACGGGTGCGCACTAAATGCTTATTGTACTGAAATTAGCAGTCATGCATACAGGTACGAATAGCATGACCACATCGCCACCTGGTGTCTACACAGTAATCTAATAATGGAACTTTGATTTATTAGAACATTATTTTCTGATAAACAAACGGACTGTGTCTAATAATAAGCTTCAGTTGTCAAACTGCTATACAGAAGTTTTCCTACTCAGGCACTGAAATTAAGACAGAATTCAATTAATATTATAATTCTGAAATCTAGACACGAGAGAACATCGATCTTTCCTCCTGAATATATACATAACATGAATTCCCATTAACGTGGCCTAATCAATGAAACACACACACAAAAAAAAAAAAACTTCTACGTTTTCCTGTTGTAACCACACACTTATAAGCGTCTACATTATATATTCATATACCTTTAATTATGCACACAAGAATCTTTTTTGTGGACTGTAGCATAATGATTAATAATAAACCCAACGTATGAACTTTTAAGCGTGCTGTAGCTTTTATATATAATATCATAAACATATACGTAAACATATATATAAGAACAATTATGAATACTTAAACGTTTATATAATATCATATAAATTTAACACACACAAAAAAAATTTCGTTTTTAGTGTGTACACGTATTTTATAAGTATAAAAAAAATGCCAAGTTAAGATCCAAAAATGCCAAGTTAAGATCCAAGAAATGCCAAGTTTAGTTAAAAAAAAATCCCAAGTTTAGATTCGAAAAGTCAAGTTAATATCCAAAAATGCCAAGTTGAGATCTAAGAATGCCAAGTTGAGATCCTAACTCGCCCTGGGCATTAACTTTTGGCCGAAAAATGGTTACATAATTTTGGCACAAAATATTATTTTTCAGAGATAAATTGGTGAATCCCCTAGAAAATAAGTGAGATTCAGAATGCTTAATAGGTAAAAACAAGGGCGCATCGAGGATACCGAATAGTATAACAAGATTAGGCCTATTAACAACAGGAAACCATATATATTCACCACCAGGTATATTCCGTGTCAGATAACATTCGGTATTAATGTAACCACGTCAGTTAATAAGCTTAAGACTCGCGAAGGAAATATATAAGATCATAATGATAAATTCACCTACAGATCCCCTATATGAACGTAATAACATTACCTTGATGGACTGAGGAGCCTGGGCACCCCCTCCCCCCCCCCCCCCCCCCGCTACAATCCCCGCTTCAGCTTAAAGAATGCATTACTGGTTAGTCCATTGATACGTGTATCGTATATTTTATCAATAATATTTTATCATGTGCGTGTTTAATTTGTAATGATGTTTCTATCCAGCTAGATCATGCAGCCTGCATGGATGTGAGCCTTTTTGTACTTGGCACAGGTGGCTAAATGAGTTATGTTGCTCTGGATGGTTGGATTTATTTCAGCACCTTCTTTAGTCTTGCTTATATTGGTTCTCGAGGTCCTGTCCAGAGTAGCCTGTACTGGTTCTTACGCGCACCCCTTGGGATAATTTCTGAAGCCGCTTTCAGGATGCATGGCCTGATTAAAACTTGAGGTTGCTCTTTTGATGTACTGGACATTTGTTTCTTTTATCTCGGTATTTAGGTATCAGACAGTTTGGCAAACATATTTCAGTCAGCTTTCTTATAGTTCCACCTTGGGTATGTTTTTGCATTATATGTATATATATATATATATAATTCACTTCGCGGTGCAAGCAGTTTATCTTTATTCTTACTTAGAAATCTTACTTGTAACGGCCTGTTGAAAAGTATATCAATATGTTTCTTATGTGTCAAAGAGTGCATGCCTCATGTACAATATTCATCTAGTTGGATCTCTTGAGTATCAATTTACAAATTACTTTATTAATAAAAATAATAATAAATCAACTTAAAATATACGAAGGTGTGGCATGTACATGTTTGTTTTGTATTTGTTTATACGCCTGTGATTGTGTTCATACATATGTGTAAAAGTGTACACATGTGTGTTTGTGTGTGTGTGAGAGAGAGAGAGAGAGAGAGGGGGGGGGGGGGAGGAGAGAAATTAACCGCTGGTCAAGGGGAGCTCTATATACTATAAGCCTTTTCACCGGGCATGTGTATTTCGATCGCTTCATACCCTTTTCCAAAAGCTTTATCCGCCAATATATGAAATGCAAGATACCTGTAATATATACCATATCTACAGTTTCTCATCAACTCTTTATATAATTATGTTTGCCTTCTAGCTCAGCAGTCCCACTGTCTCCGGAATAGAAAATATGAATCTTTCCCCTCTAATTAATCAGATCTGTAATACTCCTCTGCGTTTATGTCACTATATGTCTATTTACCAAAATTCTTCATACACTCTAAGAAAAAAGGGTTACATGTAGAACCCTTAAGGGTTCTTTAGAGTGGATCCAGTGGGGAACCCTTAAAGGTTCCAGGTGGAACCCTCTGGTCAGGGTTCTTCATAGAACCCTCTCTTAGGGTTCTTCATGGAACCCCCAATGGTTCCATATATAACCCTAGCAATGGGTGCTTCTTAGAACCCTACTGAAAGGTTCGTCAGGGTTCTTCATAGAACCCTCTCTTATGGTCCTTCATGGAACCCCAAGGGTTCTATGTATATAACCCTAACAATGGATGTTTCTTGTAACCCTACTGAAAGGTTCTTTCTGGAATTACGAATTTTTTTTTAGGATATGGGTTCTCTTTACCTAAACCAATCGGATCTTATGCATTAAGGGTATTACTTTATGTTGTGATGTGATGGTGATATTGAGATAAAGCAGCTATATGGTGGAGAAGCACAGTTGGGCAATTCATGCAAAATATTTGGCAAAATATTTCTTAGGGTCAACTTCATTTCATTGCTTAAATGTAAAAGGCTGTTCTTCTGCTGTGTTTGTTGCGGTTCAAATATGCTTTGATTGTTAACTAAAAAAAACAAACGTGCTCCATGTTAAAACATTTTAATTTGCATATCATAAACAACTGTAAATAATTATATAAACATAACCATGCGGCATGGATTGATGATATTGCATATCTTAAAATCGCAAACGACTCTTTCAAACAGTACGGGATAATGTCCATTCTTTATACTCGGTCAGTCCTAAGGTAACATATATTGAATCTGATGTCCATACAATGGATGCAGTAATATAATTCACGACATATGCAACGGATCCATTGCATGTAATTTACAAGACCGGATTACATCATTTAGACACCTATAATATGCTCATCACTTTCATGGCCTCGGTAACAACAATAATTAAACCTGTATCTTCATTACCACTTACTGATCTTTCTAACAGTGTTGATTTTATGGTAATATTCAAGAGGTGTGATGAGCAATATTTCAATAAAATGATCCCTAAAACGGTCGATTTCAGGGCTAGATTTCAAACTTCTCCACACCGAGCATAACACACAGCCGCACCGGTTCATTTTTTACTTTTGTCGCCTTTGACCTTTATTCACAATCCTAGGGCCTCACAGACCCTTACGACTGTTGGCCTTTGTGTTTTGGGTGGATCTGGCAGGTTCAACACCTGCGCATGGAGAAATTCCTACGTGTTTGTCAGTCCCTTAGGTTAAAGTGTACTAAACATAAAGTACAACCCTATGACACAACATTAGGTTGTTGTCGCGTCCATAGTTGGATCCTCGCTGACGACCATGACGCGATCTACCAGGATTGATGCCCTCTTGGCAGTCAATGGATTCCTTTCCTGAAATCCTTAAACAGTTCACACGACGTCAGTTTGGCATCAGCCTGCAAAAGTAAGAAGGAAACAATAAGTAAGCATTCTGAACATGGAAATCTGTGGACATTGTCCTGTAACTCAATGTGACCTACGTCTGATCTTACTTATATATGCGACACAGGTGGGATACAATGTAATATGTACAATCTAAGTATTACTTGGTAAAACTGTTAAAACAAAATATAACCAAGCAACAATAAATAAATGATCCACATTTAACCTCTTTCATTATAAAACATGCCTGTGCTTGAAGTTTCAATTTTAATAAAAAAAAGTTTGAATTTTGAAGGAATAATGAGACAAATTCAATAATGCAGACCACACCTACCTTATTCAGGACAAACAGCTGTTCATCTTTCTCTTTAAACAGCCATTGAAGTTATACTGTCGCAGCACTGATGCTCTGTTCTGAAAAAAAACAAATTTTTATATGCTATATAAATTGTGTCAACCACATAACACATTTCTGCCTTTCTGAAAAAATGCTGACAAATATATTGCTTCTTTGATCATGCTCTCTGGAAGAACGATAAGTTAATGTTATAAGCATATATATATATATATATATATATATATATATATATATATATATATATTAAAGATTAAGCCATAATAAGTGCATTAATTAAAATGGCAATATTTTATCAATACAGAGGCAATTAAACTAATAATATTAATGAACAAGAGATAAATATTATTTATAGTCGAATCTAAAAATACACAGAAAATAAAGTTAATAAATATGAAATATACACATATTATAATCCAATATGAAATATGGTCTATATCAATGCAATGCTACCCATAGTAATAAGGCGAAACAAATCCGCATACATATAGTATACTCATGTGTGCGTTTATTGTGTGTTAGTGTACTTATATACAAACACACGCAAGCACCCCCCTCATATATATATATATATATATATATATATATATATATATATATATATATATATATATATGAAACATAAATGTGTACTTGAGTATGAAAATACATCGCTGACCTATGGGTGCCCTGGCAGATTGGTCATATTTATGTATAATAATCTGCAGTCTATATTATACACAATACAAGAACACGAGGTTTTAACTGGCCTTTTGTCTGGGCATTATTAAAGGCTGAATCCAGGCTTAATGCTGCATAAAAACACTTAGATTTTCTAGACATCAGAGTGATAGCGGGTCTTTGTAAGCGATCCACCACACAGCAACTTACCCGTACCCTTAGAGTCTTCTTTTTTCAGCAAATTTTCACTTTTCAAGAGGGACTGGTAAAGCAAATTCAAAATGGCCATGTTGATGTCTTCGTTCAAAGCTGTTAGACATTCGAAAAGGCCGCTGAGATGCTGCCACGTGACAGTAGCCTGCGAATGCCAGCACACAGGAGTGACCAGATGCTGCCAGGCGCCCCCCGCTGTTCGCGCCCGACCAAGCAACTCGTCACCCGTAGCCCGCCTCCCGCTGCTTGGACTAACCCATCTGGCTGATGAGGGCTCTGACGGGATCACTTCACTTTATTTCTGACGAGTTTAGGGGGAAAATGTCGAGTTTATGTTGTCAGTGTAATGTTAATCTTGCCTTGCATTCTGAACAAAATCGATACCGCCATCAGGTGTAGTTTTATATATATATATATATATATATATATATATATATATATATATATATATATATATATATATATATATATATATATATATATATGTATATATATAAATATATATATACATATATATATATATATATATATATATATATATATATATATGGGGCGGATACAGGATTTTGGAAAGGGGAGGGTCAAACACCAGGAAAACTAAATGTAGTCCTAAAAAAAATGTCGTCTACTCCGTAAAGTAGGGGGTCAGGGTCGCAAAATTTGGTTTGAACCCCTAAAAAAAGTTGTTTTAGCTCAAAAGGGGATCCGCCACTGAATATAATTATATAAATAAATATATATATATATATATATATATATATATATATATATATATATATATATATACTCAGAGCAGAGTTGTTTACATATTCATTTCAGATTTTAGTATTCGATGTATATTATCATCATTTATATTTGATATTATATGATATATGTGCGCTGGACAAAATAAACATATTAATAGATTTAACAATATTAATGATAATGATAATACTTAAAATACTACTACTACTTATAATAATAATAATAACAATAATTATAATTATAAGAAGAAGAAGAAGAACCACCATCATCATCAGCAGCATCAAATATTTATAAATCCTTGGTTATTCTTAAAGCTCAATGTGTGAAATTACTCAATATATATGCGCGAAAAGGAATACAGGATACCAGACGATCAATGAATTATTTATATATATGTTACATATAAACAACTTTTTTTTCTTTATTATATTTTAAGAAAATACATGGTATTCTTATAGCCTTAAATTCTAGGGTAAATTTTAGGGCTAGACATATTTAGCCATATTTGCTTTATTTATTTACTCTTACATTTTTCTTATATTTTTATGTTAGTTTGCAGATGGATAAAAAATAATGATAGAGAGAGAAAAACAGAATTATAATAATTAAAAATCTACTATGCTCAACTATTATAACTGAAGCATATTTTTATGCAACTTTATCTATGCAGAAGCGTTGCTTTTTGTCTGCACCTGCGATGACGGGGTTGTATGAAGCGCCATCTCGCGACTGCAATTCCGACTATGACCTTTGTCCTCTATGAATATTTACATGAACTCTGACCAGGACGGCGCGAAATTTACCTCAAAATGTCACAGAAGTCCATCACGTAAGTGCTCCGAAAATTTTTATAGATTTTCTATCAGATTTGATTATAAGTCTACAGATTTTGATCGGTTTTTCTCCTTTTGCAGAGCGTTCTTTTCACGGCCGAAAGTGGCCAGGAGAGACGAAAATGCACCCGATACACCCGCGATCGAGAAAACAGAGTGAGTAGTGTCTTCAATATCGCCCAATGTTACGCAGAACATAGCCATTTGTGACTGCATTAAATGCGGAGGTATCCAGGACCCAGGATACCGCCGCATAAAAAGCTTCAGAGTAAACTGGAGAACTTCAAACCCTTGTCGGAAAAAAATCGTGTAAAATCAAATAGTGCGTTTATGACAAGGAAACTTTAAGTAATCTAAGGGAGATATAGTACTTTATTCGAATGACCACGAAATTCAGCAAAATATTATGTTTTAGTATGTAAACAAGACTCACTTTTAAAACTTTGTAATCCTTGCGCTTGAAACTGTCTCAGAATCTGAAACAATGAACTACGTGACCTTTGCTCGCTGAGCCAACAAGGCCCGTTACCACTGGTTACACAGGCGGCTGCCGGCCAGCCGTGGCTGGAGGGAAAACCCAGAGCAGACATCATTCCCCGTGTAACACCGTTTATTAGGATAATACATATTCTTCTAATCAACATTTAAAGTGGACAAACACTGTCTAAGTGGAATGTTATATGCGTATTTGATGAGAATACGCTTTTTTTCTTAACGAATACGACATTTCAGACGAAATATAAGAATTTAATTGTCATGTGGAATGTCTCCAGTTTCCTCAAATTATCTTCTAGGGCTCTCGCACAGCGTAGCGTAGTAAGAGAGGACGGGTGCTAGGGCTAAGCCATTTGCACATTGCAAATCACAGCAAAATAAATCTTTGGTGACATTGTAAATCCGTGACACAGAATATTCAGCTTTTCTATAAAACACGGGGGCATAATTATTCGTAAAACTTCTAAAAGATTGAGATCTGTGTATGTAACCCTTGTATTTTTTATAATTTTTTTTGACAATTTAATAATTTTCTGTCAATACGACAATAGTGTGATTATTGAAAAACGCGGTGATTTTATGTGACATATTTTCTAAATTACATTTCAGTCAAGATTATTTGCAGAATACATAATTGTATTGAATACATCCTGACCAAATGAAGCCTGAAGGGTCTGTAAAATCATTTGTGCTACAATAGAAATAACTTGGCTTTGAGCCAATGGAGGTATTATATTTTATATTCAGTTGTCAGTTATAATCCATAAATTAAATACCACTTCATGCACTAGTTTTTTGTTGTCCAATCAGAAAATTGAAGTGAAATCAGATTAAGTTTTAATGGCTAAATAAAAAATCTACTAACTGTGAACAAACTGATTGACAATGAATTAAATAGCTTGCACAAAAAAAGTCTGTTAAATTCCATCAAAAATCTGCCTTTTCATTACATCTCAAAAGCCAACCATATGTATATCAACGAATAATTAGATTTTCAAATATTGTATCAAAAATATTGATGGATAGCATTTTATTTCAGGACCTTGTTATGTATATTTAGTGTTTGATTTATGTGGATATGAACATTCTATACAAAGACATTACAAATATTGCTTTGCGGAAATGCGACCAACTCTGATGTGCCACTAGTTTGATCAGACCCCCATTTGTAATAAGTTTTGCATTGTGTTTGCTATGAAATATCTTGCAGAATGCAGCCAGTTCTTAGTTTTACAGTACAGTATTTTATGATTTTGAAATCATGACCTTGATTCAAACTTATATTATTTCCCACTGTTGACAAAATCCTGATACTTCCTTGTTTACATTTGTTGTCCGTTGCTATTGGCGGCGCAAAGATAAAATCATAATATGAGCAGTACTCTTCAGCAGTAGTCAGTAGCTAAATGGTTCCTGCAGGAGAGAAAGAATTTAAAAATAGATCTATATGATTCAAATTTCTAAATCTGATCAACGGTCTAACCTATAAATGCTTTTTGCATGCGAAACTGATTGAAATCTTTTGTTATTTAATATTTAACATCTTTTAAGACAACATATGAACCTGAATAATAGTGAAGTTTGTAGTTAATATGTATTAATTATTATACCAGAACCTTATAGTCTTATACAAATGTACTGCATTTGGTGTGCTATTAAAAAAAATATATGATATTGTATGACATTCTTTTCCATCATATCTAACTTGACTGAATTTCTGTTAATATAAATCAAGGTTGCACCTGTACTTAACATTTTTATCTTAACTCATATCATTTCCATTAGTTTGGTTAGGAACCATATTTTTCTTGTGAACAATCATTCTACACCTTCACCATATTATTTGATTATAGAAAATTTGATGTTTCAAAATCTTGTGACATATATCGTGTTATTTTTAACAATGTACCCCATTTGTCAGGAAAACAAAGTCACCACTTAGGACTAAGAATTCCCCACCTGCAAAGGAAACTGTGAGCAAAAAGAAAAAGGAGAAAGTGAAAGAGGAAAATGATGTGATTAAACCAAGTCCAGAAGAGACACAACCAAAGAAAACCAAACCAAAGAAGACTAAGGATCAGATAAAGGAAGAGGAGGACTCTCCTGTCAAGAAAGGTCGCAAGAGGTCAAGGAGGGTCATAGAGAGTGACAGTGAAGATGAGGAGACACCTCCATCCCCAGCTGCTGATGAGACTAGCATTCAGGATAGTGGAGTTGAAAAATCACAGGTAACAAGTCTGAGCATGTATACAAAGATGATTCAGACACCATAGCTGTTAAATTGAACATACATTTCCTGTTTGAGACCCCTAGCTAAAATGTTTTGAATTTTTTATTAGAAATCTATTTTCACTCTTCACGACTACCTAATATCAAAACCACTCATCTGGTTTTCTTCATATTTACCATAAATATTCCTCTATATAGTTTCTATGTTCATTCCAGATATTAAGTCAGTATTATATAATTTAAAAAAGTTATGGGCCCAAACATAATGGACTTTGTAAAAAAATCAGGAAGATATTTGGTCACTTAAGACCAAAGGTAGGGACTTTTTTTTCCAGTAATACAACTTTAATTAATCAAAATTTAATTGTATACTAAAAATTAGATCAAAATCTGTTAAATTTTTTTTTAATTTGGGAAAAATATAAAATTGGTACCTTAAATTTTGCCCAACTTTGGCCACGGCACGTTTTTTTCCTGTAAGTACTGTGGATTTAATTTTCACAGCATGTATACATAAGGATTCAATCTGTTGAAATCTGAAATTTGAAAATTAAAGCTGCAAAATTAGGCTAGTTATTGAATTTTTTTGGAGGCTCTTGTTGTATTCCCTTACATTGTCAAGCAGTCCACTTTGATGACTGTAGGTCATTCAGTGCACATCTTTATGCTCCCCAGGCTGTTGGCATAATTTTAGATGTCCCCAGGAATATAACTTTATTTAATCAAGATTCAATTGTTTACCCAAAATTAGATCTGAATTTTGCAAATTTTTCAAGTTATTAGCATAAATAAAAAATCAATACCTTAAATTTTGTCCAACTTTGGCACTGTTGATTTAATTTTCACAGCATATATACATAAGGATTTAATCTTTTAAAATCTGAAATTTCAAAGAAATTGATTGGAAAGAATAGCTTTTATTCATGTTTTCATACACCATGTCAAGTGTTGTTTACATCTAGCCCACCTAGTAGTACAGCCTTCACTTGCATTATGTAACCCACCCCAGGCAGCTTGCCTTGGTTCAGCTTGGCCACTACCAGCAGGCTTCCCCTGGTGCATAAACTAGATGAATGTTATTATTTTCTGTATTTGATTCATTCTTATTCTAGGCTATGCTACATTTTAGATTTTGTATTGTACCATTAGGGTTACAATGATTAAAGTGTACATTTAATTGTGTCCACAAAGTGGTGTATTGCTATGAAAGTGTGGATGTTCATGAGATAAGTAATTCCTTACTTCAGAGGAGTAAAAACTTCACCAGGTGTGAAATTGACTATTAATTCCAGTAATAAACTAGAATACGGGTAGTCGACAAGGGACAAAGTGTATCCGCCTAAATCAGAGTGGAACGGGTGAAGTGAGGCATGGATTGAGTGGCAAGGGGAAATAGAGTGTTGCATATTAGCATGGATGTCTGCAGCCAAATTATGTATGTAGGTTGCCCCTCCTACCACAAAATCCAGAAAGCCGTCCAAGTTGTATACATATGCAAAATTTAAGGCAGATAAGTCAAACCACTACATGTATATGAGTGATTTTAGCCCGTGGCAGACAAACAGATGGACGCGGAGCAAAAATGGTTGCAGGTGAAGCCACCAGTTTTGCGTATGATAAAGAGCTATGTGAGAACTATACACATGCAAAACTTTGGCCCAATCGGTCAAACGGTTCCCAAGATATGAGCTTGGATGTCTGCTGCATAAACTAGAATGCAGGTGGCGTCACCTGTCATTAAATCAAGAGAGCTGTCGGGGATGTATAAACCTGCAAAATTTTAGGCAGATATGTCAAACCACTGCCGAGATATGAGTGATTTTATCCCATGGCAGACAAACAGACAGGAGCTGTGCAAAAATGGCTGCAGATGGCGCCACCAGTTTTGCCTATGATGAAGAGCTATGTGAGATCTATACACATGCAAAATTTTGGCCCAATCGGTCAAACAGTTCCTGTGATATGAGCTTGGATGTCTTCAGCGTAAACGTGAATGTAGGTGGCGCCACATGTCATAAAATCAGAAAAGCTATCCAGGATGTATACGCATGCCAAATTTCAGGTGAATTAGTCAAGTCACTGCAGAGATATGAGTGATTTTAACCCAAGGCAGACGAACAGATGGACACTGTGCAAACATGGTTGCAGGTTGCGCCACCATTTTTGTGTATGTTATAAAGCTCTCCAAGGGCTACATTTGTGCAAAAAAAATTTCCTGATCGGTCAAACGGTTCCCAAGATATGAGCTTGGATGTCTGCAGCGTAAACGTGAATGTAGGTGGCGCCACCTGTCATAAAATCAGAAAAGCTATCCAGGATGTATACGCATGCCGAATTTCAGGTGAATTAGTCAAGTCACTGCAGAGATATGAGTGATTTTTACCCAAGGCAGACGAACAGATGGACACTGTGCAAACATGGTTGCAGGTGGCGCCACCATTTTTATGTATGTTATAAAGCTCTCCAAGGGCTACATTAGTGCAAAAAAATTTTCCTGATCGGTCAAACGGTTCCCGAGATATGTGGGTTTATGTGTGGAAACAGACGCACAAATGGACACAGAGCGCAGAGGAAAGGTCAGAGGTCAAAACAAAATCGGGGCGCAGCAGTTCACATGTGACCCGAACATAATCCCGGGTTTCGTAAAATTCTGCCCAGCGGTTACGGAGGAGTTCTCCGGACACCTTGGCGGCGGTGGCGGCGTGCAGCTGAAAACATAGTATCCGCAAAACTCTGATTTGGCGGATACAGTTAAAACTGGGATAGTAATTAGCACAATGATATTGTTTGTCCCTCATTCAACCAACAGTGTGTATACTTTATTTGAAAAGATGTTTATCAAATTGTTTTATCAAATTTACTGAATCTTTTATTTTATTTTGGTGAATAAAATTAAGCATGTACTGAAAACTCCAATGTGCAAAACTTTTTAATAGTGATTCAAGGAATATTCTTGTAGATGCCATGTTGTGGCATTATTTTCTTATAAATTCAATTTATACATTTATGATTTAAAAATAATAAAATATATGTGTATGCATAATATGACCCAATATGAGCTACACTCTGGATATATGATGATTGCAACTTTTGCAACAATTCTAATATTTTAACTTATAGTTTCAGTTTTTTACTCTGTATATATAATGATTGCAACTTTTGCAACAATTCTAATATTTTAACTTATGTTTTCAGGTTTTTTTTTATTAAAAATTTATAAAACCTGTAAATAAAAAAATGATTCAGATAAAAACTTCTTAATGGAAAAAGTGGATATGCTTAAAAAAAAAGGATTATATATAAACTTAAATGCATTATTCCCTTGAAAGTGAAATAAAGGTATTAGTCCATTCTGTCCACTTGCCTGTCCATCTGTAAATTTTCATATGCATCACAGTATCTCAAAACTTTTACTGTTTTTCTTCATGACAGTCTTGTCAGAGTATTAGTTTGCAATCATATATTTAGAACTTTACTATAACCAAGTAGGAGGGCCCCATTCCTCTTAGCTTTTCATATTCTTATATAAATGAAAAATATTACAATAGAATATTTCTACATCCACCTTCGTGCTGCCCTCACTTTTCCCTTCTCCGAACCCCATCCCAAAGTCAGCCTCAGTAAGCAAGAACAAGATGAATCAGATATATTCATACTTTAATATTTTGTATAACTATTCGTCCATAGGTACCTATGTACATGCCAGAAATTATGTCAATATTGTGTAATATGTAGACATAGTGGGCATCACAATAATGTACCTTGTCAAGACTAAAGAGATATTGTGTCATACAGTCACATATTCATGAATCACTTCATCAGCATAGTTAATCATAACATCATATCTGTCAAATTGAAAGCTTGCAGACTACCATACACTTTAGATCCTTCAACAAATAGCCTTATCATCATTCTACTACTGCTTATTACTGCTGTCATTGCATTCATATTTGCTCAAATATATCACAGTTTTCAACCCCTCCTAAATAAATAAAAAATAAACCACTATATTTAACTCTATAAATCCATCAGTCAGGTAATTTCATTTATCATTTACTCACATATTACATTACATTCCTTTATAATAGCCCAACATGTCCATGATATTCATAAGCTTTATTGACTCGATATAGTATCACAGTGGAGAAACATTTATAGTCCAATCACGATCAGCTGAGCGCTGTGACCCATGGGTCCCTTGTTAGGTTAAGGAATCAGAAATTAAAAATATACAACATGAATGAAAGTGTCAGTGTTTATAACATATACAAATACATGAGTCTTCATTTATGACTGGAGCAATGGGCTTGATTTACTCAAACTGAATCCTTTCAGCAATAGATTTTGAAGTAGCATGAATATTTACCCATATATACTGGGCTGAAATCCTGTCAGTTCACCTCACTATGAACTTTACATGACCTTAATAGCATATTCATTTATTGAGTAATTCGCCAATATTACTGTAAATGGTCAGTTGCCATACAATAACAAAATTTGCTTAATTTGTGAGACCTCTCCCAAACAGAACATGTGTAGTCTGTACCAGTACCTTAGTCGGCATATTTTCCGGGATAATATTTTTATACAAAGGAGACAGTATAAAAAGTTCTAGGCCAAAGGTTTAAGGAGCCATTCCTCCGACTACTGAGTGAATGACAATGTCTTACCTGGCTAGTAATTCGTATGAGACAAATAATCCTAAAAATGGCAAAACAGTTCACAATGACTGCGATATACTCAACACTTGAGAACAGATATATAGCGATTCCAGTTTGTGATGCCATCAATGTGACATCATACATCATCGACCTTTGTGACGTCACGAGTGTGTTGTAAAGAGCTCATGCAACCATGGGCAAGGAAAGCCTTCTGTGAAGGAGCGTTTTGGAGTCTCATTATCATAATAAGGTGAAAAGGGTGGCGCATATGGGCTGTGGTGGTGAGGTCAATTGTCCTCATGGTATGATCATATACTCCAAGACTGATCAGCCTTGAAACGGTCCCTTGAAGGGTCTCACAATTACACATCAAATCAAGTCAGGGTGTTAATGATAAAGTAAGTTGTCTTTTTTGTTAAAATTGTGCATGAATTTATTTCAATATAATATTTACAGGAAAATGATCAAGAACAGAAAGTAAAACCTCAGGTTGTCGAAGACACTGAAGAAGCAGGGCCTTCAAAACAGCCGTCCTCACCGGTCGCATCTCCCAAAGTACCACCACCCAGAAACACTGGTCAGTGTAGTCATGTATATAATGTGTCATTCAGATAAATTACAATTATCTGGACAGGCACTTACCCTTAAGTGTTTTCCTCTCATTTCTAGAGTTTTGGAGGCTTTATGAAATCATGTTTGACCAAATTGCAAGACAACACACGAAATTCCACATTAATGCTTGAGGATGAAGACAAAAGACAGAGATGTATTGACATTTTTTTACATGCTCAAAACATTTTTTGTAATTGCCTGTAAACGTTGAAAAAAGGAGGAACCCTTGAAAATGCATGTGTGTTAAAAATGTGAGTTATAACATGTCCAAAGTCTTGCAATTGTTAGGGTACCTTTAGTCCTTTAATAGGTGTCCAGTGTCTACTGCCTAGATTTTGACAACAATATCACCCAACCAAAGGTTCAGAAAACTATGGTTTTAATTGAGTTGCCCTACCCCCTTCACAAAATATGAGAGATTAAGATGACTAAATGTTTAATTGAAAATTTTAATTAAAATTTGATATGTAGTCTGATACAGGTGTGAGGATGTAGCCTATCTAAAATTTGATCTTGATCTTAATTTTGAATGACCATGTCCTGGCATTGGTCTTGAATCCAAATTCTCAGGAATAGCTGCTTCTTTGTCCAAAATTTGGTATTTCTATTGATCTTTGATAGCTTCCTTACTTAATTGCAAAATCAGGAATATATGAGAGAGACTATAAACAATGCCTGTATAACCTGCAATTTAAACACAGAATTGGAAATAACAAAAATATACATTTAAAATAAAGAAAAGTGCTTTATTTTGAATATTTTACTAGTGATTATAATTGTGAAAAAGTCTTTACATGTTGTTCTATGTGTATGTAATTCCATCACATGTTATTAAGTGAGATATCCTCAATTAGTTTAGCAGGATCCTTAAAAAGTCATGTAATATTTTTTAAATATTTATCTATTAACCATCTCATGGTCTTTGCCTTCCAGCAAGGAGACCCCCTAAGAAGAGAAAACAGAATGAAACATCTCCACAGAACAAGAAAGTGAAAACAGAAGACAAAGATGAAGAAAAAGTGAAACAGGAGAATGATGATACAGAGACGGTAACAGAGGTCAGTAGCAATATAATTTATTGTTGTTATTTAATGTCAGCACAAAAACTGAGGAAAATAAAGAATAATAATGTAAATGCAAATAAGTTCCATATTTTGTCAGTGTCAGTACACACAGTGACATTGCATGTAGCACATATACTCGGATATCATCTCTCATAGGTACTTCTAAAATTATTAGTGGGAAGAGAGATATTGTTGTGTGTACTCACTGTACTGTCAACAGATGTCACTACTTGACTGGGTGTTTTGGCAGAACAACACACTGCCAAACTCAAATATGCCATGTGGGTTCTGGTGACTAAAAGTAGAAAAACAGGCAAATATGAGGACAGAGAAAGAAAGCGAAATTGGCCTCTTTCATGGAGGTTCATGTGTTTCAGAACATTGATTTTTTCACTGAAAATTGTGAATCATATTTAAGACAACCACATGAATAGCACATTTGCTGTCATTAATTTAAGGCCCCTTTCTAAAGCAAGCAGAAAACCTCTTGGTTCTGCACACTTAGCTGTTCCATGTGAAACAGCCTCAAGAATAACTGCTTTTGCTGTATGAAGAGTGGAGAAGTAGCCTGGTAGTATCTGTTGCAGCCACAAGCTGACTGCATTCAGAAGCAGCATTCCGAATATCTCATCCTTGACCTTCAAAAGATGGGGCTAGTTTTACACATGCATTTCTACATATACAAATTGGTACATAACATTTACACCTGTGTAAATAATTGTTTACTGAAAATTTTGCCCCTTGCTTTTACATGGGTGTGTTTCTTTGTACATGGAAAAGGGGCCTTTATCTATTCTTTACACTAGTACTAGTAACCCTTGCCTTATCAATCAGACCAGAACTTATCAAGGTCAGAATTGTCATACTGATGGTTAATTGACCTTCACTAGGTCTAAGGGATAACTTTTCATGTAGAACTTCTATATTAGTAAGTACAAAATAAAAAAATATATATATATTAAGTAAAATTCACCTGTGCATCTCTTCTGTTTGAAGTTTTCTAAGAAAGAGAGCAAGAAAGAACAGGTAGATGAGGATAAAGAAAAGAAGAAAAATGAAAAGGATGAATCAACAGAGGAAATGGAGGTGGATGAAACTTCAGAACCAGAAAAACAAAAATCACCAGCACAGAAAAAGAAGAAAAAAGAGAAATCCCCTGCTGCAGGAAAGAAGGACAAACCTGTGATCAAGAAAGAGCCAAAATCACCAACAGGTAAATAACTTTAATTTTATTTATTTTCACAGTGAGTTTGCTGTTGACAGCCATGGCACATCGGTTTCTGGCTAAATTTGGAGTACATGCGTGATTGGCTGAACCATTGTTATGTCAGGGGTGTCACCATCTGAAGACTCCAGTAGTAGACATACCAGCCAATCAGATAGTGCGTCCTTGGTTGCTATGCCATGGCTGTCTGGTCTAACAACGGTGCTTCTTGCCAGCCTATCTCAAATATTAAGTAAATAATGAAGAGATGGACAATATAGTGCGAAAAACGCGAGGGAAATGTCAGATAAGTAAAAGTTATAAGGAAATGACCAAGAAAAGGAACAAATTTAACACCAATAGCTATTCAAGCGCCTGTGTTCTGATAGACTAAATGGTAAAACATAATAATACTGAAAAATAATAATGTACTTTGTTATTCTTGCATTTTTTGTTCCTAAACTTTCTTGAAATCTAACTTGTTTTTTGTATGCTTGATTCTTGCTCATGTATCCTGATAAATCCAGTTAGGTCATAATTTCATGGTTCACAATTGATAATCAAAAGTATCTGTGAATAGTGATTGTGTTTGCCAACAGATGGCAGCCATGCTTATGGTATTCTTCAATTGACAGGAAGAACAAAAAATGATAATGAAATTTTGTGTAGCTAAAAGGTTGATTAATTTTTTATCACAGGGTTTTCCTGTAAATATTTTCTCTTAAATTTTGGGTGTATAAGTAGGTTTATTACATCTGTCCAGACATTTGTCAATATTTGTTAGAAAACTTTCACCTTTCACATCAGTGTGTACTATTTAACTTGTTAGTCACAAGGTGCTTACAGTGTTGTAGCCTACTTACTAGACTGGTCATGGGGATGGGGGATGGGATGTTGATAAATAAATTCATGTCTGTCTCTGTACATGTTTGTCTGCCTGTATGCATGTTTGTGTGATTCATTATCTGTATGTCTGTTTAGATGATAATAAGTAACCATAAAAACTAAAGTAGAATCCACTTTAATATTTTGCGTAAGGTAGGTCTCTACCATATCTTGTTGGTCCTTGAAGGTGTTCTGAATCTGGATTTCAGATTCTAGAATTGACAGGGCGAAAAAAAAAACAAATGTTAGTTCACTCTTAACTCCACAGATGGCAGCAAGGTAAAAGACAACAGTCTTTGTCTTGTTAATCCCTTTGTTAGTCCCCCGCTGTAGGAGGGAGGACTACTCAAATGGTCCGCGATTGTCTGTCTGTCCGTCCATCCTGCCCCATTATTTTACAACATCTCTCTAAGACCTGTGTTGCTTTCTTCAGCAAATTTAACAGACTTACTCAGCACATGACTGACATGTGATTATCACCTGCAGGTGGCACCACCTCTGTTGAACAAATTTCTGCACTCCCAAATGGTCTTTTTTACTTTCCTTCAGATCAGAAAATAAGAACACTTTAGCCTTCAAATCATATGCAAGGATTCCTTGGAGCTAGGGGAATTCAGTGAATACTATATTGAATAGAATTATATTCAAACTGATGTTTCCACCAAAGGTCAAATTTTGCTGATCATGAAATTTTATGACTTCATATATGGTGCAAAATCTTTGACCTTTTATCTCATGAACTACTTCACCAATCATTACCAAATTTTTGTAGGAATTTTGATCACATGACTGGCATGTGTTTAAACCTGCAGGTGGCACCACCTCTGTTTAACAAATCTCTGCATAAAATGTTACAGCCATATTTCTTGGCCACAACCATGACAGGTATATATTTGTACAAATTTGTCCAGTTTACAAATTACCTTCCCCATTTCTCCCAGTTAAAACATGGTCATCTGGATAACTAAGAAGCTAATCATGCATTTCCTTTTTTTTTTAATCCAGTTTGTATTTTGCAGTTTTTTTTATAAATAAAAAAAGGTTCTTGTCAAGGTTTCAGAAAATTTGAGCATCACTGTTGCAACACTTTCCTTGGTAAACAGGGCAGGGGACTATTTGTGCCTCAAGGCCCTTGTTAGAACCTGCAGTGATTGTTTTCATGCATGACACTGGTGCAAGAAAATTCATCTTGAAAAAAAGGACAACTATTTTGCCCCTTTGTGTCCTAGTTGTCATGAAAACACAGACATTTCTGCCTAGGCATTTGATGTATAAATTCAGATTGGTTCAGGTGGGTTTGATCTTAATTCTTTGTTTTTATTTTATTCGCAGAAGATGATGGAAAAACAGAGCAGAAAGAGAAGAAACCAGCCATACACAGCTTCTTTTGTGAGTAAATTCCTACATCATAATCATTTGTGTCAAAATGTATTGTATGCAGTTGATGTTATTGTAATATTTGTTTGTCTTTTAATGACTGCCTCCAATGCTCTGGGCAGTATGTCGTCCTATTGCTGTTTTCCACTTATCACCAACTACTCACCTAGACCTCACCCACTTCTTACCCTCTTCTCACCCAAACCTCACCCACTCCTCACCCAGACCTCACCCACTCCTCATCCATACCTCACCCATTCCTCACCCAGACCTCACCCACTTCATACCAACTCCTCACCCAAACCTCACCTAATCCTCACCCAGACCTCACCCACTTCTTACCCACACCTCACCCATACCTCACCTACTCCTCACCCAGACCCCACCCACTTCCTGCCCAAACCTCACCCATTCCTCACCTGATCCTCACCCAAATCTCACCTACTCCTCACCCAGACCTCACCCACTTCTTACCCACTCCTCACCAAAACCTCACCCACTCCTCGCCCAGACCTGAGCAACTTCTTACCTAATCCTCACCTAAATCTCACCTACTCCTCACCCAGACCTCACCCACTTCTTACCCATTCCTCACCCAGACCTCACCCACTTCATACCAACTCCTCACCCAAACCTCACCTAATCCTCACCTAGACCTCACCCACTTCTTACCCTCTTCTCACCCAAACCTCACCCACTCCTCACCCAGACCTCACCCACTCCTCATCCATACCTCACCCACTCCTCACCCAGACCCCACCCACTTCCTGCCCAAACCTCACCCATTCCTCACCTGATCCTCACCCAAATCTCACCCACTCCTCACCCAGACCTCACCCACTTCTTACCCACTCCTTGTCCAAATGTCACCCACTCCTCACCCAGACCTCAACCCCTTCTTACCCACTCCTCACCCAAATCTCACCTACTCCTCACCCAGACCTCACCCACTTCTTACCCAATCCTCACCCAAACCTCACTCACTCCTCATTTACATGTACACCAGTACCCATACCACCATCTATCATTCCACATTGGTATAGTCTGTCCCACCAAGGGCGCTCATTGGTTATTTGAGTTATTATTTTATAAAGTCAGTTTATTGTGAATTATTATAAGTCAGGTACACCTGTTATTATTTATAAGGAAAATACCACTATACAGTGCAAAGATTTTGTAGGAAAAAATTAATATCATATCTATCCAGTCTGTTTCATATCTGTCATTTCTATAACAGTCGGTTCCTGTCACGACATATTTACTGAAATGGTAGTGTCAGGATCACATTTTGACAGTTGTTGATTGGATTATAGTTGTACTTGTTATTCTAAATATGATAAATACATTATCAGCTAAAAGACTTCATGCTGAACTGTCATTTCTTTAGTTAACATCTTGAAAGTTGTAAAGTATAAATGTAATAATGTGCAGTTTAATTTGAAATTAAAAATGAAATTTTAGCGTGCAACCAAGTCATTGTGTGACAGAAGGCTTACCGGTAGTGTGAACATAATTATATTTACCCCAAACAATCTAAAACATTTGTTACACTTCCACCCCACAGATGTCTTAGTGATAACAGCCCATATCTTAGGAATGGTTCAGTGTATTGGGCTGAAATTGTGCATGTCCATATATAGATCTTGAATACCTCAGTCCTGTACACAAGACTGGTGGCACCAACTACAATCATTGTATCCCCAGACAAAGTTGGGGGATACTATGTTTTCATACCTGTCCCGCTGCCACATATAAATCTTGTTGGCGCGATAACTCAAAAAATATTTCACGGATCTTTACCAAACTTGGTATATGTATAGATATGGATGAGAGGACGACGCCTATTTAAAATGAGGTCATAACCTTTGCTAGGAGAGTGTCCTTGACCTTGAATAGGTCCAATTTTGTGGAAAATCACAATAATTCTTAAATATCTCAAGAAATTTTGCACGGATTGATCCCAAAATCAGGTTCATCAAAGATCATGGATAGGGTTGTCATGTTCCAGAAACTGGTGGTGCCACCTATTATTCTTTACTTGTTTTCATGCCTTTTTATACCCCCAAAATTGCCACTTGACAGTACTGTGAGCATTAGACTATTATAAGTGAAAAACTAATGGACAGATTACTTTAATATTATGCATATACATAGATATGGGTTATGGGATGATGTTTATTTAAATTGGGGTCATGACCTTTCCTATGAGAATGGTCTTGACCTTAAATATTCCCATATTTGGTGAAATTCACACAAAATCTTTAATATCTCAGTAAGGGATACATGGAATGATCCAAAAATCAAATTGACTGAAGATCTTGGATAGCTTTGTCTTTTGCAGAAGACAGGTGGTGCCACCTTGTGTCATTTTCTTGTTAAAATGATGTTAACGCAATAACGTTGTAAGAATCTGAGGTACAGTCACCAAACCCACAGGTTTGATGCATCTTATCAAGGCTAGGTCAAGTTCGAACATGGATGACCTTGATGCATTTTTTCAAGGTCACAGCAATTATGCTAAAATGATATTAGGGCAATAACTCAAAAAGAATTTGTAATACAGTCACCAAACTTACAGTTTAGATGCATCTTATCATGGGCTAGGCCAAGTTTGAATATGGATGACCTTGATGCCTTTTTCAAGGTCACACAGGTGATAACACTGAAATGATGTCAACTTTAATATCTCACTGAGAGATGCATGGATCGGTCAAAAAATCAAATTGACATAAGATCTTTGATAGCATTGTTTTCTACAGAAGACACTAGAAACTGTAAGGTACCAGAGACTGGTGGTGCCACCTGTTATCCTTTTCTTGTTTTTGTGCCGTTTAATACCCCCATCACTGGCCCTTTACAGTACTGTGAGCATTATAAGTAAAAAACTAATGGACAGATTTCTTTCATATTATGCATATACATAGACATGGAATATGGGAATGAAGTATGTATGAATTGGGGTCATGACCTTTCAGATGAGAGTGACCTTGACCTTGAATATTGTCATATATGGTGAAAATCACACAAAATCATTAATATCTCAATAAGGGATGCATGGATTGGTCCAAAAATCAACTTGACCGAAGATCTTGGATAGTGTCGTCATGTACTGACGCAAACTGGTAGCGCCACCTGTTATTCTTTTACATGTATTCATGCTGTTTAATACCCCCATTAGTGCCACTTAACAGTACTGCGTGCATTATGAGTCAAAAACTAATGGACAGATTTCTTTCATATTATGCATATACGTAAACATTGGTTATGGGATGATGTATATTTAAATTGGGGTCATGACCTTTCCTATGAGAGTGGCCTTGGCCTTGAATATTGCCATATATGGTGAAAATCACACATAATCATATACTGTGGTTGGCTTTATATTTGCAGGGCTCAATTTTTCGCGCTCAAGCAATTTTTTATAGTTTCACGGGGTTCCATTTTCGCGATGGGGCATATATAAATATTTTAATAAACACCAAAATAGGTATGAATACTCTATTATTATTACACAAAGTTCATGTTTTGCTCCAACAACAATGACTGTCACTGCCCGAACCTTGCGATGCTGCTTCAAAGGGGCATTGGGTTCACAGCTTGGCCATTACATATCAATTTAAATATGGCCCTCCACTCTACCTTGATCATATCATGTTGGGATTACGTAACAGAAACATCATTCAATGGAAATAACAAGTTTGGTCACGGAAGGGGCTATATCACTGATGCGACCGCACACCGGAAGGTCTGCCTGATCCCCATGTGAATGTGAAGAAAGATCTCGAGCAGAATTACTCTAGGCAGCGAATGATCAGATCGACTGACAGCCAACAAAGAGTAAGCGGGGAGGGTTCAAGCAGTTCAACCAAGAAAAACGGCTTGCGATCTCAATTTAATAAATAAAATCAGACATGCAGAACTTCAGGTCAGAACCTAGCATTTAAAAATAAATAAAACTAAATAGTGGACACGTCGCACGCTGCAATCAACATGATCGTCATTTGGATTATATTTATTTCCCAATAATGCCGATTATTGCCACCGGGTGGGAAATACAGGGGCTATTTTCCCATGACAGCAAGGTTTCATATCTGCGTGGTTTCAATTTCGTGGCCTTTCCCCTACCGCGAATATTGCGAATTTGAAACTACCGCAAATAACAAGCAAAGCACAGTATATCTCAATAAGGAATGCATCGATTGGTCCAAAAATCAAACTGACTGAAGATCTTGGATAGCTTTGTCTTCTGTAGAAGACAGGTGGCGCCACCTTCTGTTCTTTTCTTGTTTTTGCGCTTTTTAATACCCCAATATTGCTACTTGACAGTACTGAGCATTATAGGTCTAAAAGTAAAGGACATATTGGGCTGAAATTGTGCATGTCTGTTGACCTTGGATGCCTCCATCTTGTATTTAAGACTGGTGGCACTATCTGCAATCGTTATTGTGTGGCGTCTATCCATACGTTTGCTTTCGGTAAAAATTGATCATAGGAATGGAAGGGTTTATCATGTATTAAAGACTGCTTGGCCCCCTACAATTTGTTTAATCTTGTAACCATCTGTAGATCTGTTTTTGGTGAAAATTTGGTAAAAAATCCTTAGGTCTTCACAGTATGTGGTGAGATCTGTAAAATCATCTAATTCCCTGTGACGAGATGTCTGGTGAGATATATGTATACCTTTTAATTTCCTGGTAAATGTCTCATGAGGTTTTAACACTTTAAATTTCTGTAAAATGTCTGATGAGATTTATATACTTTAATACCCTTTTGAAATGTTTAAGTCTCCACAAATTGTGATTTGAGATTTGTTGACATATTTTCTGTGCTATAGGTCCTTGACAAATGTGCTGTAGGTCCTTGACAAATTTCCTGTAGGTCCTTTACAAATGTGCTGCAGGTCCTTAACATCAAATCCTTGGATTCATTCGAAGTTTCCTAGCAAGAGTTTCTTGGTGTGTGATCTTAGCTGCTGTAACGTTTGATGGATGCAGAGGCTTCCATGTCTGTGCCTGTGGATGCTGTTGTTTTCTGGACCCCTCAGATGTCTCTGATTGCCCCCATGGGCACGCTGGTGGCTGAAATGACTCCCTGCTTGGCTTGGTGCCATGACATCTTCCTACTCAAAATTCCTTCAAAATAATTTCTAATGAGTGCCCAGAGCAAGGGTTCCAGACTCTACCAACTGGAGCGCTCTGAGGGCTTCCACATCTCAGTCAGTCAGTCTTGTCTTTTTATGCACCATGGGTAAATTTGGAACAGCCCTCTGTTGCTGAGGGGTTCCCTCGACCAAGCAACCTTGCTTGGAGAATGGAGGTCTTTGACAAATGTGCTGTAGGGCCTTGACAAAAATCACAATGTAATTTTGCTTTTCCCTGATTCATGATTCATATATCAATTTTCTGCTAATCCTTTTGATACAATGGTGTCATGATTATTAAACAGAAAAACAACTAGGGTTGCTCACTTTTATAATATTTTATTTGGTGATAATTTTGAAAAGCTAATATTTCTGTTTCTGTACCAATAACAGAACACTTGTCTATGGAAAAACCCATCATGCAATATTTAGAGAATCAAACAATTAAATCAGACTTTTATTTTATTATATTTTTATTATATAGTTTATATTTAATTTATTATAGATATTATTCTATTGTAAAAAAAAAATATTTTTTGGACACCTTCATGAAGTGACTATGGTTGACAATGAATGGTATGTTTTAACTGACAATGTGTTTTATGATATTTATGGTACCAGCATCCATCTGTCTGATGGTGTCCTTGACTTTGAATCTTTTGCCAACATATTTCTACTATTTTCTCAGATATTAAATTGTTTTCAGAAAAGTTCTAAGTTTTAATGAAACAATGGTTTCAGCATAATTTTAGCATAGTAAGCATACTGGGTAAAGATTAGTGGTGGGAGTCGGTTCCTTTTTCTTAATCGATCATCGGTTTGAGCAAACCGATCGATGATTGATTAATAATCGGTTCAGGCAAATATAAAGAAACATGCAGTTTTCTGTGAAACTGTACTTTCTTAACCGAACCCGCATGTCTTAGTAATTCTATCTTAAGAAAAGAAGTTCTTGCCTTTTTTATATTTTCCTATTATTAGTAAAATATGCTTTTAAAAGTTTCATTTTAATTATTTATATTAATCAAGAATCAAACCACAATGGAGGACATCTACTTGCTGCATAGACCCGGAGAATTTATGGAGCATTTTAACGCCATACTGCCAATTTGTGCAATGTACATCTCGTTAGAAAACTCACTGTAATTCTGCAGCTCTGCCAGTTCACAGAGGTTTATTAAGTCCTCCGTTCTGCATCTACCGTGGTTAACTCAGTTACATATACGGAAGTTATTTGGGAACAAAGACTCATTATCATGATTATGATGTAATCAATAGTTGCCTTTGGTAATAGAGCGCTTGAAAGTGGCAGCAAACCGACTGACTTTCGATAAAACTCGATGATCGGCCCACCACTAGTAAAGATGGCTTTAAAAGTTTATGCCTACAGCTACGATAACACTGATACAATACATGGTAATTCCAGCATTCAACTGGTACACAAATTATATAAATATCCTGGGAACTGATTTCTTGTATTTTAAGACATTAATATAAACAGCATGTTGTACATCACACAATGATCAGTGGTTGATGAGGATAAATTCCCAAGCTCCTACATTATTGAAAACATTTGAATTAAATAACAGTTAAAAGTAAAGGCAAAAATAAAGACTTGCAGTTTACATTTAAGTAAAAAATGTAATTAAATGCATTGGCCACAAATAAATTGTCTCCAATAATTTCCAGCTTTTATCTTTTATACTAATTGCCTGTATTGGGAAATAAAACACCATTGTATGGAATCATTAATAAAATAAAAGATTGTGTGATTAATTAGCTTACATTAGCAATATTTGTAAGACTAACTTTAATTCTTTTGTTAGGATGCACGTATAGACCTTCACAATGTCATTTAACAAGATTAATGCAAGAAAAGTTAGACCACCATAAGTCTCTTGTCAATAAAAGAGATCTCAGAAAATGATTACTCAGCAGTTTCTGAAGCAGGAATAAAAAAGGTTCTTCACCATTGTTTAGTTAAGCTTATAAAGAGCGTAATCTTAGGATCTTTTGTTACAAAGAGAATAGCCTTGATGGAGCCTTCGTCATGGGGTTTATTAAATGTGGTTACGTGGGAATTTCTAATTCTCGGGGGACTGCCGTTTGTAGTCAGGAGGTTTGATGAACGAATCTGTTTTGTGGTCATTCTACTGGTGTCGTATGTCGTCTTTAGCTCGCTTGCAGTTACACTGGCTAAACGTGTGGGGTCCACCAAAGAGATGACGTGGAAAGTTCTATGGCTTCATCCCCCATAAGCAATTGATTATGGAAGCTGCAGTGTGGAGCATCTGAATGCTGTTGATTAGGGATTAGGGTGGATATTGAAAAGATTAATTCTTACAGTTCCAGGCATATTTATCTCTTGTGGTTCAGCTCATACACATCGAACAGGAGCAGACGCAACAGTTTGTGAAGCATAAGAAGTGTCGCTATGGCCTTGGTTTATTGACTAATGTGGGATGCAGATTTATCTAGTGATAGTTTTGTGTACTGTATTGTTCAGGTTTCTTTCAATTCCAGGAACTGCGGGATGTTTGCCTGTCATATTTTCAGGCTGTGAAAAGCATGTTTTTTTTTATCTGTGAAAAAACTGCTACATTATGACAAAATTAGAATAAAATGGATGCTACTGTTTGTAGGTAACTCCCTTGTAAGATATAAGTATAGTAAGCTTTAAAATAGAAGGATTTTTCATTATAATGGATGTTTTTCATTATTTAAATAATGTAATTCACAACAAAAATGTCTTTATTAATATAACACATATATTTTACTTTTTTTTTCAACTAAAAATGAAAATTTGTTTTATCATGTATTGAATATATTTTTAATGTTACATATGTATTTTATTTCACCATGTACAGATGTATTTCACAATATTATTGATATATTTGAGAAATATCGTGTATACAGATTTATATCTTGGTATAAATTTTTGTCGATTATAAAGTTCCAAAATCCACAATCTGGTAATCAGCTGTTAAAGTGTATCATGTATGTTCTCTTTTATATTATGATAAAAATGGCACATCAATTTCTTCATTTTCATAAGTACAAGAAAAAAATCAGTATGCAACATCTGCAGACAAAAAAATAACATTTACAAATAAAAAATAAAATCATGTCTGAACCCTTACAGTATACCTAGATCCACCCCAAGCAATATTAAGGCAACCCAAAAAAAATATATTTAGCTGAATTGCCGTTTTATTATTTGTGGATAAAAAATTTTTTATGGGAGTGAATGAGCTTCAGGTTCCCAGTCCTGTCATGTTGCTGTTTATTGCTCTTACCTGAATCATAAAAATCGGTACGTATGTTAATAAAGCCAATTTTTTATTCAAAAAGAAATTATGGAACAAGGGTAAGGGTTTATGTAGCAAAATTTCAAGATTCTATGCACATTTCTGTTCTTCATGTGTCAAGTGACTGCCATTATTTTCTTTTAGTTTCCTGATTTCCTCCATATGATTTTGTCTATAGATGAACAGTTTATTTTTTTGGTTCAGCCTAACTGATCCCATGCCTCCTGTCATAATGGGAGATATTATTCCATGCTAGAGCTGTAGTTAATATAGAGATGGCAATGAGCTTTCAGGTGTAAGTGGTAACAGCCCACCTGTAATGAATACAATCAAACCTGGTGCTGATTATAATTGCTTTCACACAGCAGGTTACTGCCTCATCTGTTGGATAGATTCCTGTTTCAATAAATATAATGTTTAGGATGTTTCTGATTTCAGAATCTTTCTGGTAAGATGATATAGTGACTCTGTCTGGCAGATTTTATGCTATTTATTTGTAGATACTTTTAACATAATCTAGAAGAAAGAATACATTTATAATTTACAGAACAATATATTTCCCCTCCCGCAAAATAAAAATATTGCCAAATGTCAAAGCAAATATAATACATATTATAATATATGTTATACATGCATTCAGATATTTTCACCTAAGTAATGTTACTGACCTTGTTAATTTTAAAGCTCCAAGAACTAAACAACCCAAGACTGAAGAGAAAGTTATTAAACAAGAGAAGAAAGAGGGAGAGGAGGTAAAACAAGAGAAGAAAGAGGTTAAACAAAAGAAGAAAGACGTAAAACAAGAGAAGAAAGAGATAAAACAAGAAAAGAAAGAGGTTAAACAAGAGGTCAAGGTGAAAGAAGAGAAAAACAAAGAAGTGAAGAAAGAAAGCAAGACCAACAGGTATGTAATGCAGCACACATCAAGGTAGCAGTACTGTACTTAATTACATTACAAAATGTTATCCCATTCTAAGGAATGCAAGCCTCTGCCATGCTGGGGGTCCCTATTGTGGGATGCTCCCCAAAACATGTTTGCCTTCACTTATTCAGCCCATATTTTAAGGTTTATTAGTGCATAAGTGACTTTACATTTGTGAATATTCCTTGATGACATTTCTGAATCCAGATCAGGTGCTGGACCCACACAGAAATCTAATTGATTCTTCATTGGCCTTTTCCCTGAAATGCCCTGAAAATTTTATGAGATTCCATTCATGATTGCTTGAGTTATGTTGTGAATATCAATAAACACAAGCACATGAGTTAAGTTGTGAATAAACACACACACACACATGAGTGAAGCTGAATGCATACCTACCTGGCAGGGGGAAAAGCAGCATGACAATCCATTCAACCATGTTCATATTGACAGAGTTACATTTGCCCTCATTGTCATGGCAACACATTCATCCTTAACAAATTGTAAAAAAATCACATGATTACTCGTTTTTGTGATGACCAAGATGTTGTTTGTGGAAGTTACAGGCTCAAGTATAGGGCCATAGTCAGATCATATAGTCTATTTCATCCCTTCATGTCCACCTGTTTTTTTGCTGTGAAAATATTTAATAATTACATTTCAAGGGAAACAATTATAGTGGAAAGTAGAGGATTAAATGACCTAATTTTCAACAAAGTAGATAAATACCTACCTAACACCTTATTTAAGAAACAGAATTTATTTGAAAATATGAGAAATCAGTCTACCTATTACAACATATCAGACCCACTTATGGCGGTTAAGGTCATTGGTCACTTGCAAAAAAAAACACTTATGGCAGTTAAGGTCATTGGTCACTTGCAAAAACAACCACAATTCAATGCTGCTGATTTGATGATGTCATGTTAACACTCAAAAAATATAACCAGCTAAAACAAAGATGGCTACTCATGCAGGAACACATCATATCTGCTAGATCATTGTGAGGTGGTGAAGCTGACCAAAGTAAATATGTATGTAAGTTTACTGTTACTCTGTGAGAATTCTGATTCAGGATTTATACACTTTAGGCCCAAATATAGGCTGGTTTGCTAGTAGAAACATGACCTCAGATTCAGATAATCTTTGACAATACATATATAATGTATATAATATATATAATATCAGATTCAGTTTGGATGTATATGTCACAGTGGAGATTACAATCCAGTCAGATTGAAAATTCCACTAGGTGAGATCAGAATTAGGATCTCCCCTAGGAGAGATCACAATTGGGATCTTCACTGGCTTGAGCCCAGTTGAAATCACAATTGTATTCTCTCCTAGGAGAAATTAAATTTCCACTAGGGCAATTTCCAATCCTACTAGGTGAATTTGAAATCCTAATAATATATACTATTAATGCCACCAAAATACCAATAGGCTAATCATTTAAAAAAAACTGGATAAGCGTAGTGTACTTCTGACTCAGATGTCTCCAACAGTTAAGTAATAAATCTTTGATTCACAAAGATCAAAGCTGATCATAATAAAAATATATTAAGCGGTTGAAACAAACAACCTACAAAGCATGAACTCACTACTGACTCAGTGTGGTCAGTTTATGAGTACATAAAGAGTACATTAAAGGTTAAATAAGGTAAATTATTATTGGGACATAGCTATGAGATAAATGAAACTTACCAACACCAGTTACTCGTATTTCTTGTTTCTAACATATTTTAATGTAATTTATTATATATAAATAATATAATATATAGCTTAGTAATAATTATGTACATTAATATATTAATAATCTAAAACTATATTTATATAAATATATACATAACTATATACTAGTAAAATATATATATGGGCAACATAACTGCCAATTTCATGAAATGGGCAATATACCATTTTGGGCGTAACATTAATAAATTCTCAAAACACAGAATTCTTTTGACAAATTTTATTTGTGAATGCATAAACATTACACTTGTGAAAATCTTATCATTATTAAATCACTCTTCAGTCAGAAGTTTCCATGAATTTACATAAACATAAATTGTGATAGGATATTCAGTAGAATTTTGATTTCTCCTAGTACAGATTATGATTGTGATTTCCACCAGACTCAAGCCAGTGGAGATCCCAATTGTGAGAGGATATTCAGTGGGATTTTAATTTCTCCTAGGAGAGATTACAGTTTTGATTTCCACTGGGCTCTCTACTGTGACATACATAAATGTGTTTCTGGTTGTGAATGGCTGACTTCCTGCTGGAAATTAGCTACATTACATTTAATCATGGATGGATATACTGATATACTGTTACATTCATTTCTCTGCTAATGAACCCAGAGGCAAGCTAGATTTACAAAAGATTGGACCACGTCTGTGTATAAACTCAACCAATAAACAGTATTTCCAATAAAGAGATTTACAGTTGGTAATTTAACACCTCTCCCCACTGGAGCCTGTTTCCTTGATGTTTTGATAAGTTCTGTGCATTTCCTTATTGCCCAACTAGTCATTTTGGGCAGCAATATGATCTTGTTTATAATTACAGAATTGCTGTTGCTTGTTTATATACAGCTGGCACTAAGGGTTTGTTAGGGTTTTTGAGATGGCCACATATTTTATCAATAAGCATAAGACAACACTCAAAGTTGATATCACATTACGAGGCACAAGAAAAGGCCTTGATCTTTAGGCTTATCTTCCTGGCAGGAGTAAATAAAAAGTGTATTAGCTGGGGCTGGCCTAAGGGGGTCTGAGAGGCATTAATATCAATATTCTTCCTGGGTAAGACAGTCCATTATTGATAAATTTATAGCTGGATCAGTAGAATTGTGAAAAATGATGATAGTCACAAGATTATTGATAAAATGTCAGTAGTCTTTATATTAATGGAGCTTGATAGAAAATATTTTGATAAGCATAATAGAAGATAAATGTACACCACTGTCTTAATGGAGACAAAAAAAAAAGGACCAGATATGTCTTAGCATTTAATTTGTCTTGAAGTGTCTGGACAAACTCGGTTTAAATCCTTGCACTCAATCCTTGCAACATTTTATAGCTAAATAAGCTATGTTAGAAATCTGTATTATAATTGACAGTGGTTTCACTCAAATGATGTCACACAAATCCTCTATGTCCACTTCTCAGAAATGCCTGTTTTTGCTCTTGATCAGTCAGAAACCATGCCAAGTGTGTCATAAGGGGGTCGTTTCCCATATTTCACCTGAATCCAGAGAAATTTGACATTATTTTTCAATGAATATCTATCAGAAACTACATGAACTATGTAACAATTTGTAAAATGCTAGTTATCCCAATATGTAACTTTTTTTTTTTTTTTTTTTTTTTTTTTTTTTATTGCACTCCACAAAATATACATCAAATGTACATATAACACATTATACCAAAACAGAAACAATACATTATAAGAGTATTTTAGACACAACTGCTTTATGGACGATTCTAAGTTCATCAAATGACTGGGATACTAAAACATGTAAAACACTAAACCACCCCTAGCTTATCATTTCATGATTTTTTAAATACATTGACCATCGTTTTCTAAAAGTTTCTAATTTCTTATTCTTTTCCGCTACTTTGTATTCAATTCTTACATATTCATATAAAAAATTTCTAAATCCTTGTATGTTACTCGTTAGGCTTCTGATTATTAATTCTACACTGGTCAATATATCTTTTAGCCTGGATTATAATTACATTATACATATCACTTTCATCAATAGAGCCATAAAAAACAACTAACTTCTCTAATCTTAATTCTATTAGCTGGTCAGTACACCAAGTCTTCAAATCCATCCAAAATTTTTTAGTTAGTCTACATTCCCAAAATAAATGGTTAATTGTTTCTACCTCACCCTTACAAAACGTACAATAATCAAAATCCTGAATTTTCCATTTCATAAGCCAATAATTGTTCACTAATATATTATTGAGAAATTTATATTGAAATATCTTCGATCTTGTATCATACAGTACTCTGTGAGGAAGTGTATAGATACTAGTGTAATCATCTGGTGTGTTTATTATATATTTTGATATCTTTGGCTTGGTGGGTTGTACAGAACATATCTTATTTCTAAATACCTGGTAAATTTTATGTGATTTCAATTTATTCAATGGTACAACAGTTTCTTGAATTTTAACATGTAAATTATGTGCTATATAATCTTCAGATTCCTTATCTTCTTCAAACTCAATCATATTAATTTGATCTGTAACTGCCTTGCATTGTTTCATTACTAATGTTATTAAAACATACCAGTCAATAAAATAAATGCTACTTAACCCTTTGGATTTCCAGTATTCAAAAGACAGAACATGGTTTTTGTACATCAAATAAATCTTGAACCTTTTGCATTCCCACTTTATAGAAATGTTCCCAATAGAATGTTTTCTTATTAAATACAAAGTGCTTATTATGCCATAGATATTGTTCTTTTAAATTTACCTCTGCATAATAGTCTAGCTTTAAAAAGTACCAGCTCTGCATCACCTCTCTGTAAAATTCATTTAATTTTTCTAAGGCTAATAACTTGGGTTTGTAGTTGCAGTTAAATAGTAAGTGAATATCACTACATATTTTCTTTAAGTTGTAAATCCATAATGCTTTCCAGGGGCCATATTCACTCTGAAAAAATCTTTTGATCCAACCTATTCTGGAAGCCAAAAAAAGTGACTGCAAATGTGGAACATTCAGACCACCATTTTCTATTTCTTGCACTAGAACAGACCTTTTTATTTTCTCTTTTCCACCATTCCACAGAAAAGAAAATATAATCTTATTTAGTCTATTTACATATTTCTCTGATATATTATTATTACTGAAATAATAATTAAATTTAGATATTATATATGTTTTTATAATTTGAATTTTCCCTTGCAATGTCAGATTTCTTTGTTTCCAAAGCTGTAGAGTATTTTTTGTTTGTTTTAATTTATCTTCCAAATTCAGCTCTTCACACTGTTGTTTATCATATGATATATACACTCCAAGAAGTTTGATTGGTTTATCAGGCCAGTGAATTCCAAATGGTTTTAATTTACTATTTTTAGATTTACCTATCCATAAACCTTCTGATTTTTCTAGGTTTAATTTAAGCCCACTGAATTCTCCAAATGAGTTAACCTGTTTTAAAAAATTGCTGCCTGATGTCTTATCTGAAAGAATTGCAATTGTATCATCAGCATATTGTAAAAGTTTAACTTGTTCCTGCCCTATTCTAATTCCTTTAATGGCTTGATCATTCCTTATTCTGATAGCTAAAATTTCGATGGCTAATATAAAAAGATAGGGGGACATAGGGTCCCCTTGTCGGACTCCTCTTTCCACTTTAAAATAACCAGAGGTTGTGCCATAATTAATTATGCAGCTGCTTATATCATTATATAAAAGCTTTATCCAACGTATAAAGGTCTCTGAAATTTTAAATTTTTTTAGTGTGGCTAACATGAAAGTCCATTCTAAAGAATCAAAAGCTTTTTCCATGTCTAATGCAATAATCATACCGGGTATTCTTTTATCTTTTGTATATTCAAGCAAATCTTGAACAAACCTAATATTTTCACCGATAAATCGATTTTTCACATAACCAGTCTGATTAGAGTGTATTATTTTAGGTAGGAGCTTTGAAAGTCTAATAGAAAGTGTTTTAGCCAAAATTTTATAGTCTGTATTTAAAAGTGATATAGGTCGCCAGTTTTTTAATAAAGTACGGTCTTTATTTTTATCTAATAGAGTGATTACTGCTTGCCTCTGGGATGTGGAGAGTTTACCCTCCTCAAACGATTTATTAAAAGATCTGACTAATAAGGGACCAACTTGTGGCCAAAATTTCAAATAGAATTCGATAGGCAGACCATCATTCCCTGGGCTCTTATTATTTTAAATGATTTTACTGTATTATACAATTCCTCTGTTGTTAATGGTTCACACAAAAAGTTATTATCTTCTTGTGATAGAAATGGGGTATTTATATCTGATAAATATTTTTCAATCTGTTCAAGTGACTTACTGTGATTTGATGAATACAATTTGCAATAAAAATCTTTTTCCAAACAAAGTATTTCATTTGGAATTATAGTATATTCTCCATTATCCTTTCTTAGTTTTCTCACCCATTTTCTGACTGCATTATATTTTTCTAAATTATAAAAATATTTACTACTTTTTTCTCCTTTTTCAAACCAAGTGACTTTTGATCTCAAAATAAGTCCTTCTGTTTTATAATTATCTATCTCTTCCAGTTCTTCTTTTATTTTTTGTATTTTTTCAATAATACTTATTTCTGTCTCTGCATCTGAATTTACCAATTTAGTTTGGAGAATTTTCAATTCATCAAGTAAATCATCTTCTCGTGCTTTTGTAAATTTCTTTGCTTCTTTACCCTTTTTGACATATAAATCTCTGAGCTTATACTTAACATACTCCCATATCTTAATATTATTTGTGTTTTCACAAGATTCATTTGACCATGTATGTATAGATTCAACTATATGCTTAGTTATTTGGTCCTCATTAAGTAGAAACTTGTTTAGCTTCCAATAACCTTTACCCCTCTTTGTAGTATATAGAGGGTCTGTACATATAACTAATTTAATAAAAGAATGGTCAGACTTTATATATGGAAATAAATCAGCTTTTACGACATAATCTTGAAACTGTTTTGTAATTAGCCAATAGTCTAATCTAGATGATATATTTTCATTTTTAGTTCTCCAAGTATATTCCTTTTTATATGGATTTCTTGTTCGCCAAATATCCAATAAATTATGCTGATCCATCATATCATTTATAGCTTTCCTTACAGAGTCTTTTAGGCATAGAGCACCACCTCTCCTGTCCAACTTTACATTAAGAGCTACATTGAAATCGCCTCCAATGAGAACTACATCATTAAGTGTGACATATTCTTGCAAAATTTTGTTAAGATTCTTTAAAAAAGAAATTTGATTTGTGGTATAATTAGGAGCATAAACATTAATGATAATATATTGAAGGTTTTCAATTGCCAATTTTATGACTAAAATTCTACCATCTATGGAACTGTGTAATAAGCTAACACTATCTACATGTAACTGCTGTCTTAAAAGTACTGCTGTTCCTCGACTATTTGTTGTCCCATGTGAATAGAATACCTGTCCAAGCCACTCATTCCTCCAAATATTTTCTATATTTTGACAACTATGAGTTTCTTGTAAAAGTAAAACATCACAGTGTTCTTTTTTTGCCCACCTGAATACCGACCTTCTTTTTAATCTGTTTTTAAGTCCTCGGACATTTAAACTTAGCAACTTCAAAGTTGTGTCTGACATTCAAGGTGTCTGTGTAACATGGTAAATACTATGTGGAGTGAAATTATGAAAAAGAATAAATAACACAAATCATAACCTAAACCTAAACTATCCAACCCCTCAGTGAGTGTTAACCTCACTAAACACAACAACATAATTACATTGGAGATCTGCTGCTCCCACATGGTTTTGCAAGTATGGGACCAGACAGCAGCTCCTTGGAGAACACAACCACACAGAAGCTTGTGTCCTCCAGAACAAGATAGTATCTTATGTCCTATCTGAAATATATATAGACTTGAAGTTAACCAATTACTAATTATAAGATACTCACTTGTTAACTGTCAATCACAATATCTAGCAGTGTAACAAAAATGAAAGAACCTTTACACTACGACGATGGATTAGTTGTGACAGTTTGTGTGGTTTGACGACTATAAGATCACAGCGCTCTTTAATCCATTATTGCAACAAGCTGATAAAATATTTCACTCTTTCTTTAAATTTAAAATACTGGTACATGTATAGGATTGTTCAAATAGTTAAACTTAAATGTTAATAGTTAAATGACAAAGCCTTGTTACACATATCTTTGACGATCTAGTAGAGCTTTATGAAAATTGGCATATGTCTCCTATTTTAATATTTTACTGTCTTATGTAAAACTATCCGTGAGGTAGATTTTGAAATATTCCACTCTTTCTTTAAATTTAAAATCCTCTTACAGGATTGTTCAAATAATTAAACTTAAGTGACAAAGTCATGGTACACATATCTTTGACAACCTAGCAGAACTTTATATACCTCATATTTAATGTTTTACTGTGTTATGTAAAAATATCCTTGAGGTATCAATTGTATACTAAATGGTATCACCTTATACCAGGACTATGACTATGACAACATGACAGAAATACAAAGTATATTAAATAGTAAATGCATAATCTATCTCACTTCTCAGTGATTTCCAAATGACATTGTAGAACAGCGATGTATGCCACTGATATCACAGTACACCAGTTCACAGTACACCAAATAATTAAACTTAAGTGACAAAACCTTGTCACACATATCTTTGACATCCTTGCAGAAATTAATCTACCTCATATTTTAATGTTTTACTGTGTTATGTAAAAATATCCTTGAGGTATCAACTGTATACTAAATGGTATCACCTTATACCAGGACTGTTACTATGACAACATGACAGAAATACAAAGTATATTAAATAGTAAAATGCATAATCTATCTCACTTCTCAGTGATTTCCAAACAACATTGTAGAACAGTGATGTATGCCATTGATATCACAGTATACCAGTTCACAGTACCCAAATAATTAAACTTAAGTGACAAAGCCTTGTCACACATATCTTTGACAACCTGGCAGAACTTTATATACCTTATATTTTAATGTTTTACTGTGTTATGTAAAAATATCCTGGAGGTATCCTTGTATATTAAATGGTAACAGCTTATACCAGGACTATTACTATGACAACATGACAGAAATACAAAGTATATTAAATAGTAAATGCATAATCTATCTCACTTCTCAGTGATTTCCAAACAACATTGTAGAACAGCGATGTATGCCATTGATATCAAAGTACACCAGTTCATGACTGTGACAACCTGATTGAAATACAAAGTTTTTAAATATGAATTCATAGTCAATCTTAGTGATTAACTGTGATTTACTGATAACAATCCCACTTTAAAGTAAGCAATTAATATGGACAGAAATACAGAGTATATTAAATAATGGATGCATAATCTATCTCACTTCTCAGTGTACAACATTGTACAACAGCGATCGATGTATGCTAATGATATCACAGTACACTAGTGCCATGACTGTTACAACATGATTGACATACAAAGTGTATTAAATATGACTTCATTGTCAATCTCAATGATTTACTGACAACTATGACACTTAAAAGTGAGAAGAGAATACCTACTCTTGAAAACAATACTAGAATAGACCAATCAAAGCTTAATAGAGTACCGAAATATAGTCTCTTTAAGTAACACTAAATCTATACTTAAAATTTAAACATCATATAGATTGATATATCCAAAAGTGTCTATGAGACTAGACATTATGAACAGATAAAGACACTATGACTACTGTGTACTAATATTATAATTCAGCATTTGGATTATTGTAATACTGTTAAAGTCTTCAAAATATTATACAAAAAAAAGATTCAAGGACCAAGGATTGCACGGACAGAGAAGATGTGAACAACATCATATCTGTTATATATGAAGACTGGTGTATTCAGGGATGTAGACATTTCCATACAGCTTTCTTAATATTTTTTATCTAAAGTCGTAAAGATAAGGAACAATGAGCAAATGGCAAATTATGTGTTCATTGTTTTATGTTGACAGTGGAATACATAATATAAATACCAAATGTTCCAGTGATGGTGGTTTTTATATTAATATCCTCAAAAGGAATAAATATTTATACCATTCAGTTATAGAGGAGCTACAAGATGGAAACATCCCCGCCGAGATGAAGTAGTTTGTTTACAGAAAAAAAATATTTTTAAAAACCAGATAAAGATTATTTTTTTTTGCCATGTGCACAAAGAGTGTCAGTGTTTATTGCAGTCTAAAGACATCTTTAAATATACTTCGCAGATCTAGTCTACTCTGTCCGAGTTGTAACTTATCCATTTAAACTGAATAAACTGCAAACTATCTTTTGACTGATAATTAAAGTGAACCATGGACATTAACTAAAAACTTTATAGTAATATTAGGCTTCCAAATAATAATTTCTTCAAAGATAAAATGCAGATGTTTAATAAGGTTCACCACTCAGTGATGTCATGTCCCAAGTTCTCTCCCGCTACAACCTCAAGTACAACCCGGTTAACCAGTTGTTAACCCCAAGATCGCTTTCATAGAATAAAACAATATTTGATCAAAGTTCCTCATGGGGTCGCTTAATATATATTATTTATTTTTGCACTGCAGTTAAATCATTTCGACTGTCCTCACATACCTTTGAATTTCAGTTCGTAGTTTTTTTTGTTTTTTTTTAAACATAGACATGCATCGAACACGCATTCCATGATGAGCGATAAAACAATCAATCAATGCCAAGTCCGCTCTCTCATACCCATGGGTCTTAACTGAGTCTCTAATACCGTAAATTACTGAGCTGTTAAATCTCTACTTCGTCAATAGAGGCCGCTCTAGCAGACTTTCGCGGGGTTTACTTGAAGTCTCCCTGGTCGTGTTGCCGAAAATAAATCCTTGGTTACCACAGAGGACAAGAGAATATAAGCCTGCAGAAATAATCCTGGGTGAAGACATGAAACGTCACTGGCCTTATTGAGTAGCCCCTTGTTAAACTGAAATTACCTGGCCTTCAACAATGAGTTGACCCCTGGTAAAGCGTGAACGCTTTCCCTCATTGTGCGCTTTCCTCATATGCGGCAAGGCTTTTAATCTCTGGTCATAGTCCTCTTTTGTGAAGTCTTCAAACACCAAGTTTCGTCCGTCCTCCCCCCTCCGTTTTCCTCTGGATATTATATCATTTCTCGTTTCTCTACTATGGAATCTTGCAATGATTTGTCTCACTTTGCCCGGTATTCTTTTTCCTGTTCTGTGTGTATATTCTATAGCTCTGCAAATTTCATTTTTATCAGCTCCCGGCATTAAATTATGATTGTGTAAAAAGTCCACCAATTTTTCTCTAACTTTCTCATTCTTTTCCTCACGAATGCCATTTACTCTAATGTTGAATTCTCTTGTGTGCCTTTTTAAGTTCAGAACATCTTGTTTCACCTCAGTAAGTTCTTTTTCCGCCTCCTCTCTAGCAGAGCGTTCTGCACGTAATTGTTCCGTCAGGCTTTCATTTTCATTTTTCAGTCCCTCTATACTTTCATGAGCATTATCCAAACTGGTTTCTATGGCCCTCAGTTTAGTTTCAAACTCTTTAGTTATATGTTCTATGATGGAACTACGGGTATCACTGACCTGGGTCTGCAGACTTTTAATAGCCGCCATAATGTTCCTGTAACACCTCTCGTCAGACAAATCCTGCGTGTCAATATCACTGGTGTTATCATCACCTCCAAGTTCCGTTTGTTCTGAGGATACCTGACTGTGCTTTCTCAGCATATACGCATCTACAGTCTGCTCACCTGCTTTTGGTTTGTTTTTGGGAGGCATTGTATTCCCCAAAATATTATTTCTTGCAATATTTATGGACACTACTCAGAGCGCTGTCAAGGCACGTCTACCTAGGTGTCGCCATTAACCGGAAGTTCCCCCAATATGTAACTTATGACTAGGATTCTGATGTATATTTCAGCTTGTTAAATTGACCTATCCATGAACTCTATGTGACCTTAATCACATATTCATCCAATGAATAATCATAAGCAGAGCAATTGCAAGTAACCAATCAAGATACCGTTGCCAAAGTAAAAGGTCAGACATCCCACGAGCGCAAAATTTGCATAATTTGGGCAACTCTTAGCATCTAGACGTCTAGACACAATGTCTAGATGTAGAATTCCCAGATTATTGGAACTATATCTTTCAGCTGTTTGAAAAAACTTGGTTTGCATTTTTAGCGAATCAGGTTTATCATCACGTCACATGTGAACTGCTGGACAGCTTTCTTGATATTATGACAGGTGGTGCCACCTACATTCACAATTACTCTGCAGACATCCAAGCTCAAAATTTTGGGCCAAAATTTTGCATGTGTATAGATCTCACATAGCTCTTCATCATAGGCAAAACTGGTGGTGCCACCTGCAACCACTTTTGCACAGCGTCCATCTGTTCATCTGCCTTAGGATAAAATCACTCATATCTCAGAAGTGATTTGACTTATCCACCTGAAATTTTGCAGGTGTATACATTCTGGAGAGCGATTTTATGACAGGTGGCGCCACCTACATTCGTGTTTACTCTGCAGACATCCAAGCTCATATCTCGGGAACTGTTTGACCGATTGGGCCAAAATTTTGCTTGTGTATAGATCTCACATAGCTCTTCATCAAAGGCAAAACCGGTGGCGCCACCTGCAACAACTTATGCACAGCGTCCATCTGTTCATCTGCCTTGGGATAAAATTACTCATATCTCAACAGTGGTTTGACCTATCCACCTGAAATTTTGCAGGTTTATACATCCTGGACAATTTTCTTGATTTTATGACAGGTGGCACCACCTACATTCATGTTTAAGCTGCAGACATCCATGCTAATATGCAACACAATTCACTCTATTCCCCTTGCCACTTAATCCATGCCTCACTTCACCGGTCCCACTCTGATTTCTGCGGATTCACATAGTCGCTTGTCGACTATCCATATTCTGGTTTTAAAATGTCCTAGTCTGAAACTTGCAGGTCGGAAATGTCCATTTTGCTGAAATCATAATGACTAAGGTAGATATGCAGGATTTAAGAGGATCAGTATTAAATTTTAAAAATAAACCTCCATTTATACTCCTAAACTTTGCACAGGTTTCCATTAGGCCTGTAGGCGTTGTTTTTTTATACAAAAGAGACAGTATAAAAAGTTTCAGGCCAAAGGTTGTAGGTGTCATTCCGCCGGCTACCTAGTGAACAAAAATGTCTTACCTGGCTTGAAATTCATATGAGACAAATAATCCAAAATATGGCCAAACATTTCACAATGACTGCAATATATTCAGCACTGGAGAACAGAGATATGGCAATTTTAGCTTATGACGTCAGCAATGTGACATCATACGTGATCGATCTGTGTGACATCACTATTGTCTTGTAAAGAGCTCTTACAACCATGGGCATGGAAGGCCTTCTGTGTGGGATTGTGTTTGGAGCTCATTACCATAATTATGTTAAAAGGGCAGGGCATAAGGGCTCTAGATCTGGTGGTGAGGTCAATTACAGACTACTATGTGAGACTATTGGTTCTCATTATGGAACATTACTATCTAGCTTTGACTAATTATTAGGCAGGAAACTTGTCTAAGCTATTATTTTGCTTCCTGTTTGCTGAGACAGTTATAAAATGTCTGCTGTTAGTTGTTACATGAAAATTGTTATGTCCATTCCTATTGAAGTGGGGAACTACATGAGCGGTCTCACCTGTCTCCATGACAACCATATAGTTATCTTGAAATAATTCCAAGTGAAATTGTTAAACTTTGAACTATAGGAGTCAGTTATGAAAGTTTTCTGGGAAGTCTAAAAAATTGTAAATACAAATGAACATGAAAATATTTAGATGGTTCATCTTTAGTGAGTTTATGATAGCTAGGAAGTTACCTAAGTTGAATTTATCAGCATTAATTTATTGACATATTCTCAGAAGTCTTGGTTTTATTTTGTAAGGAAAGAGTTTGCATTAAAATCTACTAGGGCAATGATAGGTTACATATTTTCTTATTTGCTTTATTTGTCTTGTTTGTTGGTATTTCTGGCCTTTTCTGCTCCAGACAAATACACCTGTACTTAAAGAGGCAGTCTATGAGTTGTTTGATGATGCTGATCGTTTGAACCAGGTGCCCTTTCTAACATAAGGAGGATTTTTATTGCTTATGTACAAGGTCTTAATAAAAAGAGAGTTTCAAATATATATATCTAACACCCTGAAACTTGATGGGGCAGACAATGGAGGTATAAAATGGTTGAATATGTCTGCTCTGGTATAAGGAGGTTAAGTTAATACCTGTCTGAGTATCTCACATATTGGGATATTAAGAGCTGGCTATTGGTTGGTATTTTTTTGCTTGAAGGAAGAGGAGGGACTATTAACATGACTTCAATTTCACCATTTCCTGTGGAATTTTCAGGGGGGAGATTTATCACTTTTTTTTATTATGATTGTGTCACTTTTATTGTGATTGTGAGTAAATTGCATATAACTCAGAAACTATTGACAAGAGTCACACGTACTACTACACCAGCTCATTGTGAATGAGATGTTCACCAAGAGTAGACGGTTTGTTCAAAAAAGTTGTGAATAATAGAGGATGCTGATGCAAATTAAAGAAAAGAAATAAATAAATAGAGGGAAATAAGTCTGTAACATGCTCTGAATATTTAAATTGTGAATAGACTGTGATTGTATTTATCAAGTAACATTTATTTTCCATTAAAAAAAAACAATTCAGTTTATAGTCAAGATATTTAAAAAAAATCAGTCACTCTTACAAATATTCTTTCCACCGTGAAGGTTTTGAAATTTGACTTTGTTTATAGACCCATTCTTTTATCTCTTCCAAAAACATATCTGCTTGTGTATATATGTTCACTAACATTTTATGCATTGACCAGCAAACTTAAAAAAAAAAAATTGTGCTGATTTATTCACCCTGAGCACTCTTAGGTACCTTATCCATTTGTTCTTACATTTTGTATCAAACAAGTTTGGTTTATTTATAGATTTATATTTTTTTAGCATTTTTACAATTACACTATATTTTCATCCAATCTTTTTTCAACAGAATTTCATTTGATTACTGTGAGTTCTCCATTTAAAGCTGCACATCTAATTAAAGCTGCACCTAGGGTACAGGAAATTCTTATCCTTAAATTTTTGCATTCTTTTATTTTATCTGCCCAGCCATGCTCATACTTTTGTATATTATATGTATTATCAACATCTGCTCTTATACCTGGTTTGTGAACAAGTAACAACAACACCTTTGTGTTTATACAGGTATTTAACAGAGAACAAATGAATAATAATTACCTGTTACTACATGTTCACTTATACATTATTACAATACATAAAGCAATTATATTCAGACTCAAAACCCAATCCGTCCTCATCTGTCACAAATAAAAAAGTGACATGGAACTTAGGTGACAGTGTCATGGAGCACTCAGAAATAAGTAAAGTCATCTTGCAAATGAATACACCTTAATTCCATATTGGGGTAATGGTTACAGTATGTGTAATAAAGTTACATATTCTGACCAATCTGGTGAATATTTTGGCATTCAGCACAATATTCAGTACACCTTTAAACTGAGATGATCATTGAGGAGGTTGCATCTTGACGATGGCTTGTCTTAGGCCAGGCATAATTTTTGTGCACTTTGCAGTAATGCTTTCGTGTGTTTACAAGTGCTTCCAAACAGATCTGATCACACTCAATGCACATCTGTACAACATGATATGATGCAATCTTTCATACTTGTGATCTGATCTACAAGTCACATGTTAAGTCTTCACTGGATAAAGTAAGATATGATATGATTTTTCCTAGATAAGTCTTACATTCTGGTCATAACATCTGTATTGAAAATGGAATTCCACTTACTGATCAGCTCCTTAATCACTGCTGTGAAATAATCATGAATGCATGTATACATCCCAATTCTTCTTGCATTGAATTATGTTAAAAGGCTTAGACACTGCTGAGGATCACTGCTCAAACACTAAAGAGTTCAATTTGACTTTGAAAGTCAATAGGGGAAAAAAAAAGAATAAAATCAAATGATATATCTTGGCTTTAAACTAATGATGTCTCCTGGAATTAAAAAATATTTACTGTAAAGTTGCATGATCATGAAAGAAATCTTTTAAAACTTCCAAGTTGCTCTTCCTTCATAGACATACAATTAATAACTTCTTTTTTTCAGGAATATCAGTAATAACATGAGTACTATTTTATGTACATCAAACTCAAAACATTTACACACAACAACTCTTTGTACATTCTTTCATCCTGATCAAGTCCTTGAAGTCTTTGTGCTACAAATGTTAAGGTGGACACAGTTCTTTGTAGAAGCCAGAGACGATAAATAGTATCTCTCAGCTGATTCAGTATATACATGTTAGAGTTGGTCTGTTACAGTTTTGTTACAAGGATCCAGGGATCTTTAGTCTTCATGTATCATGTAGCCAGAGAAAGTTGTGTAGTCGTTGAGTAGAGCCGAGTCCTTACCGAGCTGAACCCAAACACGGTCGTCCACTTTAAGATGGAGTATGATGGTTTGGCTGCCAGTTCCATAGCCAGCTCTGCCGTCTCCGTGTAAAGGCACTTTGTGTTTGTTATTGAGCATGATCCAAGCGATGGCATCTTTGTTGTTTTGTCCCAGAATATGGGCTGTGAACATGTAAGTTCCGTTGTGTCGGCAGTAGAAGTGAGAACTGAGGTCATCAAACCCGTCACCCTGGTTTGTAATGACATTGTCGAAGATGACTGGCGTGTCTTGGAAGACAGGGCCAAGCTTCTTGCTCAGGGCCACAGAGAACGCAACACGTTTCTGGGGCTTTGCAGGCTCTCCACGCAAACCTTTGTCACCAGGGAGACCAGGGTATCCACGGTCACCACGATCACCTTTGATACCGATGTCACCAGGGGGACCCATTGGTCCCGTCTGTCCTTTAGGGCCTCGACGACCTTTTTGTCCATCAGAACCCATTGGACCAGGCATGCCTGAAAATGACATTCAACAAGCAAAGAATTTGATGAAGAACCACTGGTGAATGACACATTGTTCTCAGGTTGCTGCTTTTAGTATATGGAAAGATATTGCTGCTTGAGTACTAAATAGCTGTTACCTGACTTGAACTTGAGAGCTTATTACCTTGCCAACAAGATATAAAGAAATATTTCCAAGCCAGCATTATTTATATAGGTTTTGTGCATATAGGAACATAAAGCAACTCTTTAAATTTCAATTTTTGTAAAGTCTTAGTGGGCTTTAAGATTGAAAGCATTATGGAATAAAAGGGTATTCATATCTTATTTTGATTGGTTGGAAGGATATTTGTAGATTCTACCCAGATAGTAAATACCACATTTGAGTATGCAAGTACTTTGTTAGGCACTAAACAAAGCCGTTTTTAGTGAAGATATTTTCTCAATTATTATTCACTGTCATATAAATTTTCTTGAAAAGATTAGATTTCTTATCCAAAGATTATTTTCTGTTCACAAGAAATCCTATAGATATTTTTTCTTAATTTAAAGGCAGCATGCTTTAGGTCAAGAAAATCTAGATCTTATCATAAGAAAAATTTCCTTCATCATAATATAGCCAGATATTATTTCTTGCCATAAGATGTCTTTTTCTTATAGCAAGAAAAATGACCTTATCATAAGAAAAAATAATCTTATCATTAAACATTTTTCCTTAACAAAGCAAAACAAATTTTCTTGCTGCACTCCCTAGAAAATCTTCTCTCTCAAGATAATTTTTAGCTCAGCTGACTATAAGTAATCTGAGCTATAGTCGTGGTCCATTGTCCGTCATCTGTCTGTCTGTCCGTCCCTCTGTCCGTCCGTCTGTCCGTCCGTCCGTAGATGTGGCACGTTTTGAAACCGTATGACTTAGGAATCCAAAATTAAGCATAATGTTAGATGTCCCCAAGATCTCCTTCCAAGCCGGAAACTGGGTCTTTGCGACTTCATTCCTTTGAAAAATAAAGGAAAAACCTCAAATTTTTATTAAAAACCTATTTTCACTCTTCAGGACTGCCTAATATCAAAACCACTCATTTGTTTTTCCTCATATTTACCATAAATATTCTTCTATATATTTCCAATGTACGTGTGAGAAATTAAGTCTGTTAAGTATAAATTCTTTAAGTTATGGACCCGAACATAATAGACTTTGTAAAAAATCAGGAAAAATATTTACTCACTTAACATGAAAAATTTTGAAACTAGAGTCTATTTTCCCAAGTATATAACTATGTTTAATTAAGATTTAATTGTTTACCCAAATTAGATCTGAATTTTGTAAATTTTTTAAGTTATTAGCATAAAAATAAAATCAGTACCTTAAATTTAGCCCAACTTTGACCATGGCACGTTTTTCTCCTGTATGTACCATTGATTTAATATTCACAGCATGTAAACATAAATATTTAATTTGTTTAAATCTGAAATTTGAAAATAAAAGCTTGAAAATTAAGCTAGTTATTGATTTTTTTTCTTGAGGCTCTACTGTAGTCATTTGCTTTGATAACAGATTACAGATGCAGGGTCCCACTCCAGGTCACTGGAAGTCCAGCTATGCCAAGGTTTCTGATTTGTTACAGTCACTGGGGGAGACCCCCTGCTGTGACAGGTGTACAGTTATTCTAATATCACCACCCCCATCCCCCCCCCCCCCCCCCCCCGGCAAACCCAACCCACTAAGTGTAATGCAGTAATTGTTATTGTTTTCACTGTATTTCCTTAATTGTAACACTGTTTCCACTCCAATATACAAAAACTTTCCCTAAAAAAGTAATTCAAGTGTAATCCAGAAGATGCCATGTTGTGTTAATGTAGCATTTTTAAAGAAATTAATTTTCTTTTAAATGATTTTAACAGATATAATTGAACCCATCAGTATGCTTAAATTTATAAAATATGAAGCACATTATGGATAAATAAAGACACAATTGAAAATTGTGAAATCTAAATCAAGTATTATTTTTAGATATTTATTGTTTTGCAGATTTAAAAGATATATTTTTGTGGTAAAAAATTAATAAACATTTGTATGCATGGTGTTGTGTTTTATGACAAGATTGAGATTTATGATGATGCAATTGAGAATTATGAATCAACTTTTATATTCAGATGTATCTGTTTTATTGGAAATGTATAGAAATATAAACTTAAATTTAAAAAAAATTGATGTGATAAAAAAATTAGGATTTAATACAAACATTTGTTCATTATTTTCCTGCCACAGCAGAATTTGAGATCAGGCTTTGTTTGCCCTGTTTTATGTTGTTAATTAGTTATATTTCATCTGTATACATTTCATAAAAAATACATATATATTTAGTTATATATATAATACAAAAAAATAGATTCAATTAAACAAATTTGTAAACTACTGAAATGTCAACAGTTATTCAAAAAGCCAACTGATGATCATGGTATAGTACAGATCATTTGTTCACAAACTGCTCACATGCTTCAGTTTCAACATTAGGAAACACATGGTCAGGTCACAAAATATTATTTGCAAGAATTTCTTGCTCATCAATACAAACCAATCATATAAACCAACCATGGCCTTTATTACCTCTTCCTCTTACACTTGATCTCCATTTGATATTATTTTAGATTTTTACCTTCAAGGTCAACTTCAGCTGAGCACAGTGACCCATAGGTCCCTTGTTTTATACAGTGAGAAAATTATTTTTCGCCATGTTTTGAGTGCCATTAGGAATTGCTCTGATATGATCACTTAATATTTGAGCACTTGGTTCTCAAAATTGTTCATAATTACCAGTAAGCCCTGGTTCCCCTGGATACCCTCGTTCTCCCTTGTCTCCCTTGTAGCCATCTTGTCCTCTCAGACCGTGCATTCCTGGAACGCCAGGCACCCCGGGAGGTCCTGGAGGTCCCATCATGCACCCACAGTGCCCTTCCTTAGGGCCATTAGCGACATTGTCCACTTTGTTTGTGTCCAGAAAGGAGTGTGCACGCACCAGTGACAACAACACCAAGATCACGAACGTTAAATTCTCAAACCGCATCAGGGCTGTCTGCAAAGATAGAAAGCAAATCATTTTAGAAAACTGACACCTTGACATCTTCACTACACTGTTCTCATTGGTTGGAATATTCTTGGCTATGTGCCAGCACCCTGGTGGTCATACATGGCTAGGCCGGTCATTGCAAGCAGTAGTTGGGTGGAATGAATTCAGAACAAATAATACATGACCACTGCATCAGGAGTATGGAAAGTCTTTTTATTAAAAAGATGAAGTTAGTATATTTAGTGAGTATATACAGCTTTATATATACAGCTACAGTAATGATCATTTCACCTGAGCCATTTGGCGTTTCCTAACGTACATCAATTGGTCAGTCTTCTTGTAGGTTGAAGGTCCACTGTTTTTCTTTAACTAATGAGGGCAATAAATCACATACCCACATCTCTGATTGTATTAATGTGTTGTTCCAGCTTTATGCAGTTATGCATATGAGTGTGAGTGGATATAAAAAGTGTCTAGGCCCAGGGCACAATTTTGTTAATTGATTGACAATCCGTGCTCGATGCCAAGTGTGAATTTCCCACAGTTAAAAATAGCACTCACTATCTGTACAGAGCAAGATTTCTGGATCTGCTTGGAGGTTATATATGTAATGCGATGGGTAAATTAAGGCTCTTTCTACACAGAGGGTCAGAAGTGCATGAATTTTGTCAGTTGGCACTTGTATAGTGAAATTACCTCAGATATGTGAGTGTGTTAAACCAAGTTCACATGTGGATATTGGAAACTTGCAGACATGATAGATCAAATTCAGCAGAACTACTGGAAGAACTCCCATTGATTTGGGATCAGAGAGATGTAATATGCTTGCTTTTAGCCCTGAGTTGATCTATAGGCCCCTGGAATATTACAAACTTCATGATATATGTGCTGCAAGTGTTGCTTTACAATCACGCTAAATTTAACATAGTGAGTTGCCATGAACATTGAAAGTTAATATCTGATAGGAAATTAAACTTACTGGTGCTGCCCCCTGGACTACTGTAGACATTCACTTTCATTTATTTTTCAAATTCAATAAAGTTTTCTTATATCTCAGATGTGTCTTTGCTGTTGTATGAGATAACTGGTACCAATAATCATGAGAGTTTTATCTGTTGAAGATTTTGTGAAGGAAACTGAAGTGCATGTGATAAAATATATTAATGGCACATTCTCTTTGAGTCCAGGTGCCTTTCTGTTGCAGTGAAGATGCCTTTCTTGCAGTCCATTTTGTTCTCTTGTAGACCTTGCCTTTCTCTTCCAGCTCTTGTGCTTTTCTCAAGCAGTTGTCATCTTTTTCTTGCTGTCTTGGTTTCTTTCTCTTGCACTCTTGTTTTTTTTTCTTGCACTCTTAGTTTGTTCCTCTTGCAGTCCTGGTGCATTTCTATTGTATTCCTGGTCTTTCTCTGGCTGTTTTGGTGCCTTTCTCTTGTAGTCCTTATGCCTTTCTCTTCCAGTCCTGTTGTCTTTCTCTTGTATTCCTGTTGTCTTTTGTTTCTTGTCTTGGTTTCATTCTCATGTATTCCTCATGCCTTATTCCAGTCCTGTTGTATTTTTCTTGTAGTCCTTATGTTTTTCTTTTGTCTTGGTTTCATTCTCATGTATTCCTCATGCCTTATTCCAGTCCTGTTGTCTTCTCTCGTAGTCCTGTTGTCTTTCTTTTGTTGTCCTGGTTTCTTTCTCTTGTTGTCCTGTTGTCTCTCATTTCCAGTCTTGGTTACTTTCTCTTTTTGTCCTGTTGTCTTTCTCTTCCAGTCCTGGTAACTTTCTCTTGTTGTCCTGTTGTCTTTCTTTTGTCTTGGTTTCTTTCTCTTGTTGTCCTGTTGTCTTTCTCTTCCAGTCTTGGTAACTTTCTCTTGTTGTCCTGTTGTCTTTCTCTTCCAGTCTGGTAACTTTCATTTGTTGTCCTGTTGTCTTGCTCTCCCAGTCCTGTTATTTTTTCCCCATTGACCTGGTGTCTCTCTCTTACAGTCCAGATGTTTCTCTTTCAGTTTAATAACCATGCTGTCATAACCATTTTTGACCAACTAAAACATAAAAGCTTTGAGAAATGGTGCCACACATGGTGTCAATTAAACTCATTGATTATTTTGGGAATCATTGGACATTGCACCCAAAAAACTGTAATCAATAGTTTTGCACTTGATGAAGACCTATATAGGAAAGTCCATCCATAAATATGTTTTCCCAAACATGGATATAGAAATAAACTCATCAACTCCAATAAGCTTAATACTTTATTAAAAGAAGAAATCTAACTCTGTTGCAGAACAACCAAACATAGGTTTTGGTCATCATGGCAGCTTATTTTAGTCTGTCATGTGAATGATGTTCCAAAAGAGACTTATTAATTAGTTTTACATAAATGTCACTATTATTTAAGACACATGCCTATAACCTGCTTTATTGAAGAAATGAATTCCTGAAGTCAGATGCCTAGTGCACCTGTTGGTATTTTACTGGTATTTTTTGAGGGAGACTGAAAAGTTATAAATTATTTAGAAAGATATCACTGCTTAATTTATGTATGTGAATGATAATGGGTAAACCTTAAAGTTATAACCTGCTGAAATTTAAAAATAATAATACAGGTATTAACAATAATAAAAATTCATAATTCATGATAATAATTAAAATAATTATAATTACTTACTGATGTTTTCACACTGTCAGATCATTTAAAAGAATATGCGCCGACCGAAAGGAGATTTTCTCCTCTGTTTCTTTAGCCTTTACTCGTCTGTGTTGGAGGATTCTCACAAGATAATGAGGAATTTACCTCATATCCAGTACCTAATCCTCAGTGATGTAGTTAATGAACCAACCAGTTGGTGGTGCAGGTAAATCCAAGATGTATTCAGCTGATCAGCATTACAGGGACAAAGATCTCAGCAGCAGTTAGAGCTAAGAGGTATCTTATTGAAGATTGCTGGTAGCGATTCGAAGCAGGTGAAGACCCTACTTGTCAATAATGCCTCTTGATTGGCTGTTGGACTGGTGCTGGGCTCAGTGCCTGATGCTGAGGCTGACAGTCTGTTATTTGGTAATCAAATAGAGTAAAACTCCACCATGTCTGACACTCTGTGGATGTTAAGATTTTGTCCTGATAAGTGCATGTCTGGTTTGTGGGTTGATATACATTCATTTATTCAAAAAATGGACTTTGTATGTGTCAGTCTAGACTCAAGATGATTTTAGACATTTAAGTTTATTTTGGTAAGAGAATCTTCAAAAGCATGTCAATCTAGAATTAAGAAGGATTTTAGACATTTATGTTTATTTTGGCAAGAGAATTTTCAAAAGTAAGACTAATTGGCAACAGATTTGCACCAGGCCTTGTAACATCAGTATTCATCTGTACTTATACAATTGCAGGGACGGTCTGAACAAAACAGATGGCAAGTGGAAAACTTTGAGAACCAATGAGGTTATGATTCTATATCCAACATAAGTACCACCAAAAGCCTAATATCATTTCGACCTCTCTTTGGAATGGCAACACCACAAAATTGATTTGAAGTTAATATATCAATAGATGCTAAATGCACAAACAGACAGACAAGCAAGAAATCATATTGGTGATATAAAACCTCTTCAAATTGATAGGCAGATGTGAATATATGATTGAGCTAGCTAACTTGAGCATCACCTATCATGTCTATATTTAAAGTTATAAAATTATGATGTAAACATTTAATTTGGTAAAACATGAAATGACAGTCATGGCAACATTTAAAGAAATGGATGTTTTTAAGTAAAATGACAATCTATATACATCTGTAATTAAGCCTCCCCGAACACTGATGAAAGCATATCCTCCTGCCGTCAGTCAAACCTTAATGAAAGCATCACCTCCGCCTAACAAACATGGATAAAAAGTTTAACTGTTACATAAAACAAAGATGAAAGCCAATTTTCAGTAAAATGTCAACAGTTACTTAGTACAGTGTTATTGAATCAATGGTGAAAATGTTCTTTCCCAGGTTGTTGAGTAGGTGTACTTTGATGTGTGTCATTGTTGTGAACGCAACAAATTAAACACTAAATGGCAGCGCAAGTAGCATAAATATGAGCACTTCCAGTATCATAACAGAAATAGTCGCATGCTGCATCAAAGGATCGCAAAACAGGCGGGAAGGGTAGTAAAAACCTGCCCCCATTCAGATTTTAGATAAATAGAGGAAGCAGCTATGTCAAGGGAACAGGTGTATAAAACAAGGAAGAAAATACCAGCCCAATGTGGCCAGCGTTAGGACTCGTCAAACACATGCTGGAGTGGCTGGGGTGTGGAGGGAGGTAGTATTGCAGGATGTTTTTCAGCAGACAGGCCATGCTGTTGTCGGAACCGGCTACACATGACAGGGCACGGGTATCTCCACTTGTACAGTGATGTGTTCTTCAAGTCCTGGTAATTGGGTGTAACAGAGCCGGGTAGATGAGCTGAGTAATGGAGCCGGGTAAATCAGTCTCAGATGCAGGTGTGGATTTTACCTGCAGTTGTGGTTAGGATGTGCATCAAACATTTACACCCTAGGCATTGTTTTCATGTTTACTACAAACATGTGTCTGCAGTCTTAAGTTGTATGATAATTGGGCACAGCCAATTTACTGTCATAGAAACTGCGAGAATGTTATAGTAACAATCATTTTTCTGAAGTGTCAATATCAACTCAACATCAAAATTGAACTTATTAATTAATAGAAAGAAGTGTTTTTCAGTGACTTTTTTCAAGATGCACTAAACAAAATTATGTTTAGGATGTAGCCTTAGTGGTTTAGGCATAGTGCTCCAAAGCAAAAAGTCCCTGGTCTGAATCCCATCAGGATCTCAAAGGAAAAGAAGTTTTGATAAACTTTCAGATACTGATGTCTTATAATGACCTGGCTATGATTTCTGGATTATCTGTATGCCCATGCTTAAAAACTTAAAATTAAGGTTCTAATTCTACTTAAAATTCTATTTGTATATTGACCTCTTTTCTCCTGTAATAGTGGCAGCTCCAGGCCATGATTCCTCTCTTTAGAAATAACTGTTATTTCTTCCAACACTGGAAACAAGATTTTTTTTTTCAATCATACATTCTTGATACTGTTCACATGAATATAGATGAAATACTGTATGTTTCATGTCTTTTTTTCCTCAGAGAGGTCAAAGACAAAGTGTAAGAATTGAAGGAAGTGTAAGGAATTGAAGAACTATAACTAAATAACAGTAACTAAATATCTGATAAGATTACAAAAACTAAATATCACTAGATAACATTAATAAAGTTTTACGTTTTATTTTATGTGTGAATATTTTAACCACATAGTTAAAATCATGGTTTCTGATTATAGTTAAAATATAATTACAACTAACCAAATACAGTAATTATTTAATATTCATCAGGTAATAAACAAATCCTCAAAACTATACTAAGAATAGTTTTGTCAGAACTGATCAGTTTAAATAGGGGTTTTCAATAGGATCTGTGTATTATATTAGATAAAACAGTAGTTGCCATTTGAAATAAAAAAAAATCCCTTTCAGCAATAGTCATATGTCCATGTCAGATTAGAAGCTGCCACTGTCTGGACTCTCACTAGGTTAACATAAAAATTTGATAACTTTAACTCAACAAGATAAAAGGTGCCCGTTCACCTACCTTTTGTAAAAGAACGTGTGTGATTTCTTGCTACCTGTATGTCTATGTTAATGATCTAAGGGTAATTTGGTTGTGAAAAATTCTTATTAGGCCTTTTTGAAGGATGTATGAACTTCTTTATCCATATGTTTGTAAACACAGCAATGTTGACATACAGGAAAACATGTTACCTAAGGAGGCAGGATGCATTAATTGGAGGTGGAAAGGTTATTTGTTGCAAAAAGCCATTTGCAAAATTTCTGGCTTATCTGACTTGCTGCCAGAAGCCCTTGTTGGATTTGTTTTGATTATTTTGGTGGACCCTCACATATTGTAAACATGTTGCTGAAACAAAACAAGCAGCCTGTGTGTGGTGATATCCATGTTTTCTGGCATATTTTTATAAAAGCGCCAAAGGATTGCCTTTAGTTTATAATGGTCAGATAGGTGATTGGGCCCCTTTAAGAAGAATGTTGACAAAACTGGCTTCTTGGTAGATTAGGGATTCATAGTGATTGCAAGATCCAAGTTATATTAGGATATTTAGAATTTAAAATTCATCATTTTTCGTGAATGACACCTTATACCTTGAGTTTCCTTTGTAGTAAAAGTAAATTTGATATTCATGTTGTTCATTCCCCTTCAATATAAGAGGTAGTTGACAAGTAAGATCCTCATAGATACAATTATGAAAGTGGTGATTTCAGTAGTATTCATCATGAATATATATACCCATGTTTGATGTAATAAGTACCTGGGTGCCCTCAGAATTGATTTTAACCCAAAAAAATTACCTGAACAACAGCACAATTTTCCTAAAACTTTCCACGATGCTCACATGTCCTTGCAGGAACACTGAAATACCATACAGATGCTGCAGATCTTAACAACAGAATGTTCAGTACTGTTAACATTTCTGTCTAGGCTAAGATATGACTTTGTTTTAGAGGACTGTTTGGGAATATTAGGTGCTAATCTAGGGAAAATATACTTTTACTAGCCAATATTTATGGCTTGGGTAAACTCGGGCCTAACTTCACGCCATCAAACTCTTTTATCAAGCAAGGTGGGAAATAACAATGACTGAAGTGTTGCTTAAACTTTTAAATTGAGAACATCTCATCCAATCGGTTTACTCAGTAACATCCTTCAAAAGTCCATGTGTGGGGATGAACTTATTATGATGGGGCGCTTAATATGTCAAATACTGTATCCATGAAGGATGCCATGTCATTATAATCTTAAAATCAATATTTGAATACAGCTGTCACCACTTACTTACAAAAGGTAATTTTACAAGTCTAATATACTTAGCTGCAAAAATGTCAGATATTCTTTTGAAAAGTGTCAGATCATTTAATTACTAATACTTCTCTTAATAGCGACAATTTTTTTCAGAGGCTTAAAGAATTTATCTCTGTTACTAATCTTTACTGTAGACTGAAATGTTTATTCTTAAATAAGTTCTAGTGATATTAGTTCAACATATTCATTTATGATCTATGAATTATTATTATGTCTTATTGGAGAGTTGATGCTAAAGTTTTGAAGGAAAATAATTGTAGAAGATTAATGGAATTATAATTTAAAAACATGATTGAAATGCTGTCTTGGTAATAATATTAACTGGGGAATAATCTTGATGTATTTAATTTATTTTGATCTAACTGTATGGAATGATTTATACTTCTAAACCTCTTTTATTTTACTAAAAATAGCCAAAATGTTTATGCTCAAAAGTTATATGTGATTTTGTGTAGATATAATATATACAAGTATTTGAAGTTTGAGCTATCACTTTCAATTGAAATATCCAATTTTCTATTTTTTTACATAATAAAAAACAGAATAATTCTTGTTCCTTATGATATATCTTCCATAATAAAATAGAAAAAAGTTAACTGAAAAGTTAAAAGTAATGCAGGCCTGTAACATGAAATATTGTTTTCTGATTATGAAAATAAAGAATTATAACTTAAATAAAAATAAATATGAAACAAATACCTTATTCATTGTGGAAGTGGGTTGTCTGCCAGTAAACCCTGCAGTGACTGTTGAGTGGTTAGGAGCTGACTGTTAGACTGCAAGGGCCAGGGTTACCTTGCTGGGGGTTACATGGAACCAGGAAATGTAGATATAATCACCAGCAGGAATCGCTGCTTACCGGAGCCAATGGCTCAGGGGCATGCTTCAAGGAACCAAATTGTTACAAGGGGAAACAGTAAATCTTCAGAACTGTGGAAAAGTTTAAGGGTACCCATGAGGCCTCCTGCCAACCTCTGACCCCTCAGAGCTGGCTGCTACAGGGGGACATCTGATGGGTATTACCTGTGGTGGCTGATACAGGTGCTAGTGAAGTTGTAGCTGTCTGACAGCTTAGTGGTGTCAGTGATTGACTTGGACAGCCAATAAATACTTACCTAGGTGTTTTCTGAAGCTGTTGCTGAGGCGGGAGATGGGATGGATGAACTGATGAGGAAAACAGAAAGTTAATGAAGAATACAGAAAATTGATTGAAGACTTGAACTTCAAGTGGCCATTGAAGAAACAGACACTGGAAATTTGTTTTAAAAAGCTATTTGAACTAGAGAGCACTGAGAGAAAGCATACCTCCACCATAATCAAAGATTTATTATTTAAATTTATGATAAGTTTATTTTCATTTCTTCCTAAAATTAACTTACTGTTCCTAGTGTAAAAGCCCGTCATCCAGATAGGTTGTTCTCTTTAAAATCAGGGGTGGGTGCACAAAAATTAAAAAAAAAAGTAAACAAATGTTAAATATCCCTGGATAGTACTTTGATGACTAAATAGGTATAATCTATATAATTTTCAGGGAGCTACCATGAGGAGGTCTTTCAAAAACTATAAGACAGATGATAAGGCAAGCAAGCAGGCAGGATAAGTGATGGTCACATGCTTAAACACATACTAAGGGAAGCCATTTATATACAGTAATCTGGTTATTTTCAGGTGTATGGGTTTTATATTCTATAAGTAGTTGTCAAGTAATTTTATACAGTATCTGGCAGAAATTTTATCCCATCATGCCTAGTGTAATCATTGTCTCATGTAGGCTTTGACAAAAATCACAGAAAAAATATGCACCCAGTTCAAAGGATATGATGTAATTTTGTATTGTCTAACAACCATTTAGCTGAATTTGTAAAATTTTATTATCGTTGCAGGATCTTTACGGTTCAAGACTATCAAAATATTTTTATCTTTATATTAGTGCTGAATATCAAGTGATCCTGGGCTCTTATGTTTTGTTTATTTTCACATGAAAACACTATTCTCTACTGGAAGCTTTAAAATTATAAGGTATATTTATTAATTTAAGTGAGTATATATATCCATGAAAGATGCCATATATTATGATAGGCACAGAAATGATTTAAAATATTATAAATAAATCATTATTATGCCTGTTATGGTAAGAGGCTGTTTAAAGGCAAGATAGTGGGTATTTCCAATTTTGCAACTGTGTAACACTTCGTTCTGGCTGGCAGAGCTGACCAGTGATGTTACCATCAAGCTGGTTAACTGTGAACTCTGTTTTTTCTAACCTCTACTGTGTTTACAACCATGCATCAAAGTTTGGTCAGTATCCTAACAATATTCTAGAATAATGATCCAGAACATTGGCGGAGGCATATATATAATGTGGTCTCTGGCCACTTTCTACCTCTTATCAAGACAAAGTTGAAAGTTACCTGTGCAATCATATAAGACATGCACTGCAACATATTTAGAGCTAGAAAACTGCTGTTGAATCTGTTATTTGGAAGTTAAACTTGTTATATAATTGAATGTAGACAGGCCAAGATTTATTGTATTGCTTGATTTACTGCCAGTGCTTTTTCCACCATTTATACTCATTATCACTTGTCTTTGACAAGCTAGTTATTATTACTGAGAATTTAAGATGAAAAGATGACTTTGGAAAAATGTGTTTTATTTCCCTGTAAGTGTGAGTCTAATTCTTGTCAAGAGACAAATTATTTTACCAGTAGCAACCAAGTTCTAAAAATAAAAATCATCCTTTCAGAACCAGAGGATTTTAAGAGCTTCTGTGATTTGAAAATTATTCTCTTGCAGTCAGTGAGTTAGTGTTTTAAGTGTTCACACTTTCTCAGCTGATTGTTTCTACATAATAATTTCTACATAAAATGCTATAAAGATCAGAAAATTTTTGTCAGGGTATGTTTCTTTGAAGTCTGAATTCATTACCTCTCTGGAATTGGCAGAATTCTATTTTATTGTAAATCTCATTTTCCTGATATCCTCAGTTTTTGTTTAACGAAATATTGCTTTTACTAAATTTGGTGTTTTGGTTAAGTTATAATATAATAATCAGCATTTAAATGTAAAAAAAGTATATATTTTTGGTATTTAAGCCAGGAAGTTTGTAGCCCTGCTAGGGGTGAATGTTTTCAATATTAGTTCTAATACAGGTATTACCTGGGTCAATACTAATATTGAAAGCTTTCTTGATGTCATCCAAATTCAAACTTGACACAGAATTTTATGAGATGCATCAATGTGGACTTTTTTTTGTAGAGTATGGTTAAGTTGCCTTTAATTTATTTTGACTTATTGTACTAACATCATTTTATCATGATTATGGTTATGACTTTGGAAAATATGTCACAGTCATCCATATTTGAACTTAAGGTACACAAAGTACCAATTGCAACAGTAACTTTTAGTAAATATGTACAAGTTTTATTTGTGTTTAAATAACATTCACTTGGGATTGAATATAGTGTATTGAGTAAGGGAAGTATCTATGAGACATGCCTTTACATACTATGAATGAACATCCTGAGCAGCCAGCCAGGTGTGTAGTGGATACACCTGTTTGTCCCGCCATGCTGATGCGTTAACTTTCACACCTGTGCTGCATAACACAAGCTTTAGCAATTATACAGTAGCAAACACAAACTTCACATGAACAGGCTTTTTTTCCTTTTTACTGTTTACAGGCTCACTAAAGTGCACTCAAAATGGGCACTTAGAATGCCATGATATTCCTAGATTTTCTCAGGTCAAGCATATTGCATTATGTTTTTATGTTTCAAAGATCCCCAAATATCTTAATAAAAAAACCTCTTAGTAAGAAATGTAGAAAATTTAGTAAAGATACAACAAAACATAAAAAAGATAATGCCTGTAATGTAGATACTTTTAGTGTCAGAATTTGTCAGAAATCTAAAATAAATGTAAACAGGAAAAAGTATTTAAGGCACGATCAGCTGCCCAATCAACAGAACCTCAACTGTTCCCCAACCAGCTGTCAACCACAACGTCATTAGGACTGTGAAAATAAAGATAAGAACAAACAATAACACTTTTCTTTAAAGAAGCTACCAGCCAGCATAAAATGTTTTCATCAACTTGACATTTGTTAATTGCATGTTTACTCTTGTATTTTATAAGGTAAAGGGTACACAACTGTTGAGACTGATGAGTCAGTTGTTGAACAACAGTCATTTATACTATCCACACAACAAATGTGTCTGTTGCAAGTAAAAAAAAGATTGAGGGGCAGAGTAAAAGAGATATTCTCTTTTTAAAATATCAAAAGCCTATGTGTTATATATATTATTATTGAATTTCTATTGTGGGTTGCATTTAATCAATATTTAGGTAACTATGACCTAATTTGTTGTAGCATGATTAGTACTCTTATCAACCACCCATCCCACTTTTTAGACTAATTGTATCAAATTTTTTAACACTTTTTATCATAACATCAAAATGTAATTTGCCTGCTGCTGATATAAACATGATTTGCATCAATGAAAAACTGACTAGTACTGTAGTGTTTCTCAGAGACACAGTTGTCATATTCAGCTGAGCATCATGACCCATGGGTCACTTGTCATTTGCTCATCTTTAATCAGAGAACATCTTTAAGAACTGCCTGTCTTTGTCTCATAAGTTTATCCTCCGAAATCAATAAACTAATTAAGGATAGATGTTGATTATAGGGAGAGGATTAATTGAGGTGGTGTCACATGAGACATCATGCTGCTTTGCGTTCTGTGATCTGATTCGTTCATCTGGAAATTAAATGTGAGGAAACTAATGGACTCGTGTGTCTCAGGCTTTTTCATCATCTGTTCATTGTCTCTGTGTTGGTAAATAATCCTAAAGAATATGCTTCACTTCATTATTGTCAGTTCACATTTACCACGCACCGGTTGATGTGCAAATTTTCATCCACATATTAGAACATATTTTAGTTGATAAGCAGCTGCCAATCAAAAGATTGATTTATGATTCATTTATCTTGATATGAAGAATTTTGTCACAGTGACACTGGTAGTGAAAATAACTGATTACTGACAATTTAGTTCTTCTGAAGTGTAAATATCTTCCAATATATTATTTTACTTGATACATTACAATTACAAGACTATAATCCCTGACATAACTAGTGCTATCTTAATTTTGCCATTTGAATAAAATATGGGGAGGGGAAGCATATCTATTTTGCTCATGCAAAAACAAAGCCATGTTAGTATTAAATATGAGGAGGTGTTATGTTTATAGAGAACTTTTGTTGACTAGTGGTTTCCAGCCAGCTGGTCAAGTTATTTATGGGAAAGGCTTATGGTATATTCACATACACAAACAGTTGACCCCCTCCAAAGATGTCCTGTTTTGGACTTCCTGGCCCCGTCCCCCTCCCTAAAAATGTCTAGGCTGTGCTGTCATGAAGACAACAGTTTTGCAGAACCAAAACCTATTTTCTATTTGAAGTGATAATTGATACAAAATAAATAGTCATTGAGATTTATTTTATCCACAGTGGTTCATCAGGGAGCAGCAAAAGCAAGGCTGATGAGACCTATGACCCAGCTAAGTCCAAATACCACCCACTGGATGATGCCTGCTGGAACCATGGACAAAAGTAAGTCACATTTATTTCATCAGTGTTTGTCCACACCTGTATTGTATGCCAGTGTGTGTGTGTGTGTGTGGGGGGGGGGGGGGGTAATGTTTTTCTGATAAGCTTTTACTTTTATATGATTAGATAAAAAACTGCATATTTTACCATCATATAATTGAAAATAATTCAATCCCTTGTTTTGTTTTTACTTCTTCTTAAGCTCTTTTTCAAGAACTGTCAGATCATGTCTCCGTGCATCCATAGCTATGTTTTTTTTTTTGTTGAGAATAAATTATCTCAATAACTAGATGAATTTATTTACTTAACTATATGCTTGACGGTAAATATTTTGTTCCCTTGTTGAATAATAGTTTCAGGGGTCCCCTAAATTCTCTTTGGTTAGATAAATTTTAGGTTGAAAAATAACCCCAAAATAAATGGACCAGTTGAGGTGAAAGAATATAATACTCTCTGTCAATGTCTCTGTTGATTTGTAATCTTTATCAGGAAATCAGTGTACTACAAAGGTCCCAGTAAGCCTGGAGATCATGGAAAGCCTTAAAAATTAGTTTCCTTCTTTTCCGGGGAGGGAAATGTCAAAGAATTTGAGAAAATTGCTCCAGAAAAGTTGGGAATTGTTTTGGTTTTTTTTCCAAAAGAAAAAAAAAGTCAGTTTGTTATATTTTATCTCATATTGAAACAACATGTCTTCTTGAAAATTGGCTTTACTGGTTTTAAGGGTTGAAATAGATTTATGATTTTGAAAGGTTAAAATATTTTCCCTGTTTTGAAAATTTATCATGGTGTTTTGGAAGTTTCTTGTATACAAACTTGGGATTAACGCCAATTTTTCTTGGTGAATTGATGGTTAAAGGCCTGGGAGTAACTTGTTACAAGAACAGTTAGTTGTCCAATGTTAAATTTTCATGGTAACACAGTATATTTAAACCAGGATTGGCTGCCCTGGGTACTTGTGTGATATTAGGGGGCTATTTAAATCAGATTACAGGCCATTTTACAAAATAAGCAGGATTTCAAATTATATTGATACTTTTTGACTTCATTATAACAGAAATATCATAATATTAGTTGTAAATGGAAAATAAGTTAAATGTTAATATCTAAAGCAGGGTGTGTTTCCTTCAGCTAAATGATCTTGCCTTCACCTTGATGCTCCTATCATCCACTAGTAATAAGGAAGTTTAAGGAAAACAGAATTCCTGGTTTGCAGCCAACATGTGGTAATGACTTCAATCAAAGCCAGGTATCCTGCTTCAGGGAGCAATCTACATAAAGCTTCTGACAGAACAAAGTTGCCGTACACATGGCGGTACTTACTCTCTTCCTGGTCACCCACAATGCTCAGCCATCAAGAGCAAATTTCCGTTGCAGAAAATAAAAACCCCAAGAGGTTAACTCTCACGTATAGAGTGTCACAGAACAAATGCCAATATGGCAACTCAGTGGGTGTTTTATCTCATTAAGTGGCGGGATTGATTGAAGGGGTTTGTCCCCGGACGGACGAGTTCAAACGGTTGAAGTGAAATAATATTTGTTGTTGTCATATACAATGGCAGTGCTGCAGAGATTAACAAGCTGCCGGCTGCTGCAGATGATGCAGAAGCAATCAGTGGCTGTCAAACTGACAGCGCAGTGACCCGCGTCTTCCCTCACTGTGTTTATGGAGAACTGATCAGCTTTTGCTGTTGAAAAAATCCATCGCCCAGGCTTTGTTCACAGTGGCTCCTGGCTTATATCTTACCCTAATCAGATTATTTCCCCTGCCTTTGTGTTAGGTTTCAGACAGTTTGCAATAACTTTACCCCATGATCATATCAATAAACTTTCTTTAAATTTTGAAACAGTATATTATCAAAGGTTTCATAGGGCTTGTAATGCTGTTAATTTTGTACCAGTGTATACTCAGAGGATTTATAGGGAAAGGAATGCTGTAAATCTTTTTACCTGTGAATTGCAAAAGGTTTTACAGGGAAAGGAATGCTGTAAACTTTGTACCTGTGAGTTGCCAAAGGCTTTACAGGGAAAAGAATGCTGTAAATTTTGTACCAGTGAGTTGTCAAAGGGTTTACAGGGCTAGGATTGCTGTAAATTCCTGGAATCAATAAAGCAGTTGCTAAATGGTTTAGGTTGTTGCATGGTGTTTAACTGTTTGATTGTGAACCCTGGTCCAACATGTATGTAAAGCCTTCAAGGAAAACCGGGTGAAATTTCAGTGGACCCTCTTAGGCTAACATATCGAATTTCTGGAGGGGCTCTAAGGCAAATATTGGGATTTTTCATTAGGCTATTAGGCAAACATGAGCAAATTCACTGTTCCCATATAAAACAAACACTAGAAATTTAAACAAAGTCCTAAGTGACACTAAAGTAATCATAGAGGCATTTCAGCAGAGCTTTTACGGCTCAAGCCTCTTAGGCAACCTTAGGTATATTCAGCAGAGCCTGTTTGGCAACCTTAGGGACAATTCAGCAGAGGCCTTAGGCAACCTTGGGAACAATTCAGCAGAGCCTCTTAGGCAACCTTAGGTATATTCAGCAGAGCCTCCTAAGCAACCTTGGGGACAATTCAGCAGAAACCCTTAGGCAACCTTAGGTATATTTAGCAGAACCTCTTAGGCAACCTTTGGGACATTCAGCAGAGCCTCTGAGGCAACCTTAGGTATATTCAGCAGAGCCTCCTAAGCAACCTTGGGGACAATTCAGCAGAGCCTCTTATGCAACCTTAGGTATATTCAGCAGAGTGTGTTTGGCAACCTGGGGGGCATTCAGCAGAGCCTCACAGGCAACCTTAGGTATATCCAACAGAGCCTCTTTGGCAACCTTTGGGACACTCAGCAGGGCTTATTAGGCAACATTGGGGACATTTCAGCAGAGCCTCTTAGGCAACCTTTGTGACAATTCAGCAGAGCCCCTTAGGCAACCTTAGGTATATTCAGCAGAGTGTGTTTGGCAACCTGGGGGGCATTCAGCAGAGCCTCACAGGCAACCTTAGGTATATCCAACAGAGCCTCTTAGGCAACCTTTGTGACACTCAGCAGGGCTTATTAGGCAACATTGGGGACATTTCAGCAGAGCCTCTTAGGCAACCTTTAGGTTATGTCAACAACTAGTCAGAGAACCAACCAGTGACCATGGAAATACCATAGATCTTGTCTTTACTAACTGTTTCAACATTAGAACACATGGTCAGATTACAAGATAATACATGCAACAATACCCCATTCTTCAATTCAGATCAAACATGGCAATTTCTCATAGCTTAATCTAGTATTTCTTCTCTGTAGATACTTTTTGAGACATTCTGTTTCCTCTCCCATTCAGGAACAACTGCTTCCCAAAACATATCAGTTTTCTACTTTTCCATAATTATTTTGATTTATTAAATGTGTATTTTTATACTTGCAAATCTCCACTTCCTTCCTCTGCAATTTACAACATCTGGTCATTCCCAATGCAGTTTTTAGACACACATTCTTGTACATATTTGAAATACTGATACTTCTATTTTACTATTCCGCTCAGCTACAAAATTAATACAAAATATTACATCTGTTAAAATGAAATCTTACAGACCTACATACAACAATGGTGATACAATTATATCTGTCACATTCAGCTAAGCAGTTAAACATTTATGATTTAAAAATAATAAAATATATATGTATGCATAATATGACCCAATATGAGCTACACTCTGGATAAATAATGATTGGAACTTAGAACTTTGAAATTTAAACATATTTTCAGATTTTTTTTCCTTGTAAATAAAAAAATGAATCTTATAAAAACTATAAATGGAAAAAGTGGATATGCTTAAAAAATAGGCTGAAATATAAAATAAAATGCATTATTCCCTTTAAAGTGAAATAAAGGTATCAGTCCATTCTGTTCACTTGCCTGTCCATCTGCAAATTTTTCATATGCATCACAGTATCTCAAAATTTTTACTGTTTTTCTTCATGACAGTCTTGTCAGAGTATTAGTTTAGCAATCATATATTTAGAACTATACTATAACCAAGTAGGAGGGCCCCTTTCCTATTAGCTTCTCGTATGCTGATATATATGAAAAACATTACAATAGAATATTTTGCATATTTTGCATTTGCAAATATTTCAAATTTCAGCTGAGTGCCGTGACCAATGGGTCCCTTGTTTTATTATATCTTTTAAGTATAGCAGAAAATATCCTCTTTGCAACTGTTGATTTTTGTATCCCTGCTTTCACTAGCAGGCATTTGAGCTTTTAGACCAATGTTGGTCTCCTATTCTCATTCAGATTTTATAGCAGTAGAATACACAGACTTCAGTATCCTCAGGTCAGAATTTTGTTTCTATTTTCAGAGTTCCATATTTGGCTCTTGCCAAAACTCTTGAAGCCATTGAAGGTGTCTCTGCAAGGTAAGGAAATTTTCTACTTATATACCTGTAAAAACTGTTTTGTCTGTCTGAAACATGGTAATAGACTAGCTCATACTTGCAACTCATTACCGGGATCAAGAATATAGTCATACTTTGACTGCATATATGATCAAGTATAGTCATACCTACACTGCATATGATCAAGTATAGTCATACCTACACTGCATATGATCAAGTATAGTCATAAATAAAATTTTTCATCCCAAACTTTCCATCACACATGGCATATGATCAAGTATAGTCATACCTACACTGGATATGATCAAGTATAGTCATACCTACACTGGATATGATCAAGTATAGTCATACCTACACTGCATATGATCAGATATTATACCATCACTGCATATAATCAAGTTTGGTCATACCTTTTACTGCATATGAGCAGGTATTATACTTTCACTGCATATAATCAGTTGTAGTTGGACCTACACTGCATTTGATCAAGTATAATCATACCTTCACTGCGTATGATCGAATAAAGGCATACCTTCACTGCATATAATCAAGTATTGTGATACCTTTACTGCATATGATCAAGTATATTCATACCTACACTGCACATGACAAAGTAAAGTCATACCTACACAGTCACTGCAAAGAATGAAGTATAGTCATACCTTCACTGCATATGATCAGATACAGTCTTTCAACATGATAAGATTTAGTCGTACCTGCACTGTATATTACACAAATATCTGCTTTGAAATTGCACATAGAATAAGTACAGCGTATTTTTAGCTCAGCTGACAGAAAGTCAACTGAGGGTAAGGTATGGCGCCTTGTCCCTTTGTCAAGCCGTCCTTTAGCAGGGCACAAACCTGAACCACTGACACTAGTAACCTGTAACTAAATATCCAGGGAGGTCAATAAAAATCTCCTTGGAAACCTGAAATTAGGTCACTGCATGTGTTTATAGATCATAAGTGGATGCCCTATAGTGATCATTCTGTCCGTCCATCTGTTAGTCTGTCTGTCCATCCATCAGTCCATCCACACAAATTAATTTCCAGATGATAATGATATTTAAAAGATTATGGCTGCATTTTAAGCCAAGCTTTTCATCCCAATCCTTCCATCTTGTGCATATAACTGACCTGCCAATAGGGTAGAATATAAATGGATTTGGGGCACAAGGTCAAGGTCACAGGGGCCATGTGTCCACAAATTAGTTTCCAGATGATAACTCCAGGTAGGTTTGACATATTGGTTTCAAACTTAATTTATATATGGCCCGCCACTAAAGAAGGAACCCTGTCAATTTTGGGTTATGAGGTCAAAGGTCAAGGTCACAGGACCCATTTCTTTAAAAAGAATCTATATGCATTTTAAGCCAAACTTTTCATCACAAACCTTCCATCTTCCAGATATTGCTCCTCTGCCCGTTGGGAAAGGTCCTTTTCAGTTTTTTGGGTCATAGGGTCAAAGGTCAAGGTCACAGGCCCATCTGTTCACAAATGTATTCATGGACAATACCTCTGGTTTGGATAGACAGACTGGCTTCAAACTTGATTTATTAATGACCTACTGTTCAAGTAAGAAACATTTCAGGGTCATTTCTTTTGTCCTTAGGTCAAAAGTGAAGGTCACAGGAGCCACATCCGTAAAAAACTGTGCATGCACTGTAAATAAAATTTTTCATCCCAAACTTTCCATCACACATAGCTTACCTGCCCAAAATATAAGAAATCTCTAGATTTTGAGGTTACCTGGTCAGAGGACAAAGTCACTGGACCCACTTTTTTTAAAAGCTTTATACAGTAATCATAATGCTGTAAGTTCAAGGATAGTAAGTTCTCAGATTTTTTGGTCACAAGGTCATTGGTTAAGGTCACAGCATCCACATTTCAGAAAAGCTTATCAAAATATCCTTATACACCCATAGGTCCTTAGTTTATGGTTGTAAATTTTGACACTTATGAGGATAAAGTCACAGGATGGAACTAGCAGTTTTCTCAAATTTGATCATTATAATCAAGTCCCATCTGCCTCCTTGACGTATTTATTGTAAACATGTTGTTGTTTCACAGACTACGGATGATTGAGATTCTCAGCAACTTCTTCAGATCTGTGATGTCACTGAGTCCAAGTGATTTACTTCACTGTGTGTATCTGTGTCTTAACAAACTGGCCCCAGCTTATGAGGGGGTGGAGCTTGGAATTGGGGAGATGGTGTTGATGCGAGCAATAGCACAAGCAACAGGTAGGTCACATGACCTTAATTCTGCTCCATCATTGGACTGCTGGTTTTGCATGTTTCTCTTGGTGAACTTCATTACCAAACTGAGACTTGTATAACAGAAAAGAATGCCAGTTAATTAACTTGAAGAAAATCAATAACTCACCATGCACAATTAATTTTAAGTTTCAGAAACTAATTTTGTTATACCATTATGAATCCAGTGAGAAAAGTCATATTGGTCTGTGCCTGTAATGAGATGCATAGATGAAAGACACTGATTGGATGATGTAATGAGATGCATAGATGAAAGACACTGATTGGATGATGTAATGAGATGCATAGATGAAAGACACTGATTGGATGATGTTTGATAGATATTCTGAAAGTGCAAAAGAATGAGAACAAGGAAACAGGACTTTCAAAATTAATCTTAATGCTGTAGAGCTCTTTCACAAGGCAGCATTCAATTAATTACATTTAATTATGAGTTTATTAACATGTATCAAGCATCAGTAAAACATATGCAGAAAACACATACAGGGAAACCTCTTCTTAAGGATGTGTCTGTTTTGTGGACACCACTCAATTAAGGAAACCTAAGGCAGTCCCATCAAATACAGTCTGAATTTTGTGACATCTCGTATATAAACATTTGAAATTTAAAATTATGTCATTGTCCATAATTTGGAGGATACACTGAATGTTTAAATTTGTTGTATTACCTGTGCATAGAAATAAACACCCATCACAGTTCTGCAAAATCAGCATCAAAGAGCTACTTTAGCCAAACCTTTTCCTGATTAAGAACATCTGCGATGCTGACATAATTCACAACTCACAAGTCCTGTCTGTCTTCTGAAGCAGTGTTAAAAAGATTACGTTACACAGCCAAAAGTAATTTTCTTACTATCAGAAAAATTATCTTTGGCAAGAAAAATTTTTGAGGGAGTGTGGCAAGAAAATGTTTCTTGTTATAGTAAAGGATATTTTTCTTATAATACGGAACTTTTTTCTGCTGATAAGATATTTTTTTTTTGCTGTGAGAAAAATACTGTGCTTGGCTTCATAATCATATGGCAAGAAATAATGTCTTGGGATATTTTGATGAAGAAATTTTTCTTTTGGTTGTTATTGACCATAACAAACATTAAAACCATGCCAGTTTGTGATAAATAATAGAATATACAGAATGTATCATACATCAGTAATAATAAAACTGATTACCTTGCAAACAAAAAGTTTGTTATGACATCATTAATTAAATGTGTATACCTTGTTATCATCTGACATAATCATTTGTTGGAAATTATTAAGAAAATCCTTTATTTAAGCATGGATTCATTATAAAATGCTGAGTGTTCCACAGACAGATGCATCAAGTTATGTCATAATATAATATATTTCTTTTGTTATCTTTGGGCATTCTCTGGCCCCTTGAGACTTGAAAATTAATGATTTTAGCCCAGTTTAACAATATTACTTGCTTTTTTTTTTGGGGGGGGGTTAGGACTAAAACCCTTTGACTCGGCAGAAATGCAAGGCTGTTGTAGTTGAAAACATCTGACAGCCCATGGTAATGAAAGTAAATCACTTCCCTTTTTGAAAATTCTGCACGGCAATCATAAATTATCTGGTCAGGTTTGGTTCTAAAGATGTGCTTACTAGAAAAGTTCCATCAAGTGTTTGTTATATGAGAATAAGTATTTTTCATCAACTTTATTTATTTTTTTACTTTTGTCAGATTTATGTATGGTTAAATTTATAGAAATTTCATATTTCTTTTTATTATTTGAAAAAAATTAGAAACAGTTGAGTCCAGTTTAATATTTAAGCAGCTAAATCAAAATACACTTGAATTTTGTTCAGTGTTTCTTTGAAATAAGAAATTCTGAATTTGGAAGAAAACTATTTTTACATATCAGAGGAAACTTTAGAATTTATTGTTTTTATAGAAATAAATCTTAATTCTTGAACTTCTTTAGATTTATAAATTTGTCATCTTTAATCATGTTCATATCAATTATTGTAATTCAAAGTTTGAGATTGCTTATAATAATATATTATAAAAATAGACAGTTTGACTAAATGAGAAATAGAAAAATTATAAATCATAGCAAAACTTACCTTTAGTGACAATAGCCAAAATAATTAATAGTCCACCGGAGGATCTTCTTGGGATATCAGTAACTGTCCTCCTGGGAGCAATCTGGACAGAGTGAGCTTGGTAATTCTATGATAACGCCAGTCAGAACCAGACAGGTGCTGAATAACCTCCGAGCAGTTATTGGCAGATGTTTGTTTAACGCCGCATAGTAGTGCTACTTGTTACAAAGCAGGCAATCGACACCAATAGGAAACAGAGTATTCAGAAGAAAATTCTGTCCTTGCCTGGATTGATAGCTCACCTTATTGATACCATCGCCCTGCCTCAGGCAAATTGATTTCATGTTAGTCTCTAAACACCCATATTGATCTCTTTGAATCTCAGATTGAGACTTGCGTCAACTGTTGTGATTTCTCCCGCGCTAAATGTCACACTGACAAAAGAATGCTTGTAGCAGAACTTTGGATGCTAATCAGGCTATTTAGATGCTTTGAAGTGGTTACATGCCCTCTGGTTATGTGTAATTATAAGTAGATTTTTTTTCTTTATATTCTAAGATGCACCTCTGAGTTATTTCAAAAGTGGAATATTAAAAATATATATATATATTAAAGCTGAATGATACCCATATAAACTTAGGTGGCACCAAACTGTGTCACTGAATAAAATTCTGTTTCTTTTATGAAGAAAAATGCAAATGTCCATCTGTTTTTCATAATATTTCTCCCAAATTAATTTTTTTAACAATGTTTGGCTAATGCTACAGGAGTAAGTGTGGTGATTTATGAAAATTAAAATAATTATAGAGTACAAATTGTGGCAGTGTTGTTATGTTTTTAATACAGGCAAATTGAGTGGCATCCTGCAAAGTTGTCATTATTATTTACCCCTGTGGTAGATGATGCTTGTGTATTAAAACAGAGGGCAATTTAATATGTCTCATGCAAATATAAAGGTTAATACCTTGTAACAAAAAAATACTAATATTTTTGACAATCTATAAAAAGTTATTAGTTTAAAAATCAGTTTCAGAAGGGGACTTCTTTCTCTTCTTCACCCCATCATATCAAAACAAGAACATAAAGATGTGATGGTGATCATAATATTCTTAATTATCCAGGTTTGTACATGCAAACCTTAAGTACAATAGTGAAGTAAGATTTTTTTTCCAGACGGATAACTTAAAAAAACTGAGTGAGAATATTCAGTTACCAAAGGGCATCCATATCACTATTTTGAAAGATACACCTTTGCTATAGGCCAGTATTATTGTTTGATAATTGTGCAGTTTTGTTTTGATATTTCTGATTGTGACACATTTCCATATAAAGTAGAGCCACTAAAACACGGGTACTGGTGGAAACAAAGGTCATGTCCATAATAGAGAGGTATCAAAAGTAGAAACTTCCTGTAACAGAAGCTACATTACACAAGACCATCTCAAGTGCCAGTATTAGAGAGGTGTCCATATCATACTGGAGCCTGTAAGGAGAGGATCTGCTGTAGTTTTTTAAAAAAAATTATGTAATATATTCATTTCTTTTTACATTGGAGCCTTGATTTATCTGTACACTTATTATTCAATATTTCAGTTATCTTGATTTGATAGTCTTTATTTTATTTAATTTTATTATACTCATATCTAAAGGATGAATTACCTGAATGCTTTGCTTTTGTCAGTTCTGGAACTGTTAAAGAGTTTCAAAGTGCTTCTGTGTTTGATCAGTTACAGAAGTTTTTGTAATCAAACACTTAAACCTCGTTAAAACTGAACATGAATCTTTATTTTCCAGGTCGTAGCCTTGACAAGATTAAGTTGGATGCTCAGGAGAAAGGTGATCTTGGACTTGTTGCAGAGGTGTGTGTTCACTTTCTTGATGATTTTTCATGTCTACCTGTGATATAGTTTTCATTGAAACTGACAAATCAATGATCCGTTGTCTGGTTACATTGTTATCTCAAACTTGATCCACTTAATCAGTGCTTGCATGGGGAAAAATTTACTGAAGACCCCCATGAGGTGTTGTAACAGAGCCAAGAACATTTTGGACAGGAGGACATTCCAGGTGTAAGCCAAGTTTTCAGAATGTTGAATTTGGCATAGCAGCATTAATGTGTGGCTCCCCTTGCAGTGGTCAGATGGTTCCTGTGCAGGCAGTGGTTTAGTGGAATGAGTTAGAATGCAGTGAGGCCACTGAGTTTGGAGTGCTTGATCTAAGGATGCAGATAAGATTTCAGAAAATACATATGGTATTCCTGAGATTTTACGTGTAACTTTGGTGCCTGTGCCATGTTTTGTGGTTTGACTCAGAACTTTTGTTCATCTGTGTGTCACATAGTTCCGAGAAAAGTCTCCCAAAAGTATCTCAGTTTTCAAAGCACATGCTTTGTTAGGCAGCACAGTGTTTTTCTTTGAGCCGTATAATTCATATATCTCAAAGATTTGCCATGTAGTAATAGCAATCTGATTGGCTGTAGAGTTAACCTTCTTAGGTTTAAACCCACAAGAGCCATAAGTCTGCAACCATTCAATGGTCAGCAACCTCTCTCTGGTCATGACCTTGAAATGGGGTCAAGGTCAGATATGAATATCAGGTGCAGATCTTTCATTTGCGATTATTGTCACAAATCACAGATTCAGTCACCTGTATTGGCCAGTCACAAACACAGAAAGACAAAAAGGAAACTGTCCTGATCAGTGGTTTTACACTCAAGCAGACCAAGGAATCCTGCCTCTCCCCATGTGTACCCAAATATTGATATGCAATAAAAATAAACTCATCAATATCTGTAAGTTCCCCCTCACAACTAGAAGGAGGAAAAATTGAGAGTAAATAGTGAAATCACAAAATGAGACTTAAGTTTATCATAATATTATAACTAATATTTACAGCCATGTGTATAACACATTTTATCCCGAGTCTCGGTTATTTATCATAAATGTCACAATTGAATCCTTTTTCTATTGATATTTTGACAGATAACAGAAGCTGACATCTTTATTGTACACCCCAGATCCTATTTAATGGTCAAATGATGTATCTTTATCAGGTCCAGGTTTTTTTTGCTCCATATGCACTTACACTGTACATCCTGTTAATTGCGTGTTTAATGATCACAGTATCTGTGTCTGATGCCTCGTACACTGCTGTATCATGTTTTCAGACTAGTCGCAGCACGCAGCGCACCATGTTCGCTCCACCCAAGCTGACCGTGGCCACCGTGTTCAGCAAGTTGAAGGAGATTGCCATGATGTCCGGCAACTCTGTAAGTGATTCCACATGTTTGTAACTAACTGATCTTAGTGCACTAAGTGTTATTGGGAGAGCTGTTCTTTCTTGTGTCAGTTTTTTTAATAAAACTGGCCATAATTAAAAAAATTATATTCATATCTTTTAAAATCATATTTATTCAATACACAGACAATTTTCTTTTTTATCAATAAAAAGTTGTCAGTAAAGTTAAGTGTTTATTTTCTGGTCTATTCTATATTATTCATTTCTGTTATATTATAATAATTTATTACATTTGTTGTGTTGTTAAAATATAAGATGGACAGTTAATTTAGTTTACTGATCAGTCAGTTGTCTAACAACACATTTTGTGAACTTAATTAAAGAAAGATCCCATATATCTCTGCCAAAATGTTTGTTCATTGAAGCTAAACTTGTAACTGGTCTCTTTAGAGATTATATTTGTAACATTACCTTCTTCCTATCACCTTTTGCCCAAAGTTAGTCTCAATTTTGTAGACTGTGTTGATGAAGAGTGGCTAATCTAATTTGATAATAAATATATTATTTTGTTATTTTTATTCATATATAGTTCATGTAGTCAGTATTTGTATCTCAGTATTACTGTAACAGTTTCATTCTTTTGCTTTTCAGGCACAGAACAAGAAGATTGATAAGATCAAGGGTATGTTCGTAGCTTGTCGTCAGTCAGAGGCTCGTTACCTCATACGATCACTTGGTGGTAAGCTGAGGATTGGCCTGGCAGAACAGTCAGTCCTTCAAGCTCTAGGGCAGGCAGTGGTGCTGACACCTCCTGGCCAAGGTTAGTACTATTTAGTGTCAATCTTCTTCAACATTTTGCTTCAAGGGTGCACTTAGATGAGATCAGGCATTAATGGTCTGATAACAGTATTAACCTTCATAACTGAAATAGGAAATGCTGAGTAATTTTGTTCTCCAGCTATAATTTGTCATCACTTATCAGAACTGATATTCCATATTGATATTAATAACTAGCATATTTCCTTCACTTGCGTAAGGACAGGTCTGCACAATTTTGTCTTCAGATGGGTTTTCCAATGGATGGCTATGAACCCAGATGGATTTTTAATGGGCAAAGCTGGATACACTGATAAAGTTCTGAGAGATGGCACTGTGATAGCCCTATCACAGAATAATGTCAGATTTCTTCAGATTTACAGGAAACATGAAAAGATTGACACCTTTCCCACCCTCTTAGGGCACACGTGGCAACATTGCCGACACTTCAGGGCTAAAACTGGGTCTTTATTTCTGAGGTTTACCACAGAGGAATTGTGTAACAAAGCTTTATTGCCACCACTGTCATTTATGATATAGATAAAAATGAATTTAAAACCAAACTTTACTTTTGACATAAAAATATGCTGTTATAAAGTGTTGGTTTGATTTACATTTCCAGACTTTCCTCCCGAGGTTGTGGATGCTGGGAAGGGCATGGCTGCTGATGTTCTGAAGAAGAAGATAGAGGAGGCTTCCCTTGTCATCAAGTCCACCTACTGGTCAGTACAGCCAGCATTCTCAAATTCTATATGTACCACTAAATTTTTTCATCAGTTTTGGGAATTGAATTCATTGTACAAAATTATGACACTCTTAAATCTTATTGTTAATTGCTCTGTATCAGTCATAAATATATGGCTTGCCAGTCAAAAATCTTTGTGTTTTGTACTCTTTATTGTAAAATTGTAACAATTAAAATTGTATATTTATCATAAAATAAGACTTTTGATTTATTATTGAGAATGAAAATAACATGTTTCTCATTACATAAAAGTTAAAAAAAACTCAAAAGCTAAGAGTATTTTGTCAGTGTAACTGATATAATAACCCTCAAGATCTTTTACATTTTATTTTTTACATAATAATCGTATGGTACTCTTGTATTTGTGATATGTCAGTTTAAGGTGGCTATTTCATCCACAGTGAGTGTCCAAACTATGATGCCATCATTCCAACCCTGCTGTCTAAAGGTCTAGAGGAACTTCCAAATGAATGTAAACTTACCCCAGGTCAGTATTCAGATAATGTTGTCATATTACTATTACATTTCATGATAAAGATGATACATAATTTGAGTCAGCAGTCATACTTTAATTAACCATTATGGAAATGTTCAAAAAGATTCATGTGAAAGTTTTGTTGTCCCCCTCTCAAATATTTCAGTTAAATGCTGCCATCTAGTGGCAGGCCTTCACACTAAAACCATGTTAGTAAATTACACTGTTCTGCACAGCCTGTAAATGACATATTGTTTGGACAGTTTGAATGTACATGAATTGGAGCTGAATTTACACTTACCTTAAATCTGAAATGTCAGTCTGTATTTTGATGATCCTTCATTTGTTAGACACTTTCTAATACAAGTTCTAAGGGCTTCAGCAGAACAGCTATCTGCTCTCACAAAGGGAGAGGACAACTTAAGGTGCCTTTGTTTGATAAGAGTAGTTCCAGTAAAGTCAGCAGGAGTCAGTATGCTACATTAAATGCCAGGCTTAAAATTTGTTACAAAAGCATATGACTGATTGTAAAACTTTCTAATCTTTATTGGAAATTTTCTTATATAAATGAAGAGATAATTATCTGTCTTTCATAGTTCTAGGAATACAGTTTCTTATGTCTGTTATAGTCAACTCATGATTCTTGACTTCCCAGCTGATACATTCATGTAAATACTATGATGCCATTGGCACATGTAACAGCTTTATCAAAAGTATTGTGTGTTCAGTCTGTGAAGTCAACCTAACGGCACTTGTTCAAGTTAGTAAAGTTTTCAGACATTAGGTTGTCTCCTGAGAAATGAGAGAGAAAGATCCATCATACTTGCAATTGTTCATTACCAGACACCAGTGACAATCGTTATACAAATATTCACCACCAGGTGTGCCTCTGAAGCCGATGTTGGCCCATCCTACCAAAGGTGTAAGCGAGGTGCTCAGCAGGTTTGAGAATGCCAAGTTTACATGCGAGTTCAAGTACGACGGAGAGAGAGCTCAGGTAGATCCATTAATTATCAGTTGATGTGGATTAATAGCTAAAGTATGCATCAAGTTAGCAGTGACTAATATTTCTTATGAATGGAATGAAGAGCAACTTGTAAAAAGTCTGCATTTTGTTTATGTTCTGATATTAATTGAATGATAAAGTGTAAGGTGTATGGTTATTCCAAATAATCACAGACAAAACTGTTCAACTTGAATTAGTGTACCATAGTTATATTAGTCATTTTAGATGTACAGTAGACAGGCTATGTACCTTTGATATAACATCACAACAGGCTTACTCATTATATATTTAAGTCTGATTGTTGTCTAATAATTTAAATTATTCAATATTTATATAAATTTCACATAACTCGTATTTCAGGTTATTCATTTACCGGTACTTATGTATTACTGTTATATTTTTCAATCATTGCTTTGCTTAAATGGAGTTTTTTTTTATATAGCTGTTATTTCAGACTTTTGGTATTATCATACTTAGCAGTGTTTTTACTCTATATGCTGTGCTTAGTATTATCATTAATGTACTATTTTGTTACAGTTAGATTTATAAATGTTTTTATAGATTCACATTCTGGAGGATGGCAAGATACATATCTACAGCCGGAACTCAGAAGATAACACGTCCAAGTACCCCGACATCATCGGCCGCATGCCCAAGGTCATGACCGAGGGACTCAAGTCAGCAGTCATAGACTCCGAGGCTGTAGCGTGGGATACAGAAAAACAACAAATCATGCCATTCCAAATCCTCAGCACAAGAAAAAGAAAGGTATTAAAAATTATTGATTATTTTTTTCTTGAATCTTGATACAGTCATCACTATTTGGTCAATACTTAGTCAAGATAAAAAATACAGGGCTGTAACCATACAGAGCATATATGCTTTTATTTAAGGTATTTGAGAGTTAATCCAGCAGAAGATAAAGTGAAATTAAAACTAGAAATATTTTGTATGTAGATATAAAAAATCTGACATTCAGTTATACTAAGCTTAAGTGATTTCACTTTGCTAGTAAGCTGTGGTCTGTTCATGTTTTAGGAATGCTGCTTTCATATCCCTATGGTTACAAAATAATTGCACTAAAAATGTCCTGGAAAAAAACTTGTAAAATTTTGGAATTTATCTCATCTCAAGAGTTATCACAAAGAGTATGTTGCCTTCTAAAAGTTAACTTGCATAATATGATGACATTTATGTTTTAGATGAACACTATTGTTTAGGTATGATTGGACCTAATTTTAATGCTCTGTCATTAAAGTAAAATATCCTTTAATTCAATCATATCAAGAGTGTTCCATGCAAAATGGTTAAATCTGGAAAGAATGTCAGGAGTCATTGTATTGCCAGACAAAGTCTGGAGATACTATGGTTTAGGCACGGTTGGGCTTTCTCCGCAGCCTCCTCAGAGATTGAGTTAGGACTGGATTACTCAACAAATATTTCACAGATCTTTACCAAACTTGACATGTGCATAGATATGGGTGAGAGAACGAAGCCTATTTAAAATATGATCATGACCTTTACTAAGAGAGTGACCTTGACCTTGAAATCACACAAATTCTTAAATATCTCAAGAAATCTTGCATGGATTGATTAAAAAAAAACAATTTAACCGAAGATCTTGGATAGTGTTGTCATGAACTGGAAACTGGTGGCGCCACCTGTTATCCTTTTTAATTGTCTAGCGATACTACGTCACCTGCGGTGCCAAGAAATATCTAGTTTGTAATATTGTTATGACAAATTATTACCTTAAGAATATACCTGGCCCTGTGCATATAAAATCTGAAATACAGATAACTTAATATCAACATTTCATCCTTGTAGCTACCATCAAATGTTCAATAGACTTTGCTACCCACCAGCCATAGATGTATTTGTAAATAAATTGTTTGTATTTTACAGGATGCTGACCTGTCCAGTATTAAAGTACAAGTGTGTGTGTATGCTTTTGACCTGTTGTACCTGAATGGTCAGTCCCTAGTCAAAGAACCATTTGGTAAGAGGAGAGAGTTACTGAGAAGTTCATTCAAGGAGATTCCTGGAGAGTTTGTCTTTGCCAAGTCCATGGTATCATCCAACACAGAGGAGATAGCAGATTTCTTGGAAGAGTCCATTAAGGGTAGGGCTGCACGTTTTTTTATCACACTCTGAATATAGTTTTGTTCAGAGGACAATTACCATTTGGTTTCTGCCTGTGCATGCATAATGACCTCTTGGAAGAGTCTATTATGATCAGGTTGTGATATGATACAGTTCATTTACTTTTCCTGTATTGATTGTTTTGTCTTTCTGTTATATTTTTGTTTGAAAAAGGCATCAAGTTAATATATGGAGTTGGTGTGTAGATTTCCCATAATACCGTTATCATCCCCTTACATCTAAATATTCAATTTGCAGTCATAAGATGTGGTAACCTTGACACTTGTTATTTGCATGAAAGGTTGAAAATAATATTCAAACTACTGTGTGCTCAGTTTATGTGATTGTTTTGGTTTATTTCAGGTAACTGTGAAGGATTAATGGTGAAGACCCTTGATATTGATGCTACTTACGAGATTGCAAAAAGATCACACAACTGGCTCAAGGTCAGATAACATCAGCTGTCATTTAGCATTATGCCAAATTATTGCACAGTTGAACAGATGTCAAAAGATTAACATGATATATAAAGAAGTTGCTTATTTAATCTGTATTAAGATTAATGTTTTTGTGAGATTTTTCTGTAGGAATTGAGTTATATATTGTTACTCTTTGGAAAGTAAAATATATCAGATGTGAGATAAAGTCAAACATTAAATAAATAATTTTACAAAATAACTTTTTTAAATAAATATCAGTCACAATATTTAAGCAGTTATTAAATAAAGGAAATGATTTTTTTAACATGATGTGATTTTAGAAGAACAACTTCATTTTTGACTGAAAAAAAGTCATGAAAATTTGATAATTCTCATAAATTTCATTTAAAAATTGCATTCAGACCTTCCCCTAATTTACAAAACAAAGATGATTTTATTAGCTTATACATTTTAAATAATATATGTAGTTAACATAGAAAAGAAAGACTAATGGGATCAGTTACACCTTCTTCAAAGGAAGTTAAGAAATAAAATCTAAATAGAAACTTGTTATTGACATAATGATATCAGTATTGTAAAGGAAAATGAAATGTCAAAACAAACAAATGTTTAAGTGACTCCATATTGTGTTATTTTAGTTGAAAAAAGATTACCTAGAGGGCGTTGGTGACACATTGGATGTGGTGGTTATGGGTGGTTACCATGGCACCGGCAAGAGAACAGGGAGATATGGCGGCTTTCTCCTTGGCATTTATGATGAGGAGAATGAAGAATTTCAAACAATTTGTAAAGTATGTCATTTAATGTTTATTCTGCTCTCCATAGTCCAGTTGTTAGAACATTGAGCAGCTGATGTGTTAATATATTAAATTGGTTATATTTCAGTTTTGTCTGCCTCTGGCTTCAGATTTTACTTATATCAAGAATTACATTTTGTGCAAAGTCAGATATATATCATACTGTGGTTGCCTTTCTGTTCTCACGTGTTTCAAATTTGCAATATTCGCGAAAAGCAAATTAACACAAAAATGAAATCTTCATGAATAAGAGTCCCATCGTGGAAAGCAAGTGTAAAGCTAAATGATTTGTATTTAACATAAGTAATAAGATCTTTTATTATTGGTAATTGTGGATTAACGTGAGTGTAATGTTTAAATTACCTTTCCATTAAAATCAAGTTGTCACCTGCAATGTATGCATAGGAAACCTCAGAAATCAGTGAATTAAAACAAAAAGGTTCAGTGAAATACAGGAAGGTTGTTTAATGAGATAGGTGTATACATCTCACAAGTTAAATAAATGCCTCATGGAAACCCTCTATGAACAGTTTAGACATAGCTTTCAATAGCCAGGTTACGTGAGACTGATGACTGTGAAATGAGAGCATGAGTCAGGGGATGATTACATGGTCACATTTTCAGTGCATGAGACTTTGCATGTCTTTCCTGTATTAACCAACGTTATTATGTCAGGAATTTGATTACACTCTCTAATCTCTTATACTTCAGATTGGTACAGGCTTCAAGGATGAGGACTTAGAGAAGCACACGGCATTCTTCAAGGATCACGTGTTAGACAAAGCCAGGTCATATTACCGGTACGACCACACACTGGAGGCAGACCACTGGTTCGATGCCGTCCAGGTTTGGGAGATCAAAGCAGCTGACCTGTCCATCTCACCTGTCCACCGGGCTGCTGCTGGCCTGGTATGTATATAATGGTCTGGTTAAACACTTCATTTGATAAAATATTCCCTGTTTTTTTTATAGAGTCCCTTTCATCTTGTTGTATACTGTAAAGTTTGGATTACTTCATATTCTAATTAGTTTGTACCATCAGTTTTCCTAAGAAATACTTTTGTAAATCTGGTTAAATAATTTTGTACACCAGTTCACATAAATTAAACAATACTTGTAATAAACTATACATATTCTTGGTAAGACTAGTTTGTGTCTCTCATTGTCAAGTTTTTAGTTCAGCTGACTGAAAATCATCTTAGTGATCACTCGTTGCCTGTCATCCGGCCCGCTGGCCAATACCAGTGCACAAATTGCAATGCTGAACCTAGAAAGTTCTAACCGAACACCCATGGAAATCTGTGAAAAATCTCATGGGACACCAAAATTAGGTCACTGCGACCTATATCCTTTGAGCTATGGGGTTCAAAAGTACCCCCATAATAATTAAAACTTTGATATAAAAGCTCAAGTATCTGAATAACTAATGCATTTCTTGCCATAATTCTTTCTATGAAACCGTTAGACCTACATAGAAACAGAAACTTCTAACTTAACATCTAATAAGGTTCCTGGTAAAAGCTTCTTCAAAGCCCAAGTAAGGTCAATGTAACCTATTTTCTCAGGACTATGGACAAATCATGATTTTGAGCTCTCTGTAAGTCATTCTACCCATTATTCAGGGTTCCTTTTCAAATATTTATCATCAGGTTTGCCTAAACATTAATAATTAATGCATTTGTCACATGAATGTCAGACTCAGCCGAGTGTAATGGCCCATGGGCCACTTGCAACATGATAACTGCCTCTGTAGAGATTAACCTTTGTCCATCATATATATTTCTTGATTGTTTATTAGTTTTAAGCTCAGCTGACTATAAGTCATCTGAGCTATAGTCGTGGTCCATTGTCTGTCGTCTGTCCGGATGTCTGTCCGTAAGACTGGCACGTTTCGACACCCTTGGACCTATGAATCTGAAATTCGGCATACAGTTAGATGTCCCCAAAATCTCCTACCGTGCCGAAAATTGGGTCAATAGGACTTCGTTCCTTCGAGATATTAAGGAAAAACCTCAATTTTTTATTAGAAATCTATTTTCACACTTCAGGACTGCCTAATATCAAAACCACTCATCTGGTTTTCTTCATATTTACCATAAATATTCCTCTATATAGTTCCTATGAACATGCCAGATATTAAGTCAGTATTGTATAATTTAAAAAAGTTATGGGCCCAAACATAATGGACTTTGTGAAAAAATCAGGAAGATATTTGGTCACTTAAGACCAAAAGTGTTAAAGGTAGGGACTTTTTTCCAGTAATACAACTTTAATTAATCAAAATTTAATTGTATACCAAAAATTAGATCAAAATTAAATATTGGCAAAAATATAAAATTGGTACCTTAAATTTTGCCCAACTTTGGCATCGGCACGTTTTTTTCCTGTAAGTACTGTGGATTTAATTTTCACAGCATGTATACATAAGGATTTAATCTGGTAAAATCTGAAATTTGAAAATAAAAGCTGCAAAATTAGGCTAGTTATTGAATTTTTTTGGAGGCTCTTGTTGTATTCCCTTACATTGTCAAGCAGTCCACTTTGATGACTGTAGGTCATTTGGTGCACATCTCTATGCTCCCCAGGCTGTTGGCATAATTTTAGATGTCCCCAAAATCTCTTACCATACCGAAAATTGGGTCATTAGGACTTCATTCCTTTGAGATATTAAGGAAAAAAACTCCATTTTCCATAAAAAAAAAGCCATTGTTACACTTCAAGGCTGCCTAATATCAAAACCACTGATCTGTTTTTGATCGTATTTAGTATTCACATTCTTTCATACATTTTCTATGAACATACCAAAAATTAGGTCAGTATTGGGTATTATTTTGAAGTTATGGGCCAAAACATAATGCAATTTTTTTAAAAATCAGGGAATATATTTACTCACCTAACATGAGAATTGCTGAACCTAGAGACTTTTTCAGGAATATAACTTTATTTAATCAAGATTCAATTGTTTACCCAAAATTAGATCTGAATTTTGCAAATTTTTTAAGTTATTAGCATAAATAAAAAATCAGTACCTTAAATTTTGTCCAACTTTGGCACTGTTGATTTAATTTTCACAGCATATATACATAAGGATTTAATCTTTTAAAATCTGAAATTTCAAAGAAATTGATTGGAAAGAATAGCTTTTATTCATGTTTTCATACACCATGTCAAGTGTTGTTTACATCTAATCCACCTAGTAGTACAGCCTTCACTTGCATTATGTAACCCACCTCAGGCAGCTTGCCTTGGCCCAGCTTGGCCATTACCAGCAGGCTTCCCCTCTGCCCTGCACTCACCCCCCCCCCCCCAGCTGGTGCATAAACTAGATGAATGTTTTAATTTTCTGTATTTTATTTTATTCTTGGACATGCTACATTTTAGATTTTGTATTGTACCACCAGGGTTACAATGATTAAAGTGTACATTTAATTGTGTCCACAAAGTGGTGTATTGCTATGAAAGTGTTGATGTTCATGAGATAAGTAATTCCTTACTTCAGAAGAGTAAAAACTTCACCAGGTGTGAAATTGACTATTAATTCCAGTAATAAATTAAAACTGGGATAGTAATTAGCACAATGATATTGTTTGTCCCTCATTCAACCAACAGAGTGTATACTTTATTTGAAAAGATGTTTTATTTGATCAAATTTACTTTTATTTTATTTTGGTGAATAAAATTAAGCATGTACTGAAAACTCCAATGTGCAAAACTTTTTAATAGTGATTCAAGGAATCTTCTTGTAGATGCCATGTTGTGGCATTATTTTCTTTTAAATTCAGTTTAAACATTTATGATTTAAAAATAATAAAATATATGTGTATGCATAATATGACCCAATATGAGCTACACTCTGGATATATGATGATTGCAACTTTTGCAACAATTTTAATATTTTAACTTATAGTTTCAGTTTTTTACTCTGTATATATTATGATTGCAACTTTTGCAACAATTCTAATATTTTAACTTATATTTTCAGGTTTTTTTATTAAAAATTTATAAAACCTGTAAATAAAAAAAATGATTCAGATAAAAACTTCTTAATGGAAAAAGTGGATATGCTTAAAAAAAATAGGATTATATATAAACTTAAATGCATTATTCCCTTGAAAGTGAAATAAAGGTATTAGTCCATTCTGTCCACTTGATGTCCATCTGTAAATTTTCATATGCATCACAGTATGTCAAAATTTTACTGTTTTTCTTCATGACAGTCTTGTCAGAGTATTAGTTTGCAATCATATATTTAGAACTTTACTATAACGAAGTAGGAGGGCCCCTTTCCTCCTAGCTTTTCATATTCTTATATAAATGAAAAACATTACAATAGAATATTTCTACATCCACCTTCGTGCTGCCCTCACTTTTCCCTTCTCTGAACCCCATCCCAAAGTCAGCCTCAGTAAGCAAGAACAAGATGAATCAGATATATTCATACTTTAATATTTTGTATAACTATTCGTCCATAGGTACCTATGTACATGCCAGAAATTATGTCAATATTGTGTAATATGTAGACATAGTGGGCATCACAATAATGTACCTTGTCAAGACTAAAGAGATATTGTGTCATACAGTCACAAATTCATAAATCACTTCATCAGCATAGTTAATCATAACATCATATATGTCAAATTGAAAGCTTGCAGACTACCATACACTTTAGATCCTTCAACGAATTGCTTTATCATCATTCTACTACTGCTTATTACTGCTGTCATTGCATTCATATTTGCTCAAATATATCACAATTTTCAACCCCTTCTAAATAAATAAAAAATAAACCACTATATTTGACTCTTTTAATCCATCAGTCAGGTAATTTCATTTATCATTTACTCACATATTACATTACATTCCTTTATAATAGCCCAACATGTCCATGATATTCATAAGCTTTATCGACTCGATATAGTATCACAGTGGAGAAACATTTATAGTCCAATCATGATCAGCTGAGCACCGTGACCCATGGGTCCCTTGTGTAAATGAATTCTTTACTAGGAAAAACTCTCCAGTTGAGCAATTTAATTTTGCATTCTAATTATTTTCTAGATAAGTAAATGCATTGAAGACATTGGGATTATTGTCTGATGTCACAGATGAAGTCGGTTTCATCTGACTTCTCAATTTGTATTTCTTGGGGTTTGGGCCTGTTAATTCCTGAAACTTATGTGTTTATCCAAGCATCCATAATAGGTGCTTATATGTCATTTGTTCCTCTTTGTCAGTGACTGTCACTGATTTACCAATACCAATAGCTAATACCAATACCTAAATGAACTCTCCTGGCCAGAGGTCTTCATGTTGAGAACAGAACAAATGGGTCACAGACACAGATTTGTAGTCCCATACCAGGGCTCCACCCCGAACACCAGCAGTTTAATTCTTTACTAGAATTCAACAATATCATGTTTAAAGATGGTGGGATTTATGAGAGACTGACCATTGCTTTGTTTAACAGGTTGATCCAGAGAAGGGTATCTCGCTTCGTTTCCCAAGGTTTTTGCGGATCCGTGAAGACAAGAAACCAGAGGAGGCCACAAGCAGTTCACAGGTCAGTTAAAGCCAGCTGTACACCTATCTTTCTTTATAACTTCTGTGATTTCTGGCTTACTCTGTGTACACATTAATTAAACTAGGTAATTCCTTTTTAGACAAAGTTCTTATTATGCCTTTCTGATGGATGTATGGACTGTTTATCTGCAAGAGTTTAGTAAACACAGCAATTTTGACAAACAAAAAAGCCATATAACAAAAGGTGGTTGGTGGCATGTGTGTGGAAGTTGATAGGTCACATGTCTCAAAACGCCCTTTGCAAAATTGTTGTTGGCTAGATGTCCTTGTTGAATGTCTTTGGATTAATTTGCCAGGCCCCAAAGTGTTATAAACAAGTTAATTTAAAGAAAATGAGGAGCCTGTGTATGGTCTGATTGGTGTTTTCTGGCCTGTTTTTGTAAAAGGTTCAACATCTTTAGTTTATAGACATCAGATATCAGAAAAGGGCACTTAAACATCCAATAGCAGACCCTTTTCTGTTTACAATATGAGCAGTGTCTTTAACTTGTAAAATGATGTCTTTATTAATATGAAGTGGCTTTAACTTGGATAATGGTGTCTTTATTTAGAGGAATCATTTGTCTGAAAAATAATCTGAAAAAAATAAATCCACTATAACATTAAAGTAGGTGGTAAACTGGATATAAGAACATTCTCAGCCACATGGTCTATAACAGGGCTCTACATTAACTTTTGAAAGTACTTGCCGAGTCTGGCAAGTAACATCTAGCTTTTACTTGCCCTACGTGAACTTTTACTTGCCCTACAAAAATCATTGCATGTATTGAAGATCACAAACATCCTTTTTCAGGCCTTTTTCAAAAGGCTGTCATTTCAAAAGGTTCATTCCTTATCTGTAAAAATCATGTCCTGTATATATTTGATGGTTTTTCTGTCAGGGTGAAAAGGAGTACCTTTTTGTACAGACTTCCAAAGAGGTTTGTACAGGGGTGCTGTTGCATTATTTATATTTAAAATCTTGTCTCAAAATTGTTTCTGCTAATTTACTTGCACCTAAAAAATCTGATTGTGCAAAATGTTTATACCTTAGAATCCTCATGGTTTTAGCCTGCTGCATATGCCGGTATAATAAACCATTACCTGTATCCAAGGTGACAGATTTTCTTTTACAAAAGTTACAACGAAAATTATAAATAAAATGTCACAATTTTTGATGGATATATATTAATTTAAAAGATTAAGACACCCTTAATATTTTCATATTCTTATAGAATAAAATATAAAAAACAAATTATCCTTCAACTGGAAAATTGTTTTACAGGTGTTTGATTATATCATTATTCTCCAGAAAGTAAAGTTTCTTTGACCGGTCTGTGCAGACAAATGTTCGTCAGCAGCTGCTCTTTATCCACATAGAGGAGACTAAATCAGTCTTGCTCCTTTATTTAGCTCACTCTTGCTTCAATTATACACTAATTTTCTTCCATGGCCTTGGATGGATTTGAGAGTAAGAAAGTGATATCCCACCTGCCACTGTAATGTCTGTGTAAATCACCCAGAAATCGCTTCCTCTGTCAGTCAGTACATCTGTCCTCAATGTTATGTTCCAAAAAAATCTGATAGAAAAGATTGATTGTTTGTTGCCAGTATGATGTACTTGATTTTGGTTCAGAGTAAAACACTTTAAATCACCAACTTCCAGGTTGATCCATGTGACAAGGAAAGTACTTCATAATAACTTAATCTCCTGATTTATCACCGCAAAGAAAACCACAGAGAAACCAATGCATCTCTAGTTGATAATATTTGTGTGCAAAGTTTATGAACTCTTGAAACTATTAAAATTTTTAGATATGGTTTAGCCTTTTAATACCATTATGCACGTTTGCAGGTGGAACTAAAACCATTTGTGCATTCTTGTTATGGACCATTTACGGTAAATCACTTAAGTCAACTTGTTAGACATCATAATACATGTTTAATCTGTCTGAACTTGCTTGTTGCCTTTATCAGAGCCAGGATAAATTATAATTAAATTATATAAAATAAATAATTTTTTTTCATATTTGTTATTTCTAGTAAGTGTTGCTATGGTGGAGTTGATAAGTTTACTAATTGTATCTAACTCTGTAACTGTTTTATTTTTGGTTGCTTCTCTATATGTACGTGTAGTCTGTTACATTTTTCATAATACTGGTCTCATTCCTGTGTTCAGGTGGCTGATATGTACCGCAATCAAGACCAGATACAGAACCAACAGAAAGGTAAAGACAAAGTGGAGGATGATGAGGAATTCTATTGATGCAAAATCAACTTGTGCAGAATCAAGAAAAGAACAGAATGTATAGCAAAACTGAAGGATGATAGTACGGAGAAGCTGTCATCAGAAGCAGAAAAAATGGTTGAAGAACAGAAGTGAAGGAAGAATTTAATTAGTACAGAATAATGATGCAGAAAGAGAAGGAGTAGAGGACTTGCCTAAAGGAAAACTAACTGAGCAGTATGCGTTTCATGAAGGACAAACCGCAGACAATGGAACTAAAATTGGATTTAATTCAGTCATGATATATACATCAGTGAGGAAAGCTCACTCAGTTTTAGAACACCTGTAAATTAGAAGAAAAAATTTTAAATTTGAAATTTTTCATAAGTAAGCTGCAAATTTTTGGAAGCCATCATCTAATGCAACATTTTGAATAAAAAAAATTCTGTACAAGGTATTATTTTCAAGAAGATAAGTCTGTATTTAAATGAATAAGCTAAGAATGTTTGTAGTCACCTATTATGAAATAAGCTGGATATTTTTTACAACAAAAAAGTTGAATGGCTGTAACCACTTGGCTTTTCTTTAAAAAGTAAAAAAAAAATTTCAATTTGCTTTCTCACTGCTTCAGGTATTTCTAAGGACAAAGTATACTTTATATTAATCTAAAATGTAACTGTATATATTTTATGTATGAGATTAGTTTGTAAATATTAGCCATTCAGTTCTGTATATAAAATATATAGCATATTATATTTTTCATACTGTGACCATAGGGGTTGAGAAATTCATGGTGTATGGACCACATGTATATTGATTTGAAAGACAATGACTTGTTCCTTACATCCAGTTCTGTAAAATCGAGATTATTGAGGTGTAATTGTTATCAAAGTGTGTTCTTCTTGTATTGAAATTTCATGTAGATGTAAATGAACTTTTTGCAAGGGTTACAGCTTAAATCTGACTATGTAATAAATGCCTTTTACACAATCTAGTTTCTGTTTCATGTATCAGTATACCACCTGCCTATACATAAATCACCACGTCAGAAAATGTGTACCGGTATGTTTAATTCAGCTGTCAGTCCATCTAGCTGGCAGGCTGCCCTATGGGGCACAGATCATAACCACAAGCAGAACTTGCCTGTGTGTTTTAATCTCTCCACTTTAATTATGGTCACCTGGCTTGGGACATCCAGGGTTTAGTCTGGAAATGGCATTTACTGATAGTTGCCATGTAGGAAAATGGGGAGGATTAAGCAGTTGGGGTAATTTTCTTTTATAAGGGCACATTGGTGTAACACAAAAGTACCCTGAGGATATCTTCCAGGTTGGAATATATATCTGCAAAGAGAGTTTAGTGGCAAATCAATGTTGATTGGCTGACCTTAGAGTGGGATAACGCATTTATGCGACCACGCCCAACTTAAAAATTATAGTAAGATTATACTTGAATCATCTCACTTGAAATGCTGGTGAAATAACATTTGATCACTCTAATTCTTGATGAGCTATATTCTGCATTGTACAGGTAAAAACATGATTTAAATCACCACAAAATGTAAACTCATTGTAAGTGTTCAAGTTTGCTGAACCAGTAATTTGCTTTTTATCATGTAAATAAAACAATGTGCCACATTCAAAGATATATACTAGTCATTGAATTTTTATATATATAAAAAAATCCACCCAACAAATTCTGAATAATATCTCAGAGAGGTGCCATATTTCTCTGCACCTGGTTAATTTAAGTAAAATAAAAAGTATGATATCTCAATAGAGTAGCTTCTAATTTTTCACGTTTAATGGCAGTTTTTACACTGAATAATAGCTGTAACATGGCCATTTTCCTTTTGGAATCTATTTGAAATGGAAATGTGTGAATGACCTTTATCATAGAAATTTGAAAAAAAAATCTGCCAGATCAGTTATAGTGTTAAATTTCATTGCCCATTCTAAGTCAAATTCATACAAAAATATAAAATGTTATAAAAAGTCCATTTATTCTAAATTTGCTATAATTTGTGTCAGAGTTTATACTATATTTTCCCGTCGTACCAGCGGTACAGGAATATATGGCCATGCTAAATATGTCATTGATAAAATAATGACTCGATCCCTGTAACGGACCCCTCCATGCTAGTGATAGGAATTATAAACATATTTAAACCTGTTTCTTTATTTTACATGGATCATACAATATAGTTGTTATAACTTATCGAGGCACTCTCCATGGGTTAGGTCGTTGCTTTCGGTAGTGTCTGGAGGTTGAGGAAACGGAGAAAACAGCCCACTCTCATGGCCATGGCGGGGATCGAACCCGCGGGTCGCCAGCGGGGAGAGCCGAGCGTTTTACCCCTCGACCGTCCAGGTCCTTTCATTGGTTGTAAAATCATGTTCGATGACTGTAAGATAAAAAACGTTAATTAATAAATTATTATAGGTTCCTTCTATATTAATAATGACCGATTAATTTCAGTCTGGACTTGTAAATCGGGTTGAAAGTTCAAGTTAACGGCCAGCGGTTGACACTTGTTCGCTGCACAAGGTTAAAAAAAAGTGTTAATGCTGTCAGCTACTTTATGTCAGTTCCGTCTTTTTATTCCGTCTTTATCTCTGACAGGATTAGAATATTTTTCCTGGATTTAATATGACTAAATTGCATGTGCTTACGTAATGGTTAGTGATTGATTATTCAAAAATGCTATGGATTTAATTTATTTTAAAAGAAAACTACTAATCATCGATATAATCGATTAATTAGAACACCTAATCCATGCATGTACTGGTGGTGACCTTCACAGTCAGCAGATGTCTCTTCGGTAAACTCCATTGAAATGTAAGACGCATTGAATACTGGATCTATTTTCAGGGGCGTGTTTAGAGGGGGGCGCAACAGCCCCCCCCCCCCCCCCCCCCAATAAAAAAAATCGTTTCAATAAATTTTTAGGGGGCACCCAATTTCGTAAATTGTAAGGGTGATCCTAAACCTTTTGCAGAATAAGCTCACAAAGTTGTATATGTAAGGCCCAGGGCATAGTTTTAACTGATTCGATTTGGTAACAGTATAGGATGACACCCTCTTGTAGCTATGGACCAAACAAAATCCTCTTGGAAGCTGCTGCTCATGCATTGGTCATGAAGCACGACAGTCCTGGCGGTTAGCCATTAAATACCGGTTCTGTGATTGTTTCAGGTAACGTCAGTGTCTCGTGTTCAATCCCCGCCGGTTTTATCTAATTACAATTAAGCAGGCCCTATGAGCGTTACACATATATAGTCAGCAGGTACACCATAACGGGGGCACGGCGGGCCCAAGGGATGCCCGATCGACCAGGAATTTCCTATAAAAAGAATATGTTTGAATATTAAGAAGTCTCATTTAGTTTTTATTTTATAGCTTATATAAATTTTAGTAAGGAGACCCAGCGAGGGTCCGATATAGGGCGACAGAAATACGCACTCCCTTTTGTCATTTGAGAAACTTGCATGTATATACATGGAGTTTTTAGCTCAGCTGACTATAAGTCATCTGAGCTATAGTCGTGATCCTTTGTCCGTCCGTCCGTACGGCCGTCCGTCCGTTAACAGGGCACGTTTTGAAACCGTTGGACCTACGATTCCAAAAGTTTGCATACCATTAGATGTCTCCAAAATATCCTACCATACCGAAAATTGGGTCATTAGGACTTCGTTCGTTCGAGATATTAAGGAAAAACATCCGTTTTCCATTAAAAAAAAGGCCATTGTTACACTTCAAGGCTGCCTAATATCAAAACCACTGATCTGTTTTTGATTATATTTGGTATTCATATTCTTCCATACATTTTCTATGAACATACACAAAATTAGGTCAGTGTTGGGTATTATTTTGAAGTTATGGGCCAAAATATAATGCAATTTTTTAAAAATCAGGAAATATATTTACTCACCTAACATGAGAATTGCTGAAGCTAGAGACTTTTTTTCAGGAACATAACTTTATTTAATCAAGATTCAATTGTTTACCCAAAATAAGATCTGAATTTTGCAAATTTTTCAAGTTATTAGCATAAATAAAAAATCAATACCTTAAATTTTGTCCAACTTTAGCAATGGCACGTTTTTCCATGTAAGCACTAATGATTTAATTTTCACAGCATATATACATAAGGATTTAATCTTTTAAAATCTGAAATTTCAAAGGAATTGATTGAAAAGAGTAGCTTTTATTAAAGTTTTCATATACCATGTCAAGTGTTGTTTACATCTAGCCCACCTAGTAGTACAGCCACTTGCATTATGTAACCAACCCCAGGCAGCTTGCCTTGGCTCAGCTTGGCCACTACCAGCAGGCTTCCCCTCTGCCCTGCACTCCCCCCCCCCCCCGGATGGTGCATAAACTAGATGAATGTTATTATTTTCTGTATTTGATTCATTCTTATTCTAGGCTATGCTACATTTTAGATTTTTTATTGTACCACCAGGGTTACAATGATTAAAGTGCACATTTAATTGTGTCCACAAAGTGGTGAATTTCTATGAAAGTATGGATGTTCATCAGATAAGTAATTCCTTACTTCAGAAGAGTAAAAACTTCACCAGGTGTGAAATTGACTATTAATTCCAGTATTAAATTAAAGCTGAGATAGTAATTAGCACAATGATATTGTTTGTCCCTCATTCAACTAACAGTGTATATACTTTATTTGAAAAGATGTTTTATTTTATCAAATTTACTTAATCTTTTCGGTGAACAAAATTAAGCATGTACTGAAAACTCCAATGTGTAAAACTTTTTAATAGTGATTCAAGAGATAATATTGTAGATGCCATGTTGTGGCATTATATTTTTTTAAATTCAGTTTAAACATTTATGATTTAAAAATAATAAAATATATGTGTATGCATAATATGACCCGATATCAGCTACACTCTGGATATATAATGATTGCAACTTTTGCAACAATTCTAATATTTTAACTTATATTTTCAGTTTTTTTACTCTGGATATATAATGATTGCAACTTTTGCAACAATTCTAATATTTTAACTTATATTTTCAGTTATTTTTATTAAAAATTTATAAAACTTGAAAATAAAAAAAAATGATTCAGATAGTAACTTTTGTAAATGCATTATTCCCTTGTAAGTGAAATAAAGGTATTAGTCCACTCTGTCCACTTGCCTGTCCATCTCTAAATTTTCATATGCATCACAGTATCTCAAAACTTTTACTGTTTTTCTTCATGACAGTCTTGTCAGAGTATTATACTTTGCAATCATATATTTAGAACTTTACTATAACCAAGTAGGAGGGCCCCTTTCCTCTTAGCTTCTCATATTCTTATATAAATGAAAAACATTACAATAGAATATTTTGCATATTTTGCATTTGCAAAAAATTTCAAACTTCAGCTGAGCGCTGTGACCCATGGGTCCCTTGTTAATCAAAGGGGTCTAAATTAAGGGACACGTACCGGCCAGAAATTTCCTATAGGGTCAAATGAAATTTTTGAAAATGTGAGAGTCTCACTTGATTTCATTTTTGCCGAGGAATTTCCAATGAGCCAAAAGAAAAAGCTCGAAAATGATGAAGTCACGTGTTTTACAAAATGTAAATATAGAGTTTCTAATATATAGTGAGTGACCAAAGGGGCCAAGGCCCGTCAGGAGTTTCCAATGTGAAGAACACTAGAAAATACTTGAAAATTAGAAAATCTCTTTGGCTTTTATGCTAACTTGCATATATAGATGTCATCAGGACGGCTCAAAGTGGTTTTAACTTAAATTTATAGTTTTAATCGGAAGGGACTCGGACAAAGGAGTTTCCAAGGGCACAAGCAAAGGCTTGACGATGAAGTCTCAAGTTCAAGTCTCTCATTTGTCTTAAATAGCATTAGCTAGTTTATATAGGTTTTAATGCGTCTGGTCCAAAGATGCTTGATTGGCAAGAAGTTTTTTTAGGCCCATTAGAATGCATGAAAATGTAGAAATATCCCGAGTATTGAGTCACAATAATTACGGTATAAAAGAATATCATGTTTTATATTTAGTACAACAAATCCGTACATGGAAGAAATTAACCAAAATTACTATTTATTTGCATTCATTCTATACTTGGTCCGGAAGGCTATGGAAAGCGTACACTTTCCTTCCGGAAGAACGTGCCGTTTGTTTTCATTTTACTCGTTTACTCTGTTTAGATCAGGTTTAAAATGAAGGTTAGTTGCTTTTGTTGAGTGTTCATAAATATAATTATTCAAGGAACCAAATTTTTTTTATCGATTCATGCAGAATATAAAATGATTCAGTGGAAATGCCCCTTTTAAGCGAACCTGTGAGCTTATGCGATGGTGCGGCGTCGTCCGTCGTGTGTCGTGCGTTGTGCGTCGTACGTCGTGCATCGTCTGTACGTTAACCATAACTATCTCGAAAACGGCAGGAGCTAGCATCACCCATTTTTTTGCAAATAATCAGTCATACAAGAAACTATATCGGATTTTGTTTATTTTTTTTAAACTGCATTTTCTTAGATTTTAAAGGGAAAAAGCTAAAAAAGCTTTAAAATTCTTCTTCTCCGAAATTGTCCAGCCAAATTGTCCAATATTTTACAAAAATGATCCCTGGAACAATCTCTCTGAAGTTTGTTCGAATGGTTCCAGTTCGGAGATTTTTTGCCGAGTTACAGGAGGTTGAACTTTGTTAACTGTGCAAAAAAGCATATTAAAATTTATATCTCAAAAACCGCTGGAGCTATCATCACCAAATTTTATGCCAATGTTGGTCACTTATGACATATCTGAAATTAAGGTATGGGGGCGCCACCTGCATCGGCCTTTTTTGTACGGGGTCATCAGTGCCTGTATCACACTGAGGGCTACAAAAAACTTCCTCTCTGAAACCATAAGGCCAAAATGTTTAATATCGCACAGAAATGATCCTAGGGTAGTGCTTTCTGAAGTTTGTTCAAATGGTCTCTTTTCAGTGACTTTTGGCTAAGTTATGGGAAGCTGAATTTAGTCATATGCCATAACATACCCATTTAAGCTCAGTGGGTACAAAGATCTTCTTCTCAAAAACCAATGGGCCAAATTCTTAAATCTCACACATTAATTATCCTCAGATGTTGATAATTCAAGTTTGTTCAAATGGTTTTGGTTCAGTGCTTTTTGGCTGATTTACGGGAAGCTGAACTTAGCCAATTTGCTGCATCTTCCTATATGAGTTATAAACCTGCGAAACGTTTTTCGACTGATGCCACTGAAGCCAGTTTGTTAAATATTTTACAAGAATAATACGAACAATAATTCTTATAATAATTGTCATTAATGGTTCCACATGAATGAATTTTGGCTGAATTATGGCGATTGAATTGAGTCATTTTACCATATATGTTAGCTGTGTGATGCTGTTACATCAAGCCTGGCACCAGTTTATCAGCATCTATTACATCATGCCACTAGACATTTATATTTCAGGTTATCTTTGGTTAATATTGACAAGAAAGTTTTATAAAAGCTTTTAAAAAATTAAGATTTATGATTTAAGTCATTTATCATACCAGACAATGTTACAATCATGGATATTCAGCTCTCTGTGGCTATATAAAGACAACTGTACGTGGATTATAAATTTTTGGTATCCCTACTCAACTTAATTCAAGAATTTGCCATCAGTGAGATATATCTGTATTTTAATTTTGCATTCAGTATGCATCTGTTATAATTTACATATATTCCTGATTTCTTTTTTTATAAAAAGTCAGCTGAAAAGCATTTTGTATTGGGAAAATAAATTTCAAAGTTATTTCAAGTAGGGACCACTTTTATGTACAGATGGCAGCACTTGGTTTACCATTGGCAGATTGCCAGAGAATGGATGTTGGCCATTAGCCAAGATGATGTCAGCTCTATAAATAGTTTTGGCACAGTGCCAGGATTGGAAGAAGTGCAGCCAGGTATAGGTCAAAAGTTCAATCAGTGCTGTAGCTGCATTATATTTATAGCTTTGGCAGACTGCTCACTGCATCATGTTTGGCACCAAAGTTCAGCCTGAATTTTTTTTTAACTTTTGCAGACTGCCAGCTGTGTCAGATTATGCAACAGGTCAAGAGTCAGTGCAGCCAGGTACAGGTCAAAAGTTCACTCAGTCTAGCCAGGTGCAGGCCAAGAGTTCACTCAGTGCAGTAGATTGAGGCAGCAATTTGTCACAGGTCACTCGGGGGCAACTGCCTTACTCACCTGAGCCTTGTCAGCCCAGTGCATCAAACTCTAGGGAAGTTTGATGTATTGGACTGATATTTTGACCTGTCTATGCGTCTTTGATGGTTTTCTCAATTACAAGACAGGTGGTTCCACCTACATTGACTCTTGCAGTGTGCACCTGTTTATTTCTACAGAGGAATTTGATACATCAGCCTAAAATTGGGCATGTTTATACATATCGGGTAGCTTTATAGTGTAGAAGACTGGTAGCGCCTCCTACAATAATTTTTGCACAGTGTATGTCCCTGCCTTTTTTCACAGGAGGGGATTGAACTTTGTCATATCAGTCTGACATTGGGCATATGTATATATCTCCCCGTTGTATATAAGACTGGTGGTGCCAGCTACAATCACTGTATCTGCCAAAACAGAGTTTTGCAGATACTATGTTTTCAGTCGAACGTCGACGCTGCCGCCATCGCCCCATAGGTTTCCGGAGAACTCCTCCATAACCACTGGGCAGAATTTTTTTAAAATTTGAAATTATGATCGGTCACATGTGAACTGGTTTTTGGTTGACCTCTGACCTTTCTTCCCTCCCCAGCGTCCATTTGTGCGTATGTTTCCACACAAAAACCCACATATCTCGGAAACCGTTGGACCAGTTGGGCCAAAATTATGCATGTGTATAGATCTCCAATAGCTCTTTATCATACGCAAAACTGGTGGTGCCACCTGCAACCATTTTTGCATAGCGTCCATCTGTTCATCTGCCTAGGGATAAAATCACTCATATCTCGGCAGTGGTTTGACATATCTGCCTTAAATTTTGCAGGTTTATACATCCTGGACAGCTCTCTCGATTTTATGACAGGTGGCACCACCTACATTCACGTTTACTCTGCAGACATCCAAGCTCATATCTCGAGAACTGTTTGACCGATTGAGCCAAAATTTTGAATTTGTATAGATCTCACATAGCTCTTCATAATAGGCAAAACTGATGGCGCCACCTGCAACCATGTATGCACAGCGTCCGTCTGTTCATCTGCCTTGGGATAAAATCACTCATATCTCATCAGTGGTTTGAATTTTCCACAAGAAATTTTGCAGGTTTATACATCCGGGACAGCTCTCTTGATTTTATGACAGGTGGCGCCTCCTACATTTACGTTTAAGCTGCAGACATCCAAGCTCATATCTCAGGAACCGTTTGACCGATTGGGCCAAAAGTTTGCATGTGTATAGATCTCCCATAGCTCTTCATCATAGGCAAAACTGGTGGCGCCACCTGCAACCACTTATGCACAGTGTACATCTGTTCATCTGCGTTTGGATAAATTCACTCATATCTCAGAAGTGGTTTGACTTATCCACCTGAAATTTTTCAGGTTTATACATCCTGGACAGCTGTCTCGATTTCATGACAGGTAGCGCCACCTACATTCACGTTTACTCTGCAGACATCCAAGCTCATATCTCGGGAACCGTTTGACCGACTGGGCCAAAATTTTGCTTGTGTATAGATCTCACATAGCTCTTCATCAAAGGCAAAACTGGTGGCGCCACCAACAAGCATGTATACACAGCGTCCATCTGTTCATCTGCCTTGGGATAAAATCACTCATATCTCAGCAGTGGTTTGACTTATCCACCTGAAATTTTGCAGGTTTATACATCCTGGACAGCTCTCTTGATTTTATGACTGGTGGCGCCACCTACAGTCACGTTTACGCTGCAGACATCCAAGCTCATATCTCAGGAACCGTTTGACCGATTTGGCCAAAAAATTGCATGTGTATAGATCTCCCATAGCTTTTCATCATAGGCAAAACTGGTGGCGCCATCTGCAACCACTTATACATAGTGTCCATCTGATCATCTGCCTTGGGATAAAATCACTCATATCTCAGAAGTGGTTTGACTTATCCACCTGAAAGTTTGCAGGTTAATACATCCTGGACAGCTTTTTCGATTTTATGACAGGTGGCGCCACCTACATTCACAGTAACTCTGCAGACATCCAAGCACATATCTCGAGAACTGTGTGACCGATTGGGCCAAAATTTTGCATGTGTATAGATCTCACATAGCTCTTCATTATAGGCAAAACTGGTGGCTCCACCTGCAACCACTTATGCACAGCGGCCATCTGTTCACCTGCCTTTGGATAAAATCACTCATATCTCAGCAGTGGTTTGACTTTTCCACCTGAAATTTTGCAGGTTTATACATCCTGGACAGCTTTCTTGATTTTATGACAGGTGGCGTTCAAATCCTCCAGCGCTTCCTAATAGTCCTAATACAGTACAATAAGCCAGGCACCCAGTAACCCCTATTCACCAACATAACGAAAACTTTTAAATACATGCCTCACCGAACCTAGTAACCCCAGATTAATCCTACCTATCATGACAAAAAGTTCACCCACATATATGATCACTCCAGTTTGTACCTGAAGAGTGAGCCGGCTTGAATGCTGCTCTCACGAATCAGATCTGTCGCACAAACTGATGAAGTCAAACTAACCGTACATTAATTATATATATATATATATATATATATATATATATATATATATATATCTTGTCGATTATCAACTTATCAGGAACCCATATAGCTTGCTACTATTGTGAAAGACCAGGTATTGATGTAGAATCACAGCAGTCATCGATACAGCTTCCGCTGCCGATCTAACATCTGTCAAAGATGTAACAAGCTGACGCATATGCACTCGACTTGGCTGCGGCGTGTGTGGTGATTTATCAAACTATTTTAACACGTTATTATGTTGCTGTAAATATTTTTTTTATTCTTCCATGCAGTGTCGTGTGGGTCACAGTAGGTTGCTTGCCTTGAGTCTGAGATTATAGGGATGCCTGCTAAGACCTCCAAATGATTTTTTATTTCAGTTTAGCATGTGGATAAAGTATATATATGATATAATATACTTAGCATTAAATGGAGAAAACTATACATTCGTCTGTTAGAGTCCATTCTTTAGTATATTGCTTCAATAAGTATAGCCTTGGATTTAAATCGAATAAAGAGTTTATTACATCCGATAAACTGAATGGTTATTATAACGAAGAAAAAAAAGAGGGGGCCGGAAACCATTTGTACCGCCTCGAAATATTACTCTGGGAGGCCCTGCTTAGTCTCATTCAGAGCGTTAACATATCATCTCCAAAAAAATTGAATCAAATATATCCTTTCTGCTCAATTAATCTTAATAATTTGATCGAAAAGACACATTACCAATGGTCAGTGAAAGTCACACCTGACGCGAATTAGGTCTAACTCTATGCATAGGCAAAAACTAGTAGATGTGGCTTTGTAATTCGGAACAATTTAAAATCCAATGGGGGGGGGTGTCCCCTCAGCCCTTTTGCGCTCCCCCCCCCCCCGGCTAAAATCCTACGCACGCCCTTGATTTTCAATTATATTGAACCACCTCTGTGCTGGAAGAAAACCGTGCCAATAATATTAGACACTGGGATTTTACGAAACTGGAAGAAATGTACAGGGTTGAATGCAGATCGACACAGCGGACTTAATCCATTTAACATACACAAGTAAATTTGAGAAACCCTTCACTTAACTGATACAACGAGCTCAAATTACTTGCCTAATTCGTGGACTCAAACGAGGTGTCAAACACCTTCCATTGATTGGTTACTCAAAAATGACCGAAGACTGAAGTAATTGTCACCACACAGGTATCAGTGTACTTCAAACTGTAGTATAGCATTTATTTTCTAAAATATTTAGCCGCATTTAAGATTAGGCGACTAGTCAGACACTGCCGTAGCTGGAAATGGGATTATCTAGCAGGAATTTTGGTTTAACGCACACCCCTTCCGATCCGAAAAATTCAGATTTTATATGTTATCTTTATGTCATAAGTTGACATATCAAGAGGTGTCGGCGAAATCTGCGTATAGGATTTTTGCCAATTTTTATCGGCAAGAACCCTACCACGAGTGTTATATGTATAAACCTAATAGTATATCTAATAGTAATAAACGTCCGTATTTGTCATACATCTCATAAGGCTATCATTTCCTTAACTGCTGTGTTACAAAAATCTTCACTCGCCATGTGATATTTTTATGCGTGTCAGTTTTTTTTGGTGGCACGTGTGTATATTGTCTGCATTATGCACGGTATTTTGTCTCGGTATGCTTGCACAACGCAAAAAATAAATATGAAAATTTAGGCCAAGATAAATCAAGTGTATTGTATTAGTACGGGTATATGTATGTTAAAGACTATCGGCTTACAAAGCGTTTGGTATGAAGGTTTTATTATTCAGACCTTTCCTTACGTCATATGGAACTTTAGAAACACGGCTCCGAAATTCCTATAGGGCCGGATCAAAGAATTCTTTGAATGTGGTTTACTGTGGACTCATCAAAGTAAATTCCGACAAAATATTCTATAAAAAGAAAACTTTCAGATCAATTTTTATAACTGGTAATTAACCTAAAATTTTAAAGTACAACTGAAATGTATATACATGTATTTTACCCTCAAATTCTGTAGAAAATAATATTTACAGGGGCTGTAAGAGGGCGATGCAAACCCCAGGGGCGGATCCAGGATTTAGAAAAAGGGGGGTCCAACCCAGGAGGACTAATGAAAACCCTAAAAAAAAAGTCCCCAGGTCTGGAAAAGGGGGGGGGGGGAGTCCAGGTCCCAAATTTTGTCTGAAGCCCTTAAAAAGTTTCTGATGAAAAAGGGGGGTCTGGACCTTCTCTCCTGGATCCGCTTCTGTTACCCCATACCCCTCCTATGGACCCGGCCCTGTTTAATATAAATATATAGTTATCTTTCTACAGTAGTATCCGCTTACCACGGGAATAAGTCTGGCCCATTTTGATCGTTTGGTACAGGTGCCACAAAAGGCGGGAAGATATGACCGAGGTAGCGTGGGAAGGCTCAACGTGCGTGTATATTTCAGTTAATTTCATGTTCTGCAACCAGAAGTTCGTGAAAGTTAGCAAGTCATAATCGTGGTGGTATGCAACTACAGTTGCCACACGTGGAAAGACCGACCGGATGAAGGCTGGATGGCCAGTTTAGTCAGTGAAGTATTGCTAAGGCCACTACTTCGATAATGAACTGACTACTTTGGAAATGATACTCTAACATGGCATTATGCAATTCTAAGTCAATATGTTTTCCACAGCATCATAAAAGTTAACTATTTATGTGAAAAGGGTACCTATCGCAGTCCATGCTTCAAGTGTAGAGCTGCAATACAGACCAGCAAAATGTTATACTGCCGTCTGCAAAAGTGTTCAGGAATGCAAGGGAAGGAAAACTATATATGTTTTAGTAATGTTAACGAAAATCCACTCTGCGGAAAATCCGAATATTTGGTTTACACTATTCACATGATTCTGCATGACAAGAGAAGTTCCTTCTTACTTTTCACTGAAGAACGCATTTTCCAGGCAAACCAATGTCAACTTGCAAGCGTCTAAAATGTATTAGCGATCCATTTTATTTTCTGAATTATTCATGTGAATGATATAAACCCATGTAGATTACAAATGCATATATATCTGTCGACTATGTGCAAGTCAGAAAAAAAGTACATTTCGCTATACTGATCCATGATATGTGTTATAAATTATTTAAAAGCAGTTACGATTTATGTATACATAGGCCTTAAACATTTTTCAGTACATATTTTTTTTTGTATCGAGCTTACCATATATTTCATGAACAAGGATCTCGACCAATCTATTTGCTCGCGTACTTTTCCTTTACGCACCGGTGAAAATAGAAATAATGCTTTTGTTATTTAACGGTCTCGTAATGCTAGAACGAAATCGAGATTTTGACGCATGAAGTAAATGCTTGTAAACCTATTCAGTTTCTGCTGCATATGTTCTGTTCATACAGGATGTGAAAAGTATACTGACTCTTGTATATACCCTTCACTTTGGTCACATTGGATTTGATGGGCGTTATGATTTCGGCCCCGTCATGTATGGCCTTGTTCATAATTCATGAAATGTCAAGCAGAATTATTCGATAGAGCATGGCCTATGGAAGCGTGGCTTCTAGAGTCTTGCCTATAGGAAGACGGGTCAAGACTGTGAAGTAGCATTGCTGCAGCAGCAGCGATATTAAGTCTTAAATAATACGTAATTAAACGAAAAAACAACTGCTAATTGTGGTTCTCAGTCCACCTACATTGACCTGTTTACGGGGGAAAAAAGCTTAATTTTAGCCTCTTTCAGCTTGAAGATGTTTTATGATGAAACTGTCAAGCTGAATGGTTTAATTGTCCATAAGAAATATCCTAGGGTAAGGTTCTTTCAGTTGTTTAAGGAAAGATTAGGTTCATTGAATTTTGGTAGAGAAGCTGAATTTAGTTATGTGGCAAAGTAAGCCTATATCAAACTGAGGGCTGCAATAGTCTTCTATGGTATTCGGCTGAGTGATTGGACCTTTCACTATGAAAGGACTGTGAGATACTTCGGTAAACAAAGTTAGTAGATGTTTGTAGTAACAGAGTGCGAACTCTGTGGGTATATAAGACCTCTAAGGCAATATAAATATATTTTTTTCCCATAATTATCTAACTTATATGTAAGATAACCACATGAATAGCATTTATATATGTGTTCTATGTATACAAGTGGGGGGTGGGGGGGGTGGGGTGGATTATTGGTTTTGATGTACTTCTATTTAGTGATATTATGTTCATGGAGCAAACTTTAATGGTCGACCTCATGTATCTGAGCCAATGCCATAGGAGTGATGGCCATTCTGCATAAAAAGAACGGTGGTTTAGGGTGTAGGAAACTAATAGCACATTGCAGGTATCTGTTGACAAAGGCTGGAAACTGTCAGACATCAATGTTTTGGTTTTGTCATTTTTAGCTCAGCTGACTATAAGTCATCTGAGCTATAGTCATGGTCCATTGTCCGTCCGTCTGTCCGTCCGTCCGTAGATGTGCCACGTTTTGAAACCGTAAGACATAGGAATCCAAAATTCGGCATTATGTTAGATGTCCCCAAGATCTCCTACCAAGCTCAAAACTGGGTGTTTGCGACTTCGTTCCTTTGAGAAATTAAGGAAAACTCTCATTTTTTTATTAAAAAATTATTTTACACTTCAGGACTGCCTAATATCAAAACTACTCATCTGTTTTTCCTCAAATTTACCATAAATATTCCTCTATATAGTTCCTATGTACTTGCCAGAAATTAGGTCTGTATTATATAATTTAAAAAGTTATGGGCCCAAACATAATGCATTTTGTAAAAAATCAGGAAAGATATTTGATATTTTATCATTTTACACAAAACGTGATAAAGCTACGGACTTTTTTACCAGTAATATAACTTTATTTAATCAAAATTAAATTGTATACCCAAAATTAGATCAAAAACTTTTTAATTTTTTAAAATATTAGAAAAATAAAAAATTTGTACCTTAAATTTTGCCCAACTGACCATGGCACTTTTTGTCCTGTAACTGCTGTGGATTTAATTTTCACAGCATGTTTTTGTTAGCATTTCATCTGTTAACACCAAAAATTTGAAACCAGTTGATCAAAAACTGTAGATTTTATTCAAGTTTTCAAACACCATGTCACATATTGTTTACACCAAACTATTGTTATGCAGTTTGCTAGAGCTCAGCTCCCCAGCTTCAGCTCTCCGTTCCTAAAATCTGGCATACAGTTAGATGTCTCTAAAATCCCCTACCATGCCATGAATTTGGTCACTAGGCCTTAATTTCTTCGAGATATTAATGAAAAACTTCATTTTTCCATTAAAAACCAATTGTTAAGCTTCAAGACTGCCTAATATCAACACCACTGATTTGACTTTAATATATAAAATATACAGATTTTTCTATACATTCGCTATGCACATGCCAGAAATGATGTCAGTATTGCATAATTGTTTTAAGTTATGGGCCCAAACATAATGCACTTTGTAAACAAGTGACCCATGGGTCATGACGCTCAGCTGCCTGGGAAGAGATTCCCTTATGGAAATTTTACCATCTGAATGGTAGTATATACCCATTCAACTGAAGCATCAAACAGATTAACCAACAGGCCAAGATTGTGTCTGTATTCATATATCTCAAAAATAGAGAAAAAATGCGTAAACTTTAAAAAAATACAGGTTTCTCCACCAGTCTGCAGAAACTAATAAAAACACTTAATGGTCAATATCCATGCAAAGAATCATGGTTATCTCTGCATTAGTTCTTAGGATACTTCAGCTTTTGCATCAAATTTTCCATTATTCTGAGGGATACTTCGGAGTCCTATAGCTTGAAGGATATTGGTAACAGAGACTTAATTTCAGGTTTTCACAGACACTTTTCATGGACCTCCTTGCATGACAAGAATGAAGATTCTAGGTCCAGTTGTTAAAATTTGTGCCACGTTAACAGATGAATGCATCCTTAAAGGTCTCAAAAATAGAGAAAAAAATTCGAAAATTTGAATAAAATATAGGTGGCACCACCAGTCAGCAGAAACTGATGAAACATTCTATAATCAATATCCATGCAAAGAATCATGGTGACCTCTGCATTAGTTGTTCAGATTCTTTAGCTTTTGTATCAAATTGTCCATTATTCTGAGGGATACTTCGGAGTCCTATAGCTTGAAGGATATGGGAAACAGAGACCTAATTTCAGGTTTCCACAGACACTTTTCATGGGCCTTCTTGCATGACAAGAATGAAGATTCTAGGTCCAGTTGTTATAATTTGTACCCTGTTGACAGATAACCACCTCTTTAAAGGTCTCAAAAAAAAAGAAAAAAATGTAAACATTGAAAAAAATACAGGTGGCGCCACCAGTCAGCAGGAACTGATTGAACACATCTTGATCGATATGTATGCCAAAAATCATGACCATCAGTGTTGTAGTTATTGAGATACTGCAGTTTTTTTTATCAAATTTTCCATTATTCTAGGAGGTTATTGGGAGCCCCACAGCTCAAAGGATATGGGTAACAGAGACCTCATTTCAGGTTTCCATGGAGACTTTTCATAGCTAGGTCTCTTACTGTGTCAAGAATGAAGATTCTAGGTCCAGTCTTCACGATTTGTGCCCTGTTAACAGATGTTCACATTTTAAAGGTCTCAAAAAATAGATAAATAATTCGTAAAAATCGAAAAATACAGGTTGCGCCACCTGAAACATCTCATGATCATTATGTATGCCAAAAATCATGACCATCAGTGATGTAGTTAATGAGATATTGAAGTTTTTGTATGAAATTTTTTACTATTCTGGGGGGTACTTTGGGGCCCCATAGCTCGAAGGATATGAGTAACAGAGACCTAATTTCTGGTTTCCAAGGAGATTTTTCATGGACCTCTCAGAATCTCAAGTTACAAGGTTCTTGGTCCAGCGGTTACGATTTGTGCCTGGTTAACGGACGGACAGACAGACGGACGACGGACAAAGAGTGATCGCTATAGCTCAGATGACTTACAGTCAGCTGAGCTAAAAATCAAGAAATATATTTACTCCCTAAACAAGAGGATTGCTGAAGCTAGAGATTTTTTTCAGGAATGTAACATTATTTAATCAAGATTCAATTGAATACCGAAAATTAGTTCTGAATTTTTCAAATTTTATAAGTTATTAGTATAAATATAAAATTAGTACCTTAAATTATGCCCAACTTTGACCATGGCACGTTTGTTTCCTGTGAGCACTGTTGATATAATTTTCATATCATGCACACATAAGGATTTCAGTTTTTTTAGTTTAGAAAGCTGAAAGAAATTGGCCAAAAATTGTAGCTTTTATTAATGTTTTTATGAGACCATGTCAGTCCCAGGCTCTCTCCAGCCCCTCTTCAGTCACCTGTATGTAGACCTTGTTGACCTTTCAGCAAATTATGCACGCTTGAGGCAGCTTATGGCCAGCCACAGTTGATCAAGGTATCCAACCCAACTCATCTAGTAGTTGTTTTGACCAACAAAATAATAATAAACAATAAATTAATAAATTTTTATTGGTTTTTAATAATAAATTAAAGAAAAATTAATAGAAAAGGAATTTATTAGTTAAAGGGTAACAGGAAATTAACTTACAGTTACTGATGAGTTAAGAATCTTGTATGGATGGATAGAATGTCCCGTATTCCAAATAACACCATGCAGTCACCTATGGTATTTTTCAGTTCAATTTTAATGATAAAAAAAAAATAAATCATATTTTTCATTAATAATCATTAGGAATCATATGAAGGAAATTACTGTGTCTAATGTGTAGATTGATGTGAAAGTAGTCCAAAGTGTATATATTACATTTATTTTTTTAATATGAATAAAAGCCATAAAACCAGATACTTATGATCATTATTTAAATTTGTGAATTTTGTATATTCTGGATTCTCCACATCATTTTTTGGTTAAAACTGAATAAATACCAGACATGGTGCAAATACTTTGCAAATGTATTTGAATACGAATATGAATATGTACTCCATTATAAAATTTCTTGCATAAGAATGGGAATTCAGGTAAAAATGAAAGTATTTGAATACCAGTGCAAATACTTTCAAAATGTATTCATGAATGCATTCATGAATATATTCTTTAATATTATTTTGATAATCTTTTCAGTTATATTTTATTAAAAAATCATATAATTCTCAATATTTATAATAAAAATTATATTTGGCACATTATTTGTTATTAAATTTTAATAAATAGTTAACTCTTATATTATATGTGCTGCTTATAAGTTATATGGCCAAGTCAAAATCTGTGTGACAATAGCACTCCATCTGTTAATAAAATAAATGAAATGAATCCTCTTTCCTGTCTCCAAAGATACTATCAAAATCATACACAAGCTAAACACCAACAACTCATAATACAGCTTATATTTATTATTAAGAAAAGTTAATACAGAAAACAACTCTGATAAATGAAGAGGCAGTAAAAGAGGATTCGAGAGTAAGGTCGGAACTGATTAATTACAAAATAAGATCATTTTGTATTAACTATAGCCGAAAAAAGAGCTTAATGATAAGGAATATTAGTAATCAACTAGATTGAAAGATCTGTACTTTTTATGGAAGTAGAAGATGATCCAGGTAAAGTAAAATGTTACAAGACGATATACTAAAAACAGAGACGGAATTTGAAGAAATAGATAATATTAGTACTCAAGGTTTTATTACCAGGTCTCAAGTAAGATGACATGATAAAGGAGAGAAAAGCACTAAATATTTTCTTAATTTAGAGAAGTATAATAATAGCGTAAAAACAGTACGAAAATTTCAAAAAGAGGACGGTTCATTTACAACAAATCATAAGGAATTCCTGTCTGTATGTAAAAACTTTTATCAGAACTTATATTCAAAGAAAAGTGATAGAAATAGTGCAGAAATAGAGCAGTATCTTAACTTTGTTATTGTTCCAAACTAGGGACAGAGGACAGTAAATTACGTATGAGGAATGCGTGCAATCAATTAAAACATTTTCTAAAGGGAAAGGTCCAGGAAATGACGGAATAAGTATTGATTTTTATATGAAATTTTGGCTATACTTTGGCAGCACTATGCATGGTAGATTCTTCAATAAAGCAATGATAGAAGGTGAACTTTCAAGCTCTCACCGTCAGGCAAACATCATACTTTCATACTAAAAAGACAGAAATTTAATTAAAAATGGGAGACCAATATCCTAATTAAATTACGATTACAAAATTTTATCCAAGACATTAGCAATTAGACTTACTAAAATTATTTCTTAGCTTAAACATGTGAACCAAACAGGAAACATTAAAGGATGGTAATTAGGGGGAAATATTAGACTAATTAAAGACTTACTGCATTATACAGAAAATAAAAATATTCCGGGGGTTCTAATATCATTGGATTTTGACTAATTAGAATGGCCACTCAGAAAATTTGGTTTCTCTGAAACATTCATTAATCTCATCGAATGTTGTATCACAGTGATAAATAATGGAACAACTTGCGAGTATTTTCCGGTACATAAAGGAGTCCGACAAGGAGACCCTTTGTCGCCTGAATTGTTAATTCTTTCAATTGAAATGTTAAACCAGATGATTAGACAGCAAACAAATATAGGAGGTGATAATATAGATAATGATGAAATTAAAATCTTACCTTATGCGGATGATACTTTAGCAGTAACAAAAAGTGTAAATTCTGCCAGGATATTTTTGGAAAATGTCAAAATCTTTGGAAGTTAGGGTGGTTTAAATATGAACACTGACAAATCAGAAGGCTATATTGGATAGGAGCTTTTAGAAATTAAAACAGAAATCCTGGAATATTAAGTGGCCTGAAAAGGGTTTAAAAATAGTTGGTGTCTTTTGTTCATATGCTAAGAAAGAATGTGAGAAAGAAAACTTTCATAATAAAATAAATTATATGGAAAAAGTTATAAATCTCTGGCGAATGAGAAGCTTGTGACTGCAGGGAAGAATTCAGATAGTTAAATCATTCATTATATCAAAATTCCAATATCAATTTATAAATGATCCCGTTCCTCTTCATTTTCTGCAGTGTCTTGAGAAAATGATTTGTCGGTTTATATGGAATAGTAAAACGGACAAGTTACCAAGAAATCTGTTTGTACAAGACATAAAAAATGGTGGCCTCAATGCACCGCAGTTATTGAGTCGATTATAATGAAACCTAGAATGTCATGGGTTAAAAGATATTTTTACACAAAATACAGACCTTTGAAGAAGCTATGGGATTTTAATTTTCATAAGTTAACTCGAAATACTGAAATACTGGTATTAAGTAATTATAACAAATTTAAAGAAGGAGAAACTGGCACCGTTTTAAAGAGCGGTTTAACAAAGTATCCAGTTAGTTTGGGTAAGAATACATTATTTCAAAAATTAAGGATAATGTGTATCCCCTAATGGTAACGTGGTCTATATTACAGTGTTTATTAAAATGAATTGGAATTAGACATGTTAATGTGGTATATATTTATATTATTTTACATTTTTGGAGATGTGTATTGTAGGAAATTGTAGAGGTGGTTAATAAGGGATTCATGTGCGTAATGAGGTCTTCCGCTAAAACTAGTGATATAACTAAAAATATCATAACTTGTTTAGAGGCATCAAATACAACACATTGTATATAAAGGTTGCGCAATTGGCATTTCTGTAGCACTGATTTGTCCGATAACCTTTTGATTATACCCCAGATTCTTTCTTAACATCTTTTGAATACAAGTCATTTGGCCCCGTTTTGTAAAGTACACCCCGGAGACCGCGCGAATCAATAATATTCCATTTGAACCTCGTTCGTTCCATCGAGCTCGTTTGCAAAGAAAATGTAAGACCTCATGGGGACAATCCAGGGGGCATAGACAAAAGCTATTCCCATCCCCGATAAAAGCCCCCTTATGAATAAAAGAGAATGAAAGCAACCCCCCCCCCCCATTCAGGGGCGTAAATATAGGGCTGGGGGTATAACTCCCCCCATACACACACACTTTTTGGCAAGGGGGATGGTCAATGTAATTATGATAAACTTTTTTGTATACAAATAATAATAATAATAATAATAATAATAATAATAATAATAAAACATATGGACAGGGTTTGTGGAGCCGAGTATAGTTTATTTGCTATTATGTACAGCATAGTGATGTCTCAGTTAGGTTTTTCTGACGGTGTCAGTTCGGGTTCTAAAGAAATCATATACAACTTGAGACCTTATAAAAATGAATGAACCCTAATTTACGAACATTTTTCTTATTTTTGGGAAAACAATTCAATATTCCGAATTAGCACCAACCCAGTCTGACACTGGACTGTCTTGTAGCCGATTTAGTGGAGATGTTTTGTTGCCATGGACGATGATACGCGTCATAAGGTCGGATGAGCCGGCATTGGCCATTCTTTCATAGCATCGTGTGTTCTTTTAATATGATTGTTCCATGGTACGTGAAACATATAAACAAGATCATGGCAAGTGATATGCCAAAAACTGTTTACTTTTTTACGGTTTAAAACTAGAATGCTTTGTAGCTTTGCCAAAACATGTTATCCAAATAAGATTCACAAAATTTATGCCCTTTTGTTCCGCGGAAATAAGTGACACTGACAGATTTCTACTAAGTGTTCAAGTGACTTTTATAGTAGCGTTTGCTGTCTTTTACAGCTGTTTATGATGTGTTTGTACCGAATAAAAAATAGAAACACAATTAATATACAGGAAAAAGTTTATTTTTAGTGTTTCCATTATCCAGTTTCTTGTCATACGTCCAGTGAGTCGTACATGTAATCTGAGTTTTCGTATGGCATTCTTGCTCGTGATCTTTTTCCGTACGTATGATAGAACCTGGGTGGTACCACGTGATCTCTACTTCCGTTCTGTCGTATTCTCACCACCAGTGACCTCATGACAGGATCCAGCCTGGCCAGCCAAGCATTCCGCTTCGCTATCCCTTCAACAAATCTGTCAGCTGAAAATACACAAAACAATACCATTAATGCCTCCTCGTACATCTACGTCCGTGTATGTGTGTTTGTTTGTTAAGCATAACTCACGCAATTATTAACGGAGTATCATGAAATAATAAGGGCATTTCAGGAATAGGTCTATGAAGAATTGATTAAATTTTAGTCTGGATCCGACATAAGATCCCGAATCAGGAACGTCATCAAGGAAAACTCACAAATGAAAAGTTATTTATGCACGAATGACCCGACATTATGGGCCGAATAAGTGAATGCAAACACGGTTTTGAACGCATCCAACAATATCTAGGGACCCCCTACATGGCGGAGGCTTACATTCATTAGAATGCAGACTTCTGATTATCTTATTATTATTTTAGGGCTGGTCTATTCTTTTTTCTCTTTTTTTCTGACATGGCACAACTTGACAATTTTGAGATGTGCACGTCCGAGGAAAATTGATACATGCAATACAATCATCAGTGTCGGACTTATAAAAAAAGTTCATTTTATAGTATGATATCACCGACGATGTCATAATCATTCGACTTTACACATTCCCTTAGGGGTCTTTCGACCTGTACATTCTTATAGTTTTTCTCAGCCTGCCGGGGAGCATTCAACCCACGTAGCCATATTAGGCGCTAGAGGCTGCACTCTTGTAGCCACCAGTTTAAACGCGGAAATTTGTCTATACGGTACACGAACGCACCGACAGCAAGTCCAACGCCGGATCCATCATACCACTACGCTCATGGTCGTAAGCATCTGACTAGCTGTAGTATGTACCACTTGACCAACCATGGTCAAGCATGGTAACCATGGCTAGCATCTGACATGGTCTCGCCCTTCCGACATATGTTGTTTCTGCCAAAAACGAACTTCTACTGTTGGGTACTATGTGACCACTTGCCGGGACCACTTGTGTCAGCTATCAAACTTTAAAATCAAAATTTGTTACAGTTCAAGGAAACATCTTCGGTTTATATTAACATACGTATGCTTACAAAACATTACTTATTCCGTGACCTCCTTACCACAAAGCACCCATGCATGTCTAAAAATATGCCTGAAAACAATGCTAATCCTACATATTTGAACGGACAACATTGAACTCTTAACTAAATTATGACCTACGCCGCTGGTGTATGTAGAAGCCTCAGTGCATTGTAGTGGTCAAATTGATTGCTACGGGTAAAAAATGTTGCCCCAGTATCCACCGTATATACTGTAAACTCTAAACAATAAAGTCGTACTCTTGTGAATCCGAGTCTGCTCAGTGTGACATAGTCTTTGTTGGCTTTTGATTACTCAAAGGAGCCAGGTCTATATTTAACTCATATTCTACACAAATCATAAGTCTTAAATTTGTGTTAGTGTGTATTTTGGTAAAGATAAACATAGCTGAAGGTGAAATAATTTGAAAAGAACTTAATTCATATATATTTCCATGTATATACTTAAATACTATACTAACTTTGAGGGCCTTGTGCTGTTATGGCAAAGATGTCGGACTTGTGCATGACTAAACGTTCATTGGTTTGAATCCCTAGCGTCTAACTTCTAGCCTAAGACCCTTACGCAAGGTCTGCAGTCTATCCAGCATTTGAGATGATTACCAGGTTAAGTGCAATCTACGTGTGGCGGGCTATGAAGACCTAATAAAAACCGTGCGTGGGCTTAAAAGCGTTCCCAGGGTGCTACCATCGTGAGTAAATTGTATCTTTTCGGTCCAGTTATATCAAATTTCACCTAAAACCTACAACTTGATGCCTGAAGGTATTCTGTATCTTCTGAGAAGTTGTCATACTTTATTCTACTGAGTTTTGCCATTAAATTCAAACATATGAATTTCCTTGTACTGCAAAAACAATTAAGCTTATTAACCTTAAAAGTTTTTACCTTTTTTCAGGTAATTATACTTTCTCTCCATGGTTTTTTTAATGAGAAATCTTCCAGATTCAGCTGAGTAAGAACGACGTGACCCGATATTTTGGCGATAAACCTACCCCTGCCGTTCGCCCACTGAGACAGGCACATTTGGCATCACAAACATGTGAGTGTCTTTTATTTAACAGCAGAAGCTTTATCTGTTAGGAGTATGTTTCTTCAAGTTACGGACCGAAAACACCAGATTTATTTTGAAAACTTTAATTAGCTGTTCAGACCAGTCTCATTAGTACGTTCCTTCCGGTATGGCGTACATAGATTTTTATTTTTATTGTAATTCTATACTCTCTGCTGTTTCTCTTGCCACAAGCTTATTAGCCTTTTTATTATAGAGTTTAAGTATCGCGCCACCTTCTTTTCTCGCGCAAATTATAAATAATAAAATTAATAGGTGAATATGATATGTATTATGTCCGAGACTGGACAGGACGATTAATGGTTAAGACTAAATTTCTGCTGCTTACAGAGCCATCAAGCTTGTTCTTGCTGTGTTGCCACGCTAAGAACAGGTAAACTGGTTGCTCGCGGCATTATATATATATATATATATATATATATATATATATATATATATATATATATATATATATATATATATATATATAAATTACGGCTCTCTGGCGTGATAAAAGCTGGCATTGAATTACGTCTAGCAGTAAATCGATTCATATTTTATTTCACGTATTTTAGTAGCAAACGTAAATACTAAAACCAAGGCAGAGCTAATTCTGTCCATATGACAGCACTTTGCAATAATACATTTGTCAAATGTTTAAATATGAGTTGTATTTGCATCAAGAATTATTGCTCTCTGTAAAACAGCTGTATAGTAGAATAAGGATAAGGTCGTTGACACCAGGGAATACTGTTAATGTCACATCATATTTGTATCGCCAAAGGTGCAGTTGTCATTGAGCCAAGGGAATAAAAATCACAATTCTTATATAGTTATTAAATTCAGTTATCAATAACGATGGTCAAGAAATATCAAATACATCTTTTTAGTCTTCAAGACAAAGCCCACGTGACTAAGACCGCGGGGGGAAATAAAACAAATCTTCACAGGAGGTGTAGATCTTCTTAAACTTAGATCTGTAAGGTACTTTGTGACGCAAAACGGAGTCTCCTGAACATCCGGAGCGTGAGGCCTTCTCAGCTGACAGTTGTTACATCTCTTTATGGGTCTATAAATCTGTCGGTGCTAAGCAAGGCTCCGTCTGTGACTACAGCTAATGGCCCCATCCCGTTAAAAACACGAAAATAATTAACTCTCCAATAGACAGAGAGCAATGCGGTTGTCGGTACGGGGTAATCCGTGCGTTTGACTCGGCAAAAAGAGCCCACTTGGACCGCAGACAATTAAGTTACAAAGATAAGATCATTTCCTTCATTGAATTTTACAAATCAGGCAATGCTGTCTGGTTTTTCAAATCTGAATAAATACGTAATAAATAACCAGTTGGTACTGTAGTGACGCAAAGTACTGTATCCCCTAAAATGTACTGTTTCAATGAAGAGAAAATTAAGGGGACGTGAAGGGTCACCCATTATAAACTTTATCAGGCAGCTGAATTAAATATAATTTTATGTACCTAAACACTCACCATATACCTATACAATTATTCACAGAAATTTACATATACCTTTATATATATATATATATATATATATATATATATATATATATATATATATATACATCCTTTATTTGTATATACTTACTATGCTATTCATTTACGAAAACATTTACAAACAGATCGAGATTCCTGTGGCTTGATAACTTTGCCTTAAATCTGTTTTCCGGGATATTCTTTGCATACTTGGCTAAAAAGAAGGTTTTCGTCAAGTCAGCACTGTAATATTCATGTGTCAATTTATTTATGATTAAAAAGAGATCGTGCAAACATAGTGAAGAGAAACAATATTACCATCAAAGATATATCACAACTGCAGGAAATTTCGAAATTTTCGGCCACGTACGTAATCGTGGAAACTTAAATTATTCAAATTATTTGATACATTTATCTTTAGGAACATTGATAATGACGTCATAAGTATTCAAAATCGGAAACTAGTCTGCCGAAAAATGTTTATTACCAGCACTTTATATATAGGTCCGGGGGCCATGCCTAGAGGTTTCTGACATATTCCTTTGGAGTGTATGGTTTGTCCAGAACTGGGTTTTGTGTTACCCCATAGTTTGAGATGACATGGTAAAACAGCCAATACATCTATATATCTTTTCATTTCTCAGAAGGATGAGGATAATGTGGGCTTTGATTTTTTTCTGTGTCCAGTCAAAGATTCAGATTCAGAAAACCTTACACTAAGTGAGTGTGATATGTTGGCGATATGTTATACCTATGTCAGAAGAATAAAGGTAAAAGTAAAGATGGGGGTTTATGTTTGCTTTCTTGATCTTTCCTACCTGTTTATTCTTGAGCTATTCGCATCCCCTAGAATGCGTATTTAAGTAACCATAATAAGCGTAGGAAGGATACTCGTTCCACATGTACCCTCCGCCCATGATCAGTGGCTATTCACCCCGGGGTCGAAAGAGCGCACTGTTGTGGTTAAGACTTTGGCTTGGAATCCTAGCGTGGAAGGCTGTTTGATAGTGTAGGAAAAAAAGTGAGAAAAAGTGGCCTATTACGGTTCCTTTTTTCAACCCATCGCCTTAAATATTTAAATTGGTACCAGGTTTTAGCAACACTCGTCTGATTTATTGTGTGGGTGGATGAAAATATGCGAAAAGTAGGGCATTTTTTGGTTGCAGCATGTTCTTTTAGCTCAGCTGAGTATAAGTCATCTAAGCTACAGTGGTGCTCCCTTGTCCGTCCTCCGTCCGGCCGTCCGTCCGTCCGTCCGTTAACAGGGCACGTTTTGAAACCGTTAAACCTACAAATCCAAAATTTTGTATACAGTTAGGTGTACCAAAAATTAGGTCACTAGGACTTCGTTTCCACGAGATATTAAGGTAAAACCTCCGTTTTCCATAAAAAAAGCCATTGTTACACTTCAAGGCTGCCTAATATCAAAACCACTGATCTATTTTTGATCATATTTAGTTTTCATATTCTTCTATACATTTTCTATGAACATAACAAAAATTGGGTCAGTATTGCGTATCATTTTAAAGTTATGGGCCCAAATATAATGCAATTTTTAGAAAATCAGGAAATATATTTTCACACTATACATGAGAATTGCTGAAGCTGAAGACTTTTTTCAGGGATATAACTTTATTTAATCAAGATTCAATTATTTACCCAAAATTAGATCTGAATTTTGCAAATTTTTCAAGTTATTAGCATAAATAAAAAATCAATACCTTAAATTTTGTCCAATTTTGGCAACGGCACGTTTTTTCCCAGTAAACACTGTTGATTTAATTTTCACAGCATATATACACTAGGATTTAATCTGTTAAAATCTGAAATTTTAAAGGAATTGATTGAAAAGCTTAATTCAAATTTTCATACACTATGTCAAGTGTTGTTTACATCTAGCCCACCTAATTGTACAGCCGTCACTTGTGTTATGTAACCTACTCCAGGCAGCTTGCCTTGGCTCAGCTTTGCAACTACTATAGCAGGCTTCTCCTCTGCTCTGCATTCCCCCCCCCCCCCCCCCATGGTGCATAGACTAGATGAATGTTATTATTTTCTTTTCCTTAAATTCTGTCCAACTTTGGCAATGGCGAGTTTTTCCCTGTAAGCACTAATGATTTAATTTTCACAGCATATATACATAAGGATTTAATCTTTTAAAATCTGAAATTTCAAAGGAATTGATTGAAAGAGTAGCTTTTATTAAAGTTTTCATATACCATGTCAAGTGTTGTTTACATCAAGCCCACCTAGTAGTACAGCCTTCACTTGCATTATGTAACCCACCCCAGGCACCTTGCCTTGGCTCAGCTTGGCCACTACCAGCAGGCTTCCCCTCTGCCCTGCACTCCCCCCCCCCGATGGTGCATATACCATGTGAATGTTATAATTTTCTGTATGTGATTCATTCTTATCCTAGGCTAGGCTATATTTAAGATTTTTTTGTTGTACCACCAGGGTAACAATGATTAAAGTGCACATTTTATTGTGTCCACAAAGTGGTGAATGGCTATGAAAGTGTGGATGTTCATCAGATAAGTAATTCCTTTCTTCAGAAGAGTAAAAACTTCACCAGGTGTAAAATTGACTATTTATTCCAGTATTAAATTATAGCTGAGATAGTAATTAGCATAATGATATTGTTTGTCCCTCATTTCACCAACAGTGTGTACACTTTATTTGACAAGATATTTTTATTTTATCAAATTTACTTAATCTTTTATTCCAGTGAATAAAATTAAGCATGTACTGATAACTCCAATGTGCAAACCTTTTTAATAGTGATTCAAGGAATAATCTTGAAGATGCCATGTTGTGGCATTATTTTCTTTTAAATTCAGTTTAAACATTTGTAATTTAAAGATAATGAAATATATGTTGATGCATTATATGACTCAATATGAGCTACACTCTGGATAGATAATGATTATAAATCAGAATTCTAATATTTTAACTTATATTTTCATATTTTTTTATTACAAATTTATAAAAATTGTCAATAAAAAATGAATTTGATAAAAATATTAATGAAAAAAGGGACATGCTAAAAATTAGGCTTTAATATAAACTTATTCCCTTGAAAGTGAAATAAAGGTATTATTCCCTCCTGTCTACTTGCCTGTCCATCTGAAATTTTTCATTTGCATCACAGTATCTCAAAACTTTTACTGTTTTTCTTCATGACAGTCTTGTCAGAGTATTAGTTTGCAATCATATATTTAGAACTTTACTATAACCAAGTAGAAGGTCCCCTTTCCTCTTACCTTCTCATATGCTTATATACATGAAAAACATTACAATAAATTATTTTGAATATTTAGCATTTGCAAAAATTTCAAACTTTAGGTGAGCGCTGTGACCCACGGGTCCCTTGCTTGTATACTACTCCTGCGATAAATATTTGCCAATCTTTGATCTTAGGATGGGATCAGAAGAGAAAATTTCTATAACTTTGCAAATATGTTATATTTGAAACAAATTACTCCTCATATAAAACAGTAGGACTTTTGCTTTCATTCTTTTTGACGACTTTTTTTTAATGCCAAGGTCAGAATGGTCAACAAATTTTAAATGTCATTTTAAAAAACCTTTCTTATTTTAATGAGTGAAAGGTTTAATATCCAAGTGTCCGTTTAAGATTCTTTTATAAATTATAGCTGGCTAAAGCTCTCTGGTTTATTGTCAGGGTAAATGAAAGTGCGAATAGTGCAATATTATTGTGACAGCAGTTCTTTTCCTAAATGAAAAGTTTTTTTCCAGACTGTTCATTCAACATTTTTATATACTCATTAATTATTCTTATATAAATTGATTATACAAATTAAATACATGTCTAATGCTTCTTCTTTCTTTTTTAAGTGAATTTGAAAACATGTAATGAAATAGATTATTTCCCGATAATCTTGCTCATGTTGAAGAATAAAAATGAATTCTTGTGAAATCTGTCCTTTTCAGTAAAAAGTGAATTTGGACAATTCCTTTTAATATATGTAAAATGCCTGAAGTTTCTGTCAAGAAAGCATGGCATGAAGTGCGATTTAATTTAACTAGTCCATTTTGATTATCCTCTTTACGTAAGGACACACATGAATTCATATAATAAAGATATAAGGTAACTTTATTTTGACAATTACTGCTGCAAAAAACCTTCAAGAACATTCCCTTTACTTGCAAAGGACCAATATTAAAATTTGTGGGATGTTTAAAATTTAGAATTACATCATGCACAACGGATGGCTGCTTTGCACTATTAAACACGCCGTGTTATTTTATAACGACCATTATACATTCAATCAGCTCAATAAATGTCACATCTAATTGTGTAGAAACCTCATATATGAGTTTATGCTAAAAGCTAGGACACCACATACGAGTTTTTGGTGACATTAAGGGTACTGTGTTATTTACGTCACGGGAGAAATATCCCCTTCTTAAAATTGTTTATTAGCCATTCATGAGACCACCGACTGCCTGCAAACTTTTGTTCCATTTAAGTAAACCGATGATGTAAGTGCTCGAATGTGTTTATTTTTTAGTGATTTTCCTTTAGTGTTTCCTTGGATATCAAAGATATACTCTTTCATTGCATTTTCTCTATACTTTGATTCTTTGTTAAATATTTATGTAGGGGCTATAGTTTGCACCATGAAACATAGAAAATGTTTTGTGTCATTTGATTTCAGGAGTTATAAAGAGAAGATATGCCCGAAACTACTTTGAAAGCAATTTTTCGAAACATGATGATTACGCTGAGTTGCAATATCACAGCTGCTTTAAAACTTTTTGGAACAAAATGTTCCCCGGGTAAAAGCTCTGACACTCAGTAACGAGGACATCATGCTGTTTTATACTACAGGAGACAAAGACAGAATAAACAAGTTAAATATGTGAAAGAATATACCTCAAAGGCCCACATCTGGGTCATGTGACTTGAATTAAGCCTCTTTATATTCCTTTGGTAAACTTCATTCCCTAAGTAGAACGGCTAGGTACTATTAAAAATTCAGTCTTGTTTCGAACGTCTGACTTTCTTCCAAGGAGTTATATAACTCGGAGTTTTTCTTCTTTTATCTAATTCGTGTATTATCATATCTAACAATCAATACATCTAAGAAGAATTCTTCCGCAACATCAGTGACTGCTACTTGTTACGTCCAAGTGTCACTTCATTTATCTAGCCATACAATCAATATGGTTCAACGTCCGTTGATGTTACATATTTGTCACTGTTCAGATTTGTCTATTTATTGGCGATGTGCAATTAAGATATACGAATGGATTTCAAACGGAAGCGGTTCTTCTTGAAAGGGGAAAGAGTTTGATAAAACGTTTCGCTTATCAAAAACAAATGCTGATGCATATGGGATAAAGTCATAAACTGGAGGAGGTATGCACACCCTGGATGCTCTCCGACTTATTAAGCAATGTAATGTATAGTACTCCGCAGAAGATGAAGTTAAGACAGGCTTTAAGTTGATACCGTAGAAGAAATGAGGGAAATCAGCCTTCCCACGCCATTTCTTATATTACTGGAGCATATTGCTGGTCATACGTATTCCACATTGCATCTCCCCTAATATCCCAAGAGGGATACCAATACTAAAAACGGAGGAAAGCAAACTAGAAACAAGTACAGAAAGTTTAAAAGTCTGGTCCCGGTAAATTTAGTCTAGATTCAGATCAGATTCAAAGCCAATCTCATGACTCAAGAGATTGGTTAGAGTACTTCGTTAACTTTCAATTCAGGTAGAGTAGCAAGCTGGTCTTTATTTCGGTTAAGGAAAATTCGAGTTCCTGTTAGGAATTCTTGCCAAAATTTTAGATTTCTTGTGGACACCTAGACTCGGCCTCATTCCCTGACATCAGGGAAGGTGATATATCCAAATTAGACTCGGCAGGTTTCAAACTGGCTAAGTTCCTGAGATACTTTATATGTCTGTTTACTGTAAATGGTCCAGACACTATTATCACTTTGTCCCTTATAAACAGTTAAGAATTATACATATATCTTGAGCTGGAGCTGGAAGGAATGAAGTGGAAATACCGTATTATCTCCGTCTGGGACAAGGTATCACTGTATTTCAGCTCTGAAGTAGGACTGTAGTGTTACTTGAGGAACTTTCTTTGATTGAGAATTGGTATTTTATTACCGTCATTTATTCTCATATTGAACGACAGGTTGTAATAACTGTAACTGTAGCTGTTTCCTTGGCGTCGTGATCCAATAAAGCATATAAGCATCTCAAAACCCATACAGTATTATCCGCTCACAAACAATCTATACATGGCAATGAGTGAAAGGCATCCACAGTTTAATGCCATCAAACAAATGGAATATATGAAATGATCAAGGAATACACAGTCCCGCATTGAAACTAACTTTAACTAGAAATAAAATTTGCTTTCTATAAATTTTCTGATAATCTATTTGAATAAAGTCCTTTTTACGAATAAAATTTTCAGTTCTGGTTCAGAGACCCAGCTTTTACCGAATATTACCGATAGATATAAACGGTATACTTTGTTTAAAGCTGAGACGGATTTTTAAAGTGTATACAAGCGGTATTCCGTTAAATATATGTCCATTCCAAAAGCTAAAGCAAATCTTGTATTATCATGTCAATTTGCAAAATGCCACGTATCATGTCCCGTCCGGTAAATTGAAAAAAAAATAATAAAAATAAAATTCGTCTGCTCGCAACAAATGGTAGATCTCAGGGTCCATAAAACATAAACTAGTTTTTTCTTTGTAAATACGAACCATCCTCAATATAGACGGGACCTACTTTGAAACGTTACGTCCAGTTACAGACTATGAAAAAATAAAACTTCAGTTTTTTTATCGTTGAGACTCGTTTGCGTCAATTATATGCCTATGATGTCACAAACCCGTGCTGCTGTGTAAATAGGCAGATGTCGTATGAATTTCAATTAAGGATGGGACTTGCATGCTACGACCATTACTCATTTCGTGAAATGGTTCCATTTGAATTGGGTTAACTCCAATTTATCAATATGAAATACACTTTGTGTTGAGTACGTTTTCTATTGAAATGATGAATGGTTACAAATAAAACATTTATAAAATAAATCACAATGACTTGTTTCAAACCGCACTATTATGAACGAAATTTGATTTAGAGTTCCTCGCGGATTTATCTTGAAATCGGCTTATATTTAAGCTATAATCTTTCTGTTGTGTTTGGGCAAAAAGAAATAGCTGTGTAACTTTTACATGCATAATAACCCCCCCCCCCCCCCCCCCCCCCAAATATGCAGCGCTGTTTCTTAGTGATAAAGGAATCACAAACAGAGACTGATGAACATGGCTTTGTCTTCTGCACGGCCCGTCAAATTACAAAGGTTTATCCCTCTTAGCATCTGACAGACTTATCTAAAATACAAGCTGCTCTGTATCATTGTCTTAAATGCACACTTTAGGAGCCATATTACAAATTCCTTGAAGGCATGAATGCATGTACATTTTGTATCTGAAGTGAGACACTTTAATACAAGCGCTATTGAATAACATGTATCTGGCCCATTCTCAAGCTGGCTGCTTGTTCTTTAACTGCTGAGGACGGATGTCCAAGTAGCTATACCGCTACAGGATACATGTACCGCCTGACCCTGGTTCGCATGGATATGGCTATCCCACTGAGAGTTTACCTTACGGATGGCCATGTTACACTGACATGTAATTCTAGCGCCAAGGTATACTTATGCTTGACTGGACACACCATGGAAATGTGATTAATTGTATCCGTCAAAACAGAGTTTTGCGGATACTATGTTTCCAGTTGCACGCCGCCGCCGCCGCTTGGTGTCCGGAGAATCCTCCGTAGCCACTGGGGAATTTTTTTTTTTAATTCGGAATTTTGATCGGGTCTCATGTGAACTGCTGCGCCCTCATATTTGGTTTACCTCTGGCCTTCCCTCTCTGCCTAGCGTCCATTTGTCCGTCTGTTTCCACACATATATCGGGAACCGTTTGACCGACCAGGCTAAAAATTTTGCACAAATGTAGCCACATATCTCGGAAACTGTTTGACCGACCAGGCTAAATATTTTGCACAAATGTAGCCCTTGGATAGCTTTATAACATACACTAAAAATGGTGGCGCCACCTGCAACCTTTTATGCATAGCGTCCATCTGTTCATTCGCCCTTGGATAAAATCACTCGTATCTCTGCATTGGTTAAACCTATCCACCTGAAATTTTGCATGTGTATACATCCTGGATAGCTTTCTTGATTTTATGATAGGCTGCGCCACCTACATTCACGTTCAGGCTGCAGACATACAGGCTGTTATCTCAGGACTGGTTTGACATATCCTTTTAAAATTTTGCAGGTGTATAGATCTCACATAGCTTTTTATCATACGTAAAACTGGTGGCGCCACTTGTTACCATTTCTGCACAGCGTCCGTCTGTTTGTCTGCCGTGGGATAAAATCACTCGGAAGAGGTTTGATTTATCTGCCTAAAATTTTGCATGTTTATACAACTTGGATAGCTTTCTTGATTTTGTGACAGGTGGCGCCTCCTACATTTATGTTTACGCTGCAGACATCCAGGCTTATATTTCAGGATTGGTTTGACATATCCCCCTGAACTTTTGCATGTGTATAGATCTCTCATAGCTTTTTATCAGCGTCCTTCTGTTTGTCTATCGTGGGATAAAATCACTCATATCTCAGTAGTGGTTTGACTTATCTGCCTAAAATTTTGCATGTTTATACATCTTGGATGGCCTTCTCGATTTTGTGGAAGGTGGAGCCACCTACATTTATGTTTACGCTGCAGACATTCAGGCTATTATCTCAGGACTGGTTTGACATATCCCCCTGAAATTTTGCATGTATATAGATCTCACATAGCTCTTAATCATACACAAAATTGGTGGCGCCATCTACCACCATTTTTTGCACAGCGTCTATCTGTTTGTCTGCTGTGGGATAAAATCACTCATATACAAGTAAAATTGTGCATATGTATACAACTTGGATATCTTTCTTGATTTTGTGTTAGGTGGCGCCACCTACATACAGATTTCGGCTGCAGACATCCATGCTTATATGCAACACACCTCACTCTATTTCCCCTTGCCACTCATTCCATGCCTAACTTCACCACTCCCACTCTGATCTCGGCAGAGACACGTAGTCGCTTGTTGACTACCCGTATTCTAGTTATACATTCAAGTAAAGGTACCAGTAAATTAAGCTTTGCTAAACCAAAGGCTCTTTTTGCATAGAAACTGATATGCTCTGTGGAGAAATGGGACATTTTGCACCTAATGTGTCTGTGAATGGTATTAAAACAAAGCTTCTGCACCTTAAGTTCTATACTGGCGACTTGTTTATGCTATGGGATGTCTGCGCCATATATATATATATATATATATATATATATATATATATATGGGGGTTAAACTCTCCCTGTTAATAATAATTTCATGTCCTGTTTAGTTACGTGTAATACTGATATATTAAAATCATGAAATGACTTTCAAAATATAAAGTACAGTTTATCTGTGTTACGAATGGATATGACTATCTTCGTTTTACCAAGTGTTTGACGTGACATGAATGTATCATATTCACAGATCTTAATACCGCGACCCTCTCTGGAATCGATTTCATGAAAAAATGAATAAAGTAATTGAACCAATCAAAAGACTCTTGTACACTTGTTTTACGCGGACGTCTAGTGTAATGTTTTGATCAAATGTTTAACATTGCCGGGAAGGCAGCGACAATCTTACCAATCACATCAGCCTGACCCGTTTTATGAACACCCCATAAGCAGCGGTTACGCTATGCTCAACTAAATATTTTCGCTACACTACCCGCTGCAATAAACCGCGGTTGCTGTTCAGGTTTGGCCACCAGGCGGTACTGTCTCTGTCCTGCGTAACCAATCACATTGCAGATATCACCAGCAAAATAGAATGTTCTTCGAGGTACCCGGTCGCTTTGCACTGCGGTGGAAAGCGCTTGGTAGCCCAGACTTTTTCCGTCCCCCCCCCCCCCGATAGAATACACACGATGCAATCGTCAACTTTCAACACAGTCTCTATACTGACTTGCTGGTGTGGCCTGAGGTCAGTTATCCCCCAATGTCTGCATATTTCCGTTCACGAGTGCTACACGAGTTTGCCACGGGCGCAGCCGTAATTTTTTACAAGCTAAGCCACTCAAATTTCTTCTACCAGTTCTGCATATTTGTTTAAACGCAGAGCCAATCAGATTTTACTTTATCCAGCGCAAACTGACTGGGTGTTGCCAAACCTGAAGAATCCTGATATTTCTCACAGCGTGTGAGTGGAAGGTCACGCGCTGTGTTCAGAGCGTACGTTTTATATACATGCATGTGTTCTTGCTCAGACGGCGTGTGAATAGTGTATTGCCTACATTCTTTTGGTTGAGTTTGATTGACAGTTGTGATTTCAACCTAAACACTTGCAGTCTTGTTCAATTTTCATGAAATAGATGCCAGACAGGGTCACGGAATCAAGGTCTGTTAATGCGTGGTCGTGTCATAAACTTGGTAGTATGAAGTTGGATATGGCCGAAATACGATTTTTAATTAACGCAATTATTCATTATGCGCTCAATTTTTTCATATTCCAATATTACGGGACACTCACAGTGCAACGAACAATTTATCAAGAACTTCATATAGAACTGTCTGTGCGTTCTTTGGGAGCAGACAGATTCTGTATGATTAAATGCCTATTCATATTCATTGGAGGATTTGGCATTGTGGCTCCTAGAGCGTTTATTTTAGAAAACATTAGACAAAGCGTCTTTCATGAGATTAAGTCGTCAATTTGATACTGAGAGATATCTTTATAATTTGACTGGATGCATGTCTAGACGACAAAGGCTTGTTTATTTGTCCGTAGATTGATTCTATTATCACCTTTCAATGGCGCTAGGTATTGTTTTGAGTTTTAGTCACGTTTACATCGTTTATCAGCAGTAAATATAATAAATAAATAACACATTCCACATTTATGATTATTAGGTCATTTTGAAGTCAACATTACTGTTTTGATTATGTAAATGTTTTTGTGGTTGTAACTGACACTCTGACCTTATTTATTTTATCCAAACTGATGATATCAAAGAGCACTTTTCCCATTACAAACTTTTCTTTATATACTTACCATAGCAACATTGAAATCATAATTGATTTTTGCCACATTTCAATCATGTCATGGCATGCACGGACCTTTTCTCTGCAGAGAAAGCGTGAGGGGGTGGGGAGGGGGGGGGGGGGTGCGCAATCAAAAGTGTTCATGCAGAGGTCCCCGCCCACTCGCTGGAGTAAGCTATAAGGACACCCACTCAAAAATTCCGGACATCTCTTCCAATGACAAACGGGATAAACTTCTCTCCCAGAATATCATAACTCTCTTCACTCCATCCAACTAATTATGAAATGTATATTTTCTTATATGAAAATAATTCATTTTTTTCACAATCTCGAAATTTCTATATCTGGAAATTTTTAAAGATTGTGTTTTCGACATAGAAAGTTAATTGGTAAAGAGGGTACAAGGCCAAGGTGTCAAGCATAAAAAAAAATCATTCTGTCTTGGCTATTAATCCACTACCCCCCTCCCCCCTCACCACCACAACACACACACACCCACGCAAAACATAATTCTATAAATATCTATGCGTCCGGGTATCACCATAGGCCAAACAGTTCTGCATATCGTCCCTTAAATTATGAGGACATATGTTTAATTTTTGTGACATTGTTATTATTACATAAGCGTATCACGTGCCCCCATGTGACTCATATGTATCTATATGACAGGTGTAGCACCAAAGCTGCATCCACAAAATGTCATCGAGGAAAAAAAATCAATACACCACAACTTATCCCTGTATATACTATCAGGAGATAGGTACCAATAAAATATTCTATCAAGTCAGACCTGGAGTGTCGTTAAAATGACTGTTGAACCAGTTCCTTAACGTGAGCCCCCACGTGGTTTTATTCCCGGCCTGGGAGTACACACGCGCTTAGCGTGACAGCCACGTTTCAAATCTATGAAATAACGACATTGCCACCGCTGAACTTCTGTGCCTAAAGTTACCGCTGTCCAAAACTATCAGCAGTAAACATGCCAACCGTGATAAGAAATAACCAGCTAAGAACAAGTACTGGTTTTTTTTCTACAAGCACCAAGGTTCTACTGCATGCTTTACAAGAAATCTGATTCAAAATTTTTCCCTTGGCGTCTTATAAACCCAAAAACCCAGCATCCCTTGCCAAAACCCTTCAAATTATTTCGTATTTTCTTATGACATATTTGTATTGTACCTTGTTTGAAGAACAGCTTTTAGCTTTTTTGTAATGCGACAAATATGATAGTAGCTGATTATGAAAAGTTTGGTAGAGACAGCGGATTCTACACTTTTATCAGCCATGAACACAACACCACTTCATGGTTAGACCATATTTTGTGTAGTGGTAATGTATATCCGTTAATTGGTGATATTTTTGTTAGCCCAAAAAGTCCTTGCTCAGATCATCTATATATATAGTACTTCATGCTGTTATCAATATCTCGCTGAATAAGGAAAAATGTTCTCAGGTGACTAAAGTTACAGTACTTTTAATAAATCAGTTCTCAGTTGTAAATTGGTCAATCTCTGATAAGATAAGTTTAAACAGTTATAGGGATTATACCCAGAATATGCTGTCGGATATTAAATTACCAAAAAATACTTTACTGTGTACAAATGTCAGGTGTACAGACACAACTCACTTACGTGATATTGATGTTCTGTACAAAAGCATCTGTGAATCTCTTCGATATGCTGGCTACAAAACGCATACTAAATGTAAAAGTAATTTTCATAGAGATTATATTCTACCAGGTTGGAATGATTATGTAGAAGCTCTCCATACTGAAGCACGTCATAATTATGTTATCTCGAGAGGCCAAGGCAAACCAAGGTCTGGGCCTGCATGTGAGTCCATGAGACAATCTCGTCTTCAGTTTAAATATGCTCTAAGACAATGTCAACAGAATGAGGATCAGTTGAGAGCTGCATGATGCTATGGCAAAATGTGTTGAAAACAGAGATAAAAAATCCTTTTGGAAGGAAGTTCGTAAATCTTATAAGTCTAAGGTACCCCTTTCTACTAATATTGATGGTGTGGTTGGAGAACAGAATATATCTATATTGTGGAAAAGCCACTATTGTAACCTTCTGAATTGCATTAAATCGTCAACACATAAACAGCTAGTCATGCACCAGTGTAACAATATTTGCAGTGAAGGAATTAATTTTACTTCCTTAGAAGTTGCTGACGCAATTAAAAGGTTGAAGTCTGGTAAATCTGCTGGATTGGACTGTCTGAGTGCTGAGCACTATAAATATGCTGATAAGCAAATAGAAGTGTTACTGTCTTTTTTGTTCTCATCTAGTGTAAATCATGGCTATATTCCTACAGGTTTGATGGATACCATAATTGTTCCTTCAGTAAAGAATAAAAATGGTAAAATAAATTATAAGAATAATTACAGACCAATAGCTCTTGTTACTATTATGTCAAAGATATTTGAATTTGTTTTGTTGCAGAAAATAAAGAATATTATTGGTACATGTGATAATCAATTTGGATTTAAGAAAGGACATGGTACAGTATACATGGTGCACTGTATACACTAAAAACTACAGTAGAATACTACAGAAAATTTAATAGTCCCGTGTTTGTCAGTTTCTTGGATGCTTCTAAAGGATTTGACCGAATAAATCACTGGGCATTGTTTCGTAAGCTTATTGCTAGAAATGTACCTATATTTGTTGTTCGTATCCTTATGTACTGGTACCAGAAACAACGATTTTGTGTGAAATGGGGTTCATGTACATCAGAGTTTTTTAATGTGACTAATGGTGTCAGACACTAAAGTGTGTTATCGCCACACCTGTTTGCTTTATATGTGGATGACCTAAGCTATTTACTAAACAAGAGTAATAATGGTTGCCAAATTAATGACCTTTCAGTAAATCATATTTTTTATGCAGATGACCTTTGCCTCATTGCACCAAGTGCAAAGGGACTACATAATCTATTGGACATTTGTCAAAGCTATGGTACTTCTTGTGATATTATGATATTTCCTCAGAAAACAGAATGTTTGGTGGTCAGACCAAAAGGTTACAATCTTGTCGGTCCAAAGGTGACATTAGGAGGCTTGGAAATTAAGTTTGTATCAAAAGTGAAATATTTAGGTGTTGTAATTCAAGATACTCTGCAAGATCATGAACATATGTTAAAGCAGTTGAGACGTTTATATGCACGAAGTAATATTCTTTTGCGTAAATTTAGTAAATGTTCACCGCCGGTCCTTGCATCCTTGTACCAAGCATACTGTTCAAATTTTTATAATGTCACACTGTGGTGTAATTATTCAAAACAGATGTACAGTAAAATCAGGCTTGGTTGTAATAACGTACTCAGACGGTTTCTTAACTATTCTAGAATTCATAGTACCAAGGCAATGTATGTAGTTAATGGACTAGATAACTTTGATGTGGTAATACGGAAAAATATTTATATATTTATGTTCGACTGGAAAATAGCTCAAACATAATTATTATTATAGCATCTAGTACGAGCTAAAGTAATTACGTTTTAGTGGGCTCCTAATTAGAAAATAATTAAAACCTGTTTTCTCTGTATATACTGAAAACAATAAAGTTGACTTTATGGTAAGAAAAACACATGGTAGAGATTATGAAAATGTATGTTGGGATATTTTTGGGAAACAATTTGCATTTTAAGGGTAAAATAATCCGTCTAATTATACCAAAGTACAATAACATGATTATGCAGAGCACGGGAAAGAGTCCTAGGAGAGCATTTTTACTTAAATGAACATAGAAAAATGAGGTTTCCGGAATAAATTAATTTTGTACTCGAAAAGAAACCCAATTTATATCATAATATAATGTCCACTGTAAAGGCTGCAAGGCACAGTGTAAGAACCGTTATCCGCACTCATCTTCGGACAGAATGCCTTCGAGTACAGGGACAGGTTTCAGAGACGCAATAATGTATAAGGACTCACATTCATAATCATTCGAATAATGCATGATATTTCATGCTTCAGTAATCGCAGTTTTCCTGTTCGGGAATGCAGCTTTTCATTTTATACAAGTTTCTCCCCGGAAAGGACGTGCTGCCGTGCTTTCAGCAAGCTATTCGTACTCATCGGGTGTACGTTTAACAGTAACGGAGATACAAATTTAATTATAAAGACAATTGATTCAGACACATCATCTGTACAAAAAACAAAAGCTGAAATTGGATTTTCTGGAATATTGGTTCCTTTTACTTTTTTTCTGCTAACCGCGGCAATGAATAACAGCAATGCGAGTTTATACTGACATTATTGCCGTCATAATTAGCACATTGACAGCATAAAAGAAACCTTCTTTCATATGAGTGAACATAATTGAGAATGGGCTGCTATTACATGCTCCATTGTTCTCTCACGTAGAAGCACGTTTTTTTTTTTGTAAAATATTTTACGATATTCCATTAAAGTCATAATGTCATTCATTAACCGTAAATGGTTGGTTAATTACACATTATGAAAGTATAATACAAATAACTTTTACAACCGGATTCCACTGCCAGCTCTTTGTAAATGTAACGGACGAACTGTTTAATTAAACATATCCAAAGCGTTCTAATAAAATATAATAGCACACATTTTATTTGATACTTTACCAGTTCTCTAGTAGTTTATGTGAATGTATTCGTAAATTTGTCACGTTGGACCTTGCTTTTCGTCCACAAGGAATATCTTGTGACGAATTTATTCCAAAATTGCATATCAATAAAAAGGTTCTTCATAGAACCTCATATTCACTATGGACTAGGTCGGGGACCGTCGGGCTCTCTCTGGACCACCATAGTCATCACTAAATGAAACCTGATAGTATCAAGCATCACTTAATTTGTTCTTATAGATTCAACATGCATGGTAAGGCCAAAAAAAAAAATAAAAGATATGGTTCTCAGGTACCGCCCGCATCAATTTTAACCCCCGCATCAAATATTTTTATTTTGGTTTTCATCCTACGAGAAGATAAAATAATACAATTTTGATACAATTTCCTTTGTTATGTAGTGTTTTACCTGTTAAGCAGAAAAAAACTGTTATTTTCATGCTTTTCTCTAATCATATGACATTTTTATCGAAAAATATCGAAAGGTCAAAAATAAAATACCGCTCGCCCGCGTTGATTTCTGAAAAAAATGCTTGAGAATCATACCTTTTTATTTTTTTTTGCATATTTTAACGATATTTAATTGTGAACAATGGTTTGAAAGCAAAAGTGGTAAATATAACAAGAAATATTCTCTCTGTTAAGTACCCTGTATCGGGGTTGGAATAAAAATCACACCAGGATGTATTACCTCGAGCTTTTCCTAAAACATCCTGAGTAGCTTCTAAATGAAACCTGAATTGTTTATTGAGGACAACCTTAATCCGCAGTGAATTGAGAATTCGGGATGGGTTGGGGCAAAGAAAACAAGTAAGTTTAACGATTCATTAGAGAGAAATGTAAATGTGACAATGGTTTGAAAGTATAAATTATATAAATAAAACAGGAAATATTCATATAATTCATGTGTCTTTGAAATGGGTTCAAAGAAAAAATTAATAAAAATCAAACCCGTCTGTATGACTTTGGTAAGTCGCAAATATATATGTCCGAATATCATAATCTTTTCACTTTAATTGTACGGTAATATTGTACGTACACGAAAAAAAAATGGTATTTCATGGCACCTTTGATGAATTCTTTGAATGGGATTGGTGTAGAAATTAAAAGGTCCTTGCAGATATCTTATATCCATAGTGGTTTTTATGGTTCTTATATGTAACACGAGTAGAACTATGTTAGTTTATCGCAAGGTACTTGCTAGAAAAATCGTTATGGTTCGTATATGGAACATGGATTATTTAATGTTAGTTGGTTTATCGCAAGGTACTTGCTTGGAAAATCGTTATGGTTCATATATGGAACATGGATTATAGAACTATGTTAGTTGATCGCAAGGTACTTGCTTGAAAAATCGTTATGGTTCCTATATGGAACATGGATTATAGAACTATATGTTAGTTGATCGCAAAGTAATTGCTTGAAAAATCGTTATGGTTTCTGTTTGGAACAAAGATTTTAGAACTTTGTTAGTTGATCGCAAGTTGCTTTGCTTGTAAAAACGTTATGGTCCCTATATGGAACATGGATTATAGAACTATGTAAGTTTATCGCAAGGTACTTTGCTTGAAACATTTTGTTGGTACTTACACTAACATCTACATATGTTGTGATTCTATATAGAACCTTCAAGGAAAGAAGGAATATAAATTTTAGGTTTGAGTTATTTGTGGCAGATTTATCGAAAACAGAATTTAACCATTTTCATACTACCAGCCACGCCTTCACATACTTTGATTCAGCGAGCCACTCTGGCGTCTATTTCATGAATTATGAACAAACCTGTTAGTGTTCAGGCCGAAATAAAACAACCAATCGAATCTAACGAACAAAATGTTAACAATACGCTATTCACCGTCTGAACAAGAACACTTGCACCAGTAACTGTTTCTTTAATTGATTGGTCATATTTTCGAAGCCCTCCTGCGCGTGGCAGTACTAAAAGCCCCGGTCACAACCCACCGTGCGTGTTTTTAGTCCGTACGATTTTTGGGGAGGTCACGACCGCCAGGTTTTTCTGAGAACGTGGGGAGGGAGTGGCAAGAGTAAGGAGGGAGTACGTCAACGCACGTCACTCGCACGGTTGCGCAAGGTGTCAGTACAGGGCCTGTGAGCGGTTGCGTGCATCGTACGTTGCGCACGTGGTAAGTGAGTTTATTGTACGTGTTTACAACGTGCTTGTAACGTACGATCTCCGTGCGATTGCCACGTTATCGTACTGAGGCCGTACTTACACGTGCTGCTCACGTACGGTGTCCTTTCTCACTCGCATGTTGTAAATGCTTGCAAGTGCGATGAACGTGAGTTTTTCCGCCCGATGTCGGGGGTGAATCCGTAGCGCGACCACAGCCCGAACACAGCGAAAGTTTCTTGTGCACTAAAAGTGCTATGGCATGTCCGCGTGCTCCCAAATCTGTACTGAGGCGGTACTTACCACGCACGGATTCCCAAATTTTGTCCACGTTTTTTAGCTCAGCTGACTATAAGTCATCTGAGCTATAGTCGTGGTCCATTATCCGTCGTCCGTCCGTCTGTCTGTCTGTCCGTCCGTCTGTCCGTCTGGATGTCCGTCCGTAAGACTGGCACGTTTCGACACCGTTGGACCTACGAATCTGAAATTCGGCATACAGTTAGATGTCCCCAAAATCTCCTATCATGCCGAAAATTGGGTCAATAGGACTTTGTTCCTTCGAGATATTAAGGAAAAACCTCAATTTTTTATTAGAAATCTATTTTCACACTTCAGGACTGCCTAATATCAAAACCACTCATCTGGTTTTCTTCATATTTACCATAAATATTCCTCTATATGGTTCCTATGTACATGCCAGAAATTATGTATTATTTAATTTAAAAAAGTTATGGGCCCAAACATAATGGACTTTGTAAAAAAATGAGGAAAGATATTTTGTCACTTAAGACCAAAAGTGTTAAAGGTAGGAATTTTTTTCAGTAATACTACTTTAAATAATCAAAATTTAATTGTATACCAAAAATTAGATCAAAATCTGTTAATTTTTTTTAAATATTGGCAAAAATATAAAATTGGTACCTTAAATTTTGCCCAAGTTTGACCATGGCACGTTTTTTTTCTGTAACTGCTGTGGATTTTCACAGCATGTATACATAAGGATTTAATCTGTTTAAATCTGAAATTTGAAAATAAAAGCTGCAAAATTAGGCTAGTTATTGAATTTTTTTGGAGGCTCTTGTTGTATTCCCTTACATTGTCAAGCAGTCCACTTCGATGACTGTAGGTCATTCAGTGCACATCTCTATGCTCCCCAGGCTGTTGGCATAACTTTAGATGTCCCCAAAATCTCCTACCATACCGAAAATTGGGTCATTAGGACTTCGTTCCTTCGAGATATTAAGGAAAAAAACTCCATTTTCCATAAAAAAGCCATTGTTACACTTCAAGGCTGCCTAATATCAAAACCACTGATCTGTTTTTGATCGTATATAGTATTCACATTCTTTCATACATTTTCTATGAACTTACCAAAAATTAGGTCAGTATTGGGTATTATTTTGAAGTTATGGGCCAAAACATAATGCAATTTTTAAAAAATCAGGAAATATATTTACTCACCTAACATGAGAAATGCTGAACCTAGAGACTTTTTTTCAGGAATATAACATTATTTAATCAATTTTCAATTGTTTACCCAAAATTAGATCTGAATTTTGCAAATTTTTCAAGTTATTAGCATAAATAAAAAATCAATACCTTAAATTTTGTCCAACTTTGGCACTGTTGATTTAATTTTCACAGCATATATACATAAGGATTTAATCTTTTAAAATCTGAAATTTCAAAGAAATTGATTGGAAAGAATAGCTTTTATTCATGTTTTCATACACCATGTCAAGTGTTGTTTACATCTAGCCCACCTAGTAGTACAGCCTTCACTTGCATTATGTAACCCACCCCAGGCAGCTTGCCTTGGGTCAGCTTGGCCACTACCAGCAGGCTTCCCCTCTGCCCTGCACCCCCCCCCCCCCCCGATGGTGCATAAACTAGATGAATGTTATTATTTTCTGTATTTGAATCATTCTTATTCCAGGTTATGCTACATTTTAGATTTTGTATTGTACCACCAGGGTTACAATGATTAAAGTGTACATTTAATTGTGTCCACAAAGTGGTGTATTGCTATGAAAGTGTGGATGTTCATGAGATAAGTAATTCCTTCCAGGTGTGAAATTGACTATTAATTTCAGTAATAAATTAAAACTGGGATAGTAATTAGCACAATGATATTGTTTGTCCCTCATTCAACCAACAGTGTGTATACTTTATTTGAAAAGATGTTTTATTTTATCAAAATTTACTGAATCTTTTATTTTATTTTGGTGAATAAAATTAAGCATGTACTGAAAACTCCAATGTGCAAAACTTTTTAATAGTGATTCAAGGAATATTCTTGTAGATGCCATGTTGTGGCATTATTTTCTTTTAAATTCAGTTTAAACATTTATGATTTAAAATAATAAAATATATGTGTATGCATAATATGACCCAATATGAGCTACACTCTGGATATATGATGATTGCAACTTTTGCAACAATTCTAATATTTTAACTTATATTTTCAGTTTTTTACTCTGTATATATAATGATTGCAACTTTTGCAACAATTCTAATATTTTAACTTATATTTTCAGGTTTTTTATTAAAAATTTATAAAACCTGTAAATAAAAAAAATGATTCAGATAAAAACTTCTTAATGGAAAAAGTGGATATGCTTAAAAAAATAGGCTTATATATAAACTTAAATGCATTATTCCCTTGAAAGTGAAATAAAGGTATTAGTCCATTCTGTCCACTTGCCTGTCCATCTGTAAATTTTCATATGCATTACAGTATCTCAAAACTTTTACTGTTTTTCTTCATGACAGTCTTGTCAGAGTATTAGTTTGCAATCATATATTTAGAACTTTACTATAACCAAGTAGGAGGGCCCCTTTCCTCTTAGCTTTTCATATTCTTATATAAATGAAAAACATTACAATAGAATATTTCTACATCCGCCATCGTGCTGCCCTCACTTTTCCCTTCTCCGAACCCCATCCCAAAGTCAGCCTCAGTAAGCAAGAACAAGATGAATCAGATATATTCATACTTTAATATTTTGTATAACTATTCGTCCATAGGTACCTATGTACATGCCAGAAATTATGTCAATATTGTGTAATATGTAGACATAGTGGGCATCACAATAATGTACCTTGTCAAGACTAAAGGGATATTGTGTCATACAGTCACAAATTCATAAATCACTTCATCAGAATAGTTAATCATAACATAATATCTGTCAAATTGAAAGCTTGCATTTACTGTTTTTTACTTCATGACAGTCTTGTCAGAGTATTAGTTTGCAATCATATATTTAGAACTTTACTATAACCAAGTAGGAGGGCCCCTTTCCTCATAGCTTTTCATATTCTTATATAAATGAAAAACATTACAATAGAATATTTCTACATCCGCCTTCGTGCTGCCCTCACTTTTCCCTTCTCTGAACCCCATCCCAAAGTCAGCCTCAGTAAGCAAGAACAAGATGAAACAGATATATTCATACTTTAATATTTTGTATAACTATTCGTCCATAGGTACCTATGTACATGCCAGAAATTATGTCAATATTGTGTAATATGTAGACATAGTGGGCATCACAATAATTTACCTTGTCAAGACTAAAGAGATATTGTGTCATACAGTCACCAATTCATAAATCACTTCATCAGCATAGTTAATCATAACATCATATCTGTCAAATTGAAAGCTTGCATTTACTGTTTTTCTTCATGACAGTCTTGTCAGAGTATTAGTTTGCAATCATATATTTAGAACTTTACTATAACCAAGTAGGAGGGCCCCTTTCCTCTTAGCGTTTCATATTCTTATATAAATGAAAAACATTACAATAGAATATTTCTACATCCACCTTCGTGCTGCCCTCACTTTTCCCTTCTCCGAACCCCATCCCAAAGTCAGCCTCAGTAAGCAAAAACAAGATGAATCGGATATATTCATACTTTAATATTTTGTATAACTATTCGTCCATAGGTACCTATGTACATGCCAGAAATTATGTCAATATTGTGTAATATGTAGACATAGTGGGCATCACAATAATGTACCTTGTCAAGACTAAAGAGATATTGTGTCATACAGTCACAAATTCATAAATCACTTCATCAGCATAGTTAATCATAACATCATATCTGTCAAATTGAAAGCTTGCAGACTACCATACACTTTAGATCCTTCAACAAATAGCCTTATCATCATTCTACTACTGCTTATTACTGCTGTCATTGCATTCATATTTGCTTAAATATATCACAATTTTCAACCCCTCCTAAATAAATAAAAAATTGACCACTATATTTGACTCTATTAATCCATCAGTCAGGTTATTTCATTTATCATTTACTCACATATTACATTACATTCCTTTATAATAGCCCAACATGTCCATGATATTCATAAGCTTTATCGACTCGATATAGTATCACAGTGGAGAAACATTTATAGTCCAATCACGATCAGCTGAGCGCCGTGACCCATGGGTCTCTTGTTTGTAAGTAGACAGGACGCACCTTCAAGAACGGCGGGTTGGGACCACGGCTTAATGTTTGATGTACAACTATAGGTGCTCGGGGAGCCGCGTCAAACAATTATACAAATCATTTTCTTAGTTCAATTCCCTTACTCATTAATAATGAGAGAGACGTTAGAACGGCTCGCTAAATCAAGGTCTGTTAAAACGTAGCGGCCAAGGACTTGGTTGTATTAAGATATAATTTAACTGACATTCTAGGGAGAACACTTATGTTCTTCATTTTTTTGAAGTTAACTTACACGGAAAAAAATCTCAACAAAAATACCTGTACTTGCTCTTAAAGTTAATGCTATGTGTCTGGATTACAGTGGATGTTTTCACGGCTGTTCTTACTCCATTTTTCCTTCAATGAGTATCTCTCTTGTTTAAAAAATTAAATTTGAATTTTTTACTCATCCAAAATTTAAAATTTCAGTTTTAAGTAAATAAAACGTGATAGAGAAAACACAAAAAGACGGTTTTGAGATATAATATATCATGTAGTTTAATTTTAGTCAAAAAGATGTGGTTTGCTTTTACTGGAACTTAAAAAAGTAAACCTTTTAAAATTTAAATTTTACAAAATGTTTAAATATCATGTAAAATGAAAGGAAAGTTAAAAAGTATGTGTAAAAACAGAAAGAACACCGCATTAGGTTTAAAAAATACATACGTAATGAGGTCTTATATGAATTTTTAACAAATTTAGGATTGATTTTAAATTAGGGGGTTTGCTAGGCATGCTACCTACAAGGTCAATGTACACTGGCAAAACACAAAACAGAGGTCAAGGTGGGGGGGGGGGGGGGACTCGGATGACACCATAATGAGAGCTATGAGAAAACAGTTGACATTTTTGTGACGATGAAGTAAACAAGATAGAGGTAAACATAACATCACGCCTTGATGACCGTATATTCTATTATATACCGAAGGTTCAATAAGAGATCACTGGCAACATTTTAGATTCAGCTGAAATAAATCTACAAAAAGTACGCTAGAAAAAAATAGTAACTTCGAACGGTACTTTCGTGATCCGTTTTACGAAAAAGGACGCAGAATTGTTCATTATAATCATTGTCATTACCCATAGGCTCACCTTTCGCCTTTTTTCTACATTAAGGGACATCTGTGACATCACCTTGACGTCACCACAACAGAGTACAGTTTTATTTTTTTCAACAGAGTAAACATATTTACAAGGATATATTGTAACATATAAGAGACCACAGCACATTTTTTCTTTAAGTGAAAATTTTCTTGGTTATTATCATTAGAATTTTATACATTTTATATATATTTCAAAATACATTTTTATGCATTTCAAATAACCATTTGAAAACTGTATAGCTCTTTAGATCATTATTACTCTAATTTTCGTGTATGTGGTTGTCAAAAGGTGTAAAATGTCACAGAGCATTTACAAGGCCTATCAAATACGAAAAACTGCACTGTTGACCAAAAATTTAAAAAAAAATGTGACCTCTGGCCCATCATGAGGTCCTTTGTTTTACAATAAGTTGGAAAAATATTTTGGTATTATAAGTATGAAGTTCCACACAACTCGCTGAAACACCCTTAAGACAAACCTCAGATATAATCTTCCTATCTATTAAAATCGCTTAAGTTTATGAAAAATAGGAAACATTACCCAAAAACAATTTAAAATTTAATGAAAAATACATATGTAAAAATTAATTTGAAAGATCATAAACTATGGGAAAATTTGTTGTAACCAACCTGTATTGTGCCAAGGATGACAGTTTATAACAGAAACTCTCGCCAGAAGCAAACAGCACACCAGAACTGCAAAAGTACCACTTCGCATCGCGTCTTCTTTTGGATCCTTAACTTCCTCTTGTTCAACGACCAGAACGTCTCAATTCTCAATGTCCTAGTGCTTTATCCGTATTTTAAGTGTCGAACGCTCTGGATTCTTGAAAATTCCTATGTGTTTTTCTCCGCCCGATGAAATTACTGTTAATTGAACAAGATTTGCTGCCTAATGCATATAAATAGCTCTCGGTTGCTGCAGATTAAGAAGTTTTTCCTTTTCCAAATGGCCGATTGGAAATTGTTTATTGTCGAATTTTCTTCCCAGTGCTATCATTCAGAGTTTAGAACGTCACGTTTTACATGCATAAGCGAAACTTATTGACATCCAAGCTACAAGCAGACGAGTTTATACGTTTATGCCGGGTATATATAAGTACAGCGGAGTTTTCCCGCCAGACGCCCGTGTAGCCTGGTCATTATTGATCTGACAGAGCTATTACGTTTTGTGTGGGGGTGGCGCGAAACAACTTGGGAGCCAAACAAGGCAATTTCGCAATAGTGGGCGTACAGTTATTTTTATTTGTAAAAGACTTTCTTTTAATAATGAAAAAGGGTCTCATGAACGGACTTAAGAACTGGAGATTGCAAAAATTTGTTATAAAAAATAAATTAAGAATAACTCTAATTTTGCAACGAGGCAACGCTGCCAATTAACTTGCGTCCGTCTGTCTGTTTAGGTATCCTTGTTACTTGCTGGTTGTTTGTCTGTCCGTCTCTCTTCATATGTGTATATATAGGAAAACTAACCTTGCCTAACCATCACCTATGTTTCGCACGGTCAAAATACTTATATTTGCCCTTTATCTAAGACCTCGCTTAAACGACCATGCACTTTATCGGTGGTCGTAATTTTCAGGTTGTAATATAATAGACTTTATCTCCTGTTAGACTTTGTCACTTTGTGATGGGAAACATGGACCCCACATGGTTCAGATCAGAACTGTTTCCGCCTCAGTAACTAAGTTGCCTTTAGCTGTCTGCCCTTTGTATTAGCATTATACAGGAAGCCTGTTTTATTCAGACAACATCCGGGCTCGGTTTCCAGAAGAATTGTTAAGTTTGGAGACTATTTGGAAGGACGATGACCCAGTGTTAAAACCCGCAATTTTTTGTCTGCGGAAGTGTCCGAGCACACAGAAGGATTTTAAATGAAGGACTCTCAAGAAAAACACAATCAATGGAGAAGTAGATTCCATCGTAGATCAGGGTTACTCTCAATAACCATGCTGTTATTGACAGATACCAAATCACTCAAATATAATTATTATGCAAAGCCAGTCTTCTATGCTGGCAGAGCCAGTCTGTCAGTAAAGCAGTGGCGTACACGCCGACTGCCAAATCACTGGAATTTATCAGAGGTATAATTATATGGAGTATGCATGTCCTAGGACACACTTGCTTATAGCTCCGCCAGGAGGGTATACGTTCATTACTGTTCGTGTATGTTTGTGTATGTGTGTATGTGTGTGTAGGGGGTGGGGGTGCAAATGTGTGATTGTTCACATCATAACTTACGCAAACATGAACGGAATCTCATGAACGGAATTTTCATGGCGTTCAGGGAATGAGCCAATGGTTTTAAGAATCAATTTGATTTTGTATGGATCCGGCACATTATCCGGATTCAGGAACTTCATGAAGGAATATTAACAAAAGTACCATTACTTATATATGGACGAATGAACCTGGTAACATAGGCCGAATCAGTGAACGCGTACATGGTTTTGCATGCATGGGAGCATCCCACTATATAGGGACCCTCCCACACGGCGGAGGCTTGCATTTGATAGAATGCAGATTTCTAGTTTTTACTATGTCGTATATATGTAAATTGTAAGATCTGACATATATCTGGTAATAACGTGACTGTTTTAGCTTTGTCGTTCATGTGACTTGTAAGAAATGTCTCTCATACCTTATGTTAAATTTCTTAGAAGATAGGGCTTACAGCATATCCTTAAAATATTGTTACCTTTATAATGGTACTGAGAATTAAGGCATTGGGACAAACCCTCTTCATTTATATCAATACAAACGTTGTTTAATTCCATATTAGAACTCATATATAACCATTTCTCAGCCGGTACTTTGTTCTCGCTGATGTTACATGTACTTATCGAAATTTAATTTCTTTTCCACATGATATCTGATTAATGTAATTATAATTAATACATTCTAAAAAGGGTGCGTCATAAGGGGGGGGGGTCTCATGTCCAGCGTGCACCAATATTAGCCCCCTCATCAAAAATATTTATTCTGATTTTCAGTAGATATTTTACCGCTTTTACCAGCTTAGCAAAAGATATTATTTTGTAATAAAATATGATAAAAATATCTGAGAATATAATCTTGTTTGCCTAAGGAAAAAGAATATTTCATTTATAAATACATATACCATTTGCAAGAACACTGTCCCTATGTTTAAAACGATCTATACTTTATGGGTATAATTTTCATTTAAATAACATCTGGGTTCATTTGAATGAAGAGGATTTGACAAGGATGCTTCCTTCAAAACTTGTAAAGAAAGAGAGGCACGCAAAATATGGTTCAGAGAAAAAAAGTGTGAAAAAAATACCATTCTCCTAGAATGGTTAATTGTTAATAAAAGAACAGAAAGGGAACAAACATAAATGAAAGAAATCCTAGGAGTATGGTTTAAATCCATTAGATCCATTTTCTCTTTTGCCATCGCATGATGTCAGCAGATTGTGTACGACAAAGTAGAGACCTCTGGGGGTATACGTAGTATATAAGAAACGAGCAACAAAATAAAACCCAGTAATGGATCACATTTATATACTTTGTCCATTGTCAGGAATCGCAAATTGAAATGGCGTGATTACGCCCACGTTCAGCTGGTCTGGTTGAGATAACTTTGCCAGATACAAACAGACAAAGACGACTGGATAAACAGGAATAGCATGGAGGACAACAATATATTGGCCATATGTGACTAGAGGCTTCTGAAAAGGAGGGATAAGGTTTGGGGATTAATATATACCAGCGGTATCACAACGAATATATCGGTATTTATCATTTATTTCACGCTAATTCTCGGAAAATTGATATGGTTGAAATTTTCTTTTTTTTTAATTTGACTGTCATTCACCTCATGCTTTTTTATGTTTTTTTATCTTATTTATGGACAAGACCTTTAAAACTAATGTAACCATGAAAAAAATTGGAACTGATGCTAAAGTACATGTTTTACAACATATTTTATTCCAAAACATCTATGGAGCACGGACTTTAATTTGACTGTAATTCACCTCATGCTTTTTTATGTTTGTTTATTTAATTTATGGACAAGACCTATAAAACTAATGTAACCATGAAAAAAAATGGAACTGATGCTAAAGTACATGTTTTACAACATATTTTATTCCAAAACATTTATGTAGCACGGGCTTTAATTTGACTGTACTTCATCTCATGCCTTTTTTATGTTTGTTTATCTAATTTATGGACAAGACCTATATATAGAACTAATGTAACCATGAAAAAAATTGGTACTGATGCTAAAGTACATGTTTTACAACATATTTTATTCCAAAACATCTATGTAGCACGGGCTTTAATTTGACTGTACTTCATCTCATGCTTTTTTTTATGTTTGTTTATCTAATTTATGGACAAGACCTATAAGACTAACGTAACCATGAAAAAAATTGGAACTGATGCTAAAGTACATGTTTTACAACATATTTTATTCCAAAACATCTATGTAGCACGGGCTTTAATTTGACTGTACTTCACCTCATGCTTTTTTATGTTTGTTTATTTAATTCATGGACAAGGCCTATTAAACTAATGTGACCATGAAAAAAATTGGAACTTATGCTAAAGTAAACCAGAAGAAATCAGACTTTTAATAATTTCTAATTTAACAGATCGCTTTTTACAACATATTTTATTCCAAAACATCAATATAGCACGGGTTTTAATTTGACTGTATTTCACCTCATGCCTTTTATGTTAGCTTATCTAATTTATGGACAAGGCCTATTAAACTAATTTGACCATGAGAAAAATAGTAACTATAATGCTAAAGTAAACCAGAAGATATCAGTACGGTGGACAGTTGGCCGACTTTTATACTGCAAGTAGGAAACACAGTGTCATCTGAATTCAGCGAAATACCCTTAAAGAAAGAACTGAGAAAATAGGTAAGGGCGCCGAAGCGAATAAGTCTTTTAATGATTTCTTATTTAACAGATCGCTTTTTACAATATATTTTATTCCAAAACATCTATATAGCACGGGCTTTCACAGAAAGTGCAGTCCTATATGCAATGGAAGCGTTGCGAATAATATCAGACTAGGTGTATATGCTCACCTTTTCCGGGCTTGGTTGTTTTTTATTGCTTTTGTATTTCAAGACAATACATTAAATGTCAACAAGTTCATTTGTCATTTTCTGTATCAACATCCTCGTGCTTGAAAATCCTCTTCTTGACTTGTTCGTTAACTGATGATGTCCCTTGGACCAGACCCGCTTCAACGCTTAGCGACATGTCCATAACCATCTCATGAAAGATCTAAGAAATTGGATAAACCTAATAATAATAAATGAAAAATTAAACTCAGACTTAAAAATTCACTTTGAAATTTTAATTAAAATGTCCACCTTTTATTTTACACAGGGAAGTCAATAAACATTCAATTTTTATTTAAGTGTCAATTATTTTCAGTGTATAGTCAGCATGTTAGTCACAAACATTTTGGTTATTGTGTGGAAGTATATTGGTTATATGTATGTGCATGTGCATGTACATGTATATGTTCAAATTATTATCAAACGTAATGAATATATTTTCTCCATTTTCAGAGTTTCAGCATTATAAATTTCTTTTTAATGAAATCTTAAAGGTTCATTTTTATATATATATATATATATATATATATATATATATATATATATATATGTGTGTGGGGGGGGTGTCGTTTTTGATAGTTTACATTTATTTTTATTTTCTCAACTTTCAGAGTTAAGCCATTATAAACTTCTTTTTATATGAAATCTTAAAATTTCCTTATATATATATTATCTGTGTGTGTGTGTGTGTCTCGGTGTGGGTATATGTGTGTAAGTGGTTTCTGGTAGAGTCCAACAAGACATATTTGTTTAAAAGTGACTGTTCTCTCTTTGGGTCCTTTATTCATCAAAAAATATAAAATTGTGACGTATTAAACTAGTGATAGTGAAAATATACTATAGTAGAGACTATATTTTTATCATGATCAACTTGTTATATAATTGATTTACCTCCTTTAAATTTTCAAGATCGAGTTATGGACCGGGGGGGGGGGGGGGGTTACGCCTTTCCTCTTTCTTACATCCCATACAATTTTGAATTTTACAATGTCTCAGTTCAGCAAATTGCGTATCACATGCAGTCCCGACAGCTGGGACAATAAAGTCCAGAACTGTAGCAATTTCTAAAATTAATGCCCGATCATCCCAAAGATATAATATATTGCATATGTCGCTTATAAACTCGCCAACTCGCCGTCCTTCATCCAATATTTAATGTTTATTGAATGGTGCTTTCAACACTTCGCGCAAGCGTTTTTCCAACCCTTTTTCCGCGGTCCGGATGCCACATGAAAGATTAATCTGTGGAAAGGTATCTTGATCAGTTTATGACAATAGACAATATATAAAACAATGAAATAGGCACAACTGAGGTTTGAGTTTATTTATTAGCTTTTGATGCCCCAAAGTGGGCGCATGATTATAAATAATTGGAATGTATATAAAAAGAAAATAGGGTATTTTCTTCATTGGTCCGAGGTGTTCATATGCTCTCACTGGGTCATGTATAGGCCTATATATAGAGGTTCATTTGAAAGTAATTAAAAAAATCCGTTAATGATAATCGGGTATAGCCCTTATTATTTCGTAAGCATTTTTTTATTATTTATCTTCAATTTACCTTTGAGTAATGAATTCAATTTTTATTAATAAATAAGTATCTAACATAAAAAAAATGCATTTGAACATGAAAACTGCTTATTTTCAAATGTATGAATTGATGAATTATCACCATGTTATAAAATACATTAGAATATTATAGACTTTAGTAAACTGGAATGTCCTGCAATAAGCAAATGCCTTTGTACATGGTTTGCGTATGTATATATACACACACAGATATATATATATATATATATATATATATATATATATATATATATATATATATATCTTGTGATTCAGAAAAAAAGTCCTGAATTTTAGGGGTGAATCATTTTTTTAAATACTGCATGCAAAATGCTGGAAGTTGGTGTGTAGAAAGATGCATATAATTTGAATAGATACATATTTATGTATAAAACATGGTATTAGCGAGCGGGAAGAATCGAGAAATGGGTTCATATGCGTTGCTATCATTATTTTAGCTATAGATTTATTCTGACAAATTATCTTCTTCACATGGAAAAAAAAAGAAAAATAAGAAAACCTGGGAGTCACGGTTAAATTATTATATCTGTAAAGGCTTAAAGGGATATCTGTGTCATTTCCTTTAATTGCATTTGCAATTTAGTTTAATCATTTGTTTCTTTTTGCATGCAAGTGATCAGGCTGGCGTAGTCCGGTTTAATATATTTTAGTACGCTTGCGGTATTTTTGGCGTCTTTACGGTGATACCCTCCGAGCTCGCTAATCTACGCTGATAAAGTGATCATCTGTTTAATTAAAAATGAAGACCTTGGAACAGACATCAGTTTTCATGCAAGTATATTTAGTATTAAGTATTTTCATTAATTTCACAATTTATGAATTGGCCATAGAACCTGATGGAAAGCCCTGTAAAGAAAGAGCTTACTCAAGTTACTGGCGAGGATTACCATGTGACCCGCCTTTTTTTCATTTTTGTCACAAAAAATGTCTGTGTTTTTTGTGTTACACTATCGTCTGCATCAAAATCGGAAGTAAAGGGCAATTCGATTATCTATTTAGGGTTTTATGGCTGATTATTGCAATTGATATGAAATGTTATATCCAGGTAATGTTAATATAAGGACAACTAAAACTTTCATTGTCTCCTATACGGACAGCGTATATGTTGACATAGTTGTCTTGTCTGAATATATCGACAGTCGTTATAGTCCGTTTCATTCCCTCATGTCCACCTGATTTTTGCTATGAAAATTGTTATTAGTTATAGTTATAGTCAGTTATAGTGTAGAGGAGAGGATTACAGAACCTAATTTTCAACTAGGTAACTAAATTCCTACCTTATGCCATATTTGAGTAACAGAATTTTCTGAAAATATGAGGAATCAGTCTACATTTTACAACAACATATCAGACCCACTTATGGTGGTCAGTGGCATTGGTCACATGCAAAAACAGCCTCAACTGACAGTTGCTGATTGGATGATCTCATGTAAACACTCTAAAAAATATAACCAGCTAAAACAAAGATAGCGACAGCTTGTCACCCCAAACGTCGATTTTAGATGAACTGGAGACGATGGGGTGACAGTACAAGCTATTGGGTTTGAATCAATTCTAGTATGTGCAGATGTGCACGCCATTTCTGACACTACTTTTTCATTTTCATCTACTTCTCGAACTGCCATTTTCCTGAGTTAAGACAAAAAGTAACGTTATTATGTTGGGGAAAATAATAATTATTACATCCACGGTTTACTTACGTGTATTCGTGCAGCAGTTTTTAATACCGAGGCTGGTTTTACTCGAAAAACTCGTCTCCACGTCTGTCAGCGGGAGAATCATAACTTCCGGTAGGGGATTTCCAAACGGCTATGTGTAAAACTCGGAAGTCCGAAGTCGGAAGCAAGGATTTTTTAAATAAAGCAATGTTCGAAGCATAATTAAAATGATACTACATCAATAGAAAGTACCATTTTATTTTTATTGATAGAATAAGGTCTTTTCTATGTAAAAAATCAAAGTTATCCATCTGAAGTTATAGACTATTTCTTGCTCGGTAATGCCCGGTTATGGTCCAAATAACATGTGTAAAACTAGCCAGTAATGGCTAATGCACTGGTCATCATGTCGTCAGCAAACGTGTCAAGCATTTTCGGTTTCTTCAATATCACATATTTATCATAAACTCTGTTTTGTAACATTAATTATGCTGTTTTTTATAATATATTATATTGATATTTTATTTCATGTTGTAAAACAAGATTATATAATTACTCATCAATATTTTCGCTATTACCGTATTTTTTGTTTGTGGAAACATGAAAAAAAAATAAAGATTTGTTAATATTTTAAAAATTACCCTGATAATATCATAGAGAGTTAAACAGATAATTTGACAGAACCACAAAACGTCCAGTAAATGTTTTAACAAGGATGTTTCGAACAAAATATTTTATTTATCATGTATCAATTGAAAAACCTTTTCCTCTTCCATTGACCAAAAGATTTAATCATGATTATGAATCTCTTAAACTCTTATCTATTATGTAATACTTTTTATGCCAAATTATATTTTACATTTCATGGTCAGGTTGCACACATTTATATATATATGTATGTATATGTATATATATATATATATATATATATATATATATATATTAATCACATTGCAATGTGATATTTTCCCCTATATATATACCTGCTGTAAATGGAACCTGTTTCAATTCATGTTTTGAAATTTTGCCAAAATAGCATAATATACATGATGCTTTACAAAAATTTGTTTGCTACTGATTTCATCAGACGTATCCTGCAAAATTAAAAATAACCACAAGCATTAACAATACCTTGACAGAAAAAAATACACAATGCATGTGTAAATAGATATGATCCCGATTGTAACATTTTACCATCATATAAAAAACAATAGTTTCTGTTTTTGCAGAACGATTCAATATATAATCGATATTTTTTATGCAGTTAGGCACAATATTCATCAAATTAATGTTCTGAAAAACAGGTGGACAGCAGGTGGTGAAATGGACTATAGTATGAAACTGGATCAACTTAAGTTCTTAGCTGTGGCAGCACTGGCTTTTTAGCTGTGGTCATTTTTCCAGTGGCAGAAAATGGAGGTGTTCATTTAAATTACTTAATTTTATACACAGTATCAGATTTTTTATGACTGAATTTATAGCAGTGATGCCACTTATTTCACATTATTCAAATTATATGTTTCACTGAATGGTAAAAGTAAAAAATCAAAAAATTAATATACCTACTTTAACTAGACATATATATCATCAATAAGTCATCAAGAAATATGGGAGAAAAGCAAAAACAGTTAAACTCCAACATCATAATTCATATGGAGGGTTTTCCCTATTCAGGTGAAAATTATATTTTATATTTTATTAATGAATGTCTACTTGGTAAATCCTATCAGTATAAACTACAATATTGTTTTTTGTTTATCCAATGAATGAATGCTGTAGGGTTGAAAAAAATTACAATTCCATTCTTTTCATGTATCATTGGCCATCACTTCATTGCTGATAATTTCACAATAGATATAAGTTGGTTCTTCTGTCAGTGCTTCACCATACATGTACATAATCAGTTTCTTATTGAGTTCATTTTAACAAGGTTAATGTTAGCAACCTGTAAAATAAATGATAAAAGATGCTCCTTTTTTCAAAATGAGTTTGTGGATGTAAGAAAAGGTAAAATTAGTGTTTTTTTTATGATATTTGGTTCATTAGTTCAAAACAATTTGCATGCTGGTTCTGATGTCTCATTTACATTCATCATATTAATTATGAATACATACAGTTAATTAAGCGTTCATCAAGTAGATATACCAGGTTTTATGCAAAGGCAGACCTTGTGGACCTTATTTTTAATCGTTATGAGGTTTAATAAATAGTAGCCTTTTTTCATTAAAAATGGTTTGCCATTTTATTTTAAAACAAATTTATGTTAAGAACATTAGAAAAAATCTTCCCATGATAAAAAATTAAAAGCATCTGGAAGTCCTCATTTGTCTGATAAGCCTCTGTGATATCATTGTAAATGGCAATCAGCTCCTAGTGTACGTCAATAAAAGTAACAAACTAAACATTGAGCAGGGCTTAGTGTTGTAAATATGTATATAAGTGGTACTTAGATTGGTGGCCTGCCACCTGGCACCTGTATGTGACATTACGCAGGCAAGCCTTATCCAAGCCCAGATCAGTTAGTAAACAAGACATCAGATTCATGCTGACAACCTGGGAATGCATCACAACAGTGTAACCCACAAGAGTAGAGTATTCATTTATAAGTCAAAATAGCCTGGACATGTGAGTGAGGATTTAAATCAGGCATTTTCATAATATTTTCAGGTGTATATTTGATAGAAGAGATAATAGCTTTATCTGGATTAACACACTTTGATTAGATCCGGACAACGGTGACCCTGTTGATCCCGGCTCTTGAGCGGCAACACACAGCTCCATGACGACCACCGTGATTGGGCAATGATAAGATGAGTTAGTGACATATAAGGAAGATCATCCAGGTAAATTGTACTAAATGTGGACTGTATAAGGTACTTGGAAAATAATGTATGCGGCCACACGAAACCTTTCTTTCCTGTATAGGGTTAAAGGGAAGTCATTAGCAGGTGGCCGGACTGTTGTATCATCTGTGGTCTGTTTCAGGACCACTCTGTTAAATTAGCAGTACATCCATCCTTAAACCATAATAATGCAGATTTCAATTTTAATCAGAAAAGTCATATATTTCTGCATGTTATATAATTTGAGAATCATTCTGTTTCAGGAGATCTTTGAGCCCATGAAGTCATAAGCATACAAATTCTTGTGACAAATTTATTGCTCTCAGTTTCATACGTCATACATTGCTATTTATAATGCTGAAAACTACTTTTTATCAGTAAGTATGATTATGCTTGGACCCCTAATGTCACATTTAACAGTAATCATGAGAACTGGATTTATTTGACTTGGTTATATGGGAAACTTTGATAATAGTGACCCCTACACAAACTGTTATCAGCACATTTACTCATTGAACAAAAATTACTTATTGCTGATTTACCCTCTAGTTACCATATAGTGTATACTGTAGCCATGTCTTTTTCATTGAAAGACTGTTAAACAAAAACACAGGTTTATGGCTTGAAATATATACCTTATTGGGTTCAATACTAAGAATGTCATATCAAGCTTGGCATTGAAAAAATGATGGCCCAAGAATAATTAAGAGTCCGACACTTGTTTTTTTATGCATTTTGTACAGCTTACAAACAAGAAATCTTCTGTGATTAGAATGTGAAAGCAGGTCAGATGGGTTATGATTGAGACCATGCATATTTATTGCACAACTGCTAGTGTGTTTTTTTTCTAACAATCTATAGGGTTTATCCAAAGGTCACTGAGCTTTTTATTTAATCAGTATAATGTTAGTCCCCTATAGTTTTGACAGGTCTTATTTATCAGTGAATATAAGGTTAAATCACCTCAAAGCCAGCAAATAGTTAACAACCAATTTTATTTAATTAAACTTGACATTAAAGACAAGATGCAGGTAAATATAAGCAGAATTTATTACTTAAAAATTTAGAAAGTGTTATAGATATTGATTGACAGGTTATTTTGTGCATTTTTATCAGTCATATACCAAAATCTTAGAATTTCGAAAGGTTATTGTAAAACTAATATTTGCCATCTGTAATGGAATGTTACTTTGATGTTGTAAGTGAATTGTTTAGTAACATAGAATGAAGCATAATCAGAAATGAAGTCATGGTGATATCCTCAGGATAATTAATAAGATTTCAACATAATTTGTGATTTAATGACATTTTGCTGGTTTCTTTTAAACAAAGAATTAAGAAGTAACCCTATTAACAAGAATTCTAAGGTAGCTTTAACCCCTGTATTTTGTATTTTGACAGAAATCAGCTATGAGTACTACTAAGAAGAAGGACACTATACAGAAGAAGGCCCTTCAGTTCTGGTTTCAGATTCACGAGGTTCAGTTCAATCATCTGGGCAAGTTCTACCTGAAGTTATCTGTACAGAGCAGCTTCAGCCATGACTACTCCGGCATCACCATACAACGGCAGGAGAAAGGAGACGCAAAACCCGGACATGAAGGGTACTCAGACCTGATCAAACAGAGCAAACTCAACGAAACAGTCCCTGTGGAGGATGGAACCTTCATATTCAGCTTACCTAAAGGTATGTTATCCAAGTATTTTAATTTCTATTCAGGGCTTTATAAAAAACATATAATAGTCATACATTTAGAATATTACTTCAGTCAGTCATATATAATGACATTATTGCAATTAACTGTGCATGAGGCTTGCATAAAAGTAATTAAAAGATGTTTCTGAATGAAGACAGTTAAGTGGTTTACCAGGTTCTAATAATTATGATGAACCAAAAATTTGAACAAGGTAAAATGAGGGTATTGATGCTTTGTTTGACACATCACTTAAAATAAAAAATCTCGGACCTTTGCATGTTCGAAATTCTCAGGCTGAAACAAGGCAGTTTTGAACCAGAATTTTTGTTGCTGTAACAGGTCAGTTCAGAAAGAACAGTGTATTGTTCCACATTTATTGGAATTCTGCTTGTGTAACTTCTGTGGCTTGTGTAAATGACAGATCAGGCTGTGTATTTTTTCTTGGTAGGATTTTGTAAAAATGATACCAGCCATGATGTGTATCTACTGGTTGAGGCCTTTGATGATTCTGGCAAAAAGAAGAAGTTGGGCAAGAAAACTGGAGAAGCCAAGTTTGCCATATATCCCAGGACCAACGCTCCACGGGTTAACATAAATGTACAGCCAGGAGAGGATATGTACCGCACCACAGACATGATGACGATGCTGCGAACACTGAGCATGGAGGAAATACAAATGCATTGTGGGAGGATCAAATACACTGCACGGTTACTAGAACCTGGCAAAGTAATTCCCTTTCTGTTTTAGTGTGATTTAACAGGGTTTTTTTTTATGAGATTGAAAAACCAGTTCTTAGTAATAAATGCTCTTTAAACTTGGGATAAGAGGCATGGCACTTAAAATATAAAACACCTCAAAGAAGATTGTGTCAGGCAATGTTGTTTCAGTTTTCCTCTAGCATACTTCATATAAGAAAAACCCTCTTTCTAAGTCTTTGAATGGCAATGTAATTTACAGAGTGGCAGTCAATCATGGACCTCAAAGAGTTGTATCACATTACACATGCATTTTCATTTAAACTATGAGGATGGTAACACATTCTTATACAATATCTTATTCAAATCCATGGTATGACAAATTGTTGGAGAAAGGTTTAAATACATTAGCTGTATCTTATAAGTTACTGAGTTCATTATTTAGAATGAAATATAACCTTTCTTAACAAGCACACATTAGATTTTCCTAATTATGGTATATGGAAGGCTGTAAAAAACATAATTTCTTGCATGATAACATTCATCAAGTTGTTGCTTCAGTTTCACCCCTTTGATTGTATCCTCCAAAACAGAGTTTTGCGGATACTATGTTTTCAGTCGGATGCTGCCGCCTCGTAGGTGTCCGGAGAACTCCTCCATAACCACTGGGCGGATTTTACGAAACCTGGGATTATGTTAGGGTCACATGTGTACTGCTGCGGCCCGATTTTGTTTTGACCTTTGACCTTTCCTCTGCGCTCTGTATCCATTTGTGTGTCTGTTTCCACACATAAACCCACATATCTGGGGAACCGTTTGACCGATCAGGCTAAACATTTTACACAAATGTAGCCCTTGGATAGCTTTATAACATACACTAAAAATGGTGGCGCCACCTGCAACCATTTTTGAACTGCGTCCATCTGTTCATCTGCCTTGGGATAAAATCACTCATATCCCTGCATTGGTTGGACTTGTCCACCTGAAATTCGGCATGCGAATACATCCTGGATAGCTTTTTCGATTATGTGACAGGTGGCGCCACCTACATTCACTTTTACGCTGCAGACATCCAAGCGCATATCTCGGGAACCGTTTGACCGATCAGGCTAAAAATTTTATACAAATGTAGCCCTTGGATAGCTTTATAACATACACTAAAATGGGGGCGCCACCTGCAACCATTTTTGCACAGCATCCATCTGTTTGTCTGCCATGGGATAAAATCACTCATATATCTGTAGTGGTTTGACATAACTACCTAAAATCTTGCAGGTTAATAATTCCTGGACAGCTTTCTGGATTTTATGACAGGTGGCGCCACCTACATTCTAGTTTGCGCTACAGACATCCAAGCTCATATCTCGGGAACCAATTGACCGATAAGGCCAGAATTTTGCATGTGTATAGATATCACATAGCTCTTTATCATACGTAAAACTGGAGGGGCCACCTGCAACCATTTTTGCACGGCGTCTGTCTGTTTGTCTGCCGTGGGCTAAAATCACTCATATCTCTGTAGTAGTTTGACTTATCTGCCTAAAGATTATGTGTGTTTATATATCTTGGATTGCTTTCTCGATTTTTTGGCAGGTGGCACCACCTACATTTATGTGACAGCTTTCTGCTTTTGTGGTAGGTGGTGCAACCTACATATACATTTTGGCTGCAGACATCCATGCTAATATGCAACACACCTCACTCTATTTTCCCTTGCCACTCAACCCATGCCTCACTTCACCCATTCCACTCTGATTTCGGCGGATACACATAGTCGCTTGTCGACTACCCGTATTCTAGTTTAATTTGTCAATGTCTTACTGTTTTTCACTTATATACTTTTAGGAGGTTGATGAGCCTGACCCAGAAGAGGTGCCGCCCCCAGGTCGAAGCCTGCTTGCAAGAACTCCCGACCCTCCAACCCCCGGTCCATCAAAAAAACCAGAGACACCTGTCCCAACACCGCAACGGAGCCCTGTGGTCGGGTCTCAGATAGAAATCCCACGATCCCCTTCACTCCCAGGGTTAGACACCAGCAGAAAGGTCAGAGTTCATGTATTGTTCCTGGGCAATGCTTCTTTTAGGGATATTGATATTCTATTCGTGATTCCCCAAATCTTTTGCATCATTCTAGATTGATCTCAGTATCAGCTCTTAATACCACTTCATACTTCATTAAGAATTCACATTGGTGAGACAGCTCACAATTACACCATCCTGACGTTGAAAAACACAAATGTACCAAAAACACAGATACTACATTGTGTAAATTGACAGTTCAAGCAATGTTTTATCTGAGTCATCATTTCATTTTCTCTTTCTACCATACTTTTTTTCAAGCAAAATATAGATAATAGGATCTAATTGAGTTACTCTAATGGAATATTGTACAGGAGTTTAATCACCAGTTTCCCCTGAGTTATTACTATTCAAGGGTTTTTACCGAGAAAAGAAAGACTATTGTGTTTTTCCGTCATGTTTTTGGAAAGCACGCCTGTCATTCAGGTGAGAAGATCTGTGGACCTGTATGGTAAAGTACCATTAAACCAATATAAAATATTATTATCAAATATACTTTGACTGACATTCATCTCCACATGAAGTTTGTTTTACAAAACGCCTCAAGGGAAATGTTTGTATTCTCATAAAAAGACGGATACTGACATGAGTAGCAATAGGAGTCTGTATAAATAAAACAATGATGCTGATGTCACCCTTACTAGCTTATATTTGTTTTATTCTGACAGCTCAAATATTTCTTTCATGTTAACATAGAAAGTGATGCGCAGTGCTTTGTTTATTTTAAAGTATATAGTCATCTTTCTCATGTACAGTGTGTGTATCCTTACCTGAAAACTTTCTTTGTATCTCAGCTTACTTTCATTCGTGTTTTGCTGTGTTATTTTCCTTAGTCCATCCCTTTCCTACAGTTTGTCTGTTAACAGGGCACATGACAAAACACATTCCAGTCATCTTTGCAAAATTAGGACAAAAACTATATGATGAGAATATATTTGATATAGTACACTTTTAAGAACCCAGCAACATGACGACATTTTTTAGTGGGCTAGCTAATATGAAAATACAAGAAAGTATCTCAGTTGGTCTCTATCATGTCTATGTACCTTAAAAAAGAGGTTTTAAGCTTTTATTCTATAAAAAATTATAAATTTCATTTTTTTTTAGAAAAGACACATGCATGGTGGAGGAAAAAGAAAAATACCATTTTAAGTTAATTTTCATGTAGTTTAATATCAGCCCACTGAACATGTGTGTACTGTTGCTTTGTGCTTAAAATAGTGTATTATTTAGAATATTATATTGTTTAAAATGTTGCTGTAATGCATTTGTCACATGCAACAAACACACTGCAACACATGCTTGACCAGCTGAAGAGCAGTCCCAGAATGAGACTTACTTGAAGAGTGATATTTCAGGTGGCTGGCTCCCCGTTACCAGGACGGGCTGAGCGTTCAGACCAGCCACATGTACGCTGGATGCACCTGTCTAATCCAGGTAAAGAAGAGGTGGTTGTTCTGCTGCACGGAGCAGTTCAGCTCCCGGTTCTACCAAAAGGAGACGTCCCCACGCCATTCACTGTCATGTGAGTACCTGTCCCTGGGGGATCTGGTAGATAGAGATGGAGACAGGACCTTTTATAAATATTAAATATAAATATAAATAAATTGGAGAATATATCAGCATTTGTTAATATTTTAAGAAGCATGATTATTTTAATAAGAAAAAGGTGTTAAGGCAAGACATAAAAATTTAAAAAAATACAATAGAAACACCTATACTGGGGACAGGACCATTGATTTAAGGATAAGAAACTTCCATTTTTGGATTAGAAACATGTACATGTATAAAGGGACCAAAGACATTCATCACGGGATAAAAACAATTCCTCTTTGGATAAGCAACCTGTATCAAGGGATCAGAAACATTCTTTTTATACAGTACTTCTGTGACTATGAAGAGAGTATTTCCTCTGTGGTATGCTTGATCTACTATTATTGCCCAAAGGAGCGCGGTGTCCGGGAGAGTGTTCTTCTCACAGTTCATTTCAGATAAACCATCTATTGAAGGCCGCATCCCTAGTTCAGAAAAAAGTTGTGATTTTCAATTTTGAGTTTGTTTTTAAGAATGTGGCGATAAAACAGGATTTATGGTTTTTTCTAATGGGAAACCTGCACCAGAAACAAAAGAATATATACAGTGGAACCCCACAATTACGACCACCCTGGGGATTGAGCAAAGTGGTCGTAATTTGGGGGTGGTCGTATTTGTGAAACTCTTACCGTGGTCGTATATAACACGCTGATATTTAATGTGTATCAGAGTTTATTTATTGCATATCTTTAATGTGAATTATAACAAAATTTTGACTAAGCGGAGGACCCTTATTATGAATGTTTTTTGTGTGTAGCTGAACATATTTATTCATGATAAAAATTAATATACATGTACACATCCGTAGTGACTGATGATTAACAAATAATAACACTAAGGCAATACGATTACAACCTACTGAATACATATTGAACATAATACGTGGCTGTCATATATTTAGCCTTCCGCTTGAGTATATATTGCGTGCACTTGAGTTTTCCCGACGCTAAACTGCTGAGCCATTTGGTGCTGACTGCGGGTTGTGTTTGCCGCCTTGATTAACGCCACTTTATCCTTCAAGGAGAGCCCTTTCAGAGGCATGGTTGCCTAACAGCAAGCAATTTAAATGCAAACTTAACCAGTAGATAAATAAACTGACAACGATCTATCAGGATAGGCAAAATGAGAGGGATTTTCCCCCCACGCAAGCTTTATTTATACATTTTACTTACTGCTCAATACTCAGTGTCAGTAACCTATGAACACATTTAGGATTAACTAGGTCGGTTATTTTACCAATGAGGATCGAACAATATAAGTTGAGTTGAAATATTAAGCCCACAACCCCACACTTAGAGTAGCTGTAATACAGGTCATCATTGAGGGCAATTAGCATCTGACCCCAGGTCAGACCGGCTCATTAAGTAATCAGGACGATGGCTACCCTCTTCGATCTTTAACCTACACCTCAACGAGTCTCAGCGAAGACACCGAGTCGGGAAGATATGCGGGACTAGATTAACACTCGGGTTAAGAAACCTTGTTACCCGCTTTGATGTTTCGTTAAGCTTATAAGGCGCCTGTGACAAGACGCAGCCATTGACTAGTGACAAATGTTGTTTCAGTAGTAGATGGGTAACCTTAACCTATTTTTCTACGTTTTAGAGCTGATTATAGAAAAACATTTAGAAGCTTATTTCTCAGTAACCATTGGGTGGATTTTCACAAAACTTACTATGGTCATTGGGACTGATTATCTGTACCTGCTGCACATGTTTGGTGGCACCATCTACAATTTCTGATTTTTAATTAATTTTTTATCAGATTATTCCACTTTTGCCATGTGAGCAGAATATCTCTAAAACGATTCACCCTAGGAATTTTATTTCTTCCATGAAGATGTATATCGACAATATCTCGGTCAAGTTCAAAGATGGGTGACCTAGACCTATTTTTCTATGTTTTAGAGCTGATAATAGAAAAACACTTAGAAGCTTTATTCTCAGTAACCATTGGGTGGATTTTCACAAAACTTACTATGATCATTAATTGGGACTGATGGTCTGTACCTGCTGCACAAGTTTGGGGGCACCACCTACAATTCCTGATTTTTAATGATTTTTTATCGCATTTTTCAACTTTAGCCTTGTCAGCAGGATACTTCTAAAAGCATTTGGTTGATTGTATTGAAACATGGTACATACCTCTCTAATTTAAATTTATAACTGAGACATGTACAGATATACATCCATGAGAGAACAAATATTTTGTACTTGTTACTAGCTGTTACCACCTATAAACACTGTTCTTTTGATTGAGGACTTTTGTCAGCTTCTGCTGATATTCTAGTTTTTTCTTCCTCTCAGTCAATTGAGTACCTCTATGACCTTATTTCCACAATGTACAGCTGATTATCTCACGTAAGGTACCTGATAACTTTTAACTGTCAAATCTGCAGACTGAGACATTGTATACATTTCCAGAACTGTTGAGCCCAGTGGACAGGAGGGGAAGATCTGTGGCAGCGCTGCCTCACATGCGACCATCCATCCGACACTCAGTCCTATGTTTGAGGAGATGCTAACTGTAGAAGTAGAAGATACTGATGTAGATGACATGGGTATTCAACATTTATCACCTCTACTAATAAAGTTACCAGATTTTATTGGTCTATCCCTGTTTCTCTGCATTCAGTATCTCCAAATATCTCAGTGCATTACAGTGAAAATTTAAGGTAAGTGTGGTTATGGGCTGCTGACCAAAGAACAATCACTAAAAGTTTTGGATGGATAAATTAAAGTTAAGGGTGGGTGTGGATCTGTTTTGTTTTTTTTGTCCACACAAGATCTTTGTAAGATATCAGTGAATTGAATGAAAGTTTATTGTAAAGTGAGCCATGTCTTTAAAAACAAATCATTAAATATTTAGTGAAAAAGAATAAGAACAATAAGGAGGGTCAGATCTTGATACAGATCCAGCCATAGTCACTCCTTTAATCTAAATTTCTGCTTAACCTCGCAATATTTCCAGTTCCTCACAGTGTTTTAGTGAAGCCGCGTAAGCCATGGCCTATGAAGAAATTATAACATTTTTCTGAACAATTCAATTTACCAGAGCTTGGTTTACTCTTACAAGTAATTCATTTTGCAGAGGCATGTACTTTCTAAGTGCTTTTTACCACAGGGGCTTTAGCTCTAAATATGTATTTGAAGAACCCCAGTCCATACAGAGAAGATGTTGACTTTGTGTACAAGGAATGATTGTAGTGCTGTGACACAATTTTTAATAAAAGTATTACATTTTTTTCAGGAAAGAATACTTTTTTATTATTTTTTTAAGTTGATAATACTTTATTATTCTTTACTTTATTTTTTGTTTGTTAGAGTAATTGTCTTCTTCTGGAGTGATTTTAGGCACTTTACACAAATGTATTTCAGAACTTTGTGAGAGTGATGCAGTAAAATTATATGAATTTTCCAAATTCCTATTCTTGCATATATTTACTATACTTTTTTTGCTTACAATCTGATACTTTTCATCATAAAAAAAAATATATTTTTTCCATAAAATCGGGTGGCATTATTGTGAATGTTATTCTGATATTTCAGTGCTTAACTTCATGGTGGCTGATGCAGGCAGCAAGCTAATGTTAACAAGCTACCGTCTACCTGTTAATTATCTAGTGCCCTTTCATCAGTATCACCTGGAGATGGTTCAGGTAGGGGCCAAATGGTCATATTAATAATATCTCTAGTTCACTAATATAGGATATTATTTAATGGACATAAGCTTTAAGCTGAATTGTTCATAATCATACCTTTATTCACAATGGTAGTTAATACATAAATACATCTCAGCACTTCTTGATGTTAATGGAAGCCTTATATAAAAATATCTAATTCCTACAAACAATTATTGTATCCCCAGACAAAGTCGGGGGGATACTACTGGTATGTTTTCATATCAGTCCCGCCTCCCCCCCCGCATATAAATCTTGTTGGCGCAATAACTCAAAAAATATTTCACGGATCTTTACCAATCTTGGTATATGTATAGATATGGGTGAGAGGACAACGCCTATTAAAAATGAGGTCATGACCTTGACTAGGAGGGTGTCCTTGACCTTGAATAGGTCCAATTTTGTGGAAAATCACAAAATTCTTAAATATCTCAAGAAATCTTGCATGGATTGATCCCAATATCAAGTTGATGGAAGATCATGGATAGGGTTGTCATTTTCCAGAAACTGGTGGCGCCACCTATTATTCTTTACTTGTTTTCCTGCCGTTTAATACCCCCAAAATTCCTACTTGACAGTACTGTGAGCATTACAAGGCAAAAACTAATGGACAGATTTCTTTTATATTATGCATATACATAGATATGGGTTATGGGATGATGTTTATTTAAATTGGGGTCATGACCTTTCCTATGAGAGTGGCCTTGACCTTGAATATTGCCATATATGGTGAAAATCACACAAAAACATTAATATCTCAATAAGGTATGCATGGATTAGTCCAAAAATCAACTTGACCGAAGATCTCAGATATTAATGTCATGTACGGGAAACAGGTGGCGCCACCTGTTATTCTTTTACTTGTTTTTGTGCTGTTTAACACCCCCATCATTGCCACTTAACAGTTCTGTGAGCATTATAAGTCAAAAACTAATGGACAGATTTCTTTTATATTATGCATATACATAGACATGGTGTATGTTATGATGTTTATATAAATTTGGGTCATGACCTTTCCTATTAGAGTGGCCTTGACCTTGAATATTGCCATATATGGTGAAAATTACACAAATTCATTAATATCTCAATATGGGATGCATGGATTGGTCCAAAAATCAACTTGATCGAAGATCTTGGATAGTATTGTCATGTATTGAAAATAGGTGGTGCCACCTGTTATTCTTTTACTTGTTTTCGTGCCGTTTAATACCCCCATCATTGCCACTTAACAGTACTGTGAGCATTATAAGTCAAAAACTAATGGACAGTTTTCTTTCATATTATGCATATACATAGATATGGGTTATTGGATGATATTTATTTAAATTGGGGTCATGACCTTACCTATGAGAGTGGCCTTGACCTTGAATATTGCCATATATGGTGAAAATCACACAAAATCATTAATATCTCAATAAGGGATGCATTGATTGGTCCAAAAGTCAACTTGACCGAAGATCTTGGATTGTGTTGTCATGTACTGGAAACTGATAGCGCCACCTGTTATTCTTTCACTTGTTTTCGTGCCATTTAATACACCATCGTTGGCACTTAACAGTACTGTGAGCATTATAAGTCAAAAACTAATGGACAGATTTCTTTCATATTATGCATATACATAGACATGGGTTAGGGAATGATGTTTATTGAAATTGGGGTCATGACCTTTTCTGTGAGAGTGACCATCTTTGAGTGTGGTCTAAAAATAATTGTTGCTGAAGATGGGGGGGGGCCTATTCTTAAATGGGGGGGGGGGGGGGGGGGGATAAATTTCTGGGGATACTTTTGCACCTGCAGTGCCAAGAAATATCTAGATTTGGTTATTATTTATTAACCAAACATGTGAAAATATATCCTGACACTCTGTGTTGCTATGGGTGCAGTTTTTAGCCCTCAGCCCTTAGGCTGATGGGCTATTGTTGTCACCCAAGCTGTCCGTCCATCCGTCCAGCGTCCGTTAACTTTTACCTTGTGAGCTATATATCTGGAAAAGGATTCACCGTCAGAATTTTATTTCCTCGGTAAAGATGTATATCGACAAAATCTCGGTCAAGTTCGAAGATGGGTGACCTTGACCTATTTTTCTACATTTTAGAGTTGATTATAGAAAAACACTTAGATGCTTATTACTCAGGAACCATTTGGTGGATTTTCACAAAACTTACTATGATTATTGGGACTGATAGTCTTTACCTGCTACACAAGTTTGGTGGCGCCACCTACATTTTTGATTTTTAATGAATTTTTATGGGATTTTTCAACTCTGGGCTTGTGAGTGGGATATCTCAAAAAGGATTCACCGTAGGAATTTTATTTTTTCAGTGAAGATGTATATTGACAAAATCTCGGTCAAGTTCGAAGATGGGTGACCTTGACCTATTTTTCTATGTTTTAGAGCTGATTATAGAAAAAACATTTAGAAGCTTATTTCTCAGGAACCATTGGGTTGATTTTCACAATACTTACTATGATCATAGGGACTGATGGTCTGTAACTGCTGCACAAATTTGGGGGTGCCACCTACAATTTCTGATTTTTAATGAATTTTTCTTGGATTTTTCAACTTTGGCCTTGTGAGCAGGATATCTCTAAAAGGATTCATTTCTTTGGTGAAGATGTATATCGACATAATCTCGGTCAAGTTCGAAGATGGGTGACCTTGACCTACTTTTTAAGGTCACAGAGCTTATAATAGAATAAAACTTAGAAGCTTATTTATCAGGAAGCATTTGGTGGATTGTTATGAATCATGGTACATACCTCTCCATTTTAAATTTATAACTGAGACATGTACAGATATACATCCATGGCAGAACAGATATTTAGTACTTGTTACTGTTACCACCTTTAAACACTGTTCTTTTGGCTGAGGGCTTTTGTCAGCTTCTGCTGATATTCTAGTTTTTCCAGGTAGTGGAAAGTGACATTTTTAACTTTTTTTTCAGTGATTGAAATATGCAATGGTTGAACTGATATGGAGGACAAGCTATTACAGACATAACAATATTGATGTACTTATTAAAGCAGATATTTAGAGCTCAACACATATTAAAAAATATGTCATGTAATGTCATCACTGCTCTGCAGGTAGACATTACTGTTAGGTTACATACATTACAGGTACAGATGTTTCCTGCAAAACAATACCCTACTCCTATGCTGCCTAATGGACAGTGCATTAATGTTGTAACATTATCTTAAAATCCTTAAGATTTATGGATCAATATAATGGGTGTGTCCTGTGTTAGATTGATATGTATGACTAAACAATGTGTTTACTTAACATACCTTTTCCTAAAAATATTATGTGTGTCATTCTCATAATTCATCTGGTCCCCCACTCAGACTTCCTGTGTGAAACCACAAGTCATAAAGTAATGGATTTTGGATGACGATGAAACATTGACCTTAATGAAAAAGACAGTGAAATGCCAGGGAGACTTTAGGATTCTAAAGTCATTCGGTGTTTGGTCATTTTACTTGCATATTCTAGAAAAGGGTTTTTTTACACATGATTTATTGGTTCTGTCATTCCACATAATGAAATTATATTTTGTTTTAGAACAATTGTCATACATATGATTATGTACTTAATGTTTGAATGCATTTTACAAAGAGATATAAAACTCAGTTTTTCATTCATTGTAGAACATGACAGTATATTTCAATGTTAGGACATTCATGTCCCATGCTGGTAGGTTAATGTAATGAAGTCAATACTTGTTTTCAGCCCATGAAGTCTAACCCTGCGGGGGTAAGACTGTTTGCCACAATTATGAGAAGATTAAGTATATACCCGTGGGATCTGTCCTGTCCCAACTACCTTGGTCTTGAGGTAAGTGACAAAATTAATCTAATCAGTAAACAAATCATTTTAACGACAGTATTTTAACTTGGTGAAAGTTATATTTAAGTTTTTAAACTGATAAAATTAAAGGGTAAGTTTGGTGAATATTAAACAGTATTTTTTTAATTTAAAATATGAAAAAGAAACATTTTTTAATTAATTCATTCATGAAATAAATTATAGCCTAGAATGTCAGCAACCTTGTAACCGTTAAATAGATTTGACAGAGAGAGTGGGCAGTAATTATTCAGGCTTTTACTGAATTAGACTTAATTGTAACTGAAAATAATAAGTTTTCTGCAATAAACGCTTTAAAGAATAAACTGATTAGAACAAGCAATCTCCAGAATGTGGCTGCAATCATTCAGGGTTGAAAATAATTACTGAAGGTTGTCAGGGAATTAGCCTTTTGATTTTAACATTCCATTTTCATTTCTTAATCTGCACAAGTGCTAATGGATCAGCTTACATTTTTAATTGATTGCATCACTTTGTTTACAAGCTTTGGTTGTACTTGGTGCCTGTTTAATAAGTTTTCATTCATGTCAGTATCAGTTATTCTTTACATTAAATCACTGATGTTAAGTGATAAATTCCCAGAATGCAGAAAATTGGTTCACAGCTAGATCCTGTCAAATTAGTGAAATGTGTATTAATTTAAATGGGCACTCGGCAGATGAGTGGGCAGCTAATTATAACATTCATGCCTCTCTACTTCCTCATTAGTGGAAGCTAATAGTAAATCGTCTGAGTGATAGCTTAGACCGTTTACTAAATATGCAGAGTGGTGGGTTGAGCATTTTTCCTGAACATATTTGATACTGTCATTTGACCATTTTTTAAATACTTTTTTATCACTCAAATTTTTTCAAACTAGCTTAAACCTTCAGTACTGCTGACCTGTAATATAATTCTTTTTTATTTTGTGTCTGTCCAGCTGACTGGCTGTTGACAGGGCACAAATTTTAATTGTTAAACTGAGATTTTATTTTACATCAAGAAGGGTTTATATCATCTGGAGAGACGTGAAAATTGAGCCAAGGTGATTTGTGTTCTACAAACTATGGAGCTGAACATGAGTTTGAGTACTTTGAAAGTCAGAATCTTCTGTAGTGGTCAGTCTCACAGAGGAAATATTAACATATGTAAATAAATTGAAATTATATACTCATTCACACACATATTGACTATTTCTGAATTTAATTTCAACTTGATATGCAAGGTGTTTGTTATGGTGCCTTCACCTCCCAAGGGTCATCTGGTCCTGCCACCTGCCCTTCAGAATCTGTAAAGTTTACATTTGTGAGAAATATATCTCCAGAGCTGGCCCATACTCAGATCAACTCTGGACATTCTATGCATTTTTTGTTTCCAAGCTTTGCCTCAAGTTTGCCATATATTAGGATTCACAAATGCGAAAGTACCAATTTCTCATATTCCACACGGTCCTAATGACAACATATTTCTGTTTCAGTATTAATTTTATTCCTTCCTTCCAGGTGGTGCTACAGGGCATGAAACAGGAGCTTCATGGGGCACACAGCCCCTTGGTGGCCGTTGCCAGAATTGTTCCTGACTACTTCAACTACAAGTGAGTCAGAAGGCTTTTAAATTTGTCACTGCAGTGAATATTCTTAATTTATTCAAATAATTTAAAAAAGAGTGACTGTAAGGCCAGAAAAAGGTATGGTTCTCAGGTAATTTTTAGCGAACCTGTGAGCTTATGCGATGGTGCGGGGTTGTGCGTTGTGCGTCGTCTGTACGTTAACCATAGCTATCTCAAAAACAGCAGGAGCTAGCATCACCAAATTTTTGCAAATATTCAGTCATCCAAAAAACTATATCGGATTTTGTTTTTTTTTTTCTAACTGCATTTTCTTAGATTTCATAGGGAAAAATCTGAAAAAGCTTTAAAAATCTTCTTTTCTGAAACTGTATAGCCAAATTGTCCAATATTTCACAGAAATGATCCCTGGAACAATCTTTCTCAAGTTTGTTCGAATGGTTCCAGTTCAGAGATTTTTGGCAGAGTTACAGGAGGTTGAACTTTGTTAACTGTGCAAAAAAGCATATTAAAATTTAAATCTCAGAAACAGCTGTAGCTATCATCACCAAATTTTATGGCAATGTTGGTCACATAGGTCATATCTGAAATTGAGGTGTTGATGGCGCTACCTGCATCGGCCTTTTTTGTGCGGGGTCATCAGTGCCTGTATCACACTGAGGGCTACAAAAATCTTCTTCTCTGAAACCATATGGCCAAAATGTTTAATATCGCACAGAAATGATCCTAGGGTAGTGCTTTCTGAAGTTTCTACAAATGGTCTCTTTTCAGTGACTTTTGGCTAAGTTATGGGAAGCTGAATTTAGTCATATGCCATAACAGCCCATTTTAGCTCAGTGGCTACAAAGATCTTCTTCTCAAAAACCACTGGGCCAAATTCTTAAAACTCACACATTAATTATCCTCAGATGTTGATAATTCAAGTTTGTTAAAATGGTTTTGGTTCAGTGCTTTTTGGCTGAGTTACGGGAAGCTGAACTTAGCCAGTTTGCTGTATCTTCCTATATGCGAAACGTTTTTCGACTGATGCCACTGAAGCCAGTTTGTTAAATATTTTACAAGGATAATCCCTACAATAATTCTTATAATAATTGTCATTAATGGTTCCACATGAATGATTTTTGGCTGAATTATGCAGATTGAATTGAGTCATTTTACCATATATGTTAGCTGTGTGATGCTGTTACATCTATTCTGGCACCAGTTTATCAGCATCTATCACATCATGCCACTAGACATTTAGATTTCAGGTTATCTTTGGTTAATATTGACAAGAATTTTTTTTTAAAAGCTTTTAAAAAATTTAGATTTATGATTTAAGTTATTCATCATACCAGGCAATGTTACAATCATGGATATCCATCTCTCTGTGGCTATATAAAGACAACTGTACGTGGATTATAAATTTTTGGTATCCCTACTCAACTTAATTCAAGAATTTGCCATCAGTGAGACATAGCTGTATTTTAATTTTGCATTCAGTATTCATACTTAGTAATTTTACATATATTCCTGATTTCTTTTTTATAAAAAGTCAGCTAAAAAAGCATTTTGTATTGGGAAAATAAATTTCAAAGTTATTTCAAGTAGGGACCACTTGTGTACAGATGGCAGCACTTGGTTTACCATTGGCAGATTGCCAGTGCCTTGATGTTGGCCATTAGCCAAGATCATGTCAACTGTATTATAGTTTTGGCACAGTGCCAGGATTGGAAGAAGTGCATCCAGGTATAGGTCAAGAGTTCAATCAGTGCAGTAGCTGCATTCTATTTATAGCTTTGGCAGACTGCTCACTGCATCATTTTTGGCACTAAAGTTCAGCCTGAATCTATTTATAGCTTTGGCAGACTGCCAGCTGTGTCAGATTATGCAACAGGTCAAGAGTTCACTCAGTGCAGTAGCTTGAGGCAGCAATTTGTCACAGGTCTCTCGGGGGCAGCATAGTGCATCAAACTCTCGGGAAGTTTGATGTATTTGACTGATATTTTGACCTGTCTATGCGTCTTTGATGGTATTCTCATTTACAAGACAGGAGGTGCCACCTACATTGACTTTTGCAGTGTATGCGCTGCTTATTTCTACAGAGGATTTTGATACATCAGCCTAAATTTGGGCATGTTTATGCATATCGGGTAGCTTTATAGTGTACAAGACTGGTTGCGCCACGTACAATAATTTTTGCACAGTGTATGTCCCTGCTTATTTCACAGGAGGGGTTTGACATATCAGTCTGACATTGGGCATATGTATATACCTCTTCGTTGTATATAAGACTGGTGGTGCCAGCTACAATCATTGTATCCGCCAAAACAGAGTTTTGCGGATACTCTATGTTTTCAGTCGAACGCCGACGCTGCCGCCATCGCTGCATAGGTTTCCGGAGAACTCCTCCATAACCACTGGGAAGAATTTTTTTAAATTCTGAATTATGATCGGTCACATGTGAACTGCTGCGCCCTCATTTTTGGTTGACCTCTGACCTTTCCTCTCTGCCCAGCGTCCATTTGTGCGTCTGTTTCCACACATAAACCCACATATCTCAGGAAACGTTTGACTGATAAGGCTAAAGATTTTGCACAAATGTAGCCCTTGGAAAGCTTTATAACATACACTAAAAATGGTGGCGCCCCCTGCAACCATTTTTGCACAGCGTCCATATGTTCATCTGCCTTGGGGATAAAATCACTCATATCTCTGCATTGGTTGGACTTATCCACCTGAAATTTTGCACGTGTATACATCCTGGACAGCTTTCTTGATTTCATGACAGGTGGAGCCACCTACATTCAAATTTATGCTGCAGACGTTGAAGCTCATATCTTGGGAACCATTTGACCGATTGGGCAAAAATTTTGCATGTGTATAGATCTCACATAGCTCTTCATCATAGGCAAAACTTGTGGCCCCACCTGCAGCCAGTTATGCACAGTGTCCATCTGTTCATCTGCCTTGGGATAAAATCACTCATATCTCAGCAGTAGTTTGACTTTTTCATCTGAAATTTTGCAGGTTTATACATCCTGGACAGCTCTCTTGATTTTATGACAGGTGGCGCCACCTACATTCAGATTTACTCTGCAGACAACCAAGCTCATATCTCAGGACCCGTGTGACGGATTGGGCCAAAATTTTGCATGTGTATAGATCTCACATGCATAGCTCTTCATCATAGGCAAAACTGGTGGCGCCACCTGCAACCACTTATGCACAGCCTCCATCTGTTCATCTGCCTTGGGATAAAATCGCTCATATCTCAGAAGTGGTTTGACTTACCCACCTGAAATATTGCAGGTTAATACATCCTGGACAGCTTTCTTGATTTCATGACAGGTGGTGCCACTTACATTCAGATTTAGGCTGCAGACGTCCAAGCTCATATCTTGGAAACCATTTGACCGATTGGGCAAAAATTTTGCATGTGTATAGATCTCACATAGCTCTTCATCATAGGCAAAACTGGTGGCGCCACCTGCAACCAGTTATGCACAGTGTACATCTGTTCATCTGCCTTGGGATAAAATCACTCATATCTCAGCAGTGGTTTGACTTTTTCACCTGAAATTTTGCAGGTTTATACATCCTGGACAGCTCTCTTGATTTTATGACAGGTGGCGCCACCTACATTCAGATTTACTCTGCAGACATCCAAGCTCATATCTCAGGAACCGTGTGACGGATTGGGCCAAAATTTTGCATGTGTATAGATCTCACATAGCTCTTCATCATAGGCAAAACTGGTGGCGCCACCTGCAACCACTAATGCACAGCTTCAATCTGTTCATCTGCCTTGGGATAAAATCACTCATATCTCAGAAGTGGTTTGACTTATCCACCTGAAATATTGCAGGTTAATACATCCTGGACAGCTTTCTCAATTTTTGACAGGTGGTGCCACCTACATTCATGTTTACTCTGCAGACATCCAAGCTCATATCTTGGGAACTGTTTGACCGATTTGGCCAAACTTTTGGTTGTGTATAGACCTCACATAGCTCTTCATCATAGGCAAAACTGGTGGCGCCACCTGCAACCACTTATGCACAGTGTCCATCTGTTCATCTGCCTTTGGATAAAATCACTCATATCTCAGCAGTGGTTTGACTTATCCACCTGAAATTTTGCAGGTTTATACATCCTGGACAATTTTTATGCCCCCGCCACAAAGTGGCCGGGGCATATAGTTTTACCAATGTCCGTCATTCGGTCCTTCCGTCCTTCCGTCATTCCAAAATCAAACAGTTGTACGGACTTTTATTCGCAATGCCTGCAGATATTGGTCAGATTTTTGGTGTGTTGGCAGATATAGACCAGTTACAGATCGAGTTTGTGTTTCATCCTGGTTGACCTACTTTTGACCGTTTTACGGCTCCTAAACTTAGAAAATTTCATGAAAAATAGAAATATTCATGACAGATACACATGTACGGACTTTTTTTCGCAATGCCTGCAGATATTGGCCTGATTTTTGGTGTGTGGGCAGATATAGACCAGTTACAGATCAAGTTCGCGTTTCGTCCCGGTTGACCTACTTTTGACCGTTTTACTGCTCCTGAACATAGAAAATTTCATGAAAAATATGAAATTTCATGACAAATACACATGTACGGACTTTTTTTCGCAATGCCTGCAGATATTGGCCTGATTTTTGGTGTGTGGGCAGATATAGACCAGTTACAGATTGAGTTCGAGTTTCGTCCGGGTTGACCTACTTTTGACTGTTTTACGGCTCCTGAACATATAAAAATTTCATGAAAAATATGAAATTTCATGACAAATACACATGTACGGACTTTTTTTTGCAATGCCTGCAGATATTGGCCTGATTTTTGGTGTGTGGGCAGATATTGACCAGTTACAGATCGAGTTCGTGTTTCGTCCCAGTTGACCGACTTTTGATTGTTTTACAGCTCCTGAACATAGAAAATTTCATGTAAAATATAAATTTTCATGACAAATACACTTGTACAGACTTTTCTTCGCAATACCTGCAGATATTGGCCTGATTTTTGGTGTGTGGGCAGATAATGACCAGTTACAGATCGAGTTCATGTTTTGTCCCAGTTGACCTACTTTTGACCATTTGACGGTGCTCTAACATAGAAAATTTCATAAAAAAGTGCACATGTATGGACTTTTTTTCGCAGTGCCTGCAGATAAGGGCCTGATTTTTGGTGTGTAGGCAGATAATGCCCAGTTACAGATCGAGTTCTTGTTTTGTCCCAGTTGACCTACTTTTGACCATTTGACTGCTCCTGAACATAGAAAGTTTCATGAAAAATAGAAATTTTCATAACAAATGCATATGTACTGATTTTTTTCCTCAATGCCTGCAGATACCACCCTGATTTTTTATGTGTGGGCAGATAATGAGAGTTACAGATCCAGTTCGCGTTTCGTCCCGGTTGACCTACTTTTGATTGTTTTACGGCTCCTAAACATTAAAAATTTCATGAAAGACAGAAATTTTTATGGAAAATGCACATGTGTGGACTTTTTTTCACAATGCCTGCATATACTGGCATGATTTTTGGTGGGTTGCTTGATAATGACCCGTTACAGATCGAGTTTGCATTTTGCCCTTGTTGACCTACTTTTGATCATAAGACACCTCCTGAACTTAAAAAATTTTTCAAAATTTTACAAATGTTTCTGATTTGCCCCAGGCGGGGGCATTCGTGTCGTTCCAACACATCTAGTCTTGATTTTATGACAGGTGGCATCATCTACATTCACGTTTACACTGCAGACATCCATGCTTATATGCAACACACCTCACTCTATTCCCCTTGCCACTTAATCCATGCCTCACTTCACCCGTCCCACTCTGATTTCTGCGGATACACATAGTCGCTTGTCTACTACCTATATTCTTGTTTTAAAATGTCCTAGTCTGAAACTTGCAGGTCCGAAACGTTCATTTTGCTGAAATCATAATGACTAAGGTAGATATGCAGGACTTAAGAGGATCAATATTTAATTTTAGAAGTAAACCTCCATTCATACTCTCAAACTTTGCACAGGTTCGCATTAGGCCTTGTTTTAAAAGAAACCAGTGCAGGCGGGCAATATTTTATTTTTTACCTTTTTTTGTATTTTTCAATAAAAATATCATATGATCAGGGAAAGCACTACTTAACAAAGGTCTTGAAAAAATTGTATTATTCTTCTTGGAAGTTGAAAATCAAAATAAGAATTTTTGATCGGGAGGGGGGGGTGGGGGGTTTAAATTGACAGGGATGGTGCCTGAGAACCATACCTTTTATTTTTTTGCCTAAATAATATGATATAAATCTTTGTTGGTAAAGAATAATTTCATTTATTTTATAGTATTTTCTAAAGGGGGATATAACATATAGGGATCCATGCTTTTCATTAAGAATAATTCATAATATTTTTCCTTATTTTGAAGTAGAGGATATTTACAAAAATGAAATATCTTTTTATATACTTTTGTTAATACTTCTAGGGTTTATCATATATAGCTGTACTTAATTATATCATCATATAATAAATGGCTGATCGGATGCACAGTGAAAACTGGTCTAACTGACACCTCACTCAGACGGACAACTGGCTATAACGGACAAGATAGTTAAATCCCTTCAAAATTCCCTATATGTTATGTATAAGCGGAACCTCTGTAAGGGGGACACCTCACTACTGCGGACAACGGACAGCAGATTTCAACTCAAACCAACATTCTAAGAGTAAATGAACCTGACATTAACGCGGACATGATACGCCACCTTTGGCGGACACTGATCACTCGCCCCGGGCAATATCAAACACCACCAGTACTGTTGTTGTTCCTGGGACTGGAACACAAAGGATTATGCAATCCCCAGCTGTTACCTTAATGTGTGTCCATGCTCATGTCACGGTGTGATGTTCTCCTACGTTAAACACAGCAAATATGAAGCAGTAAACATCATGTCACTTTATTTTACGGTTGATCATTCACAAGTTGCATAGCTGCATATTTTTCGCTCGACCACGGGGTCATTGAATTGATTAAAGGGCTACTGATTACCCATGCATCCCTGATCTCACCACACAATATCTAACTGTAAAATTAGCCACTTTGTTATAGCAGGCTCTTTGATTTTAATTTATCGGTTTTGCTCAATATATCTCAAACTGATTTGCTCAGTGTCAAACATCAGCTCACTCCGTAGCTGTTTGTACCATGCTGCCGTGCACAAGCTCTTCGGGGTTCGTTTAATCTTGGGTGCCTTCAACATTAAAGCAAATCAAACCAAACAACCATCATCAAAAAAAGTTTTTTATCTTATGCTAAAGCTACATTTACCTATAAAAATGAATGTTCCCAGGTTCGCATTATCAACGTCGTCATTATCTTTGAGATTATCTCATTTGGCCAGCTGAACAAGGAGAGTTTTTAGGCAATGCCGCCAGGTGGCACCACACATACACCTGGGCGGGAGATTATGCTATCTAAGAAGTCAAGCTTATTCGACTGAGTGAATCAGCAAAAAAGAGTGTACCCAAGTAAATGAACATTGCTTTTACGGATGTCTTCATAGACTTTTCTCCTTATATTGTTCACTACTTGAGATATGTAAAAATAATCACAGTTTGTATATGAATATTGAATGCATTATGTGTGTATGAATATGTTGTACATATACATAAAATCAGATATAATACAGTAAACACGTTCTTGCAGCTGTTCGTTGTCTTTATTTATAATCCCCCAGTTATCAACAAAGGTCAACCTGCCCAATAAGGACACCTCACTATTGAGGACAAAATGATTGAGTCCCTTGACTGTCCACCTTAGACAGGTTTCACTGTATATTAAAGTTAGTTAACATTTTATTACAAATTTTTAGCTCAGCTGACTATAAGTCATCTGAGCTATAGTCGTGGTCCATTGTCCGTCGTCCGTCCGTCTGTCCGTCCGTCCGTCCGTAGATGTGGCACGTTTTGAAACCGTAAGACCTAGGAATCCAAAATTCAGCATAATGTTAGATGTCCCCAAGATCTCCTACCAAGCCGAAAACTGGGTCTTTGCGACTTCATTCCTTTGAGAAATTAAGGAAAAACCTCAATTTTTTATTAGCTCAGCTGACTATAAGTCATCTGAGCTATAGTCGTGGTCCATTGTCCGTCGTCCGTCCGTCTGTCCGTCCGTCCGTCCGTCCGTCCGTCCGTCCGTCCGTCCGTCCGTCCGTCCGTAGATGTGGCACGTTTTGAAACCGTAAGACCTAGGAATCTAAAATTCAGCATAATGTTAGATGTCCCCAAGATCTCCTACCAAGCCGAAAACTGGGTCTTTGCGACTTCGTTCCTTCGAGAAATTAAAGAAAAACCTCAATTTTTTATTAAAATCCTGTTTTCACACTTCAGGACTGCCTAATATCAAAACCACTCATCTGTTTTTCCTCATTTTTACCATAAATATTCCTCTATATAGTTTCTATGTACATGCCAGAAATTAAGTCTGTAAAGTATAAATTCTTTAAATTATGGGCCCAAATATAATGGACTTTGTAAAAAATCAGGAAAAATAATAACTCACTTAAAATGAAAAATTTTGAAACTAGAGTCTATTTTCTCAAGTATATAACTATGTTAAATTAAGATTCAATTGTTTACCCAAAATTAGATCTGAATTTTGTAAATTTTTTAAGTTATTAGCATAAAAAAAAATCAGTACCTTAAATTTTGCCCAACTTTGACCATGGCACATTTTTTTCCTGTAAGCACCATTGATTTAATTTTCACAGCATGTAAACATAAATATTTAGTTTGTCTAAATCTGAAATTTGAAAATAAAAGCTTGAAAATTAAGCTCGTTATTGATTTTTTTTCTGTAGTCACTTGCTTTGATTACAGATGCAGGGTCCCACTCCAGGTCACTGGAAGTCAGCTATGCCAGGGTTTCTGATTTGTTACCGTCACTGGGGGAGATCCCCTGCTGTGACAGGTGTACAGTAATTCCCTTCTCATATCACCACCCCAATCATTTCCCCCCCCCCCCCCCCCCGCAAACCCAACCCACCAAGTGTTATGCAGTAATTGTTATTGTTTTCACTGTATCTCCTTAATTGTAATGCTGTTTCCACTCTGATATGCAAAAACTTTCCTTGAAAAAGTAATTCAAGGTGTAATCCAGAAGATGCAATGTTGTGTAATGTAGCATTTTTAGCTCAGCTGACTATAAGTCATCTATCAAGTATTTTTTTTAGATATTTATTGTTTTGCAGATTTAAAAGATATATTTTTGTGGTAAAAAATAAATAAACATTTGAATGCATGATGTGGTGTTATCTGACAAGATTGAGATTTATGATGATGCAATTGAGAATTATGAATCAAATCTATATTCAGATATATATGTTATATTGAAAATGTATAGAAATATAAACTTAAATTTAAAAAAAAAATTGATGTGATAAAAAAATGAGAATTTATTACAAACATTTGTTCATTATTTTCCTGCATCAGCAGAATTTGAGATCAGGCTTTGTTTGCCATGTTTTATGTTGTTAATTAGTTATATTTCAACTGTATACATTTCATAAAAAAACATTTATTTAATAATATATATTATACAAAAAAAGATTCGATTGAACAAATGTGTAAACTACTGAAATGTCAACAGTTAATTAAAAAGCCAACTAATGATCATGGTAATTGTACAGATCATTTGTTCACGAACTGCTCACATGCTTCAGTTTCAACATTAGGAAACACATGGTCAGGTCACAAAATATTATTTGCAACAATTTCTTGCTCATCAATACAAACCAATCATATAAACCAACCATGGCCTTTATTACCTCTTCCTCTTACACTTTATCTCCATTTGATATTATTTTAGATTTTTACCTTCAAGGTTAACGTCAGCTGAGCACAGTGACCCATAGGTCCCTTGTTAAAAACCTATTTTCACACTTTAGGACTGCCTAATATCAAAACCACTCATCTGTTTTTCCTCATATTTCCTATAAATAATCCTCTATATAATTCCTATGTACATGCCAGAAATTAGGTCTGTATTATTTAATTTAAAAAAGTTATGGGCCCAAACATAATGCATTTTTTAAATAATCAGGAAAGAAATTTTATCACTTAACACAAAACTTGTTAAAGCTAAGCCCTTTTTTTCCAGTAATATTACTTTTATTAATCAAAATTAAATTGTATACCCAAAATTAGATCAAAATCTTTGAAATTTTTAAAAATATTAGCAAAAATAAAAAATTGGTACCTTAAATTTTGCCCAACTTTGACCATGGCACGTTTTTTTGCTGTAACTGGTGTGGATTTAATTTTCACAGCATGTTTTTTTTAGCATTTCAACTGTTAACACCAAAAATTTGAAACCAGTTGATCAAAAACTGTAGATTTTATTCAAGTTTTCAAGCACCATGTCACATATTGCTAGTGTTATGCAGTTTGCTAGAGCTCAGCTCCCGAGCTTCAGCTCTAGGTTCCTTAAATTTGGCATACAGTTAGATTTCTCCAAAATCCCCTACCATGCCAAGAATTTGGTCACTAGAACTTAATTCCTTCGAGATATCAATGAAAAACTTCATTTTTCCATTAAAAACCAATGTTACACTTTAAGACTGCCTAATATCAAAACCACTGATCTGACTTTGATCATATATAATATACATATTTTTCTATACATTCACTATGCACATGCCAGAAATGATGTCAGTATTGTGTATTTTTTTTAAGTTATGGGCCCAAACATAATGCACTTTGTAAAAAATCAAGAAATATATTTACTCCCTTAACAAGGGCATTGCTGAAGCTAGAGATCTTTTTTGTCAGGGATGTAACATTATTTAATCAAGATTCAATTGAATACCCAAAATTAGTTCTGAATTTTTCAAATTTTATAAGTTATTAGTATAAATATAAAATTAGTACCTTAAATTTTGCCCAACTGTGACCATGGCACGTTTGTTTCCCGTGAGCACTGTTGATATAATTTTCATATCATGCACACATAAGGATTTCAGATTTTTAGTTTAGAAAGCTGAAAGAAATTTGCCAAATATTGTAGCTTTTATTAATGTTTTTTATGAGACCCTGTCAGACTTTGGCTCTCTCCAGCCCCTCTTGAGTCACCTGTATGTTGACCTTGTTGACCTTTCATCAAATTATGCACGCTTGAGGGGAGAATCCAGGCAGCTGATGGCCAGCCACAGTTGATCCAGGTGTTCAACCCAACTCATCTAGTAGTTTTAACCAACAACATAACAATAAATTAATAAATTTTTATTGGTTTTTAATAACAAATTAAAGAAAAATAGAAAAGGAATTTGTTAGTTTATAATAACAACAAATTAACTTGCAATTACTGATGATATAAGAATCTTGTATCGATGGGTAGAATGTCACATATTCCAAATAACACCATGCAGTCACTTATGGCATTTTTCAGTTCATTTTTAATGATAAAGAAGTAAATCATATTATTCATTACTAATCATTAAGGATTATATGAAGGAAATTAATGATAGACAAAGATGCAGTTGATAATATTAATCTAGATTCCTACTGTGTCTAGTGTGTACATTGATGTGAAATTAGGCCAAAATAAATTTTTTACAGTTATTTTTTAATATAAATAAAAGCCATAAAACCAGGTACTTATGATCATTATTTAAATGTGTGAATTTTGTATATTCTGGATTCTCAACATCATTATTTGGTGAAAACTGAATAAATACCAGACATGGTGCGAATACTTTGTAATTGTATTTAAATAAGAATATGATTATGTACTCCATTATAAAATTTCTTGCATAAAGAATGGGAATTTAGGTAAAAATGAAAGTATATGAATACTCGTGCAAATACTTTCAAAATGTATTCATGAATGCATTCATGAATATATTCTTTAATATTATTTTAATAATCATATCAATTATATTTCATTTTAAAAAATCATATGATTCTCTTATTTTTTTTAATAAAAATTATATTTGGGACAATATTTGTAATTTTTTTAATAAATAGTTAAACTCTTATATTATATGTTCTGCTTATAAGTTATATGGCCAAGTCAAAATCTGTGTGACAGTAGTACTCCATTTGTTAATAAAATAAATGAAATCAATCCTCTTCCCTGACTCCAAAGGTACTATCAAAATCATACATAAGCTAAACAACAACAATTCATAATACAGCTTATAATTATTACCACACAAAACCAGCATGTGCCTCATTTCTAAATAATATTTTTTTATCATAAATAACAGCTGAGCGTCGTGACCCATAGGTCCCTTGTTTTAAAACAGATGCCTCCCTGATGTCTTACAAACCGTTGACATGTTTGCCTGTATCTAACTAGGTATGACATGCTCGAGAAGCTTCCAAGACCAGCGGGCATTGCTGTTACAACGGTGACATTTCCCTCTCCTCATCCTGGAAGTTTTGCTGTCCCACCTCACTACTCCCAAGGTCATCCACAGGTAATATCAAGGCCATGGATGGAAAGGCTCTGTATACATTACAATGAACACAAAATTCTTGTACACCAAATGTGACACATTCTTTATGCATTGGTTAATTATGATATGTGAAAGATAAGTAATTCTTTACTCATCCAGGGTCTTGTAACATCTGATTAGCCAAGGAAATCTTGTATTGTGGGTGTCTCTTTATTATGGTCACTCTATTATGGACACATAGGGTGGCCCCTTGAAATCTGGACTTTCATCAAGCTCTCTATCTTATGTGATTTTTGCAATTTTCTTTTACAGCAAAATCCTAGATCCTGTACATGTCCATTATAGAGAGTTTCTACTGTATATTATATAATTCAAATTTTATGTTAAAGATTTTAATGCATGAATAATTTTATTCTCTCATTCAACCATTTACATTACATCTCTAGTATATTGTGATATTGTAAACAAGCACTAGGTAGCAGTATGTATCTATGTCATGATCCTTTTGCATAAACAATTTATTGTTTCTGCAATATTTTTAGTCTGGAAAAGTGTCCACTTTTAACATTGAAAAAAGATAACCATTTCTAGCATTTGGCCGGTTCCTTTTAAAGTGAAATATTGATATAACAAAATAATTAATTTTAAAAGATAAAATCTTGCCATGTATTTTAATGATTGTTAAAATGAATAGTTGTTTGCTTGTTTGCAGTGTTGAATGTATTATGAGTATGTGAATAAATATAGCCATAATGACTGTGCCTTCAGATAAGTTTACCTGGCCTGCCGGCTCAGCAACCTGTATGGAACAACCTGTATTTCTTTGGTAACTCCCGAGATAATGCCACGCTGTTCACACCAGGGGCAGCACTAGTAATAGAGTATTACCCTACATCAGCAGGTAATTAAGCCGCAGTCAACTTTTTTACATGGATATAATTTCAGCTTTACTAGCTGAAATTAAACTGAGCTGTAGTGATGGCCCTTTTTGCATCCTCCATATGACTCATTACTTTGTAAAATCCTGCTGCCAAGCAACCCAAAATCCACCATTTATGTTTATTTAGTAACAAAAGTAGCTTCCACACATACTACCCAAAATGTTCTGCTGAGCATCATGACCCATAGGTCACAATTTTTAGCTCAGCTGACTGAAAGTCATCTGAGCTATAGCGATCACTCTTTGTCCGTCGTCCGTCTGTCTGTCTGTCCGTCTCTCTGTCTGTCCGTCTGTCTGTCCGTTAACCAGGCACAAATCGTAACCGCTAGAACTGGAATCTTCTAACTTGACATCCTGGGAGGTCCATGAAAAATCTCCTTGGAAATCAGAAATTAGGTCTCTGTTACCCATATCCTTCCAGCTATGGGGCCCCAAAGTACCCCCCAGAAAAGTCCAAAATTTCATACAAAAACTTCAATATCTCATTAACTACTTGACTGATGGTCATGATTTTTTGCATACATATTGATCATGAGAGGTTCCATCAGTTCCTGAAGACTGGTGGCGCCACCTGAATTTTTTTATTTTTTACGAATTTTTTTCTCTATTTTTGAGACCTTTAAAAATGTGAACATCTGTTAACAAGGCACAAATTGTAATGACTGGACTTAGAATCTTCATTCTTGACACACTGAGAGACCTCCAAAAAGTCTCCATGGAAACCAGAAATTAGGTCTCTGTTACCCATATCCTTCCAGCTATGGGGCCCCAAACTACCCCCCAGAAAAGTAAAAAATTTCAAACAAAAACTTCAATATCTCATTAAATACTTGACTGATGGTCATGATTTTTGTCATACATATTGATCATGAGATGTTCCATCACTTCCTGCAGACTGGTGGCGCCACCTGTATCGTTCAATTTTTTACGAATTTTTTTCTCTATTTTTGAGACCTTTCAAAATGTAAACATCTGTTAACAAGGCACAAATCGTAAAGACTGGACCTAGAATCTTCATTCTTGACACACTGAGAGACCTATGAAAAGTCCCCATGGAAACCAGAAATTAGGTCTCTGTTACCCATATTCTTCGAGCTATGGAGCCCCAAAGTACCCCCAAGAAAAGTAAAAAATTTCATACAAAAACTTCAATATCTCATTAACTACTTGACTGATGGTCATGATTTGTGGCATAACTATTGATCATGAGATGTGTCATCACTTCCTGCAGACTGGTGGTGCCACCTTTATTGTTCGATTTTTTACGATTTTTTCCTCTATTTTTGAGACCTTTAAGGATGCTGTCATCTGTTAGCATGGCACAAATCGTAACGACTGGACCTAGAATCTTCATTCTTGACACACTGAGAGGTCCATGAAAAGTCTCCATGGAAACCAGAAATTAGGTCTCTGTTAAATATATCCTTCGAGCTATGGGGCCCCAAAGTAACCCCCCAGAGTAGTCAAAAATTTCATACAAAAACTTCAATATCTCAATAACTACATCACTGATGGTCATGATTTTTGGCATACATATTGATTATGAAATGTTCAATCAGTTCCTGCAGACTTGTGGCGCCACCTGTATTGTTTGATTTTTTACGATTTTTTCCTCTATTTTTGAGACCTTTAAGGATGCTGTCATCTGTTAACGTGGCACAAATCATAACGACTGGACCTAGAATCTTCATTCTCAACACACTGAGAGACCTATGAAAAGTCTCCATGGAAACCAAAATTAGGTCTCTGTTACCCATATTCTTCGAGCTATGGAGCCCTAAAGTACCCCCAAGAAAAGTAAAAAATTTCATACAAAAACTTCAATATCTCATTAACTACTTGAATGATGGTCATGATTTGTGGCATAACTATTGATCATGAGGTGTGTCATCTGTTCCTGCGGACTGGTGGCGCCACCTGTATCGTTGGATTTTTTACGATTTTTTCCTCTATTTTTGAGACCTTTAAGGATGCTGTCATCTGTTAGCATGGCACAAATAGTAACGACTGGACCTTGAATCTTCATTCTCAACACACTAGAAGACCTATGAAAAGTCTCCATGGAAACCAGAAATTAGGTCTCTGTTACCCATATCCTTCGAGCTATGGGGCCCCAAAGTAACCCCCCAGAGTAGTCAAAAATTTCATACAAAAACTTCAATATCTCAATAACTACATCACTGATGGTCATGATTTTTGGCATACATATTGATTATGAGATGTTCCATCAGTTCCTGCAGACTGGTGGCGCCACCTATGTTATCTATCAAGAGGGTACAAATTGCAACAACTGGACCTAGAAACTTCATTCTTGTCATGCAAGGAGGCCCATGAAGAGTGCCTGTGGAAACTTGAAATTAGGTCTCTGTTACCCATATCCTTCAAGCTATAGGTCCCTGAAGTATCCCTCAGAATAATGGACAATTTAATACAAAAGCTCAAGTATCTGAACAACTAATGCATTAATCACCATGATTCTTTGCATGGATATTGATCATGGAGTGTTTCATCAATTTCTGGAGATTGGTGGCGCCACCTATATTTTTTTTATTTTTTACGATTTTTTTTCTCTACTTTTGTGATCTTTAAACATTCGGTCATCTGTAAACAGGGCACAAATCATAATGACTGGACCTAGAATCTTCTGTCCTCACCTCCAGGGAAGCCCATAAAAGGTCTACATGGAAACCCGAAATAAGGTCCCTGTTACCCATATTCTCTGAGCCATGGGGCTCTGAAGTACCCCCCAGAATAAAGATTTGGTCATATATTAACAGGGCACAAATCATAATGACTGGACCTAGAATCTTCTGTCCTCACCTCCAGGGAAGCCCATAAAAGGTCTACATGGAAACCCGAAATAAGGTCCCTGTTACCCATATCCTTCATGCTCTGGGGCTCCGAAGTACTCCCCAGAATAAAGATTTGGTCATCTGTTAACAGAGCACAAATTATAATGACTTGACCTAGAATCTCCTTTCTTGATATGCTAGGAGGCCCCTGAAAAGTCTCCTTGTGCACCTGAAATTACATCTCTGTTACCCATATCCTTCATCCTATGCGGCTTTGAAATACCCCCCAGAATAAACATTTGGATTTGTTAACAGGGCACAAATCATAATAACTGGACCTAGAATTTTATTTTTTGACATGCTGGGAGACCCCTGAAAAGTATCTTGTAAACCTTGAAAATAGGTGTCTGTTACCCATATCCTTCATGCTACAGAGCTCCATAGTACCCCAATGAATATTGGATGATTTTATACAAAATGTCAAGTTTGGAAAAAGTATTTCATTCAAATTTGACATTCAGATGATAAAATTACTTTTGTCAATGTCTTCCTGGTCAGCTGAGCGTCATGACCCCTGGGTCACTTGTTACAATCATTCACCATATTAACAGAATTAAATTTGATTAAGTATATAAAATCTCTGCCTTTTCATACAAGTGTTGCATGGTCTAAGTGTTAACAAAGAAATAAATTTTTTCATTATCCTAGGTCTGCTGAAATCCAGAGGGTTTTATAAGTAGTCATAATAACATATTTATTACTTCATTTTTATTTTCATCTTCATTTAAAAGGCAATGATATCTGCTAGCAGTGCACATTTCCTGTTTAAAATATACCTATGATAATGTCATTTTACTTGAATTGTCCTGATATTTGATAAGACTCATGAAGCTGAGAGTATATTATATACCTGTTGCATTTCAGCACCGAGTTTGATGTCATGGAGGGTCAGGAACCCCGCTGGTTTCTCAACAATTCTTCTAGATCAGAGCGTATATAGGCAGCTGATATCACCAGAGGGCAGAATGGGATTACGAGTTGATGACCTGCCTGTTCAGGTATTTATCAGAATGTTTTCCTGTTCCATCAGTTAAATCATCAACTTACATTTACAATTGATTTATACTGTAAGTGATCTACAGAAATATCATAAAACCCATAACTTCAGAATTGTTTTATTTCTATTTTTTCGCATTTTTCAAGTGCAAGCTATAGTTAAAATAACATCCTAACATATACTGGTTTCAGGATTATTTTAATATTCCTTTTTATTTATTTAATATTAGTTACTCCAGCCCTCATATTGCTTGAAATAAATATCTCAATATCAAAATATTTAAATATATATAACTTTTTGTGGTGCCCTTTTAGTACATATTTGTTAATCAATCAGTCATAAAATGATTCAATGAGACACATGAGTGATGCTTATATAGTGTGAAACCTCGAAATTTGACCACATTTTTCAAGGAGGTTGTCTAAGTGAGGTCTCATATAAAGAGCAGTAAAAGAACTGGGAACATTAAAAAAGTGGTCATTATTTGAGCTGACCGCTAAACTGAGGTGGTTAATAGGTAAGGTTTCACTGAATATTGTATATCAAACTGTTCTGTCTACCTACAGGGAGATCAGCTGATGACAAAAGAAGAAAAGTCCCCTACAGTTGGTCTCCTGCTGAGGCTGCTCACGACTGATGTAGGTGTTTCTAATTACATTAATTGATTGTTGTGTTATTTAAAAGCACCAAGATGTGCATAAATTCATTACCCATGCCATGAAGGGCTCACTTTTTCACAAATATTTATTTAAACTCATCAAGGACTTTGGGTGATTTAAACACAAGTTTAATTTAAAATGAGGACAGACAGAAGACAGATTGGGTTTCATACCTTCAACAGCTGTAAGTGAGATGGATCTGGCTTACAATTTTTATGCCCCCGCCACAAAGTGGCCGGGGCATATAGTTTTACCCATGTCCGTCATTCCGTCCTTCCGTTCTTCCGAAATCAAACAGTTGTACGGACTTTTTTTCGCAATGCCTGCAGATATTGGCCTGATTTTTGGTGTGTCGGCAGATATAGACCAGTTACAGATCGAGTTTGCGTTTCGTCCCGGTTGACCTACTTTTGACCATTTTACGGCTCCTAAACTTAGAAAATTTCATGAAAAATAGAAATATTCATGACAGATACACATGTACGGACTTTTTTTCGCAATGCCTGCAGATATTGGCCTGATTTTTGGTGTGTGAGCAGATATAGACCAGTTACAGATCGAGTTCGCGTTTTGTCCCTGTTGACCTACTTTTGACCGTTTTACGGCTCCTAAACTTAGAAATTTTCATGAAAAATAGAAATATTCATGACAGATACACATGAACGGACTTTTTTTCGCAATGCCTGCAGATATTGGCCTGATTTTTGGTGTGTATGCAGATATATACCAGATACAGATCGAGTTCACATTTCGTCCCGGTTGACCTACTTTTGACCGTTTTACGGCTCCTAAACTTAGAAAATTTCATAAAAAATAGAAATATTCATGACAGATACACATGTACAGACTTTTTTTCGCAATGCCTGCAGATATTGGCCTAATTTTTGGTGTGTGGGCAGATATAGACCAGTTACAAATCGAGTTCGCGTTTCATCCCGGTTGACCTACTTTTGACCCTTTTAAGACTCCTGAACATAGAAAATTTCATGAAAAATATGAAATTTCATGACAAATACACATGTACGGACCTTTTTTGGCAATGCCTGCAGATATTGGCCTGATTTTTGGTGTTGGCAGATATTGACCAGTTACAGATGGAGTTCGCATTTCGTCCCGGTTGACCTACTTTTGACTGTTTTACGGCTCCTGAACATAGAAAATTTCATGTAAAATATATATTTTCATGACAAATACACTTGTACAGACTTTTCTTTACAATACCTGCAGATATTGGCCTGATTTTTGGTGTGTGGGCAGATAATGACCAGTTACAGATCAGGTTCATGTTTTGTCCCAGTTGACCTATTTTTGACTGTTTGACGGTGCTCTAACATAGAAAATTTCATAAAAAGGTGCACATGTATGGACTTTTTTTTGCAGTGCCTGCAGATTCAGGCCTGATTTTTGGTGTGTAGGCAGATAATGACCAGTTACAGATCGAGTTCTTGTTTTGTCTCAGTTGACCTACTTTTGACCATTTGACTGCTCCTGAACATAGAAAGTTTCACGAAAAATATAAATTTTCATAACAAATGCATATGTATTGACTTTTTTGTACTGATAATGACAGTTACAGATCGAGTTTGCGTTTCATCCCGGTTGACCTACTTTTGATTGTTTTACGGCTCCTAAACATAGAAAATTTCATGAAAGACAGAAATTTTTATGGAAAATGCACATGTTTGGACTTTTTTTCACAATGCCTGCATATACTGGCATGATTTTTGGTGTGTTGCTTGATAATGACCCGTTACAGATCGAGTTTGCATTTTGCCCTTGTTGACCTACTTTTGACCATACGACACCTCCTGAACTTAAAAAATTTTCCAAATTTTACAAATGTTTCTAATTTGCCCAAGGCGGGGGCATTCGTGTCGTTCCGACACATCTAGTTTGTTTGGTATTCATGAAAACTCCTTAATTGACCAGTATTAAAGGGTGCTATCCTCTATTAAATTTCTCACAAAAATCTAACAATTAATGCCTAAGTTACAATACTGGCCCAGCTCTGAGCTCCGCCTGTTTTCAAAATCTGACCAATATCTATCAGTTTTATTATTGTGGTCACATTAGTTACAAGGCCAAGCAGAATCCAAAGCTGAATCCATTCTCTGCTAAAGGGCAGCTTTGAAAATCAGTACTGACATGGCTAGTCTGAGTAAACAATGTCAGGCCCAACCTTAGCCAAAAAATTTACTTGTAGGAGAAAAACTTGGTAGGGGTTTGTTGATGTTATGTGACCGGCAATTAAAGATTAAATGTTACGCTCATTGACTTATATATTTGGGCAGATCCAGGCATTAGTGGAGGTATATGCTGAGTGTCAACTAGTTGTAATGTAGCTGCCAGCTTGAGCTTTCGATATCTGGTTTTGGTGGAACCTATAATTGAGGCACCCTCCTCTTCTGTACACCCCACATTAACAATATATTTCATTAGCAAACCTCTGAGCTTATGCTATGTTGTGGCATTGTCTGTACGTTAACCAATACTATCTAAAAATGGCAGGAGCTAGCATTACCAAATTTTAAAATCAGTCATCTAAAAAAATTATTGATTTTTGCTGTCTGCATTTACTTGGATTTTATAGGTGAAAAGCTAAAAAAAACTTTAAAAATCTTCTTCTCTGAAATTGTTCAGCCAAAAGTGTCAAATATTTTACAGAAATTATCCCAAAAACAGTCTTTCTCAAGTTTGTTTGAATGGTTCCAGTACGGTAATATTTGGCTGAGTTACAGGAAGCTGTAATTAGTAATTTGGCCAAAAAAGCATACTTAAATTACAATACCAGAAATCACCAAATTTTATGCAAATGTTGGTCACATGAGCTATATTTAAAATTGAGGTGTTGATGGTGCCACCTGCATTGACCTTTTTTGTATGGAGGGCATCAGTCATCAGTTCATTAACCCTTAATTTCTCAGGAATAGCAGGAGCTAGCATACCCAAATTTTATGCAAAAATCAGTTGCATATCAAATGTTGTTAGGATGAGCTTTTTGTGGCGCCACCTGCATCGGCTTACATTTTACAAGGTAAAGCTCTTGAAAACATTTGAAAATCTTGAATTTGTTCAGTATTTACAGAAATTATCCAAGAGACTAGCTCTCTCAAGTTTGTTCAAATGATTTGGGTCTAATAAATTTTTGCGGAGTTACAGGAATTTGAACTTAGTCAGTTGGCCATGTAAGCATAATAACATAACAATCTCAGAAACAACAGGAGCAATCATACCCAAGTTTTGTGCAAATTTTGGTCACATGACTTGTATTTGAAACTGTTTTTTAGCGAACCTGTGAGCATATGTGATAGTGCGTCGTTGTCAGCATATGGTCCAGCATGGAATCATTATACCTGATGTATATCCCATTGCACAGGTTTGCATTAGGCCTTTAGGCCTTGTTAGTGAACCTGTGAGCTTATGCGATGGTGCAGTGTCGTCGGTCATACGTTGTGCGTCGTCTGTACATTAACCATAGCTATCTCAAAAATTGCAGGAGCTAGCATCACCAAATTTTTTGCAAATAATCAGTCATTCAAAAAACTATATCGAATTTTGTTTATTTTTTTCCTGACTGCAGTTTCTTAGATTTTATAGGGAAAAAGCTAAAAAAGCTTTAAAAATCTTCTCTGAAACTGTCCAGCCAAATTGTCCAATATTTCCCTGAAATGATCCCTGGAACAAAATTTTGCAACTTTGTTCGAATGGTTCCAGTTCGGAGATATTTGGCCGAAATACAGGAGGTTGAACTTTGTCATCTGTCCAAAAAAGCATATTAAAATTTCAGTCTCAGAAACGACTGGAGCAATCATCACCAAATTTTATGCCTATGTTGGTCACTTAGGTCATATCTAAAATTGAGGTATTGGTGGCGCCACCTACATTGATGTGTTTTTTACAAGCGAAAATGTAATTTTAGATGCTTGTAGCTTATACGCTGTTTTATGATGAAACAATTAAGCTAATTGGTCTAAACTTTTTAAGAATAATTTTATGGTAGGGTTCTGTCAGTTTTATAAGAATAGATTGGAAAAATGCAGCTTCAAAAAAGCAGTGTAGCCAATTGAAAAAGGCTTTCTGTGTTTGAAAACAGATTTGACAACATGCTGAGTTTCAGCAGCCAATTCATGAGGTCACTCAGTACAATCAGGTGGGGGGTCCAGACATCACCATGGCAACAGACCTGGATCTTGTCTGGTGTCTAGACAATGTGTCTAGACATCTAGACACAGAGTCTAGACGTCTAGACACAATGTCTAGATGCAGAATTCCCAGATTATTGGAACTATATCTTTCAACTGTTTGAAAAACCATGGTTTGCATTTTAAGCAAATCGGGTTTATCATCAGGTCACATGTGAATGCTGCGCTCTCATTTTTGGTTGACCTCTGACCTTTCCTCACTGCCCAGCGTCCATTTGTGTTTCCACACATAAACCCACATATCTCGGGGAAACGTTTTACCGATCAGGCTAAAATTTTGCACAAATGTAGCCCTTTGATAGTTTTATAACATACACTAAAATGGTGGTGCCACCTGCAACCATTTTTGCACAGCGTCCATCTGTTCATCTGCCTTGGGATAATATCACGCATATCTTAGAAGTGGTTTGACTTATCCACCTGAAATTTTGCAGGTTTATACATCCTGGACAGCTCTCTTGATTTTGTGACAGGTGGTGCCACCTACATTCACGTTTACTCTGCAGACATCCAAGCTCATATCTCGGGAATCCATGCCTCACTTCACCCGTCCCACTCTGATTTCTGCGGATACACGAAGTCGCTTGTCGACTACCCTTATTCTAGTTTTAAAATTTCCTAGTCTGAAACTTTCAGGGTCCGAAACGTCCATTTTGCTGAAATCATAATGACTAAGGTAGATATGCAGGACGTAAGAGGATCAATATTAAATTTTAAAATAAACCTCCATTCATACTGCCAAACTTTGCACAGGTTTGCATTAGGCCTGTAGGCCTTGTTATATAAAACCTCATAAGGAGAAAACTTAATAAAATAAAATGATTGCCTTTCACATTTTAACAGTTGTCTCTACTGTTATAACTTGCTGGTTGCTGCTGTAGTCTGTCTTATATGTAAAGAATTGTTATCAGACCAATAAGAGCATGGGGCAACATTGTGCATCCAGCCCCAAATTTTTAACATGCAACAATATTATATTGTCATGATTGTTTAACAACATATCATAAATAAAATATAACCATTTGCTGCTTTAGTCTATACCTGTTGCTGTTTTGCTGCTTCAGGATGCTGCTAGTGTGCCTGCACCAGCAGACCCCCAGCTGATTCCAGCACTGGACATGACAGGCTTTGACATCACCCGTGACTACTACAGAGGTAGACCTGAGGTACTGCCTCACCTCCTGGACTCCGGGGACTCCAAGGACCAGGAGGAAGGACCATGGACTCTTGGGAGTCCACTCAGAACCCCCTCACCTTACGCTGAGAGTCTGCCCTCCCCGGACCTGAGGGGTGCACCCCCTACACCTCTGCCACCTAGAAAACAGCAGCTGCTGAACAGGATTATCAAGTCACCGGTGATGGTATGTGGACTAGTTTTCCTGACTCATGTAATATCTGTACAGTACTTAATGTCCTTTCATTTGTATCCTTTCATTTTACCCTTTTCTTCCAAACTCTTTTTAAGTGTATTAACTCAAGAACTGCTCAATCAGTTGCCATGAAAATTTTACTGAAAATTTATACCTTTGAGAGAACATGTGCTTTTAAATTTCACTTAGACATATCTAACATTGCAACCAGGTTGTCATATAAAAGTTAACTTTGCTTACATTATCTTGAAAACATTTTCATTATTATTTACTGAAGAATGGTACCCAGGATTTGATATGCTCTGTCATATTTCAGACCAATCCAGAGAAATCTAGTATGGCAGCCAGATAGTGATCTTGGAATGCCTTTTGCATTAAACATCTCAAGAACATCTGGAGCTTTGCTGTAAAACTTTTATTAAAATTTGGTACCTATAAGATGGTTTTTGCTATTGAGTTTCAGACTGATAAGAAATACGTGAATAATATGAATTCCTGTCAGAACAAACAGGGAGTAATTGAAGACTTGTATGGTCTCTGTCATTTCCAGTGTTGGAGTTTTTGCCAATTTAATAAAAAAAATGCATGATATCTAGCATATTGTAACAGATGTAGTTTGGAGAATTATTTCTATTTTGGAGAAGTCTTCTTGAAAATTGCAACTTGGATTTTCTGGAAATTTTGTTTGATTCTTGATTTTGGATAAATTATTAGCAACGGTAGACTGGTTATGCCAATTGTCATATTTTTAAAAAGTTTTTGAAATTATATTTAGATGCATTTGATCTTATATTCTAAGCTTCGCTTCACACATCCTTGTCATTGATTTGTTTCTTTCAGTTCAGAGTTCTCTTCACCTAAGTTAGGTCTTAATGTGAAACTGCTTCAATTGTTATTGCTTGTGCCTTCAGAGAACCTATAAATGCAGCTAGTTCAGTTCCATGGATGTCATAGCAATTTAGGTGCTTCAAAACATACATAAGCTCTGGGTGTGTAAGCTTTGGCCCTTACACAGAAAGTCATCATAGGCTGTGGGTAACTTGCCAATACTGACAAACAAAAAAAATCAATGCAGCTTTTTAAAGGATTTGTTATTTTATGAAATAGCTGTTGAAATCATCAGAAACCAGTTTCCATGAATTTAAAAACCAAGGAAACATTTGGTGATAAGATAGGAAAGATTTCAAGGCCAGACCTCAGTTAAACTAAACAGCTGGAAACAATTTGTTTTACTCAACCATAGTATGCTAATCTAGCAGTAAAATATTATTGAATGCCTTTAGATATGAATTATATTTTTAGCTTTGCTGATTTTCATTCATGCTGAGCTATACAAATAGGTCTTTGTCTGCTGTCTTTCAATCTAGTTGTCTGTTAGCAGGACACAACTAATTAATAATTATCAAACTTAATAAGTTCTTGCTTTACATCCAGGCAGGTCTTCATATATTCTATTCGGACACCCAAAATCAGGTCACAGTGACCTATATCATGCAAGCTACATGGTGAAAACATGAATTTTAGCACCTTGAAAGTCTAACTTGTCTTAGTGTTAAGGCTGTTGAACAAAAATTTACCATTGGACCTAAATAAAAAAGGAGAAAAATGCACATCCTATACACACATATGTACCAGTCAACATGCAAAATTTGAACAAAATTAGCCGGACATACTTTTTAACAAATGCCACTTACAGATCTGATATACGCTTAAATCAGTGGATTTTATGTGAACATTTGCAAGGAAGCTCGAAAAATTTCAACAATTAATACATTGATTGCCTTGAAATTTTCAGAACTGATTCATCTTAGATTGCCTGATCTGCTGTATAAAACTAGTGGCACCTCCTGTATATTTTCATGATTATATACAAAGTGTAAATGACATTCTTGTGACATTTTAACTCTGTACCTATGTATTTATATCTCTGACATTTGGATTGTAACATTAATATATGGTATGCCTGTTAGACCAGTTTCTCATTCATAATTTTTTTTTTAATTTTATATAATTTAATAAACGGCTAAAGATTTTTAAAGAACTTGTGTAGATAACAGTATATTTTAGTGTGAAAATTGTAAAATATATTCTGGCTTTTAAGGTGAAATAAAGAAAGTAAAAACTTAACAAATATACTCAGCAGTCAGCAACTGTCATGTATGAAAATACTTTAGGGTTGGTCTATTTATTAACCTCAGGGAAAGGTATTATTTCTCAGTGAAAGTTATTAATCAGATTCACAAAATATTCTCTTGACATTGTAAGAGGGTGGGAGATCTTGATAAGAGGTGAGCGGGCCACTGTTAGCACACACTCTCAGGGTATTTAGTGCTAAGATGATTTGGAATTTGGCCAGGCCTTATCTGGGTCATTGCTATGACAGTTATATCAACAGGTCTCAGCCCGCCCCTTAAGGAGCCGGCTTTATTGGAAGTGCATGTAGTTGTTGACTAGGATCATATTCATTGTACGTGGACTGTATTGTGAGGGCATTGTACTGTTGTGTATAAGCTGCTTTGTACAACCCACAGGTACAGCAAGGGATTGCACAGTGTACCAATGTGAAGTACTACTATAGAACTTATAATTGAAACATCAGCTAAATTGGTATAGTTATCATCATATGGATTTATCAAACTATGCTTATATGACTTCAAATTGACACTTTTTTTACACTCTTATGTGTCACACAAGGAGTTAGGCTGCATGGTTGCCAAGAATTGATAGCAAAACAGTCTCAGTGTTGATCAGTTGTCTGATTTACTGGATCTATTGCTGTTCAAAACTATTTGAGTAACTTGTGGTGAAAAGTGTGCCAATAAGTTCTGCAGAGCTGCAGAGTTTAGGAGGTGGAGTATTTTAGGTGTGCTCTATGGTTTAGTGGGCTCTCTGTGGCCAGACCTACAGCAGAATGGCAACCCTGTACTACAGGCCATATACAGCAGAGGTGGGTATATATAATAATCAGAACAATTAAAATATCAGTGACACAATTTTATCATTAATTATTGAATTTAATCATATTGATATTCATCAGTATAATTTAATAATAGATCAGATAAAATGGGGATCCACAAGCATATTATATAATTAATGATACAGGAGAAGTATGCATTAATTAAGTGAAGTTTTGGTTTGTATAAAATCAGTGGAACACACTGAACATGCCTGACATGATTTGTATTAATAGTGTCAGGCTGACTGTATGTGCCCTTATATCAGAGTCAGATAGAGTAGCCAGGCAGGTGACAACATAGATATTATCAAGATTTTTCTGCACGTGTCACATTAACTTTAACAAAAAAAATGTCCTCAGGTTTTTATAATTTTTCAGACATGCTCTTGAGCTTGTGAATTTTTATGCCAATCATAAGCTTTAGGTATGTTTATGAAAAAAAGTATGTCATAGAATCTTTATTTATAAACCAGCAGTGTGCACCAGAATATATTTCAATAATTATGTCAGTGTACCAGAATCATCATTTACAAACAGGCTAGGTGAACCAGAATTTAATGTATATTTTTTTTATGGTGAAAATAATTAGGCAAAAAATAGGTTTGGTTCTCAGGCACCTTTTTTCATAAATCATTGCTGGCAGGCGATTTTATTTTTACCTTTTTTCTTTGTATGTTTTAATAAAAATACCATATTATCAGGGAAAAGCATGATAATAACAGATTGTTTATGCTAAACAGGTAAAACACTACATAGCAAAGGAAATCTTATCAAAATTGTATTATTTTATCTTCTTGAAAGATGAAAAATAAAATCAAAATTATTTATTTGGGGTAGGTTAAAATTGATGCGGGCGGTGCCTGAGAACCATACTTTTTTTGGCCATATTGGTTTCTTTAAAAAACAACAAAACTTTTATTAATAACTAAAAATATGCATTCTTTTGAATGCAAGCCTGCACCATGTGGGCAGTTAATTGTGGGATGCTCCCTAAAACATGTTTGCATTCTCTTTTTTCAGTCCATACTTCCAGGTTCATTCAAGCAGAAGTTCCCATTGCATGTGTTCACATTCACTTATTGGGCCCATATTCCCTTGTTCATTTATGGAAAATTGACTGTACTGTACATTTGTGAATATTCCTGGAAGTCCTTCCTGGATCATGATCATGAGGCAGACCCACACCAGAATCTAATTGATTCTTCCTTGGCCCATTCCAAAAAGGCCCTGATAATGTAATGAGATTTTGTTTATGATTTCTTAAGTTTTGAACAAACAGACACACGAACAGGAATGAATGTATACCCTCCTGTTGGAGGCAATAATTTACATAACATTAAACTTGCGAGACATACAAATATCATGGTCTAAAACAGGTTTCCTTTAATGGTTTGTTGAAAAGTTTTTGCAGTGAAAATTAAGAGAAAAACTATGAGAGATTTCTGAAAATATTTGTGTTATTGTATCTTAGTCCCTGAAATAGCCAGCTGATAAGAACAATAATTTTTGTTGCCAGGATACAGTCAACTATACTGCACTGATCAGGCACCATGATTAAAAATAGCATACTTTATATGCCAGGACTGATTTAGCCTTGAGTCCAAAGTGCAGCAGTGGTCAATTCAGCTGACGCAGTATGAATGGTGCGGGTTGCTGAGCTCTAGATGAAGTAGAGCTGATAAGAAAAAGTAATAATCTGAGGCACTATAGAAAATGTTTTTCTGTTGTTTACTTGAGTCTGTCCCTAAACCTCAGCATTGTCAACCAAGTCTCAGATCTGATGGAGAAAAAATTATAGTCTTTTAATGTATTTCCCAGATATAATACTTAGCTAAAAAGTAAAATCAAATTAACAATAGTCAATTAGAAATATTTCTCATCAGTGGCTTTATAATTATCTTTGGTATATGTCTTACCACTGGCTCAACAATAGACAACCAACATTCGACCATAATTTATACGAGATTTATTGTATCCGCCAAAACAAAGTTTTGCGGATACTATTTTTTTTACCGGGTTCCGCCGCGGCGACGTTCGTTTCCAGAGAACTCCTCTGAGACTACTGGACGGATTTTTCCGAAACTTACACAAATTATCGGGTCACATGTGAACTGGTGCCTAACCAAGTGACCATGACCTCTGACCTTTCCTCTCTGCCCAGCGTCCGTTTGTGCGTCTGTTTCCACACATAAACCCACATATCTCGGGAACCGTTTGTCCGTTTGTGCGTCTGTTTCCACACATAAACCAACATATTTCGGGAACCGTTTGACCGATCAGAAAAAATTTTTTAACAAAAATGTAGCCCTGGGATAGCTTTATAACATACACAAAAAAAGGTTGCGCCACCTGCAACCATGTTTGCACCGTGTCCATCTGTTTGTCTGCCTTGGGTTAAAATCACTCATATCTCTGCAGTGGTTTGACTAATTCACCTGAAATTCAGCATGCGTATACATCCTAGATAGCTTTCTTGATTTTATGACAGGTGGCGCCACCTACATTCACGTTCACGCTGCAGACATCCAAGCTCATATCTCAGGAACCGTTCGACCAATCAGGAAAAAAAAATTACACAAATGTAGCCCTTGGATAGCTTTATAACATACACAAAAATGGTGGCGCCACCTGCAGCCATTTTTGCACAGCGTCCATCTGTTTGTCTGCCTTGGGTTAAAATCACTCATATCTATGCAGTTGTTTGACCAAATTACCTGAAATACGGCATGCTTATACATCCCGCATAGCTTTCTTGATTTTATGACAGGTGGCGCCACCTACATTCACGTTCAAGCTGCAGACATTAATGCTTATATCTCCGGACTCATTTAACCAATCAGGAAAAAAAATTTACACAAATGTAGCCCTTGGATATTTTTATAACATACTCAAAAATGGTGGCGCCACCTGCAGCCATTTTTGCACAGCATCCATCTGTTTGTCTGCTGTTCGATAAAATCACTCATAATTCTAATATGTAACACATGTAACACTATTTCCCCTTGCCACTCAATACATGCCTCGTTTCACTCGTCCTTCTCTGATTTTGGCGGATACACGTAGTCCCTTGTCGACTACCCGTATTCTAGTTATCATTATGGCCCTAGACATTGAGTAGGAGAACTTATAGCTGGATTGATAAGTTATCAGTGGCTGCTGTAGAAAGAATCCTTATCTTATCTTGACAAAATGAAAAGAGGTCACAGTGACCTGGATTCAGGAGAGACAAGAGACTCTGCCTATTGCTAACTGTATACACAACTGCAGGTATGAAGCTTCAATAATTTTCAAAGTTACTTATTAAAGCACATAATTCTGTTGGGAGGCTCTGCAATGGACAAAGGGTCATTGTTATATGTTAGGTGACTTAATGTCAGCTGAGCAGGAAGTCTGTAACAGTATAGATGAATTGGATGTATATCTCCTAATTATCCTTGTATCTGGTTTCAGCCCCTGAAGGATGATGAGATGCCCCCACATGACGCCATGGAGAATGTTCTTCCTGAGTATAGCTATATCTTCCATGATCCAAATCCAAGACCGGCAGGAGCAGGGGAGCCAAAAGCAGGACCATCCAATGCACCAGAGGATGTAGATCGAGCGGGTATGAACCTGCTGGACCATCAGATGAAAGAGCTAGATCGATATCGAGTTGCTGTCCACAAGATGGGGCAGGATATACTGGCGTTACGGCAGCAGGTCCGTGATCTCGACGCGGAAAACAGTAAGCTCCGTCGTGACTTGGCTGCTTACTCTGACACCACAAGACTTCTTCTTGAAACCTCTGATCTAGATGGTCTACCTAAACCTGAGATTATTGCCAAATATGGTAAGGAGGTCTTTTATGTACAGTGTGTTTTAATCAATCTGACTGCTCTGATGGTTAAAGAGTGTGCACATACCAAACCAAAGTTATTGCTGACAGTTGATGAATTGATGAATAAATGATAATAACAAATTTAAATTGTTTACATACCTCTAGTTTATTTTGTTCATATTCAAGTTACATAGAGTTATATATACCTTTGGTTTCAGTTACCTGCCTACATGCAAAACAGATTTTTCCCATTCCCTAATTAATTATGTTAGCATTACTGTCAAATGACTTATTCATAAACAGGTTTTGAGAGTATTGAGTTAAGGGCCAGCACTAGCAGACTCTCTGATAGATAACATTGCAGACAACTGATGTAATTTCCTGGTTAAAGTAAATTTTCTTAAAAAAAGTGTGTCTTTGGGGCAAAGCAGTAGGGGAATCAATGAAAAACATAACAATGACACCCAAGGTTACAGTAAATTGAGGTTAAAATAATCATCTAGAAAAGTTGTTTTATATATAGAATATATAAATGCATGAATATTTGAAAGTTAACTGTATAAAGAAACACATGCCAGGAAACATTTTTGTACACATGTCTGTGACGGGACATATCATGGTATACCCACTGTCTGTCTGTCCGCCCACCGCCCTGATAACTTACCAGTGCTTTGATGGATTTCACAAAACTCACCATAACAACTTACAAATAGATCATCTTGCCCAAGTTTGATAATGGCCGAAATCCATGCAAATTTAGTAAGGTCAGAGGTCACTAGGCCACTTTGTGGTGTTGCCGTGTTAACTTAGGAGGGATACCATGAACTATGATAAAACTCAACAGAAATGTTAATAAATAAAATATCTCCCCTAAGTTTGATCTCCAACAAAATCCACACATATTTAATGAGGTTAGGGATCACCTCACTTTGGAGGCACTAGGGTAACTTACCAAAAATCCTATGGATTTTCATGAAACTCATTATACATATTTACCAATAGAGTTTCTCACCTGAATTAAATTCTCAGCAAAATTCATGCATATTTAATGAGATAAGAGATCACCAGGCTGCTTTGTACAGGCCAATTTGTGGTTTCCTCACAATTATGTACAAGGAATATAATGGATTTTGATAAAAACCCATTAAAAATAATGATCAGTATAATATCTCACCTAAGTTTTTTTCCAGCAAAATCCATGCATATTTAATGAGGTCAGAGGTCACCATACTTTGGTGGCACCACCAGTCTGACTTACCAAATATCTGATGGATTTTCATATAACTCATGATGAGTATTAATCAATTCAGTTTCTCACCTGAATTACATTCTCAGCAAATTCATGCATATTTAATGAGGTCAGAGGTCCCAAAATATGCAACGGGCATATTGTGTACCATTTGCAGTGCTCTTGTTGTCTTGTGCAAATTAAAAAAGCATCCGATATGGGGAGGCAAACCCTGTGTGAAAGACAGTGATAAGGAATTTGATTAAACCTGTGTTATTTCTTGGAACTTTTTATGTGAATATTAAAAAAAACACTCTTGACATTGTGGTATTAATGTACTTGCCAGCAAACATAATAAACAACAACCACAGCCCCCTCCCCCCAACCCACCCCCGGATGTACGTTGGTTTACGGACACCTTTCTGCAAGGGCACCTGTGATGTAACGATGGTAACATGCAAAACGTTCAGTTACTGCCACCTTTCAGGGAAACACCGCTTTGCGTGACCATATTGTTGCCTGTGACTAACGGATCACGCTCAAAAGATGGCTGTATGGTCACAAGTGCAAGTGGTAAAATGTGCATAAAATACTCATTCTGAAGTGATTTACGCTTGGATTTACACCATAATTGAACTTCATCAACACTTTCACAACACTAGCCTATATGATAGATTATGATAACATTTGTTATACCGTCTCCAGATATTGTTCAGTTATACATACACACACACACACACAGAATCAGGTGAGAAAAATAACCCTCACATCACGCAGGGTTAAATATATAATGAGTCATGAGTTTTTAGATTTTATAAATAAGTACTTAAAAAGTTTTTATTTTTTAGAAAATTCTCAAAAGTCATAAAAAAAAGTGATTTTTCATTTTTTTTACTGTCTTAAAAATATTTTGTATCAACTTTATTATATTTTTCAAAGATTGAACGTACATGATACATGAAAACCACCTGAACCAGACTACGGCTATGCATTTCTCCCCTTAGTGCTGTTCCAGCTTAGGTTGACATCCGCAATTCCTTATCTGGGTGGTCAACCCCCAGTTGCTGTCATGCCATTCTTACGAATACTTTCGTAAATAAAAAAATGCCAGGGCAGTCTTCAATCAGCTAAACATGCATTCAAGATACACAATTTCAAGAATTTGTGTTGTTCGTATAGGATACCAAGCGAACAAAATTCTAGACTTTTCTGTAGTGGAGTATTCAAGGCAAAGACTATTATTGTATAGTGTATTGAAAATTACAGTTTAAAAAATAAGTTTTTAAAATGAAAGAAAGCAGAAGATGTTGCCGTTTTCAGAAAGGCATAAATAACAGAATGTTGCTTTTGTAGTCATTGCAATGGCATGATTGTTATCCAGTAAGAGATTCCAATGCACCTGTTTTCCGGTTGTGTACTGAGTTTTAATGCCAAATTCCAGGAGGGCCTTCTTTTGTTTCGCCAATTTATAATGCCCATACTCCAAGCACTCGTTTATCTCTTTAAGTTCATAACTCAACAAAAAAAGATTAATATTATATATACTTGTAAGAGTCTTTTCCAAAATGCCAATGAGGTCTGATGCATGCACATCAGTGTACAACTGTACATATGCATGTAACATTTATCAGCCTGCGCATTCCATATCGCTTGGCGGGAAACCATTGCCGCTTACACCTGTATTCACTGATTCGGCCCGTACTTCTGTTAGTAGAACTGACGGGACGTTATGAATAAACTAATCAGTCTTATCAATAAATGGCATAAACACAGAATTAAAACAAATTATTTATGGTTTAAAAATAAAAAATTGGGGATTGGCGAAGAAATTGTCCTGACAGATGTAGTAGAAAAAGAGCCATGATCTACTACAATGGAATGTGTAAACAACACCTAAAGGGCGCCAAAGTTTTCCCGCCTTATTACTACCTGGTAACTTCCATGGTGTTTTTTGGTGCATAAATCTGTTGCATGCTTCTAACCTCTTTGTATTATTAAAATATCTGAAATCTGAGCTGTGGTTAAAATTAACTGTAACTTCCCAAAACATTTCAAAAATAAATATTATAACTCGCCTTATTTCAACGCCATGGATGTCCTGTACATAGCGTGTAAACGTGCACACCTGGTGCAATTCTAGCTGTCTCCTTGCTGAAGGCAAGTAATATTATGACAGCACTTGCACATTTAGGAACAGGCCAAACACTTATATAGGTGTAGTTTAACTGTATTTTAATGAAACAATAATTGAGAACATATTATATTCCATGATTATGTAGAGAGGGATATGATAATCAAATTATTTAATTGGTAATCAGAAGCGTAATGTGAGCGATGCTGACATGAGCTCAGTTTAAAGTGAAAGGTTCACAACCATCCAATTAATAGCTAATGTCACCGGATATCTTTAAAAGAGTTAAATTAATTACCTTAATCAAGATATTTCTTTTTCCTTTCATATATGAAACTAATGATATTACATTGGTTGATTTAAAATTGTAATACATCAAAGTAATGAGTAGGAATTAAGCAACTGGAATAATCTTTGTTTCTTACACTTTTGTAGTATTCAGATTAAGTAGTTTAATAGGCATGTATGTGTGTGAAACAGGAACAAAATAGGTAAATAAGAATTAATTAAGCAAGTGAAATAATCTTTATTTCTTACACTTCTGTAGTATTCAAATTAATTAGTTTAATAGGCATGGGTGTGTGTGAAACGGGAACATTGATGTAAGTGGTGAAACATTGATGTAAATGTTACAGTTCTTGCTTGCCCCAATTAAACAGTGTTTGTCTTCTGATACTATATACTGCCCTGATTGTACTCTTGGGTTGTTGCATCTCTGCCTTTGAAAGTAATTTAATTCAGTTGACAGTTTTGAAAGCTTGTCAAGTGTTCAAGTGTATTTCACTCTTAATATTAAAAAGTTTTCATTTAAACATTGAATCTTAAAATTTAAAAAAAAAACCCTTTGCAAGACTGAACCGTTAACCGGATTGTTTAATACATGAACAATAGTACATTTGTACAGCTGTTGAAATAATGACTCTTAAATATCTTTATATATAAATGATTGAGGATAATCTGCATCAACAGTTCCCAAGTAACATTTATATGTCAAAGTTACGAGGAAAAGGTCATGATTTTTTTGCCGCAGGTCCTGAAAAAGTCATGAAATTTTGATTTGCCTGAAGTGTATGAACCCTGTTAAAGTTTTCCCACTGAGAGTGATGCTATCCAATAGTGGAACTAGCAGGGTATCCAAAACTATCCATACTTTATTCCACACACTGTAGCAACCTTGTTCTATGTGAAGCTATCTATCATATAGAAAGACAATGGAAGCAGATAATAACTAAGAGACATATCTATTTGTTACAAAGATACCCGGCCCCCACACCAGTGCAACTTCACCCAGTTACATTCAGAGCTTAAAATTAATCAAATGGTATATATATTAAGCAATATTGCCTGTTATTCAGTCTCTTTCTGTGTCCTCCTTGGACAGGTATCAAGTCTTCTAGATATTTTAACTTTTTCTGAATATTGATACGACCTTGTGACCTTAAACCATTTGTGATTGGTATCCACTCACTGTTTGAATAAGTGTGTTTAAATGGCCAGCAGGTAAACATCTGTGTCAAGAAAAGCTCTTGTTAGTATAAAATCTGACCTCACAATACAAAATGTGCCTCATAAATTTTATACATGGATACTGAACTGTGTTTGCTGTATAAGCATATGATATTACTAAGGAATGCCCTGATACAGATATCTTTATCTGAAATTTATTATCTGAAATTATTCACATTTTATTCATATCTTTACAATGTTTGTTAGTCACCTGGAAGGGTGAATGAATAGCACCTTGTGCATTTGGTAACTTTAAGTGTGACTTAAAATGTGCTGAAAACTAAGGAAAGACTCAAATTCTATTTACTTTGATGCCAGTTTGCAAGAAAATTTATTTTCCTGGAATTAAACATCTTTGTACATTTTCAAAAGCCAAAAAAAAAATGCACAAATTGAGTTAAAATTGGTCTTTAATGGTATTCTTGATTTGTTTGATTTGTTGTATTAACAAATAAATGTAACAAACATACTTGAAAGCAGGTCATATATCAGAAATTGGGATAGTTTAAGTATGCCTGATAGGAATCAAACAGAAATAATGCAGAAATAAAAACAAATTTATGAATGTGTACTGTATAAGGTCAAGCATAGTTCTTTGTCAGGTTAATTCATGGGTAGAATTACTTGGATCATGGGAGCTAGTTCTCATGTCATTCTTTCAGCACCATTAAACATATTTTTATACATTAAACTATATTTCTTGTCTAAGTAGAATTAATGGATAACAGTTATCCAGGATGGAGACTAACTTATTATTCTTGTTTTAGTTCAGTTGAAGAGAAAACTAACAAGTCAGACAGCAGAGTTCAAGAAGTATAAAGAGAGAGTGGTGGAACTGCAGAATGAGCTCATCAAGGTTTGTCTTTTATTAACAAAAAACTATTAGTGAAACAAAATAAAGTTGAATAATATGAATGATAATAATATAATTACATTTTTGTTATAAAATAATCTTAATTTCAGTTGTTTGAAAAAATTGTTATCTTAATAAAACATTTTAACATTATAATTAATATTGACATATTATTGACATTAAATGATATGTTAAAGGTGATTTCACAATATCTATTTATTTTTGTCACAAGTTGATCCCCCTAATATACTTTTTAAAGTATCTGGTAATGTTAACACTTGTTTAACATTTTGTGAAATATTTGCTTTAGGATTTATGAATTTGGAAAAAATACTTTGCAGAAATGAAAATGTTCAAAAGTATATGAATCAAATTTTAAATGTTTTCAAGAAATTTTTATTGAAGTTTATAATGCCTATTGGCAATTTCCCTTTTACGCTTGAATATATACGAGTATAAAATAAATAATATAAAATAAATTTCTTTAGGTAAAAAAAAATAAGGTTATTTTTTTTCAGAAATCAATGTTGGCGGACAATTAAAAAAAAAAAAATTTTGTATGTGTCAATAAAAATGTCATATGATCAGGGGACAAGCATGATAATAATATAAATTTTTTTGCTAAACTGGAAAAAGCACTACATAACAAAGGAAATCTTATCAAAATTGTTTTATTTTATCTTCTTGAAAGATATGTCAGAGGGACTGGCTCTCAAAATTTGTAAGTTTCTATTAAAAATCATAATAACAATTTTTGATGCGGGGGGATTAAAATTGACGTGGGCAGTGCCTTAGAATCGCACGTTTTATTTTTTTTTGGCCTTAACAATATTAGGCCTCTCTGAGAGTAGAGTTTTACACATTTTTGTTATTTTTGACGCTTTTCATTGACAGAAAAATGACAGAGAAAAAGAATTCCTGAAGATGAGCCATGCACACAGCAGTCAACAAGAGTTACTCCAAAAATTCCAGGACCGAGCTCAAAAGGTTAAAAAATTAGAAGAGGCATGTCGTAAACAGGAAAAAGTCATACAGAAACTGGAGGGGATGGTCGCTAATACCAAAGGTATGGTTTAGCTAGCATCCCTGGTAAAAAACCCTAAATTTAAAATCAGTCCAAAAACTATTGCATATTAGACCCCGTAAAGTATAAATAAATTTAAACCTGGTACAGAGCACCGACCCCACCTGTAATTTGGCATGCGTATACATCCTGGATAGCTTTCTTGATTTTATGACAGGTGGCGCCAGCTTCATTCACGTTCACACTGCAGACATTAATGCTTATATCTCCGGACTCGTTTAACCAATCAGGAAAAAAAACTATACACAAATGTAGCCCTTGGATAGCTTTATAACATACACAAAAATGGTGGCGCCACTCATATCTGTGTAGTGGTTTGACTTTTCAACCTGAAATTTTGCATGTGTATACATCTTGGATAGTTTCTCATTCAAATAACAGGTGGCACCACCTACAATCATGTTTACGTGGCAGACATCCATTCTAATATGTAACACATGTAACACTATTTCCCCTTGCTACTCAATCCATGCCTCACTTAACCCGTCCTACTCTGATTTTGGCGGATACATGTAGTCGCTTGTCGACTACCCATATTCTAGTTTTTGTATGAATTTAAACATTTTAAAAAAATTTTAATTTTTAAATGGTTCACAATTTTAAGCAATCAGTAACAGCAAACAACATTTTAATGGGCTTATATCAAACTACATGATACTGTCTAAAAACTGTTTTCTTATTTTTTCCTGTATCATGTTTCTTTCTAACTTAAAATTGAGTTTTAAAATTTTGATGCAATAAAAAAAGGTTAAATCTCATTTATAAACATGGAAGAAACATGGTTGAGGAAAAACAAAAAGAGTTTTGAGATGACCACAGTATGCTGTTTGGTAACTGGCAAAATGTGATAAATATGGTCATTATGATAAAGCTTGTGTAAAAACTGTCATAACTGCATGCACATATTTGCCTTTGTCATATTCGTTCATACTGATACTTTATCAGATGACATTATCATCTGCTTTCACATTTAAATCTTGCTAGAAATGCACTGCACAACTACTTCAGCTTCAAGTAAATTTCCCTGGTTTATTAGACAATGCAGTTTTGGCATTAATTGCATGTCAAAGTCAGTATAACAGTTATTCATGGTTTTTCAAGTAACTTTAAAGCTTGTTGAAATGGCAAGTATTGTAACATGCTAGGAATGTTTTAAATGGAAAATTCAGGAGGCATATGAGAAATTATATTTTACATACATATTTCTTCATACGATATTCAAGTTGGTAACCTTGGAACTGCTTCTAGATGAAAGCAGTAGTTGGCATTATGATGTGACCTAATTGTTATTGGCTTAATTTGATATTTCAGGTTCTAATAAAGATAACAGCGGGTTGATAGAAGAAAATAAACGCCTAAGAGCAGAAATATCTGACCTAAGGGTAAGTGTGTGACTTTGTATTCAAAAACAGAAATAACCCAAGCTCTGTCTAAAAATCAGATCAAAGAGAGGCATTACTGTTAGATTATTCAAAAAGATGTATTGGATTTGATGCCTATGACATTAAATGTTGATTTAGATACACTAATTTTTCAGCTGAGCTTCATTACCCAAAGGTTATTTGTATCAAATTGGCAATTTCCTTTGATGTAAGGCTAAAGTAATTAAATACTTTAATAAACTAATAAAGACATTATCAATGATTACTTGCCAAGATATGCAAGATACAATTCTGATATATTCACATGTAAAAGTACCGGATCATGAGATCATGGTGGGTGTGAATAAAAATAAAGCTAATTCATGTGAATGATCTACATGATAATAAATATCATATTTCAGTGTTATATATTTGTTCTTAATTTGCTCCACTAACAATATAAATATATATTTTCTGAGAATTTTTGCCAAATAAGAATGCCCTGCAAAATAAGCCATCAGTGGCACAAAAGTTAGCGTGTCACCCAGAACATTTGTTATTTAAAAATTGCAACCCTAAAGTTCTTAATAAAATGTCATACACAAGATGACATAAAAAACAATGAAAGGAAAAGTTAAACTCAGTAATCAAATTTCAGCTTTTGTTGATCAAAATAGGTATGAACATTAATATATGATAACTGTGCCATGCAATGTATGAATTTAAACATATCTAGTATGGAATACATCATTGAGAGTTGTTTATGGAAGCAGATTCATTGCTGTACTTTATGTGGACCGTACAGGACCAGCAGAGAGCATTGCTGAACAAGCCTGAGGATGAGACAGAGAAGCTGGAACTGTATGAAAAGCTGGAGAAGACACAGGGCAGGGTGTACTCCCTGGAGCGCCAGGTACGGCTGCTGACTGTCATTTTCTAGTACCACCCCAGTCATTTCAGGGTAAATCTGACATGCCTTCTCTGATTGAAATTAAACCCTACACTAGGTAGAAAATGTCTGTTGTCATAATATTTGAAATACTAGATTTTGTTAAAACATCAAGACAATTAATGAATACATTTAAAAACAGTAGAGCTTCCCAGTTACAGACACTGCCATATAAGAAAAGCGCCAGCATTAGAGAAACTACCAACTTGTGAATTTTACTTGTGACAGAAATGCTTCAGGGGTCTGTAATTTAGAAGTGTTCATAAAGGGAGTGTCCCTGAAATTTTACATCTTAAATATAACTTAAATATAACACTATGGGAAAGGGAAAAATAAAGAATTTGTAATTAATCAGTACCCATGCAGAGACTTCTTCCAAAATATTAGATTTTATTCAAAATGAACTCATAAATCAAGACTTTAGATGGTTTCTAGGTCAAAAGTTTTGGCAAAGTGTACCTAATATTCCTGAAATATCATATTTGTAATTTAAACAGTTATCAAAGCCAGATCCAGGAATTAGTTTTGGGGGAGTGTTACAAGCATCTAAAATGTGTGCAAACCTGGGATTGGGGTAGGCAGAGTGGGGTTAGTTACTGTTAGTGGGAAGGACTTTGTTGCTTAGAACAAAATCCTTGCGTTGCAGTATACAATCAAGCATTTTACTCATGGAATGTGTATCTCTGTTGTTTTTTTTGTAAGCTTTTAACTGCATACGCTCGTGCAGGAGCGCACTCAGTGCATGTGAATTGGCAGTAAAAAAAAGAATTTCAGAGATTTCAGTTATCGTTTTGCTGTGTTATTACTGAGTGTCCACCAGCCAGACTTTGAGACTTATCCAACTGACCAACATAACTACTGCATAATGTTTTTTCCCCAGAGGCCAGAACCTTTGGGGAGAGCTATTGCTCCCATAACTACCCCCCTGGATCTGCTACTGACAGTTATGCTCCTAGGATTTATTGTTCAATATCGATCTTCATTCAGCATAAATGTCTCATTTCTATGTCCTGATAATTTTTGTTTCTTCTACAGCTGGATGAAAATGCCCGCCAGTGGTCCAGGGAGAAGTCAGATCTGTTGCTACGGTTACAGGAGGCAGAGCATGGCTTCCAGAGAGCATCCCCGTCCTTCAGGGATTACCCTAAAATTGTGAGTACTGGTTATGTCAACACTTAATTGGTTTAATATTCTCAAGGAGTAGGTTATTTTAAAAGAGTAGTTCACCAACAATTCATAAAGGCATTACTAAACTTGAAAAAATGCGGCTTGGTCTGTAACAATCCATTCAGTAGGTCATGGTACCATATTTAATATATCATGATACTCATTAGGACAAAAAAAATTAAAGGTATGGTTCTCAGGCACTGCCCGCATCAATTTTAAACCCCCGCATCAAAACTTTTTATTTTGATTTTCAATAAATCTTTCCAATTTTGAGCTGCTGCTGCTCCGAAATTCCTTTCAAGAAGATAAAACCATACAATTTCCTTTGTTTTGTAGTGCTTTTACTTATTTAGCAAAATAAAACTGTTATTTTCATGCTTTTCCCTTATCATTAGACATTTTTATCGAAACATAATTTCAGCCCAATCCGTCCATTACTTTTAGATTTATAATGCTCACAGTACTGTCAAGTGGCAATGATAGGGTATTAAAAGGCATGAAAACAAGAAAACCCGTCTTCCACAGAAGATAAAGCTATCCAAGATCTTCGGTCAGTCTGATTTTTGGACCAATTAATGCATCCCTTATTGAGATATTTATGGTTTTCTGTGATTTTCACCATATATGGCAATATTCAAGGTCAGGGCCACTCATAGGAAAGGTCATGACCCCAATTTAAATACTCATCATCCGGTAACCCATGTCTATGTATATGCATAAAATGAAAGAAATTTGTCCATTAGTTTTTGACTTACAATGCTCACAGTACTGTTAAGTTGCAATGATGGGGGTATTAAACGGCACAAAACCAAGAAAAGGATAACAGGTGGCGCCACCAGTTTCGGGTACATGACATCACTATCCAAGATCTTCGGTCAAGTTGATTTTTTTTATCAATCCTTGCAGGATTTCTTGAGATATATAAGAATATAAGTATAATATACTTATATATAAGTGATTTTCCCCCAAATTGGACCTATTCAAGGTCAAGGTCACTCTCCTAGTAAAGACCCCATTTTAAATAGGCTTTGTCCACTCACCCATATCTATGCACATGTCCAGTTTGGTAAAGATCTGTAAAATATTTTTTGAGTTATCACGTCCAAAAGAAATCTCGGCGGCGGCGGCACAACCATGCTTAAACCATATGGTATCCCGACTTTGTCTGGGGATACAACTAGCACATAATAGTGCTTTGACTTGAAATATATCCAAGTGCTATATTTTTACAGCTGTTAATTCATATCATTTTTCTATTTCCTATACATCTCTTTACAGGACACCAGTAAATCACTAAACCATGCTGCAACAGAACCTCGCAGGTTCTCTAAAGCTCATCCAGGGCCACGCAGGTACGGATCTCCTCGCCTTGACCCACTACCATACAGGTCATGATAGCAGCAAATACATCATCTGAAAACCAGCCGAACAACCTGCAGATTAGAAGTGGGCGGGGACATCCGATGCATCTTGAGGGCTCCCTGGCACCTGCCAGATGCTGGGCTTTCCTGTATATATCAGATTTAGCTTTTGCCAGTTCCAAACTGCCAAACAGGACTTCAAACAGCTGTGAAGAAAAGTTGTGACTTATATGACATATATGACAGGCCAGCCAAACTGAATTTGTGGGAAAGACTCATAAAAAAGGTACATATAAGTAATATTCTTCCTTAGGACAGCAAGTGCTTTGCTCAAAATTTCTTCAAAAAGTCTCAGCAGGGAGATCTTGCTGTTTGAATTGGAGCCAATATTTGTATTTCAGTGTTGTCTTCCCAATGTATTGTCCTCCCTACAATGTAAAATTATAAATAAAAGATACATAGATAAATCAGTCAGATTAGAGGGGTTGGATACTATGAAATTCAGATAAATCCCACATTGTGTTAATGATGTAGGCCTACATATAAAATCTGTTAGATCCAGGTCACATGATCACATGAATATTCATGAGGTCACAAAGCCTTCAAGATGAGACGGAGCTACCACTGGTTGGCTATGTTCCACAACCTCAGCTTCCCTAACAGACTCCATTATATGATTGATTTATTTGTTTGGCCAAATACCAGAAAATGCTGTCATCAATTTTACTATTTGGTTAATCAAATACTTAGTGTCCAAATGTTTCATTAGTGTTTGAGACAATTTGAAGTTGTCAATCCAATGCTTGACCTGAATTGGAGGGGTCACTTTGCTTTCACAACACTTTGGCAAGAATTGTGAGAAAAGGAGCCCCCATTTTATATCAGAATTAGTGTGAAAAAGCCCAGCTCTTCAGGTTCATTATGTGCATGTTACAGATAACTATTATGCAGACACAAGAGACCTCCAGCTCAAATCATACCTGGGTTTAGTACATCCAGTGTCCTCATGGTGGCGCCACCAGCTGATACATGTGGAATCCAGTGACTGCTGTCCAGGTTCATGTGGTGTGTTACATCCAAGACACTCGTTCATCAAACAAAAGTTTTTTAAAAAAGTTTTCATTCCTTATCTCTTTGAACTTTGTACTACAGGGAAAAAGAGTTAGATATTCATTTTGATAAAATATGTCACCTTTGTATATTCGTCCATGTATGTGATTATTGGACTTGATGAGAGTCAGGGTAGTGCCAAAACATCTGCTGTACTGTAATAAACATTTTATAAACATATGTATATATGTCACCAGAAGTATGAAAAATATTATCAATGTTAAGTATATATCCATAGTATCCCTGTAGCATTATTAGTAACCGATGCATGGTGACATGATATTGATGTACAGACACAAGATATAAATAATTTATGTTTCCTTATGACTGTGATATGCCCTTTATGTATTATTTACCTTCAGTATATTATTTTGTACCAACCATTATCTGTGTATTCCTTCAAGGTGTACAAATAAATACAATAAATTATGTTTTGAGCGTGTTATTTTGATGTAGTGACAGATATTTCCATGTAAGGGACCTCCAGACAAAGCAGGTTAAATTATGTCACAACCCAGGTAGTTCACATCAGATTTTCTTAAAAATTTCTTGGAACATTATACAGGTATAAATGAATTACAAATCTGAATCCCTGTATATACTCAAATTTAAAGCTTTTGGTCTTCTAATGAAATAATGAATGTTATGTTATCAGGGATACTGCTATGGAGAAAACATGAAAAACAGTCAAACCTTTGTATCAAATGTCAAGCTTTATTACAAGATCTGCTCATGGTTCAAACAACACTTCAGAAAAATACATGAAACAATATCAATTGAGAAAACCCTTATCACAGACTTAACATGCATAGCCAGATACTGGTGCATATATAAAACAGTCATCTTTTTATACCTAACTTCAACAAGCATCAATTGAGTATTCAGGGCTCCATATCACAACTTTGGCTTTACAACAGTATGGGTACAATCAGTGGAGAGAAACCCAGAACGCTTTGTTAAAGTATGGAGTAAGCTAGAGCCAACAGCATTGATTGCTGGATACTTGTATTCCTATTTGACTAAATCCAGGTTAAGTTTAAAATATATATGATTTTACATATATATATATATATATATATATATATATATATATAGATGATTTTACATATATATATATATATATATATATATATATATATATATATCATCTATATATTTATATGCTTACTCAATCACATTAGCTTTTTTATTGGATAGTTGCACATTTCCTTTTCACATCCTTTTTTTATTAAACCAGTTTACCTGGACAATTTGGATTATTTTTACATATTTCCTTACATATATGCATACAAAATCACATAACATGATGAAATCCTTCCTGGACATTTGCAATTCCTTTTCACATTCTTTTTTATTAAATCCAGGTTACCTTGCAATTGCAGATTATTGTTACATGTATATCTTTCATATATGCATACAAAATACCATAAACTTAAGATAATTCATCCTTTACAGCTACACATTTTCTTTTGCACATATGAATCAAATTTCCAAATAACCTGTCAGAATCATTTTAATTTGGCCACTGGTTGGCACCCTTGTTTCTAAAAATTCTAAAAATGAGTACAAAATTTAATATAAGAGAAGAGAATCCAGTAGAAAATAAGCTGCACAATAGTTTCATTAAAGTTTTAAATGCTGCCGCCAGAGCTGAGCGTATTCCCGTAAGGCTCATGAAAACAAATGAGAATTCAAAACAAACATTTGAAGAAAATATGACAAATCAAGATAGCCTTCATTAAACAGCTACAAACATGAGCTAAAACTTTGTCATCTTTGAAATACAGTAAAACCCCGAATATCTGAATGGTCTGGGGGACAAAATTTGTTCAGATAATTGAGTTTATGGATATGCAAGGTAAGACATTATTCAATAAGTATACTGCTTGCACTCTGACATATGTTGGGCATATCATTATCGAATCTTCATTAATATGCTGATTCTGGCATACAGTAATATCTCATTTTTCATCATTGCTAATTAAATTTTCCAATCAAAACAGCCAAGCATTAAATTTTGGTTCCTTACTTTGAATTTCAGAAATAAAAGAGATCCGGAAACTCGTGGTTTTACTGTAACAGAAAAGAATCATTTAAGGCAGAAGGTTGCCACCATATATCACCCAGCTGTACCAAATGCACCTGAGTGGATCTGCTTGTATCATCAACATATGGAAATATATCCTACAAGGAACAGAATTTATATAAACAAGAGCCTTTACTGCATAACAATAGCAATATAAAGGTATACTGAGAAGGTTTATAATGTGATACTACAAAGAGTTGTGTCCCCGGACTTTACAGCGTTTCATTCTGGTCTGTTAATGCCTTTTCACTCTTATGGCTTTTCTAAGCTAAAAGAGTAGCATACAGCCAAATGAACATATTAGGCATCACAGGGTGTTCATGTCACATTTGCCTGACATCAGTTCCCAGTTACTCTGAGACTATAGCGTGAAGAAAAACTCTGATCACAATGAGAACTGGCAGTCGAAACTCCTGTATACTTCATCCCAACAAAACTCATATGAAGATGCTTATAACATAGTTTATGTCAGCTACAGGAGAAGACCTAATAGAATTTTTTGGGGGGGTAAAGTCATATTTTAAACTCCTGGTAATGCATTAGTCCTATCACAGAGAGAAATTACAGAAAACAACACCATAAGTTCACAAGTGTAGGCGCCACCTAGTGGTCATGTGGGAAACAATTCATGTAATATTTGTGCTGTAATGTCAGACATCTTTGAAATACAACTGCAACAATTCATTCACAAGGTATTAATTATTATTATCCTTGTGTGAGATAATAAGTTTCCCAACCAGGTCCCAAGTCATAAGTTTCCAAAATGATCACCAGATGGCACTCATAATCAGTGTGGGTTGTTTTACCTGACCAATACATAGCAGTTCAGAAGCACCCTGTGTAGTTAAGCACCTGACTTTGTTAAATAATAAGAGTTTGTATAAAGGGATTTTAATAAAGAAAACCCCTGTTAAACATCTGTGAAAAGATCACTTTGCTATTAGTATATACTAAAAGGTTTAATGGAAACCTTGATATATATAACTAGTGTTGTAGTTGAGCCATAACTCACCAAGGCTGAGTCTGAGTCACATCCCTCATAGGCCAAGGCAGAGGGGAGGTCAGGTCATTGCCCTCAAAGGCCAAGACTGAGTCCAAGTCACAACCCACCAGGGCCGAGTCACCGCCAAACAAGTCATACAACTATGATTCAGTGTCTAAATTCAGCTCAAATGCATGTACCGGTATACAAAATAGGTCAAACATTAGCGGCCTAGAGCTGGCCTCAGGTCATGTCACCCAAGCTGGAAGGCTCAAGGATGAGTCTGAGTCATAGCCTTCCAAAGCCAAGGCAGAGTTCGAGACAGGCAGAACCTAGCCTCAGGCCAAGACAGGTCTCAAAACCTTAAACACTGTATATAACACAAAAGATCTGCACTTAAAAACATTTTAACTTATGATGTAAAAGAAGCGTGATGCAATTGTTATTACTTTGTGCCCATTGTTTTTGTGATAATTCAAACTTTTTTCAATGTTGGTTAATTTCAATGTTAAAAATGGGAATGGTTTTATTGTCCTAAAATGATACAAACAATCTCAATAAATAAATTATGAGTTTTCTATCATCCTGGCAGAACTGCAAAACACCCTGCAAACTGAGAATACCAGATAAGTAATGTATAGGCAGTAAATAATGATCAAACCAGCATATTTTACAGTATTTTTTTGTAAATATACGACCATTGTCTGGTCAGCATGCAATGAATACAGACTAGCTACTTTGGAAGTGGTTAATTTGGTGTGTCTGAATTTTCACGCATTTTTCATTTTATAGCATTAACAAAGTTCAATTTTTTGCACAAATCTGTATGTAAGAAAAATAAATCATGTATCAAATTATTAAAATGTTTATAAAAGACAGGTTAGTAACGTTACCTACATCCCACCTAACAACCTTCTGGTGACCGCTTACATGCTACAGGCGACTGGTAAAGTACTGTGATCACAAGGTGTGAACAATACGTAATTAATCAGGACTAATCACGTTTGATGAAGCAAAGGTACTGCAACCAGCTACGCTGTTTGACATCTGAGTTAGTTGTAGAATTTCTCTACAACAACAACTGTGATTATACTAACCAGAAGCAGCCAACTATGTCCCAACAACAAACGGAACTGACAATAGTCGCAGGTCGCTCTAGGCTCAGTCATACTTCAAAGCTATGGGAAGGGCTAGGGGTGTCATAAAAGGCTACTTATTGTTTCACAGTTGTTTCTCCAAATCACTTTAAATAAGAGGGGTCTTTCTCGAGAAATAACTTGCAATAAACTCTTATTACAACATGATTACTCTATCATTCTGGTTGAAGAAGCCTCAACTCATGCGACCATGCATGGAGGGATAACCAGGCCAACACGACTGTGTCAGGCGAGAACGCTGTAATCTTCTGAACGATCGCATCGAATTTATGCGTGTTCTTATTTTAGCGCAAATCTAGCTCCCACAAAAAGCGCAAAAATTAAAACCCTGCTAACAAAACCACTTCCACAGTATATATATATATATATACATACACATACATACATACTGTCATAAATGTTATCAAGATATCTGTATACACTTCTAATTCATTTATAACAGCTGGACTTCTTTGGCAACAAAATACCCACTGATGGAAATAACTCAGAGGTATTATTAAAGTAATACCTTGCCTAAGAACCACCTCAATTTAGCAACCACCTCAAAACAATGACTACTTTTTAGGGTCAAGCTTCTTTTTGTTCTTGATATGAAACCTTGCTTAGACAAGGTTTTACTGTACTATTATTATTATTATTATTATTATTATTATTCATATCCTTATCCATGCAGTATAACAATTCCCAATTGAAACAGATGTCTATCCTAGCCTGTGTTAATCATATACATGTATATGTATTAATACTTTATATAAAAGTTACGATAGGGCTGAAAAATTATACAGAAACTGCAGATCTGTTTTGTTAGAACTTAGATTCATTTTTAATGTACATTTATATTAACATTATCATGACACCTAAAAATTAAATAACTATTGTCCATTATATATGTTTCAGTTTTAGTTAAATAAATAGCTATACAGCTATACTGATTCCTATACTAAGTTACATAGCACTAAGTGCTTCTTATATCACATGTATGTACAGAGCACAATGCTTATATAAATATGATCATACATGAATTGTACAAGAATATACTTTTCTGAAAATTTACTCATGAGAAATGTTGAAAAATATGGCTCTTCAGATTGTCAAATTGGTATAATAAACAGTAGTGGTCAGAATAATGTTTTGTTACAGAATGAATACAAACGACCTATGATCAATTATTTTTATGTACCTTCTATATACTGTGAAATTTTCTTTATAGAATTATATCTAAAATATTGATTATTAATCCATTGTTTTAAGCACCTTATACCATGATATCTGCTTTAAAGAATCTAATATGTACCTATCAAACAAACAAAAACTTGTACATTATGCTGAAAGGTAATGGTCAAGTTTAGACACTTGTTTGCAACACAAGACTCTGTATACTAATTTTAAGGCCTATATTTCTTATACCTCTGACAGGCAAAAATATATTTTTCTGGTGAATATGACTTCTTTGCATATACATACACAATCATTTGTGGTTGATTATGCAAAGATGAGACCAACGTTATCTATTATAAAAGAAATTGATTTATGAAAAGAAATCACACCAATAAACAGCACTACATTTATAATACCAAATCCTTTGAATCTACTGAATGCATGACACTTATGCTTAACTGGTGAAAAAGGTGAAGGCTGATGATCTATTTTACATTCCCTGAAGCAACACAATCTGTAACAACACTTTATTATTTCTAATTATATAATGAACAGACGCACTGAATGCCCTTAACTGAAATCTCTATATAATATGGCACAAAAGATGAGCAGTTTAAATAATATCTACATGTCAGCAAGATAAATATGTAGGTAAAAATATATACATAGGATTATTAAAAGGATAAATGATGTTTTCATCATTATCACACAAGGTAAAAATAATTTGTTATCTGCTGATAAAACAGCCCTTATGTTTTCTAAGCTGAATTGTTCTTGAAGGAATATGGTTTCATATCTATTTTACAAGATTATTATAGTTCATATATATATATATATATATATATATATATATATATATATATATATATATATATATATATATCTTAATATATCATGACAGATACAGTAGTGTGTGAGCCATTGGTTCAAAATAATGTACAGACAGCTTTAAACGATAAATACAGCATTATCTTTAATAATGGTAAAGATGTTGACCTATTATAGGTATAACAGTCTGATAAAAAATTCAAATTTAAAAAGCAATCATTTTTTATGGTCACAAGTATATAAGATGCATATAAACAGATAAAGAATTTATTCTGCTGAGCATAAAGGAAAACTCTCCTCCTGGCAATAAAAACCCTGTAACTATAACAAGACACTAAACAAAATATTTATGGAGAAATGAACATAAATATACTTTAACAAAAAGTTTCTGCAGGATCTGATGCTCAGGATGTATATAAAAAAAGTATTCCATTCACAGAAATAAATTCAGGGTCAGAAGTGTGTCTGGGATAAAGCTGTGGACAATATCACACTGCCATGTTCTCAGGATACCCATTTTCAGCAGCTGATAGTGTGGTAATCTGCATGTTACCATGGCATCTGTCACATGGCTGTTTACAGCATGGTTATCTGCATTTAAAAATGATATCTGTCTCACAGCTGTTGACAGTGTATTAATCTGCAGTTTAAAATGATATCTGTCACATAGCTGTTGACGGTGTGGTTATCTGCATTTAAACATGATATTTGTCACACAGCTGTTGACGATGTGGTAATATATTTATGTTAATTTGAAATCTGTCACACAGCTGTTGACAGTGTGGTAATCTGCATGTTATCATGGCATCTGTCACATTGCTGTTGACAGTGAGTAGTAATCTGCATGTTACCATGGTATCTGTCACACAGCTCTTGACAGCATTGTCATCTGCATGTTAATGTGATATCTGTCATACGGGTGTTAAGAGTTTGGAACCCTGTGTGATAATATGATATCTGTCACACAGCTGTTGACAGCATTGTAAACTGCATGTTAATGTGATATCTGTCATACAGGTGTTGACAATGTGGTACACTGTGTGATAATATGATTTCTGTCACACAGCTGTTGACATCATTGTAATCTGCATGTTAAAGTGATATCTGTCATACAGGTATTGAGAGTTTGGAACCCTGTGTGATAATATGATATGTCATACAGCTGTTGACAGCATTGTAAACTGCATGTTAATGTGATATCTGTCATACAGCTGTTGACAATGTGGTTATCTGTGTGATAATATGATATGTCACACAGCTGTTGACAGCTGTTGGTAATCTTCAGTGTCAGCATTTCACTGAAATCATGCTCTCCTTGGTTCTAAAGTAGAACAATGTCAATAATTGCTCTGTATAATGAGTATAATGACATAGTGCGAAATGAGTTACAACAATGTATAGGTCTATACGGTTTTCTCACTCAATAAAATAAATTATATACAATATCTTCAGTTTTAGATTTCCTAAAAATAGTGAATGATTAAGCTGAGTATGTAATATCACACCGGATCACACCACATAAAGATACAAAATAAATCTGTCAGCTAAAAAAAAAACACCCAACAGAAAACCCCTCTCGTAGGGGGCACCTCTATATAGTAAGCACCTCTAAGGAGTGGGCATTCTGGCCCAGTCCCAAGGATGCCTACATAACAGAGGTTTCAACTGTACAAAAAATTGTCATTATTCACTGTATTTTACAACCTTTGGAACAAAGAGTCATGCTAGGAATAATATATCACAAGCTTACACTCCATGGTTTTTATGAGTTTGCAGGTATAAGTAACATTTTGATGATATGCAAAAAAGACATGAATTATGAATGTACTAATTGAGTATCACAATGACTGTTACGGCGCGTACGGCGGTGGTCTCTCGTCAGGTGGTGGAGAGTACTCGTATGGTGGGATGTAGCCTGGTGGCGGGGGTGCCGAACATTCCAATGGTGGCGGGTGCCGAGAGCTCCTCGTGTGTTCACCATAAGCTGAAATACAAAATACATGTAAATAAATTAAAATGCTCTTTCTAGAATATGTGATGTCAAAATCAAAACTATGGCGACAAGTGAACTTTAAAGATTGATTTGCTGTACCTCCTCTGTAACATTTAACTTATTCAACTCCATATGATTTTTATTGGTGAGCTGACAATACCTTAAAGGGACCCATCTATTTACCAGGTATGTTAAATATATACAATATATTGTTTTTTTTACCTTAAAATATTATGGCATCTATCAATATTTCATTCTTTAACCATCTGCTTTCTCAGGTACATAAGTGGGGAAAAGCTTGCAACTTGTGCACTCAGTGGTGCAAAATAACAACACATTGCACACCACCTCAAGGCCATAATAAACAATTTTAAAAATCAAGATTTTTCATGCTTCCAACTGATATTCCTTCTGTGTTTCTTCTTTCACATTACTCCTTGCTTGTGGGTAGTTGTGCATGTGCAAGATCAAACATCTGTCTTGTTAAGGTAAACAGACACACATGGACTGTGTTTACTCACACACAGAACCATAACAGCATATAAAACGGGTGAATTTGAGGGTGAGAAAGGTAATAAAGCCTGTGTGCCTGGACAGTTTTGCTGGGAAAGTTTTATCTTCATAATGAACTGATGGCATGAGATAATACATTTTGTTGTAAATGTTTATGTACCTTTTAGTATTCCACATCAGCCAATATGTCATGGAGCAGGCTTGAAGAGTTGGGGAAAAAATATAAAGGTAAATTTGTACAATGAGGTCACTATGATCAAGCAAAGTTAAAGGGACCTATTCCGATATATGACACCCAGTAACTAAAGATAGTCCTGTGAACCTTTATATAAAAACTGGCTAGAAAACACTGGTCCCACTACACACAGGCTACTCATTTTGTTCATATCTATGTGATTATAACATGTGGGGGGCCCAACAAAATCACCCAAACATATACAACAACTCCATCTGATGGCAAGTCAGATGAACTGGAGTTTTGCAAAGGGTGTTTTTCAATTAGTGACCTTTATCCAATAAAAAAATTAGGTTACTAGGTTTTGTGATTTATCAGTATGGATGAATGTATCATGTTTACTAACAGCTTGTAGAGAAACAAGCGTGTACATGTGTCTGAGAGGCAATATCAGAACTTTTCTGAACAGGTATTACCTACAGTTTAATAATGCAAAGTAAGCCAGAAATCACATAAATTCTCTACAAAAGGTAGGTGAATTGCTAAGGTTAAATACTGAACTGTATTAGGCAAGTGCAAGGTATTCTACAAGTTTGTAGATAACTCTTGTTTACATACAAGAACAAATAAGATCTAAACAGTTCTATATTAATTAAATAAAGAATTGTAACTTTGTATCTATTAATATAGTGTTTTTATTTCTAAGTGGCTTCATTATGTCATAAATTCATGAGCTTGTTCCTGACACCCCTGACTGGGCAAACTAGTTCACAAGACACATTCTATGAGTAGCACAAGTGCACCTTACAGAAATATTAGGGGTATATGCCTCAGCTATGCTATGTTGGGCCACAACAGGGCTAGATAGTGTTGTTCATATACAGATAGTTATTTTTGTAATTTGTCATGTGACCATAGACCTGAAAATGTAATTGAATGAGTAATATTCATAGCATGGAAAGTTCAAGTCATGTGCTTTTTATTACTGGATTCTGATTGGTCAAGGATTGGTTCAGGAAATATTTTGATATCATGTGACCACTAACCTGGGGGTCTGATTGGCTGAGGATAGAAGCCAACAGCCTGTTGCTGCTGCTGGTAGATGACCATACCAGATGGCATCATGCTGGTGTTGATGGAGTTCTGACTCAGCACAATACCAGGACTCACCGGATGTACGTGCTGCAAACAGATGTAATAATAACAGTAATAATAATAAAAATAACACCATATTTATCATTATTTCTGTCATTATAATAATAACTGATAAATGTTATAAATAATAATAATAATAATAATATCATCAAATATTATTATTATAATAATTATTATTATTATTAATAGCAAATTGTTAATATCATTATGGTCATGAATATATTCACTCACTTGAGTAGCTGAAGTAGTAGATATTGCAGTAATAGTAAAACATAATTTAGTAGTAATAAACATATTTTATAGTAAATATTTGAAAATATCATGTTGAAATGAAATATTTCTGACATATGTTTCACCATGTTTTTCACTGTAAAAGTTGGACTTTAACCTTTCATGATTATTAATCATACAATAATTTTCCACAAATAAACAATGATAAGTTCTGTGAAACAAGTGATAAGTGCCCTTACACAGACCGCAGTCTTGTAAGCTGACACTACGCCGACACTGATAATGGTTAGCAGAAAGGCCAGCAGATTGAAAGCCATGGACGCCCAGAGCAGTGACTGTAATGCCTGCTCCACCTCATCGCAAGATGATACACCTTCGTATTTGGACGGCTGTGTTGATAAACTAAAAATAAATTGGTTAATGGTACATAAATATTAGCAATATATATGTATTATCTTATGAATTAGATCATTTTGATGTTATACAAAATTTTCTATCCAAAACCATCACAACAAACAAACTATCTCCAGTTACCCAGTTTAATAAGTTGTTATGGTTCTGTGTGTGAGTTAATAGTTCACATGCAGAAGTGGATCCAGGGGGGTCCGGACCCCCCCCTTTTTCATCAGATACAACGTTTTTTTTAAGGGCTTAAGACAAAATTTTGCAGCCTGGACCCCCCTTTCCGACCTGGGGACCATTTTTTAGGGTATTCATTAGTCCTCCTGGGTTGGACCCCCCCCCCCCTCTTTTCCTAAATCCTGGATCCGCCCCTGACATGTATCTGTTCACCATAATAGGACTGAGTGACTAGAGGTCCTACTTTGCTCATGTGTGTTAACTCTCAACAAGGAAAAAGGTTAATGTGTGAAGTTGTTTGGTACTACCACCAGATGGTGTGTGCTCTGTTCATGTTTTGTGCCACTAATAGTGCCCAGTGCAGGCTTATTTAAACTTAATCATAGGATTTAGAATGGTTTTAGAATGGAATACTGGCAGATATTTAATGTTTTACGGAGAAAGCACTCTACTTTATGTACATTTAACATACCTGGTATGTGAATAGGCCCCTTTAATGATGTAGTATTACAAAGAACAAGATATGTTATACAAAGTTCACCTAACCTTCAGAAAATTTTGTCAAGGACTTTCAAGGTCAAGTTTTACCAGTTTTTATGACCTTATTAAAATTAATTATCTAACTGATCTGATGACAGGATCACAATGAAGTGGGTAAAACCAAATGCAAAACTTTATGAATGCCCAGATTCTAAAAGAATGCTTAGAGCAGGAACTGAAAATAAAGAAATGATAAAAATTGGACTTTAAAAGACTTTCAAGGCCTTGAAATACAATTTAAATTCAAGCACTTTACATTCAAGACCAATACATGTACCTATAAATATATTATCATTCTTAGTGTTGCCAAAATAATTACTATATTTGCAAAGTTTCAATTATGAAACTCTATCATGAGCTACCTGAAGTGAAAACCACATTGGTGATTTCTGTATCGTGACCTAACTGAAGTGTATACCACAGTGGTGATTTCTGTATCGTGACCTATTGAAGTGTATACCTCAGTGGTGATTTCTGTATTGTGACCTATCTGAAGTGTATACCGCAGTGGGGATTTCTGTACTGTGACCTACCTGAAGTTGATACCGCAGTGGGGATTTCTGTATCGTGACCTACCTAAAATGTATACCACAGTGGTGATTTCTGTACAGGTGGCAGCAGTAGCAGGTGTCCGCTGCGTATGATAACTTGCATGTCAGATCAAGTGGAGATGACACAACTGAATTTGGGCTGCAGTAGACTGCACCAGCCTTGTCAGCATGCCTACAGCCAGAGAAATCTGTGTTCTGAAAAGAGAAAGCGACACTCAAGGTCTCAAACTGTCTGATAGGGAAGTGCTGACCCCTATTGGCAAAACAAACATAACAGGTGTTCCACCTGACAGTGTTTTATTGCATGTTAGATAATACTTTAGTTAAAATGTTTATTTGTTAATTATAATTCTCTTTATTATCTATACAGATAAAAGAGGTATGATCAACATGATTTCAGTCCTCTATGAAAAAAAATGGCTAACTGAAGAATAGTTAAGATTCAGACTTTTGGGTAATGGCTTTTGTTGGACCTGCTTGCCCAGTTGGGCAAGTAAGAGCCCACTTTTGGTTGCCCTAACACCATTTTCTGGAAACTTTACTTTAACCGGGCAAGGGGTTAACCGTTAATGTCAAGCCCTGTGATGATGACTGTAACAAACATTTAATAACAATAATAAACAATTCTGAATAGAAATTATCACAATATTATTAACTGTCAATGCAAAATCCTTACTGATATGTGCCCAGCTTGAACAGCATCCACAATGGTGGCAATAAACGTAAGTAGAATGCTTATGCTGTTGAATATAAACCCTGCAACCATCTGAAAGACAAATACTGCATGGCATAAGTACGTCAAGAATAATCCCCTAACAAAAGAATAAAAATATTAAAATATAAAAGGGTTGGATTATAAGCAAAAAGGACAAGAATTAAATGTAAAGTTAACAATCCATTTCCTGAACATGCATGTTTCAACTACACCACTTACACAAAATTTGAATTTGATACCAGAATATAATATCTTATTATGTAGCAATGGATTCCTTTTTGTCTCACAAAATACTAACTGTGATGGTTTTGTACACTTTTTTTTCAATATTTTTTCAGGTATACTGAGTGAAATATCAAAACAGGCTAAGTGTACTTCAGTAATCATTTTATCCAACCTACAGTTGCCTGATTTACAAAAGAAATAAATATAGATATATAAATAAAAGGCTGAAAAAAGTACCAAACTACTGAAAACAAAATTAAGAAATTTAATAATTAAGAAAAATTGTCAAAGTTATAGCATCAATATCCCTTGGATAAAATAAAACTGGGCCACTCCTGCGGTGCACACTTACCCATGCCTTGCCGTCACGTCTCAGACATACTCCTACCAAAAGGAACAAGGCACCTAGGAATACCTAAAAATAAGATACAAATGGCAATCAATGTCAAATTTTGAACCTGATAAAGGAGAATTATATCACAGCAGCAGATAACATTTTCGAAGTGGTGAAAAACAAGTAATTTTAAACTGAAATAAATAATGTTGCAATAAATTCTTTCATTAACACCAGTGTCTTTATATCAACTTATCAAACACAACCCTTTACCTATTCTCACAGTCATGCAGGTCACAGGTCTTATAAATATTCATAGAGGTCATTATCCATGAACACGTTTCCCATACAACTTATGTTTTGTTCGTCTCTGTTTGACTTTGGGACCAAGTGCAACTTTTGCCCCTCTGACATAAGAGAGTCTATGGAGAGTGGCACCACATGCATGGTCAAAATTGTGCTAACAAGAGCATCACAATGGTGCATAACATACCTGTCACATATCTTGTGACCTATGACCTCATTAAACATGCATGAATTTTGCTGAGAATGTAACTCAGGTGAGAAACTGTACTGGTTATTAAAGATTCATCAGATTTTTGGTAATCCATCAAGGTGCCACCAAAGTATGGTGACCTCTGACCTCATTAAATATTCATGGATTATGCTGGAAAACTAACTTATGCAAGATACTGTATTGATTAATATTTCTGTTGAGTTTTATCAAAATCCATCATATTCCTCAAAAGTTGTCGTGGCGACATCACAAAGTAACCTAATGACCTCTAACCTCATTAAATATGTGAGCATTTTGCCCATAATCAAACTTGGTTTAGATAATATATTGGTTAGTAGTTAATGTGAGTTTGGTTAAAATCCATCCAAGTCCTGTTAATTTATCACAGCCACACTAAAAGTTAATGGAAGAACAAACGGGCTGCGGATATACCATAATATGTCTTGTCATAGCTTATAAAAATAATTGTTTTGTTATTTATAATGCCTCCCCCACAAACAAGTTCTGCATCACTTAGAATAAGCCAGGCTGACCACTATTTATGTTTGCTTGCAGTTTCACAACACCCACCATGAGTGAAAAGATTCTATAAGATCTCCTGCAGCATACTGTACATCCCCTGTATGACTGCTTACAAGAATATCTTCAACAGATTATGTGATTGATGGGTAAGTTGTGTGAAGCACAGGAAATGATTACAGTCACCATAGACATGGGATTTATACACTGTGTTTGTATGTTCACTTTGTCTTTCAAGTTTATTCCTAACTCAAAGCCTAATCTCATGACCATTGGCTAAGTTGAGCAATACCATTGCAACAGGATGGATGGCCACTGTGGTGCAGTTACAGTTGTTTAAGTTAAATTTTTGCTTTGTGACTTACCCCGACTTGAGACCAGAAGGACCCCGCCTGGATGTTAGAGCTGTATACGTAAGCCCGCAGTGAGACGGAGAAGCCTATGACAGATAGGATGAGCTGCAGAACCACCGCTACCAAGGCTGTCCTTCTCTTCTCCTCACATTCTATGAACACAGAACAGCGAAACATCTACATTAAAACTGAAGGTGGTGCCACAACCTTTGTCCCAAAACTCCTCAGTGGCCATGCCTCAGACATGTCATTTTTGGTCTTGAACTGTCAGGAATGTTGCCAAGTGTGTTCTAAAGTGGGTCCTTTCTGTTTCTTCCCATAAAGTCTAAAGAATTATATTGAAATTTCGGGATCTATCGTGCACCATATATCGAAACTATATGCCTGTGTATCCAGCTGGTGAACTCAGCCCATGGAAAACCTGTCTCAACAAACCCACCCAAAGTGACACAGAGCTGTCCCAACACAAGATTACAGTAATATATGCCAATTATACATAAATAATAAATTATCACATAACCATAGCAACATAGTCATAGCATATGAAACTCAAAGTTAATCTACTCTTGTGGAGTGATTTACATTGGTTCAAACTGGTTGATTTTGCACAATTAACACAGATACCACATTTTTCTAGTTATTTACATTATAAGTTATGTTTCCCTCAATCATCTCCATCCGCCATTTTCTGAGACAATTTGTTAAAACTGACCCATTTCATAACAGCAAACAGCACAGGGATAATTTAAGATCTGTTTCTTTATAGTTGTATTGGTACTTAACAGACCAAATATTTTTTACATATCTCAAGGCTACCACTGCTAATCTCATGGAATAGATTGTTTGGGCACTCTCTCAACCAAGTGTTCAACTTGGGTGTTTATGACAAAGGACAAACATGAAGTCCAATTTACTGACTGTTTCTATATAAGAGGCAGTTCTGCTCCTGTTAGGATTCCTGCAAGGATTTCTGGCAGATATCCAAAGCTGCAGTAAACCTTTTTATGGAGAAAAAAGTGATTTCTTCATTTCTGAAAATGTCTGACTGCTTTATATTAACACATGTTTTCTGATAAACTGACCAAAGTGTCAATCTGTTTGTTTACTTTGTAATGAGACCTCCCCTGGCTGAAATATTTCCCATTTGAACTCAGAAAAACTGGTGAATCTCCCTGTATGTTTGCTGAATTTCTGCCTCGAGACAAGCAAGTCCATAATTTCATCTATGACAGAGAGCTCTGTCAATGGAAGACATTGACAGTACCGTAAAATCTCCACTTAAAACCGCGGTTTAATCAAGAAATTCAAAATCTTGAAATCAGGTTGATTTCCTGAAAGCACTGTGCGGTTTATACTAGAAGGGTTTCCTGAATATCTTCCTGACAGACATCGTTTTGGGCCGGCGCGTGGGCGATAACATTGCAACTTTCGAAGGCTGTTCTTAGCATGCATGGGCGCCGTGTGTAAATGTATTATTTACGATTATTTATTATTTATAAATTAAATATTGCTGATTAGTTTTCGTGTGATATATAACTTGTTATAAAATCTTGGTAATTGTCACCAAATAATACGTTTACATCAACCCTGCTGTTACACACAGCGGCCCACTTCGTTGGGAATGGTCAAGCAAAATTGAAATAAAAGCCTACTTTAACCCATTTGCGGCATTATTTAGCAATGATTATTTGTTTAAAACGTAAAATGAATAAAAAGCTGACATCGTAAAGAGTCACACAATGGCAGACGATCGTTTTAAAATCAAGTTTGAGTGCCGCCATGTGTTGAAACGCCCTGGTATTCTGCTAAGAATATTTTGAACGGCTGTACGCGGTGGGTGGTAAATAGAATAGCCACCTATTTCGTCCCAGCGTGCCTTGCGCGAACACTGCCTTGACAAAATGGCTCTCCATGCTCCACACGGAAACTTTCTTCAGGTAAAAAACTTGCTCACCCGGACTGGCCACTTTAATTTTACCTTAAAATCACTCGTTTTCAAGCGTCATGTTTCCTATACGTGCGTATCTCGACAAGGTAACTTCAGTTACTTTGATATTTAGTTGACCAGCGATGTTTTCAAACGCACCAGCATATTGTGACATGGAGCGATGTCAACGTACGATGAGACGATGATAATACCGAAGTAACCGGTATGAAAATGAGTTGAATCTTCCGAGTAATTCCAGAAAATGGAATTTTCATCAAAAATTAAGATTTCAAAATAATACTTTTAGAATTAAAATATACAGTGACTTGAAATGGATCAGCAGAATATTTTTTTCGATAATATAATGACAAATCAGTAGCAAACAAGAATACGGCACGGAATATAAAATCTGTATAACCAGGCAGAGGTTCACCGGCCCTTACGTCTTCCCAAACTTCATGCTTGAGTGACCCTGCAAAAAAGTGTTATCATTTGTTTAAATAAAATGCCCAAGGAATTTTTAAAGTGGACAGGAATGACCGAGTCGCAACCTACGCGTGTTCATTTCTAGATGATAGCTTGATTGTCTTTTGTCAAATCATTCCGTAGCGAAAGTTGGTGCGGTTTTAAAGGGGGGTTCTTAGTATTTGAGCCCCTTGCGGTGTCTCGGAGAGCCATTTTGTCAAGGCAGTGTTCGCGCAAGGCACGCTGGGACGAAATAGGTGGCTATTCTATTTACCACCCACCGCGTACAGCCGTTCAAAATATTCTTAGCAGAATACCAGGGCGTTTCAACACATGGCGGCACTCAAACTTGATTTTAAAACGATCGTCTGCCATTGTGTGACTCTTTACGATGTCAGCTTTTTATTCATTTTACGTTTTAAACAAATAATCATTGCTAAATAATGCCGCAAATGGGTTAAAGTAGGCTTTTATTTCAATTTTGCTTGACCATTCCCAACGAAGTGGGCCGCTGTGTGTAACAGCAGGGTTGATGTAAACGTATTATTTGGTGACAATTACCAAGATTTTATAACAAGTTATATATCACACGAAAACTAATCAGCAATATTTAATTTATAAATAATAAATAATCGTAAATAATACATTTACACACGGCGCCCATGCATGCTAAGAACAGCCTTCGAAAGTTGCAATGTTATCGCCCACGCGCCGGCCCAAAACGATGTCTGTCAGGAAGATATTCAGGAAACCCTTCTAGTATAAACCGCACAGTGCTTTCAGGAAATCAACCTGATTTCAAGATTTTGAATTTCTTGATTAAACCGCGGTTTTAAGTGGAGATTTTACGGTAAATGCCACAAAAAATAATTCCGGAATGACGGTTTTCTGGGCTTTTATAGCATGTGACTACAGTATATGGCCATCTTTGGAATGCGAGGACAATGGTGTCATTCCACGTGCCTTTTCCCTGAGAAGTGTCAGTAAATCAAAGTACATCATGGGAAGCCATGGTTGTTGTTCGTTGTATATATAGACAAGGACATCAAATACCATGACGTCCAGGGTTTTTTTAAATTATATTTTCAAAGAATAAAGATTCCAGGAAAGATTCCAGGAATAAAACAGGAATAATTAAAATTCCAAGGCACCAAATTTGAACACGATCTGCTGCAAAGGGTTTGTGTTCCCATATTGGACACTTTTTAATTTAATTTTTTTAAACCATTTGGCTACATCCTATCTCTGATTCTGTGAAATTCTTTCAACTTTCCATACGCCACCATTCTGCTGTATTTTTAAGTTTACCAAAACCTATCTGCACACCTGATGCACATCTGATGGATGGATCGACAACCACTCATTGTTGTTCACAAACTATAGAGCATGTATATTTTTAAGTGCACAGGAGAGTCTCTTGGGTAATTTCATTACATCAGCATGGTCCTGATACAGCATGGAGTAAGTATTGGTACATAGAGTACTAGTTGACGTACTTGTTGTATCAGTTCCACGGCTCAGGAACTGGGTTACATGTATTTTTATTTAAATCTCACAGCAAGCCCTGCGAAGCTGCAGGAAGACCATGCTAATTTTACCTTTGGCTGGGTGATGTACTTCAAAATATTTCACAATGTATTGATCAGTTTGCTACACATCTCAATATTTCTATGCTGGACAAAAGAAAAATTTGTAAGGTGACTATAATATGAAAATTTAACCAAATGTGCACCAAGACTCTTCAATGTCCTGCCAGCATATGTCAAAATTACAAAAGATTATTCAGTGGACACTTTTTCGAGAAAACTAAATAAGATTTCTCAGAACTGTGCCAGATGAACCTCAAATAGCAGGATAAACAGCAATGTACAAGGCTGATTATAGTATTATTGATATGTCTCAATATGCCACTGCCCAGTAAGTGTTGACAGTGGAAGGGCCTGACAACCTGTCTGTAGCCAGAGGCTGACCCCCCCCCCCCCCCCCCCCACCTTGGTCACCTTGGGAATAAAATTTCCAGAAAGTATCCACAAGTAACCATCCACAAGTATCCACATTGTATGATCTTTAGAGAGAGAGAGAGAAAGAGAGAAAACGGAGAGAGGAGAAGAAAGAGAGGAGTATTTTATCTGACATAAAATTTTTACAAGTAATGTATTCATAAAAATTCAACATATAATTTTTGTGTCTGGAGACTGTTGTTAAGGATTTTAATCCACTGACACAACAGCCACCTGCAAAACATGGAGAAATTGTACATAGTATGGAGGTTAAAATCTATACGTTTCACAAACTTTGAGATAATATGACTTATTGAGGAAACTGGCAAGAAACTGAGATTTTTTACTTGAATTACTGAAATAACAGTTTGTTATCAGTTTTAAGGGTTTTTTTTTTGGCTAAGACTGATATTTGTTACAAATGTAACAGTTCACCTTAGGGCATTTGTCTTTATATATATTTGTAAATTTGTATATGTATTTATAAATTGTAATAGCAAATACCAAGGGTCTTTTAGTACGTTCCTGTTCATAAATATAAAGTAACTGCTCATTATATGAAAATCTTTGATATATATATATCAATATATGAAAACCCGTATTGTCAATTAACCTTCCTTTTAAAAACACCAGGTGACCTCCCAGCAGCATGAGTCAGCACATTTTTTAGCATGACATCACCCAGAATGTAATGAAATAGAAATCATGAAATAATCTGCATTTAAACTCACAGACAAGTTATTCAAAATCCCTCACCATGAACAGAAATACATGAAATCTAAAAGAAGCAAATTTGGTATGATACCACTTTACCAGTATTCTGCCTGTAACATTATGTAAATACTTCTGTGAGCTCAGATTCAGTTGCATCTCATATATATATATATATATATATATATATATATATATATATATATATATATATATATATATATATATATATATATATATATATATATATGTCGAGGCCCAGATTAGAATCTGGCCCAATTTAAAACTGGGCCAGCCCAGATCAAAATTTTGATTTGGACCGGCCCAGATCAAAATTCTTATCTGGGCCAGACCAGTTTTAAACTGGGCCAGCCCAGATTAAAATTTTGATCTGGGCCGGTCCAGATTAAAATCCTGTGGTGAAGACTTCAGGATTTAAATCTGGTCTGGACTGATTTTAAACTGGGCTGGCCCAGATTAGAATTTTGATCTGGGCTGGTTAAGTTTGTTATCCTGTGGTGGACTGATTTTAAACTGGGCTGGCCCAGATCAAAATTTTAATCTGGGCTAGTCAAGATTACAATCCTGTGGTGGACTGATTTTAAACTGGGCCTAACCAGATCAGAATCCTATCTAATCTTAGGCTAGCTTGATTTTTATCATCTTAAATCAGATAATACAGTAAACATTTATTCCAGATACACCATTTTGAAGGGCACAAAACACATAATGAACAAGATCATTTAAAATATTTTAGTGACGAAAAAGCTAATGAACAAATGTGATGTGCTTCTTTTGTTTCATCTATTCTTCAAGCATACAAGTTTACATTTAAACTTCACCTAAACCAACTACCATAATTAATCACAGTTTAGAATATGTGTCAGTTCTGAGACATCTACTTGACTTAATATCAAAATAATCAACTTAACTGAGATAATTATCTGTTCTGAGTATTAAAATTACATGTGTAATATTAAATATATACATGCATAATTAAATACCAGCTTTACCCATTTATAAGTGAACAGAAGTAATCAATCAGTCTAGATGCTCATTTGGGTGAGCAGCATGACATTGTGCCCTAACATGGGGCTAGGGAGAGGTTTGTGATACCATTTCTGTAATTTTCAATAGCAGAAAATCAACAGCTGAGAAAATGATATGATTGTTGTCATTTGTCAGTCTCAAACATAGAGGTAAACATGAGTGAAAATTGGATTTAGAATTATTATTCAGAGGGTGACAAACATGGTGGAGTTTTCACTTTGGAGTTAATAACTTAAAAAAAAGCTAATCTATTAACTGAAAACTAATGTAAATTGAATATAGTTAAAAGCTGCAATACAAATATTCTCTACCTTCAATAGTTAAAATTGCTGAGTTGGTGAATATTGTTCCCACTGTTCTATCTGTATAGATGTTTCAGGGCCTTCTTTCCTTAATATGTAGTATGTTATAAGTTCTAGGTCCAATGTTACAATAAGTGCAAATTTTTTAATGGGTGACAGGGGGGGGGGGGGGGGGGAGATCACAGACAAAAGACCCCAACTAATGATAAATGATAATTAACATAACAAATAAAATTTTGAATTTACAGGTCTTGGATCACAAGCTTAACAATGAGTTACATATATATTAATTATTATTGATTAAATTTTGTTTTAGTTTGTTGAATTAATGCATATGTTCTGCAAGCTATATTAGTAGTTTTTAGCTGTAAAATACCAATGTTTAACATGATTATCTTATAATTATATATTTGACATTTCACATAAGAGGTGAAATTAAAAAATAAATATGACAGGATCCAACAAATGATATTTTCATAGAATATAAAATAAATTCATTAAATATTTATTATTATTGACTTACAGTCTCACAATGTTTTACAAATTCTTTGAATTGATGAAAGGCCAGCTGGTTAAATATAGTGTAATTGAAGCCAGCCTAGGAGTAGATTAGGATTCTGATCTGGGCCAGTCCAGTTTAAAATCAATCCACCATAGGATTGTTAACTTGACCGGCCCAGATCAAAATTCTAATTTGGGCTGGCCCAGTTTCAAATCAGTCCAGACCAGATTTAAATCCTGAAGGCTTCGCCACAGGATTTTAATCTGGACCGGCCCAGATCAAAATTTTAATCTGGGCTGGCCCAGTTTAAAACTGGTCTGGCCCAGATTAGAATTTTGATCTGGTCCGGTCCGAATCAGAATTTTGATCTGGGCTGGCCCAGTTTTAAATTGGGCCAGATTCTAATCTGGGCCTCGACATATATATATATATATATATATATATATATATATATATATATCAACCCTACAAATGTAAATAGTGATATAATTTTTACTTTTTGCTAACTCTATGGTATAAGGAAAAATATATCAAAATTTTTATAGAAAAATGTATTCTAATTTATGTATCAAATTAAAAGGATTAAAAGAAAAACCTTTGTTTTTTGCATTTGACTTAATCATCAATAAACCTGCTACTACTTTCATCTTGGTTGAAAATGACTGTGACCTAGATATCAAATTAACGGGTCAAGTCATAATGACCAAGTCTGGACGAACCGTATACTCTGTATCATAACACTATTCACATTTGTAAATACAAGCTAGCTGATATGGAAATAATGACCATATATTTCATGTAATCATTTTTGTCAGTAGTGCAATATAATGTATGACATTTTTGTCACAATGACGGAATAGGGGCAGTTCATGTCTACATACAATCATTTATGTTGCTCTGGCATACAAAATTCATAACACTTTTATGAGGTAAAATCAGTCGTGTGGAAAACCTTTGTTGTAAATTCTAATGAAGTCATGAAATAGGCATGTACTCAATCGTTAAAGGAGTGGATCATTTAAGAATACGGGAATATATACAAATGGGTTACAACAGCAGGCACTAAATAACATAGACTGTTATTAACTTTTAAAATGAACTGTGTTATTTGTTTAACCTTGGTGTGACCAAATGGTGAAGGTGCTCAGCTCATGACCATAGTGACAGAGGGACCTACTGTCAAATGAGAATTATGGTCTTAACAAGATCATTAACTTAATACAAAGTTATAGGCTACTAAATTATATATACTGTAATGTACCAAAAACTGTTTTCTGAGAAAGTAGACAAACTGAGCCATTCTGGACTTTTGGTTGATATCAAATTTATTTCATTGATATATTTAATAGAATATGTTAGGACTGACTTTATCTGATGTTGTACTAGTACTGGTTGTAAATGGTAAAACTTAGGGCTGTAAAGAATCATTATCTCACGATACATTAAGTAATATGACACTTCATTCATGATACAATACATGATATGATGCATACATGTGTAAGCAATATCAATTATCATAGTTCAGTGTTCAATTCATTGATCTTTTATGTTCAAAGTCTGCCATACTGTTGCCTACATACTTCATGAACAATGAATAATAAAACAAGTCAACTGGTTTGATCATGCAGCAGTTAGCCAATCAGATGCCTTTAACTGATTTCTGACCAATGATGTTGTGCCTTACTAATGCTTGCCTGCCTAAATGTGTTGAGCCACTGATTTTAATTAAATTCTGCAGATTGCTAGTTAAATGTTGCACTTTCTGCTAGAATGTCATATCTCATCATCTAGTAGGACGGGTGAAGTGAGGCATGGATTGAGTGGGGAAATAGAGTTAGATGTGTTACATATTAGCATGGATGTCTGCCACGTGACTGTAGGTGGCACCATCTGTTACTTGAATGAGATACTATCCAAGATGTATACACATGCAAAATTTCAAGTGGATAAGTCAAACCACTGCCGAGATATGAGTGATTTTAACCCGAGGCAGACAAACAGACACTGTGCAAAAAAGGCTGCAGGTGGCACCACCATTTTTGTGGATGTTATAAAGCTATCCAAAGGCTACATTTGTGTACTTTTTTTTTCCTGATTTGTCAAACAAGTCCGAAGATATGTGGGTTCATGTGTCAAAACAGATGCACAGATGGACGCACCGAAGAGAGGAAAGGTCAGAGGTCAACGAGGAAAGGTTACGCACCAGTTCACATGTGACCTGATAATTGGTGTAAGTTTCAGAAAAATTGGTCCAGTAGTCTCAGAGAAGTTCTCCGAAAATGAATATAGCAGGGGCGGCGGCAGAACCCGGTCAAAATCAGAGTATCCACAAAACATTGTTTTGGCGGATACAATTACAAAATTCTGATCTAATTTCTGGCATACAGTTAAATGTTCAGTAAAGAAAGTTACATGCTTGAAGAAGGCTCTAGCTTCAACAGTTACCATGTAAGAAGGGTAAATATCTTTCCTGATATTTTTATAATATACATTATATTTGGGCCAATAACTCCTATAAATTAGGCAATATAGACCTAATTTATGGAAAGTTTATAGGAAGCATATAAAGGAATAGTTATACCAAATACGAACAAAACAACACCATTGGTTCTTATATTAGGCAGTCTTGAAGAGTAACAATAGGATTTTAATGGAAAATTGAGTTTTTTTCCTTATTTTGGGGACATCTTACTGTATGACTAATAGTCAGCTGAGCTAAAAATGAATATGCCAAAGACAGGGACTTCTTGCATTTGACAGTTCTTACTGACATACTCTGATTCATACCAGCACATGTGTGCAACTTGAGACTATACTCATATTGGTAATATTACTCTCATGGACATTCAGACTGATTTATATTTCAAATCTGTTGTCACTTTCTTCAATTTGGAAAATCAATTTTTGTAGTCAACTGATGCACAAAATACTTGTACAATAATGTATCAGCATACTGCACTAGAAAAAAAAAATTCTATGACATGACAGGGGCCTAAAATGCTGAACATATAGTATTTTTCTGTAATTAATGACTGAGAGAGCATTGTTGATCTGTATTTTTTCTATGTCTCCCCATGAACACCATATAGTTATTATATATTAGTTTTATTAAAAAAGGGTCACAGGTTTATTTTAAAGGCTTTTAATAAAATGAAGTAAATGAAAGTAAAAAAGGCAGTAAAAAAGAAACACTGCCAAGAAAAAAGAAGACAAAGCGGATTCGTCAAAAACCAACCTGCACACAAAACCTTGTCATGATCGCCACCGAACTGAAGAAATCAAGCAATTCTTGCAAAACTAAACATCTGATTTGTGGAGATTGTTCATTAGACATAGCAGTTGCAGGTTCCTGTGTCATTTGCTTTATTTACTCAAGTGTCACCATGACCTTTGCTGAAAAAATTATTTGTTCTCTATCTGTGACATGCCATCGCACCGCCAATCACAAAAATGTGTGTGTTGGCAAGAGATCAATTTATGCAAATCAACTGTCAATCATTGCGTCACATGGTTTAACTACCAACATTGGCTGGTTTACAGTATGAATGTCGAGGGAACTTTCATTTAATGTAACAGCAATGAGCTTGCGCTTTATTTGTAATCAAATAAGAACAATTTCTAAATGCCCAATGGTTTTACTTGGATTCACCTATTTTCATAACTGTTTGTGAGTCAGACTGATGCACACAGGCTGTTTTGCCTGTGACCCACTGACAAAATTTGGGAGCAGTTTATTGGCAGTTTTCTTCTCTCATGTACAAGTGTACCGATCATTCCATATATATATGTCGAGGGAAGAATGAGAATCTGGGAAGATCTGGAATCCTCCCGGGAAAAATTAGAATTCTGATTTTTCCCGGGAAAAATGAGAATCAAGAGATGGTATGAAGGGATTCCCATTCTTCCCGGGAAGAATGAGAATTCTCATTCTTCCCGGGAAGAATGAGAATTCCAGTCTCTCCCGGGAAAATTGAGAGTTCTCATTCTTCCCGGGAGAGATTGGAATTCAGTTTTGAAATTCAAACCTGGGAAAAATGAGAATTCTCATTCTTCCCGGGAAGAATGGGAATTATTGATGCCAACTAAACTCTTTTAATTTTTTTCATACTTATTTCCCTTTCTCAGGAAGAAACTTTGATAATCTTTTTTTCACAATAATTCTGAACTGTTCAAGTGTTAAAAGAAATAAATAGCACACTCACACAAAACAGAAATATGTGAATAAAATATGAAGCTGACAAAAGTGTTGTATATATATATATATATGTCAGAGACGAGATTAAAATCCAGGCGGATTTTAAATTCGCCTAGACGAGATTGCGATTGTGATCTCGCCTAGGCAAGATTGCAATTGTGTTCTCGGCTAGACGGATTTTAAACTCGCCTAGACGATAACCATTCAGTGTTAAAATATTGAAAATCTGACTGAAAACATCTTTCCTAAGTCAATTACAATGCATAATTTATTGGGAAATTAGATCAGATCACTATTTTAATCTCGCCTAGGCAGATTTTAAACTCGCCCAAGTGATATCAGGCAGATTTTAAACTCGCCTGGATGACACCAGACAGATTTTAAACTCGCCTAGGCGAGATTAAAATCCTGGCCTGCTCCATGATGGATTTTAATCTCGCCTAGGTGAGATTGCGATTGTGATCTCGTCTAGGCGAGTTTAAAATCTGTCTAGCCGAGATCACAATTGCAATCTTGCCTAGGCGAGATCACAATCGCAATCTCGTCTAGGCGAATTTAAAATCCGCCTGGATTTCAATCTCGTCTCTGACATATATATATATATATATATATATATATATATATATATATATATATTTACCAAGTTCCTTCATTTTTTGTTATAATATTATAATAATAGCTAAGTCAGGTTTCTGAGATGAGGTTCCCAGGGAATAAAAAAAATAAATTATGTTTAAAGGGCTTAGGAATAACTACATTTTCTGACATAAAGTATTATGATGCTGTTTGTGTGTTAGTTGATCTGACCCCTTTGATCAATAAACATCAATCAGTATTGATTGAGATGCAGATAACATAAAAGTTTGGTTATAATACCGTAGTAAAATATGCAAACTTAACCCACCTTAACTATTAAAGGGATATCATTTAACAAATTGGAGCTGGCCGGGAAAAATCAGAATTCTGGTTCTTCCCAGGAAAAATCAGAATTCTCATTCTTCCCCGGAAAAATGGGAATTCCCATTATTCCCGGGAGAAATCAGAATTCTCATTTTTCCCAGGAAAAATCAGAATTCTGATTTTTCCCGGGAGGATTCCGGATCTTCCCAGATTCTCATTCTTCCCTCGACATATATATAGGCACAATCAAACTAATTTCAAAGGCTCAAATTAAACATCATCTATGTTGGGTAATACTGTTTACTGTGGAAATTAACAAAATCTTCTGCTTGGAGACCAAGGTAGATTAAGAATGTATTAGAAGGGCTATTTTCTAGCACACAAAGGTCAGATTTTACAGGCCCAACCTGGCTTGCACCTTCACATAATACAGATCCAAGCCAAAAAATATTGGCATTCTGCCTGTGAGCCCTTAAATTTTTAACCCTGTGGGTCATAACCAAAGGGAACCTGCTATTCAAGTGGCCATTATTGCATGAATGCAAAAGATAAACACTTCATTTACATTCTACTCTGAGTAATCCTTGAGTATTATACAAGGAAGTTTACTGTATTAGTCATTCATATGCATATCCTGAAAACCAGTTCTGACATGGGTAATTAGTAATCATAACCTGGAACTCATTAAGAACTTGTATAAACATACAGAAATAAATCTTACCTCAAATGGGTGGAGCCAAATTATTTTCATGCAAGATTAGCCTTTTTCAATTATCAGAAACAGACACAGTTTCCAAGGACAGTTACCATTTATACTGGCAATGGAAAAAACGTTTAGTTACATAGCCTGGCAGCTGTTTCGTCAGATTATCACGCACTCAGCAGGTATAAATAACCGTGGCTGTTAGTAAACATCACATAACGACCACCTCCCTCCAGGTTTATCTGTCATGTGTTAGTGGTTTAACATTTATGAACACAGGTTAAATCAATATTTCTTTTAACAGTGGAAAGGGGACTAAAGGGAGAAAGCCTCCATCTGCCTTTAACTGCCTGTTATATACATTTTTATATTCACCTCAAGGGCAATAGTTGTAATTATTTTTTATTGCATTATAGTAGTACTATCATTATTATAAAAACAGACTTTAATCAGTCACTAGTGGACTATTTTACACATATATAACAGGCCCAAAACACTGTTTAGCAAAAATAAAAGAATGAACATAGGTTAAATGCTCAATACACAGAAACCTAAAGTGGTTGATGTACCATGAATGCAGTTTGGAGTCTCAAGTCCAACAGTGACAGCCAGTATGTCTTACAAAAAATTTCAGTTCACTGTCTAAAATTGTTCTTGAGACACTGCATATAGGGATGAAAGTGACAAGAGCAAAATACCAATTATTATTGGACAGACCAACAGTCCATTGGTCTGACAGTTGTGGGCCCCATGTGCTGTCTGACAAACACTGCATACTCATTGCCAGTTTTAAAACAAAGGTGCAGAAATATTAGTTTTAGTTACATTATTTCTAATGTAACTAAAATAGGTCACACTTTTTATGTGCAAAGTAAATCATTCTGTCTCTAAACACAGACAAAATAATATATTTAACACATATATGTAATAATTTTACACAGATTTAATTATTTTCTTTCAAACCTAAAAACAAAAGTCAACATTTCAAATGATAAATGGCAAAATAGCTGAAACATCTAAATTACTAAAACGGAACTGCAAGAAATCCGATAAATGTCCTGGTTCAATTTAAAATTGTCCATACTAATTCATAATTATGATTAGGTGCCAGGCAATGAGTTGGTTAGCGTGCAATTGGAAGTCTTACTTATTTGGGCATGAAATATATCAGAAGCTTCATACCTAAACAAAATATGTTATTTCCTGATAGAAAGTAATGACATCTGAAACTGAAAATTGTTGCACTTACTTTCATGTGGGTCATAAACACCAGGACCAGCCATATCCTGTAAAGAAAAATAAAGTTTCTATTAAAAACACAGAATTACAAGAAAAAAGTAAAAAATCACATACCTCTCTGCTAAATCCATTTTTTTGTATATACAGTGCAAATACACAACATCATATGTCACCTCACACCGTCAATTCAATATCTTCCCATAAACATAGTGGTCAGAAAGATTCTGACAAAATTGCCAAACACAAAATAGATGATATTTTTTTAAAATAATGGTTTGTTGTTGAGGGTAACCACCTCCATTTTTTCATGCTAACTTAACTAAATATGTACAGCTAAATAATTTCATTCTGGACAGTTTCAGGCTACATGAGAGGTCAGTAGCACGTTTCTTCTAATTTTATATCCTAGTTTTACACATGCCCTGGGCAGGTAATCATCCCAATCGCTGGGTCATACCGCTAAGGCACCCCAGAAAGGCGCACTTGTTTGTGAGTAATTCACCACCCTGGCGCACTGCCTTCCCATCAAGCCTGCAGAGCGCTCATCCTATGCCGGGGTTGGGCATGAAAAACACACAGCCTCAGCTGAGATTTGAACTTACTATCTCTCAGCTTTTAGTTCAGCGCTCTACCCCCAGACAACAGAAGCTGGTCTAAAAAATATGAAGTTATAACTGACAAGATCAATACTGTTGTTTTCATAAGTTGATAAATCAGTCTCAGATGACCATGATCACTTACCAAACATGGCAAAATCCCAATCACTGATACTAATTTATAGCTTCACCTGTTGCACAGAGACGGAATTAGTCCCAGCAGTTCTGATAAACCCGGATTTTTGCCACAACAGCAAGCTAAACTTGATCCTAAACACTGTAAGTTCTCCTTGGATAATTCTTTCTGGTAAACACAACAGATGCTACCAATGGCACTTCAAATATGATAACAAAAATTCAGAAGAAATCCTTATAACAAATAAATCTTATATATAATACACAGTGACACCAAATGTCCAAAGCCGTAAATTCCATTTCATAATAGGATAAAATCCTCTGAGCTGTTGCTTACCTCACAATATTGATCAATATAGGTACACCAGTTCGGTATGTCTTTTCATTAAGTGGGGGATATATTGGTACATTTAACATTGTCCATCCAGTCGTGCAAACAATCATGAGGGACTGAAGTGGTAGCATTATTTGTGTGTGAAAACCATGCCGACCCTGAATGGTTTACAAACTGGTCGTCAAGCAGTTTGAGTAGAGTGTTTACACAGTTTATATTGGCTAATAAACCTACCAAACCATGTTTTTTAATTGGTATAAGAAACCTTTTGTATGTAATGTTTTGCACATGTATTCCAATATGCTTTATTTTGCAGATAAACTTTTTTCCAGTGTAATACAATTATTAAAATGCCCTTTTGTTATAATAAACAAATTCTTATGGTTCTGTAACAATATTATCAGTGTGTTGTTTCACCTTTTGTTTAAATTATAATTAATATGGTAAACATCTGTGAGTTGAATTCATTTACACCTCTCGCCTTAACAAAGTAAAAGCTCTTTAAACCTGTATAAAGGTGACATCTACTTACAATTTTAACAGAGGAAACCTGCCTGTTTCAAACCTCTTAAGTTAAGGGTCTTATTGGACTGAAGCTTCAACACAACAGGACTTTACTTTAAATTGAAGTCTATTGAGAAATAGAGATGGAAAGAGAGTAAGCACAAATTGTAAAGAGTGAGTGTTCACAGTTTGACAAGAGTATTAATAATACAGTATATATATATATATATATATATATATATATATATATATATATATATATATTAACAAATTCAGGCTCCATTCTGTCACACAGGTCTACACATTTTTTTAATTTTAAAAGAAACCAATCAGAGAAATGATTTAGAACAGGACCAGGAGATTTGCAGAGGATTACCAACGTAAATTTCTAAAAGTAAGCATATAACATACTTGGCATAGCTGTCCTTTGATACAACTAAACAGAAATATGATATGTTTGTTGACTTTAGTCACAGATAGGAAGTGAGTAACTTTGCCATACATGCTAATGACATTATAAATTTTTTATTACTGGTGTTGTAAAAATGCAGGTCCCTCAATAAAACATTAGTCTGATCAAGCACATAATCTTTATAATATATCCTGTTATAGTTTGTCGCAGATGGCTGACATAATTTAGGGGGAATTTCCTACTTTTATGCCCATCCTTTTTTTAATCATTCCAATGGTAATTTTCTCACCTATAGAATGCACTATTCTACATGATGTTGCATGATTCAGGATTCTCAGAAAAAATGTCTTCCTGATCTTATTCATGGAAAAAGAAATTGGAAGCCAAAGACCCATGTGTGCATTAAAATGTACATGCATGAACAATCCCTCATATGATTTTGTAACTGTATTAAACCCATATATTTGTCGGTGTCTAACTGTATTTCTTTATGTTACAAGTGAATTGCCTCGGGCTCAAGGGTCTTCATGAACTGACTGATTTCTGAAAAAGTGACATCAGTCAGCACACATTTTTAGAACAACTGCTGGGTCAGACCTGCTGGATCAACTCTATATATATACATACATACTTTTGCAAGTTCATGCATATATGTTGTTGTATATATGCAGTCATGGGGTTTGAAACATTTTTCCATACAGATGTATGCATCTCTCATATGAATTCATTATATGATCGCCAAGGTGTGAGAGTTTCATCTAACTACCAGGGCTTTGTTGCATATTACATAATTAACAGCGTATAAAAATATTTATGAGGTCAATATTAAAATATGATATATATCAAATATCATATGAACCCAGTAATGTATTGTGGTATGTATTTGTAGGCATAAACAAGATAACACCTGGGAACTGCATACATCTGATCATGAACGGAGGATGTAGCCTTCTGGCTAAAGGGCAAGACAACGAATAGCATGGAATGTCCCCAGTTTGATCACCGCTGGTGTCTGAGAGAGAGGATGGTGAAATCTTCATAGAACCTTAAAGATTGTCTCTAACTGTATCCGCCAAAACAGAGTTTTGCAGATACTATGTTTTCATATTCATATTCGTATTCAAATACATTTGCAAAGTATTCCCACCATGACTGGCATTTATTCAGTTTTCACCAAACAATGATGTTGAGAATCCAGAATATACAAAATTCACACATTTAAATAATGATCATAAGTACCTGGTTTTATGGCTCATATTTATATTTAAAAAAAAAATAAATGTAAGGCCAAAAAAAAAATAAGGTATGGTTCTCAGGCACTTTTTTTCAGAAATCGGTGCGGGCGGGCGGTATTTTATTTTTGACCTTTTTTTGAATGCTCCGATAAAATGTCATATGATCAGTGAAAAATATGAAAATAACAAATTTTTTTGCTTAACAGGTAAAGGCACTACATAAATTGTATTATTTATCTACTTGAAAGATAAAAATCAAAATAAAAATTTTTGATGCGGGGGTTAAAAATTGACGCGGGCGGTGCCTGAGAACCACACCTTTTATTTTTTTTGGCCTAATATATTCATTTTGGACTAATTTCACACCAATGTACACACTAGACACAGTAGGAATCTAGATTAATAATATCAACTGCATCTTTGTCTATCATTAATTTCCTTCATATGATCCCTGATGATGAGTAATGAATAATATGATTTACTTTTTTATCATTAAAATTGAACTGAAAAATACCATAGGTGACTGCATGGTGTTATTTGGAATACGTGACATTCTATCCATCAATACAAGATTCTTATATCATCAGTAACTGCAAGTTGATTTCCTGTTATTATAAACTAACAATTCCTTTTCTATTTTTCTTTAATTTATTATTAAAAACCAATAAAAATTTATTAATTTATTGTTAATTGTAATGTTGTTGGTTAAAACTACTAGATGAGTTGGGTTGGACACCTGGATTAACTGTGGCTGGCCATTAGCTGCCTGGCTGCCCCAGTGTATGGCTCGCCTCAAGCATGCATAATTTGCTGAAAGTTCAACAAGGTCAACATACAGGTGACTCAAAAGGGCTGTAGAAAGAGCCAGGGTCTGACATGGTCTCATAAAAACATTAATAAAAGCTACAATTTTTGGCCAATTTCTTTCAGCTTTCTAAACTAAAAAGCTGAAATCCTTGTGTGCATGATATGAAAATTATATCAACAGTGCTCACAGGAAACAAATGTGCCATGGTCAAAGTTGGGCAAAATTTAAGGTACTAATTTTATATTTATACTAATAACATATAAAATTTGAAAAATTCAGACCTAATTTTGGGTATTCAATTGAATCTTGATTAAATAATGTTACATCCCTGGCAAAAACATCTCTAGCTTCAGCAATCCCCTTTTTAAGGGAGTAAACATATTTCTTGATTTTTCACATAGTGCATTATGTTTGGGCCCATAACTTAAAACAATTACGCATTACTGACATCATTTCTGGCATATGCATATAGAATGTAAAGAAAAATATGTATATTATATATGATTAAAGTCAGATCAGTGGTTTTGATATTAGGCAGTCTTGAGGTGTAACAATGGGTTTTTAATGGAAAAATGAAGTTTTTCATTAATATCTCGAAGGTATTAAGTCCTAGTGACCAAATTCTTGGCATGGTAGGGGATTTTGAATACATCTAATTGTATGCCAAATTTTAGGAACTGAGAGCTGAAGCTGGGGAGCTGAGCTCTTGCAAACTGCATATGCCTAGCTTGATGTAAACAATATGTTACATGGTGCTTGAAAACTTGAATAAAATCTACAGTTTTTGATCAACTGGTTTCAAATTTTTGGTGTAACAGACAAAATGCTAACAAAAACATGCTGTGAAAATTAAATCCACAGTTCTTACAGGAAAAAAACGCGCTATGGTCAAAGTTGGGCAAAATATAAGGTACCAATTTTTTATTTTTGTTAATATTTTTAAAAATTTAAAAGATTTTGGTTCTAAATTTTGGGTATACAATTTAATTTTGATAAATTAAAGTTATATTACTGGAAAAAAAGTCCATAGCTTTAACATGTTTTGTGTTAAGTGATCAAATATCTTTTCTGATTTTTTACAAAATGCATTATGTTTGGGCCCATAACTTTTTTAAATTATACAATACAGACATAATTTCTGGCATGTACATAGGAACTATATAGAAGAATATTTATGGTAAATATGAGAAAAAAAGATGAGTAAAAAATTGAGGTTTTTCCTTAATTTCTCAAAGGAACGTAGTCGCAAAGACCCAGTTTTCAGCTTGGTAGGAGATCTTTGGGACATCTAACATTATGCTGAATTTTGGATTCCTAGGTCTTACGGTTTCAAAACGTGCCACATCTACGGACGGACAGACGGACGGACTGGGCAATGGACCACGACTATAGCTCAGATGACTTATAGTCAGCTGAGCTAAAAACGTGCCATGGTCAAAGTTGGGCAAAATTTAAGGTACTGAATTTTTTTTTATGCTAATAACTTAAAAAATTTACAAAATTCAGATCTTATTTTGGGTAAACAATTGAATCTTAATTAAACATAGTTATATACTTGATAAAATAGACTCTAGTTTCAAACTTTTTCATGTTAAGTGAGTTATTATTTTTCCTGATTTTTTACAAAATGCATTACGTTTGGGCCCATAACTTAAAGAATTTATACTTTACAGACTTAATTTCTGGCATGTACATTGGAACTATATAGAGGTATATTTATGGTAAATATGAGGATAAACAGATGAGTGGTTTTGATATTAGGCAGTCCTGAAGTGTGAAAATAGGATTTCAATAAAAAAAAATTGAGGTTTTTCCTTAATTTCTGAAAGGAAGGAAGTCGCAAAGACCCAGTTTTCGGCTTGGTAGGAGATCTTGGGGACATCTAACATTATGCTGAATTTTGGATTCCTAGGTCTTACGGTTTCAAAACGTGCCACATCTACGGACAGACGGACGGACGATGAACAATGGACCACGACTATAGCTCAGATGACTTATAGTCAGCTGAGCTAAAAATGGTGGCACCACCTGCCACCATTTTTGCACAGCCTCTGTCTGTTTGTCTGCCTTGGGATAAAATCACTCATATCTCTGAATTGGTTGGACTTATCCACCTGAAATTTTGCATGTGTATACATCCTGGACAGCTTTCTTGATTTTATGACAGGTGGCGCAACCTACATTCACATTTCGGCTGCAGACATCCTTGCTAATATGCAACACACCTCAATCTATTTCCCCATGCCACTCAATCCATGACTCACTTCACCTGTCCCACTCTGATTTCGGCGGATACATGTAGTTGCTTGTTGACTTCCCGTATTCTAGTTATCATATGACTTCTGGATTAATCCTAGCCCCATATATATAAAACCTATAACCCAGAAGGCTGAACAACAATATCGTTATAGAATGGCTACCCTCATCCTCATTCAACAGACAATGACATCAACAAGCCATGGACCTATCCTTTAAAAATATTATCATCACTCTTTCTTAATGTATCAAGTTTGGTGTTATTAATGTTTCCTACCTTCCAATCAAATATTAGACAAAAAAATTTTAATTTTATTAGTTCCTGGCAATACGCTTATGAACTTGGGGTATTAGACAAGGGTAGAAAAAATGTAAAGTAAATACCATTATAACAGGAAGAGGCAGTTATATGTTCTCTGTGCAGTATTGGATCCTAGAGAATGTAATGTTCCTAGAATATGGCATGCTGTTATTTAACAAGTCAGAGGCAACCAATTATTGGCAGCCCTGCTGGCTTGGTCCGTGTTTGTAGATAAACACTGGCAAAGATTTGAGGTATAATGTGTTTGTTCTGGGTGTACGTGAACATGATGTTCACTCTGTCCAGACTCACACTTAAACAGACTGGTTAATACACCGAGGGTGGACATATTGATCAGCTGACGTCAGAGCAGAAGTGTTCATTGATGAATTAAAATTTTATTGTTATGCTCACCTTGCATAAAGCTAGCTATTCACCTACCATTACTGTACTAATTTATGTGATTTCTTACTTAATCTGCAGATATATTAATGATCTGTTGTAAATCCTGCCAAGATAAGTTTATATAACGCCTCTGTGATGGACGTATGAGCTTGTTCATATACAAACTGTTGGTAAATATGTTACATGTACCAATGTTGACAAACAGAAAAACAATGTAACCTATGGAGGCTGGTGTGAAGAAAGGATATCTAGTTGCAAAAACACCCTTTACAAAACTCTGGTTCCCCTGACTTGTCACCAGATGTCCTTGTTGAATGTGCTTGGATTATTTTAATTGACCCCCACATGATATAAACATATGGATAATAACAAAACAAACAGACTGTATATGGTGGGATCAGCATTTGTTGATCTATTTTTATAGAAGGTTCAAGGGTATATCTTTAGTTAATAGATATCAGATATTAGAATAGGCTGATTTAATGCTGTAAGGCCCAGTAAGGGTAAAATTTATACAACAATATATAAAGGCAGCTAAACATTTCAAAGTTGAATGTATCTAGTCTGTTTGTGTTGACAATATCTGTCTGAAGTATTATTTCATATTAATTAAGAGTGAAGATGTACTGCCTCAATTCTCATTTTTAAATATATATACAAAATTAATTGTTTTCATATACTGCAAGCACAGAACTTTCTTACTGGGAAAAAAGTGAGACAATGTACTTACTGGCTGACCATGAGTTAATGACCAGGCTACTAGAAAAATTAAACAGCTCACTTATAAATTTTCTCTGACCCAGAATGCATGATTAAAGTCAGTTTATTTTTGGATGGATGGAAATAAAAGTGTGACCAATCTGTAGAACATTTATTCATCATACTGAACATGGATTTTCAAAATATTTATATCATTTTTATTACTTTAATGATGTTTTATGTTTGAGATACATTTATGATTTTAAACTGACTTCACAATGAAATAAATGACCCAGTGCTTTTTGAACCAAGGTTTATTGTTCTGAATGTATGTAGTACACTTTGATGCTATGAAAATGAAATATGGGTCTAAATAATGACCCAATAGCAACTGTTAAGTTATCACGTAGAATACACCTAAATAAGGAAGTGATGCATACACAGTCACAACAGATATGTAACAACGAATTTAACTACAACCTGACTTTCCAGTACATACAACACTATATATATATGCAATAGAATATTAACGTCCCTAGACTACCCTGACTATTCCCTTCTTGTATTGATTCTGTGACACTCTCCTGGATAAGTTGTGAATGCCGTCGCTGTAAGCTGATAGCAACAGTAAACTGTCACGTTAGTGTAATTGCCACTGCAAATGGATTTGATAATGTAGTCATTCAAATTTACATGAGCCAGAGTCAGGGACATCCTGTTATTAATGTTGTTACCTTGCTTAACTTTGTACGAAGCTAAGCAGCAGTGTAGCCATATTCTCGGGTTGGTTTCATATCAGCGCAGCTAATTTTTTACAATTTCCACTTTCTCATTTTTTCTTTAGGGTTTCATCTTTGTGATCTAACCATGCAGTCATTATATATCCATTATCAAATTGATTATTTAATATGCACACTAAATCCTCGTGATGCTATGTTGCAGGATTGTGTCTTTTGGTTAACAATGTATTTTATCATATCTATGGTACAATGTACTATCATAAATCAATCAATGCCTGTCAAAAAGTGTCCTTGACCCTGTCACTTAAGTCAAAAAGCCTTAACAAAAACAGACTGTTTTCCAAGATATTCAATAAATTGTTTCACTGAAATTCTCTACAAGATTAGGTTTTTTGTTTCTCTTCATAAATGATTACCAGTGTACCTGGTAGAATCACTGACAGGTAATATTTCAAAATAACTGTCTTGGTAAAAAAAAAATTGTACCTTTTGGTGGGATGGACTTTAAAAGGTTACAATATATCTGACACATAGATGTACTGGTTGTCTGTTTGAAGAATGGGTTTATAACAATAAACTAGTGCATCAAAGAACTGCAATACAAAGACATATATTGTATCAGTATGCTCAGATATCCTGCATCTAAATGGTAATGGTATTTAAACATCAAATGAAAAGTGACCTTAAATATAAAATCACAGTATCTAAGGGCAACTGAGGCATATCAGTTACACAATATTCATCAGAAAATAAGTTAAATGGCTTCTGGGTGGTTACCTGTTTGGAAATAAATCTATTATACAGTTTTGATAAACCATGTTTTGTTATACAGTTAAACCTGTCTAATGCAACCACCCAAGGGACTGGGCACAAGTGGTCGTAATAGACAGGTGGTTGTATTAGAAAGGTTCTGAAAATTTAGGAACTGCACAAATTTACATGACATGTATGACAGAAGTTTGCATACGAGTAGGCCTGCCATGTTTACACGTTTATACAACCCTGCTTCGATTAAATTTCTGTCAACGTTTACAGATTGATAGACCATTTACACGAAAGGCAATGATACACTCTGTCAGTCGGCTTTATATCATCGGTAAATCTGAATTATAAATACAGATATATAAATATAAAAATATATTATTATTATTTGAAGACGCAGAAACCAATCGCGTATTCAGGTGGGCTTTTGTTTGAAAATTAAATGAGGGTTTTACTACTATAAACAAGAATCTAGGCCTTCGGTTTTTAATTAAACAGCGTTTATTTTAAATAAGATCTACACCAGCGGTAGTGAATTTGACATTGCTTTGGTGAATATTCTCTCATTATTTACCACTGTTGTAACCACTGAAAATGAATGATCGCCGTGTTGCCGCAAAATTTACATTAAACCTTTAGTTAATAGACCATCAAAGGTTGTTAAAACATCGCTTTGACTCCTACGAGAGCACAAGCGCTAGTTTTGGAGACAGAAGAAATGGGAGTACACATGTACCCGAATCAGTAACCATGTTTCATTGGTTCTTTTCAATTCATTTGCATAGCCCTAGACTGTAGGCTAGACAGCAATTCTTCTGAATATTGTCAACTGGCTACTGTGCATACAAGCGGGCCATTAATGAGGCCTTATGGAAAATGCAAATATTCAGGCTTTGGGGCAATTTCAAACAATCTCAAATCAGTTCTTAGAATGATTTTGGCTGTCAGAAATTTGTGGCGGAGGCCACGTTCACAGCCAGGGAGCAGCTGCTTATTTCTCTACTAGAACATTATTAATAACTATGCCCTTTCTATAAAACCCGCGTTATAAAAATAAACCGTTGTCAGTAACAAAACCCCATATGAATGACTCAAAATTGTTTGCTGGTTACTAACATCACTTGCTTCATAGGAACATCATTCCACTCTTTGTAACTAGACATTTCTTGGCACCGCAGGTGCCAGAGTATCCCCAGACATAGTAGGCCCCCCCTCTTTATAAATATACCCCCATTTTTAGCAGCATATACTGACACTTGGCATATTTATTGTTTCTTCCATCTTACAATCCACAATCTTGTTGAAGATGTTGGTCCTGTGACCTTGATCTTTTTAAAGATGTGTCCTGTGACCTTGACCTCATGACCCCAAACTCAATTCTGGTCTTACTTTTCCAATGGGACATATACAAGTCAAGTTTGAAATCCATACATCAATAAAAGCAGATATTATCATCCAGAAACTAATTTTTGGACAGATGGCTCCTGTGACCTTCACCTTTGACCTTGTGACCTCAAAATTGATAGGGGTCTTCCACTCTTGGCAGGTGAACTATATGTGCAAGATGAAAGATCTGGGATGAATTGTTGAGCTGAAAATGCATCCACAATCTTTTTAAAGAGGTTTCCTGTGACCTTGACCTTTGACCTCATGACCCCAAAATCAATTCAGGTCTTGCTTTTCCAATGGGTCAAATTCAAGTCAAGTTTGAAATCCATACATCAGTAAAAGAAGGAATTATCATCCAGAAACTAATTTTTGGACAGATGGCTCCTGTGACCTTCACTTTTGACCTTGTGACCTCAAAATTGATAGGGTTCTTCCACTCTTGGCAGGTGAACTATATGTGCAAGATGAAAGATCTGAGATGAATTGTTTGGCTGAAAATGCATCCACAATCTTTTTAAAGAGGTTTCCTGTGACCTTGACCTTTGACCTCATGACCCCAAAATCAATTCAGGTCTTGCTTTTCCAATGGGTCAAATACAAGTCAAGTTTGAAATAAATACATCAATAAAAGAAGGAATTATAATCCGGAAACTAATTTTAGGACAGATGGCTCCTGTGACCTTCACCTTTGACCTTGTGACCTCAAAATTGATAGGTTTCTTCCTCTCTTGGCAGGTGAACTATATGTCCAATATGACAGATCTGAGATGAAATGTTTGGCTGAAAATGCATCCACATCTTTTTAAAGATGTGTCCTGTGACCTTGACCTTTGACCTCATAACCTCAAAATCAATTTGGGTCTTGCTTTTCCAATGGGACATATATAAGTCAAGTTTAAAATCCATACATCAATAAAAGCAAAAATTATCATCCAGAAACTAATTTTTGGACAGATGGCTCCTGTGACCTTCACCTTTGACCTTGTGACCTCAAAATAGATAGGGGTCTTCCACTCTTGGCAGGTGAACTATATGTGCAAGATGAAAGATCTGAGATGAATTGTTTGGCTGATAATGCATCCACAATCTTTTTAAAGAGGTTTCCTGTGACCTTGACCTTTGACCTCATGACCCCAAAATCAATTTGGGTCTTGCTTTTCCAATGGGTCAAATACAAGTCAAGTTTGAAATCCATACATCAATAAAAGAAGGAATTATCATCAAGAAACTAATTTTTGGACAGATAGCTCCTGTGACCTTCACCTTTGACCTTGTGACCTCAAAATTGATAGGGTTCTTCCTCTCTTGGCAGGTGAACTATATGTGCAAGATGAAAGATCTGATATGAAATGTTTGGCTGAAAATGCATCCACAATCTTTTTAAAGATGTCCTGTGACCTTGACCTTTGACCTCATGACCCCAAAATCAATTTGGGTCTTGCTTTTCCAATGGGACATATACAAGTCAAGTTTGAAATCCATACCTCAATAAAAGCAGGATTTATCATCAAGAAACTAATTTTTAGACAGATGGCTCCTGTGACCTTCACCTTTGACCTTGTGACCTCAAAACTGATAGGGGTCTTCCTTTATTGGCAGATGACTTACATGTGCAAGATGAAAGGTCTGAGATGAAATGTTTGGCGGAAAGTGCATCCACAATCTTTTTAAAGATGTGTCCTGTGACCTTGACTTTTGACCTCATGACCCCTAAAATAAATTGGAGTCTTGCTTTTTCAATGGGACATATACAAGTCAAGTTTGAAATCAATACATCAATAAAAGCAGGAATTATTATCCAGAAACTAATTTTTGGACAGATAGCTCCTGTGGCCTTGACCTTTGACCTTGTGACCCCAAAATTTATATGGATCATCCACTATTGGCAAGTGAGCTATATATTCAAGATGGAAGACCTAGGATGAAAGTTTGGCTTAAAATGCATCCACAGTATCTTTTAAAGTGCCAGTCCAGTGACCTTGACCTTTGAACTCATGACCCTAGAACCTGTAGGGTTCTTATTTTAGTGGTGGGCCATACATAAGTCATGTTTGAAATCCATATGGCTATCAACACTGGAGATATCATAAGAGGTGTGTGATTTTCACCATATATGGCAATATTCAAGGTCAAGGCCACTATCATAGGAAAGGTCATGACCCCAAATTAAATAAACATCATCCCATAACCCATACCTATGTATATGCATAATATAAAAGAAATCTGTCCATTAGTTTTTGACTTATAATGCTCACAGTACTGTAAGGTGGCAATTTTGGGGGTATTAAACGGCACGAAAACAAGTAAAGGATAATAGGTGGCGCCACCAGTTTCTGGAACATGACAACCCTATCCATGATCTTCCATCAACTTGATTTTGGGAGAAATCCATGCAAGATTTCTTGAGATATTAAAGAATTTGTGTGATTTTCCCCAAAATTGGACCTATTTAAGGTCAAGGACACTCTCCTAGTAAAGGTCATGACCTCATTTTAAATAGGCGTCGTCCTCTCACCAATATCTATACATATACCAAGTTTGGTAAAGTTCCGTGAAATATTTTTTGGGTTATCGCGCCAACAAGATTTATATGCGGCGGTGGCGGCGGGACCGGTATGAAAACATAGTATCCCCCGACTTTGTCTGGGGATACAATAACGCCTTTCATGACACACTGGACAGATCATAGACAAAGCACGGGGGCACAGGTCGAAGATTAACTTCGAGAGACCTCCATTCATGTGTGGTCATGTGAGCCATTCATGTGGCCTAGCTGTGGCTCCAGGCCTTGGGTCGGCACAGGGTCCTCCCAAACGACCACCAGTAAAACAAACAGCGGTGCAAGTCACTGCAACTTCATGTATGGTCATCAACCGATCGGTCAGCACTGGTCAGTGAGCAGCTCAATGAGTGCCTGCATTAGGCAGGTCAATGTATCACTTTGGTTGGGAAAAAATACCTGTAATCCGTAATAGCCATGTGGTCTCATTTCACAGGTTTTATCTATAGATAATATAACAGAATTTTGAAAGAGACTGATATCCTGTGGTCGTAATAGCCAGTTGCCCGCATTTCACAGGTGGTCTTTCAGACATGTTGGACTGTATATGTTAACAAACAAGGATGAAAACTGGTCTGGATAGTAAAGTCAGTAAACTGTAATGAACATTATTTATATATTATATTATGATTTATAACATTTTAAGTTCTGCAATATCAATGGCTTTGAATCTGCAAAAACCATTTCTGTATTATATACTTTATCATATAAAATCAAATCAAAACACAATTTAAGTATAGCATTGAAGTAAACATTACAGAAATATTTCTATTCTTTCAAGACAGATGTCACAAGGTACAAGTTTTGCTGTACCTAACATGGGATATGAGTAACATTTATGAAATGTTTGACTGAAAATTGAAAAATTTCATAATTATTTTTATATCACTCCAGAGTGACTAAAACCTTATTAATCCACAGATGGAAGACTGAAAAGAAAGGATGGATGGAGAAACAGACAGAGCTGATCACTACATCACTTTACCCTTGTATCATAAATATTACATTTATTGACTTACAGCAGTGTAATTCAAAGTTCACTAATTATTTGAGGAGTACAGTAAAGCCTCAACTAACGACCACCTCTCTAAGAACAACCAGCTAAAAAATGACCACTCTTCAAAGTCATGTTGGTGGTCAAAATTTTGAGGTTTTACTGTACTTTATTCTTCTACACAGTCTCTCTCCCTAGATGCTCCAGAACAACTCACAATGATTTGACTGCCCAAGCCAAAAGAACTCTATTAATGATATAACCAAGAGGGATAGCACAAGAAACTTTTTTTTTCCATTATAAAGAGAGTTCATGATCACTTTCTCACAGAACATGCATACAATTAAAAGACATTGTATGTTTGTGGAAAATAATGTCATCCAGCAATGATAAATGGAATTCTGAAGGAGAGAACCTGCAAACCAACAACAATTTGTACTACATGTACCTGAGGAAATATCTTCCAACTTTCATTTGGAATTCAGACATGTGCCTAGATGCTTCAGGAAACTGATGTACTTAGTTGCTTTGCCAGGTGGCTATGCATTCATGCCCATTCATATGTCACACATGTTTGTGTGACTGTTCACAACATAAATCATGAAATCATGATCAGAATCTAGTGAAATTTTTCAAGGCATTTCCAGGTGTTGGATCAAAGAAGAAATAATTAGATTTTGGTGGGGTTCCATACACCAGATTCGGAAATGTCATCAAGGAATATTCACAAATGTACAGTCAGAAAAAGAATGCAAACAGTTTCCTGAGCATCTCACAATAGGGAACCCCCATATGACAGAGGCTTGCATTCCCTAGAATGCGGATTTCTAGTTTTCCTTGAGCTGGAGCCTTGTTAGTAGTAGTAAGATGGTAGTAAGCAGTTTCATGGCTCTGCATGCAAAATGTTGGCTGGCAATTACAAAGTACCCATTTTATTTAAACAAGTTATCTAAATTACATCTGACATACTGCATCATCCTACATTTAATTAGTCTGTGAACAAGTGACCCGTGAGTCATGACGCTCAGCCAACTGACATGTTGATAATATGTCCTTGCACAGACAACTAATTAAGATTATGTAGGTGGCATCATTGTTCATGCATATTAGCTGAAGTTCATCAAAACCCATAAGCACAACAAATTTGATGACAATCCAACCAGCCTTTCATGAGGAATCTGGCAACTTGTGTGTTTTTTGCATCATTTCTGGGGTGCTCAAACATACTCTGAGAATATATGTCACTGTGACCCAATTACAGGTTTCTTGGGAGAACTTTTGAGGAACTCTCAGGATGTCAAGTTAAAAGATTCTTGGCCCAAATGTTATAATTTGTGCCCTACTTTGGTATCAAATTTTCAATTATTCTGAGGGGTGCATATAAGCCCTAAAGCTCAGAAAATATCAGTAACAGGGACCTAAATTCATGTTTCCAAGGAAACTTTTCATAGACCTCCCTGGATTTTAGGTTAGAAGATTCCAGGTCCAATTTTAATGATTTGTGCCCTGCTTTGGTATCATATTTTTAATTATAATGCTGGGGGGGGGGGGGGGGCTTATATATATAAGCCCAATAGCTCATAGAAAATGGGCAACAGAGACCTAATTTCAAGTCTCCAAGGATATTTTTCACAGACCTCCCTGGATGTCAAGTTTGAAGATTCTAGGACCAATGGTTACAATTTGTGCTCGTTAACGGACAACCACATCTCTGAAGGTATAAAAAATATAGGAAAAATATGTGTTAAAATGTTTAAAAATTAAGGTGGTGCCACCAGTCCTCAAGAACTGATGAAACACTCCATGATGAATGTGCATGCAAAGAATCAGGGTGATCAATGCAATAGGTGTTCAGATACTGGAGCTTTTGTATCAAATTTTTAGTTATTCTGGGAGGTACTTTTAAGCCCCATAGCTCAGAGGATACGGGTAACCGAGACCTAATTTCAGGTTTCCATGGATTTTTTTAATGGATCTCCTAGGATGTCAAGGAAGAAGATTCCAGGTTAAATAATTATGATATGTGCCCTCTTAACAGACAATAACATCTTTGAAGGTCTCAAAAATAAAGATAAAAATGCGTAAAAATACAAAGAAGTCCAGGTGGCACCACCAGTCTGCAGGAACTGATGAAACACTCCATGATGCATATGCATGCAAAGAATAATGCCGATCAATGCACTAGTTGTTCAGATAACAGAGCTTTTGAATCAAATTTTAAGTTATTCTGCGGGGTACTTCTGAGCCCCATAGCTCAGACAATATGGGTGACAGAGACCTTATTTCAGGTTTCCAAGGAGATTTTTCATGGGCCTCGCAGCATGTCAAGAAAGAAGATTCTAAGTCTAGCGGTTACGATTTGTGCCCTGATAACAGATGACCAAATGTTTTAAGGTCTCAAAAAAAGATAAAATATAAGTAAAAGAATTAAAAAAAAAAAACAGGTGGCGCCACCAGTCTGCCAAAACTGATTAAACACTCCATGATCAATATCCATGCAAAGAATCATGGTGATCAATGCATTAGTTGTTCAGATATTTTAGCTTTTGTATCAAATTTTTCATTATTCTGGGGGGTACTCCAGAGCCCAATTGCTCAGAAAATATAGGTAACACAGACCTAATTTCAAGTTTCCAAGAAGACTTTTCATGGACCTCCCTGGATTTAAGTTTGAAGATTCCTGATCCAGCTTTTAAGTTTTGTGCCCTGTTAACAGATGACATCATCCTTTTAGGTCTCAAAAATAGAGAAAAAAAATGGTAAAAATCGAAAAATACTGGTGGTGCCACTATTCAGCAAAAACTGATGTAACACCCCATGATCAATATCCATGCAAAGAATCATGGTGATCAATGCATTAGTTGTCCAGATACTTGAGCTTTTGTATCAAATTTTTCATTATTCTGGGGGGAACTTCGGAGCCCTTGTTTCTGACGGGCTGTCAGTTCACGCTTGACAGGTAGACAGTCCCTAGGGCCCTGTAATATGTATACAGGCTGTAGTGTATACACAATCATCCATGTCTAACTACCTGGAGACATATCAACAACAGATCCAGGCACGTCAGGGTTCAATCATGATAATTTCCTATAGCCTGACATTAGCTAGTTATATAGAATATGAAATAACGTTTACAAAAAGATGAATTCAGAGTAAAATTCCACCAACCTGTTCCCATATCCACCTATACAGGTGCTATCCTAATTTCGATTTATTGCTCTCTCTGTATATAGCCGTAAACTGGAATGTCGTTAAATGTCTAAAATTAGTTTGGTTAGGTAGACTATTTTTTTATTTGCAGTCATCAGATTTATTTTGACAGCCTGAAACTGATTATCGAATAAGAATATATATTTCTTATTTTGGGTTAAACTGCAGGAAATTCAATTAAAATTTTCAGCATCAACATTTGCCGGAAAGTAGTCGAAAAGATGTCAGCCTCCGTGCAGGTGCTGTGTCCCAATGGAAGACGCCAAAACGTGAAAATAACGCCTAACAGCAAATTGCTACAGGTAAACTAGGTTAGCAGTTGCCTGAAATGGTTCAATTGCTTCACTCTGAGTTACCAATGAGATAACCTTAAGCTGTTATTTCATATACACAGCTGTGTTTATTTGAATTATTTTTGAATGAGTTGACAGTCTCACTTCAGTCTGGACGGTAAGGGCTAAAAACCGGATGTCGGACGTCAATCTCGTATGCCCCACTTTATACGAGCAATCAGAGAAATCAGAACATATATGAGTATTTCATTGTATATTACAGCAGAACTATAGAAACCGGGCTTCAGCCTGCCGCCGGTACAACGGGTGTCGCATAATAAATTGTTTCCTGGAAAAGGCCGATAAATATCATTTTCCTCAGAATTCCCGTATTTAATTTTGCTCATAGCTGGAGTTTATTATATTAGAGGAGGAGGGGTGCGGGGAACCTAGGTTCCCCTTCTGAAAAGGGGTGTGGGGGCGGAGCCCCCACCTAAAGCTTAATTTTCCTGTTAAAATAGTACCGTAATGTCTACTTGAATTCGTACAGGAAAAAATAATTATTTTTCTCAGTGTGTTAATTATTATATGTAAAATATGACAAATTAGAATATTGCAGGAGAGAAGATCACCTGAGAATCGGCGGTGGGGGATAATAGAGGATGTACGGCAACCCTCATGTTAATTATTATTTAACACTTGTTCGGGAATATATGTGAGCGCTGCTGGTGACGATAAAGATATCCATTATATCCTGTTACTGGCATTTTATAAACCAGTGTTTAATATATATATATTATAATATAATATAGAGGGTTTTAGCCGCGCCGCACGGGGGTAACCGGGACGGCCTGTACTGCCGGCGGGAACAAACTAAACATTTGTAACCCACAGACCGGCACAAAAGTTCATAAAGATCCGTCAAAAAATCCAGCTACCGGCAATGGAACTTCAGTAATTTATTACCCTAAACTGTTAAATTTGTACCTCATTAGTATGTTTACAAATTTATTTGATCACGGCTATTGTGCAAACAAAATTGACAGGAGTCACTGATCACCTTAATATTACACATCAAATAAATTACTGGTAAACAAACAAGCAACAATCTTCTTAGGGTTTCACAGTTTGGACATGAAAGGAAAACATCATTAGCCAGAAGTCTCTCACGGCGTACATCGGTGCGTAGCATCATTAGCGGTAAGAAAATAGGCTATTGTTTTGTAATAATTCATGGCAACATTTAATTCATTTATTGTATGGATTTCAGAATACACCCTAAAAAAGCAATGGTGATTTTCTAAGGACGTAATGAAATTTATTCTGGGTGCCACCTGGCGGCAAGTGAACTTATTAATATTACAGCCATGAATATGTAATCTCACCATATTTATTTATATATTTCAATAAATTAAATGTTTATTTTACCCGTTTAGTAATTCCAGTGGAAAGAAATAAATGAAAAATATATGTTTATCATATTTCTAAACTGGGACGGGGGAATAACATAAAAGGAGGAAAAAAAGTGATAGGTTTGAACCAGGGGTATAAGGCTTATATTCTCTCCGTTCATGCGCCTCTAACCAATGAGCCACAGAAGCTAATACAAGTTTTTATTTGGGAGATTCCAATAAGATTCATACAGCGGGGTAAAAAAAATAAATTATTTCACGGACAGTACCGGCATTTATCAAATAAAAACTCTGGAAGACAGCGGTATATCCTTTGTAGCTGTATCGCACTCTGACGATCTCCATTTAACCTTTGATGTCTTGCAGCACCAGGTCATGCCTGTGATCAGTGGTCCGTGCGAGGTTTGTCCCGAGTGGATTACCAGTATATGATCATCACCTAATGTGATTTTTCCCCACTTACAAATCCTTCTTATTCTATTATTAAGTAAACAAAGTATTATCGATTAAAACACATTTTTTACCTCGAGTTCTACTGTTCAAATCACATTCATGTTATAACAAGTCTGATGCAAAGATGGCCCATCGGTATCAATTAAGTGACAGTTTTTCCTATTTACAAACATGAAGTCGCAAATCTGATAAAATTGTTCCGATAAATTATCATGTTACTGCCACGCACTAGGACATAAAGTTGTCTTGTTATCAGGTGAACAGCGTCGACATTTAATTCATCTCAGTATGCAAAGCCGTTTTAATCATAGCAACAATTATGGTTCATACGGACCGCCGGTGGTCACCGGCAACAGCTAATATCGGCACAGTATGTTGGTGTACGAATTCATATATGTATTATAGAAATATATGTTTCAGGAAATTTATAGTGTGCGAACTAATGAAGGATACGAACTAATGTAGACATTACGGTAAATTGTTTCCCATTTTCGCGATAGATGCCTCTTCAATGGCAGATATAAATGAACAAAGCTTGCTCCTGCTTATATCTGGTCTTCACGGCTCACTAAGTAGCGTGTAGGGCTCCTAGTCTAGAGATCGTAGGTTCGATTCCCGATTCAGGCGACTTCTGATGCTTAGTACAGTTGTTTATGTTAGAAGAGTTAAGTGTAGGCATATCTACAGGGAAAAGTAGGAGTTAAAATAGGGAATGAGAGGAGATAATTTTATTTATATGTTCCTGAAAAGAAGCGAAGCCCGCGTTCTATAGTGGCTCCTATATTACGTATAAGTCGGTATAAACATGCTTAAACCTGTATTTTATTTTATATGAAGCAATCTATTATCACCATTCCATTTAAATAATTCACAATAAAAATATAATTATTTACATTATATTGGTTATATTAAATTGTGGGATTCAATATTATTGAATATTGCACAATCAAACATGCTGTGCAGATTTGCCCACGCATAATTAGCCGTTTCAAACTTCTACCACTAGGCGGTGTGCATGTTGGCGAGGATCGCTTCAGTGTTAGAATGAGTATTTATCTTAATTAATTAAAGTTTTCTCATCAAGCTATCACAATTAATGATGTCCTGAGTGGTTATTAACATGAAATGACCAATAAGAGATCGTTACTTGCAAAAAACAGTGACAAATTCAACCCTTGTTCATGATGCCGCTTCATGTCAGAGTTGGCATGTCGGCATCAACAAGCTACATTTCACTGATTAAAAGCAGCCCATCCCGGTCACACCCGAAGAAAAAGTATAAATAATCGTATTCTAGAAGTGTTGTCCTTCACACTAGTACAGTGGAACCCCACAATTACGACCACCCTGGGGACTGAGCAAAGTGGTCGTAATTTGGGGGTGGTCGTATTTGTGAAACTCTTACCGTGGTCGCATATAACACGCTGATATTTAATGTGTATCAGAGTTTATCTGTTGCATAACTTTAATGTGAATTATAACAAAATATTTTACTTTGCGGAGGACCCTTATTATGAATGTTTTTTTTTTTTTTTTTCTGTAGCTGAACATATTTATTCATGATAAAATGAATATACATGTACACATACGTAGTGGCTGATGATTAACAAATAATAACACTAAGGCAATACGATTACAACCTACTGAATGCATATTAAACATAATACGTGGCTGTCATATATTTAGCCTTACGCTTGAGTATATATTGCGTGCACTTGAGTTTTCCCGATGCTAAACTGCTGAGCCATTTGGTGCTGACTGCGCGTGAAGTTGCCGCCTTGATTAACGCCACTTTATCCTTCAAGGAGAGCTCTTTCAGAGTCCTAACAGCAAGCAATTTAAATGCAAACTTAACCAGTAGAGAAATAAACTGACTACAATCTATCAGAAAAGGCAAGTTAATGTGAGGGATTTTCCCCCCATGCAAGCTTTATTTATACATTTTACTGACTGCTCAATACCCAGTGTCAGTGACGTATGAACACATTTAGGATTAACTAGGTCGTTAATTTTACCAATGAGGATCGAACAATATGTGATGAGTTGAAATATTAAGCCCGCAACCCAACACTTAGGGTAGCTGTAATACAGGTGATCACTGAGGGGCAATAAGCATCTGACCCCAGGTCAGACTGGCTCATTAAGTAATCAGGCCGATGGTTACCCTCTTTGATCTATAACCTACACCTCAACGAGTCTCAGCGAAGACACCGAGTCGGGAAGATATGCGGGACCAGATTAACACTCGGGTTGAGAAACCTTATTACCCGCTTTGATCATTTGTTAAGGCGCCTGTGACAAGACGCAGCCATTGACTCGTGACAAATGTTGTTTCAGTACTTCTCGGCGGTGGTCGCATTAGCGGGGTCGCATTAGCACTGGGGCCAGGAAATCTGGTCGTAATTCTGAATTCAGGGGTGGTCGTAATTTTGAGTCATTTTTAAACATAAATAAACTAAAAAAAATTCGGGACAGAGCAAAATGGTCGTAATTGTGGGGTGGTCACAATTGTGGGGTGGTCGCAAGGCGGGGTTCCACTGTATATGTTAATAGGTTGCCCATTGTTGCTGTTTAATTGTTTTTGTATGATATATATGGCTTAACTAGGGTTTTGTCAATCATCAAATGCACAGGGTACCAGTCTAGTCCTGCCATATCTTTCTAGATTTAAGGGCTTTCAAGGTACATTTTCACATTTCATGTTCATTTAATTCATGCTTTTTCAATGTTTAAGAAATACTTATGTATATAAACAAATCAGTGTATATATGTATTGGTATATATAGTATTTTAATTCTTATATTATATTATTTCTTTATTATATTATTATAAGATATTAATGTATAATAATAATATAAATATATATAGGGCCTAATATATTAATATAAATATATAATAATATGTAACTATAATATAATCTTAAAAATTAAAGATAAAATACAGTTTATATGTAAACCATATATCTGTAAATCATATATACATTTTATATATATATATATATTTTAGGTATACATAATAAATATACATACATGTATATATGTGCTTTAGGTAACACATAATTCTGTGTGTGTTACGTGTGCCCATGTAATTACACTTTGGAGATATACAGCAGTAATATTCGTTTTTTGTTTTAATATAACACATTCAGCATTATATTCGGGTGTATGTGTGTGTGTTATGTGTGGGTGATCAAGTGTGTGATCACTTAAACAAGTGATGAGTATTTCGCACTTCCAAAATATAATACAGTAAATACTGCTATTGAAATTTAAGATTTTGATCCTACATCTTTGATGCACTACTGAAAGCTTACAGAAAGAATTATTTTAGTTGCGATAAAAAGACAACCTGCACATATTCCAAGCATGGAATCAACTCAGCCAGTGTTTGCATATAACAATAAATAGATCCTGGAAATACCTAAAAGGTTAAAACAAATGTTTAGTATATGAATGGGCATAATAAAAATATATGAAAACATAGACTGATATAAATTAAACATATACATATCAGCACACAAACATATATATATTCTTAAGTGTTACATAACAGAACCGGTTCAATCTAAGAGGAGGTATATAAATATTATAAAGAAAATAATAAAAAATGTACAAAAAATTGGCACACACGCAAGATATATGAAATATGTTAGATATTATTTAATAAAAACACACACAAACACATATACACTCATGTTTTATATTTGTAAAAAATATATGTTTGGCTGTAAGAACCAATAATCATTTTTGTATTATTTTGCAATTTGCTGAAACTATAAGAATAGAAATGTCATAAAATTATTCATATATATACATATATATATATATATATATATATATATATATATATATATATATATTATACAAGACAAATGTAGTACAAAAATATCTGGTATTATTATTCCTAAATTCCTAATATAAAATTAATAGGCTTACATATCTGAAAGTAAAGCTTTCATCATCACTGGTATATATGGTCAATCATAAAAAATGAATCAATGTATACTTTAATATGTTTTAAAACACATATACACACATAAAACTGAACAAAATTGAGGTGAAGTCAATCAAACAGCTGATATTTGAATAAAGAAAAAAAAAGAAAAGAATATAATTAAATAATTAACTTTATAAAAATAATTGAATTATAAAAAATTATATTTCAAAATTGCATATATATATATAGATATATAAAATGTTTGTATATGTGCACTGGAATAAACTTTTAGTATAACAATACATATAAAATTTGAAACATGTTTAATTTTTCAAGTTATTTATATATATATATGTAATTAGAATATTGATATATGTGTAAATAAACTATGACGATAGATATAGAATTTTTCTAATTATTCACACACAGATATGTACCTGAAACATTTTAAAAAATATTTTTAAATTCAGTTTAAATTAGTTGTATTTTAAACATAATAAAATAATAAATAAACCCTAATATAAAACTAATATTATTATTTCTTTTTAAAATCATTTGAGAAAGTATTTGAACATATATTTTGTTTGGTTTGGTGAGCCAATTAGAAGTGTATAAGGGCTAAGGCCTTTTTATATGGGTTTACTTGAGGTGTCATGACAGCTGGTGATGTGCTCATGAGCAGGTAACAAGTCCATGAGTGATGTCATTTGTCCTCATCTCCTATTGGTTCCATGCTGGGTCATGCCATATTCATGAGCTGATCATGTGATAGGCAAATACATGCAGCCCCCATAGGAAAGTTTTGTATGTGTATCGTTGGATATAATTATTCTTTATAATGAATATCTGTTGAATATTATTGGCCTAGGACAAATTTATTTTTAAATCAAAGATAAATTATAATTTTTTTTATATTCTTTCTTATCAGGCAGGGCTAAGTTGGATGTGAATAATGGTTCACATAATAACATGTATCAGTTGGGGGCTGCCGTCCCTAAACCACCCCTAGCATTAGGGAATGGTAAAAAATGAGAATATGAAGCAAAATAAAGAGCAGAATATGTAGTAAATCACAACAGGAATAAATTAATGGGGGCTGCTGCCCCGCCACCCCCCCCCCCCCCCCCCACCCCGCCCTTGCTAAATCCATTCGCTTTGGATTTTGTATGACATCAGCATAGTTTGTGCACAAGGGAACACAACACAGTGAGACATAAACATTAATGGATGTATATGTTGGTTAAGGTTGAGACAACAAGAAGCAAAAAGTATATAAGGACCACATACTGAGAACAGGACATGAATACATTTCAGTTTTAGTTATTGAATAGCCTTTCTGCCTTTTGTAAGATTATTAGCCAGTTTAGACCCATCTTGGTGAGACAGAAATATAGAACAAATTCTAAACTTATGCCTTGTCTTATTACTCTTGTATTTATAAGTGGATGATTTCAGTGTTCATGGACAAATAATTCATGGCTTGGCAAATTAATTTTTAAAAAAATAATGAAATAATAGTACAAGTAAAGAGTCTGTGCCTACATGTATTACTCAAAGGCTTATGCAAATCAATGGGTATAACATAACTTATGTATCTAATAGTTCACAAGTAATCTTTTGACAATACCAGTTATGTTTTATTTTTTATGTTAAAGCCATTATAATGGCAACCAGACATACAAGGATTCATGAAGCGACTGTATCCACCGCCATTGTCTTTCTATGTCACAACATGTTCAACAGACTAACCTATCTACTATGCATATTGAATTCATTAAATGATGTCTCAAGGGCTCCCATGGTGTTTCTAATTATTTTTCTTGAACTTCAGTTACTCTCATGATGTTGGATTTAACATGGGGGGGGGGGGGGAGGGTTCTGTTTGTCACTCATTTCAAACTTTAATGCTACATTATATATACTTTTCAACTATAATTTTTATGTATATATATATTGTTACGGAACCTAATAACAACAGATCACGTAGTCGTGACGAGCATAAATTTTGTTATGGAGATAAAAAAATAGATTCTGTTACACTAGGCAGCGTGAAATGTTAAGGGGAATGAATAAAGAAGTCAGTGTTTTTTTGTTTACAAATAATTATAATTTTTTCTTAAAACAACCCTAATATTACAATTCACTAAATCAATACAATTACACAGTATAATAAATAAAGTGTACAGTACCTGGATACCACCACAGTCACAGCAACAACAAATCCTTTAAAATGTATAATCCAGATGAACAGTTCACATAACACTTCTCAGAGATTAATACTTTAATTCAATAACATAATCAATCTGTTGTAATCCAAAAGTGAAGTTCTTGTAATAATCCCAAAAGCAAACTGGAGACAGACCGCAGTAAATCTGCATAGAGTCCATAGGATTCCTTTGCACTACTGCAATCATTGGATAGATCCAAAACTGACTAACACTCTTCCATGTCCACTAGAATATTTCTGTCTCTCCTCTTTCTCCCGGCTCTAAACACAGCCCCTTGTTTATAACTTTTCACCTCAAGCAAAGAACTTTCCATTTCATGAACAATCCAAAAGAACCCAACAATACATAATACACACGCCAAAAAAACATTACAAGACACGTGCTCATAAAGCGTGACCAGCCCAGAAAGTTCCAGATTAGCATGACCAATGCGTTTCTACATGTCAGACCCCACATGTGGGCCTGGCCAGCTTGCGCATCTTTCATGGCAACAGACAATGCTGGCGCTACACAGACACATGTAAGACTGCTGTCACATCTGTGACAATATATATGTACTTTTTGCAGATTTTGGAAGAAGTATGTGCCAAACAAGGGTATTCTGCTACTGATCATCAGCTAAAGTAAGTAACTAATTATTTTCCACCCTTCATTTAGGTTTTAATATGAAATTATTCACTTTTGTTTTGGCCAAATTGGACATCACATTCACTTATAGAGTAAAACCTTACAGAAATCACAACATAGAGTAAGTAAATGGTTATTAACGTGAGCTAAGGATATTTCATATAGATTATATAACATATTTTAATATAGATTTTTCAGGCTCATGTTCATGTATAATATAGATACAGTTAAATTTGTTCATTGTTTTACCATAAACCTTTTACCATTATACTTTTTTATATTTTCCTTAAACTGATTCATACTTATTTCACCCAAGTTATTATAATTTTTCCCAAGAAACCCACTGTGGCAGCACTGTAACAGCTTGCTGTTGATTGTTTTAGACATGGGAGAAAGATACTGGACACCACCTTGAGTGTGAGATATTCAGGGCTGCCTAACCATGCTAAGTTGGAACTGGTCAAGATGGAGACACAGAGAGCAGAGACCAGCGTGACAGTCGGCCTCCAGCTGGAGTCAGGAGAGAGACTGCTGCACGAGTTCCCTCCTGCCACTGCATTGTGGGAAATTTTACAACACTGGGAGCAACAGCCAGGCAGGTGAGTTGACTACTAAAAGTATTAGGGCTGAGCATTGCCAGGCAACTCCTGAGACCTATCCATAATATGGCAAGGCAATACCCAAATTGTTCCTCAAACCCTCTGCCTAAACTGACAGTGTTGGAGTACACCAATATTTGTGATATGAGTACTTGCATAGATAATGGACTCTCAAGGGTTACGATGTTTGTTACAAACCTTTGTACATTAAGTAGGATAGTTGAAAAGGCTGAAAATACATGCATTGCCTCTCATTATTATGTAATATCAGTTCTTTTAATCAGTTCATTTAATTATATTGGAATTATATTATACATTATAATTTTAATCCCTTCTCCTTCTGGTACAGTACTCACATCAGTAAGTGTCAGAAAGGTTTGTTAAACACCACTTGAGGACTTAAATAGTAGGCCACTTGGAGACTTTCAGTTACAAATGTGTATAACACATACACACACTGAAAGGCACAAGGGACTTCAGTGGTAGACTTCTAAGTCCTGAGAAATCTTTGGGTCAAGCATTTCTTGAAATCTGTTTGCTTCATTTAATAAGAAAAAAGTTATCTATTCAGACACCACATAATCTTCTCTTGAGTTCTCCATGTCTGTGTTTTATTGAGATGTGTTCACTTGTTGTTTGGTTACAGTTCTCATCAGCTGACCAGTCCTAAAGAAGGAGACGTCCACCCAGTTTGTATCTATATGAGAGAAGAGGTGAGTACTGATTAGGGCTGAAACGGGTACATAATGTTTGACTCGAGTACCCGATAGGCATTACCTGAATTGAACTTGTTACCATGGCAATGCTGTAAAGAAAAATCAGACATCTGCTTACGGATGCAAAATATGCATAATTTTGACTTTGTGATGGCTTAACTTTATCTCAACAAAGGAAAATGTAAATGCTAAAATCAAACATTGGAAAAATCCATTCGAAAGCATTTTACTCATAAATGTAAGTCCCTTCAAAGTAAATTTTACAGTATGATTATTAATACAAATAAATAAATAGGCCTATAGGCGGCCCTTAAATTTGCAGTAATATTCAGATATGCATGTACATACACGAGTACTTGAGTCCAAATTTTGGACTTTAGTATTTGGTAAGTATTACCCAAACTCGAGTTCTTAAGTACTCCTTTCAGCCCTAGTACTGATGAGTTAAACTTTGGTGGAAGTTGAATAGTGTTTATTTTATAGACTGGCATATTATTTGTTCTTCCATGGAGACAGGTCGGTGCAACTTTGTTCAGGACAGGTTTTCCAAGGGCTAATTTAAATGCTGATTTTCAGTGGTCAAGCTGAATACACTGATGTCATTTCTGATAGATAGTGCTGTGATAGACTCTTCACTTCCTGTAAGGAAAATGACCCCCCCCCCCTCCTTAAGATACATTTGGCATCATTCTTAACAGTTCAAGGTTCTAACATCATTTCTGAGGCATAACAACTGAGGAGTTTATTGATAAAAGTTTTGTGCCTATACTGTTAGATTTAATATATAGTAGCATTTGTTAATCCCTGGCTATGGTATATTGTGATTTTAAACTTTGTGGTATGTGATATACTCTGTGTAAAGGAAAATAGACCTTAATAATGAAAACGCTGAAATCACTGATATATTACAGGATAATTTGTATGTTAAAAATTACTCCTTGACCACAGTGTTTAAAAACAAGGTCTGAATGAATCTTGAAATGCTTCCATAAGAAATCAAACCAGTGACACCACAATAAAAACTTCATGTTATGGTATCATACGGGTCACACCTGTTTATAACAACAATCTTTTGTTTTAAGTCACTGACTTGTTGGATATATATAGTTTAAGTCACTGACTTGTTGGATATCCATCGTTTAAGTCACTGACTTGTTGGATATCTATAATTTAAGTCACTAACTTGTTGGATATCTATAGTTTAAGTCATTGACTTGTTGGATATCTATAGTTTAAGTCACTGACTTGTTAGATATCTTTAGTTTAAGTCACTGACTTGTTGGATATCTTTAGTTTAAGTCACTGACTTGTTAGATATCTTTAGTTTAAGTCACTGACTTGTTGGATATCTTTAGTTTAAGTCACTGACTTGTTGGATTTTTAATCTATTACTTTTTGGTTTTTAATCTTATAGTGATTGTTAGATGTTGGCAGTAGCATAACCTTTCAAATGATGGTTTATTCAGGTGGTCGGGGAGCTTGCACTGAGAGAAACCTCGTTAAGAAGTCTAGGCCTTACAGGTGGACGGACAATTATAAGGTAGGTCATCAAAAGCCAAACACTCATCTGCAAGACAATCATGAATGCTTGCAAAGTAACTAAAAAAAAACACTAAGATTAAATAAAAATATGCCTCATTGTCACTCATGAACATTTAGTCATTTTGGTTAAGAAACATCTCCAAAAGATCATATGAATGGCACCTCATAAGTACCTCATGATGTTTCCATTAACTGTCAAGACTGTTTTTCCTTTGATTGCTGTAAGAATGAATAATGCCAACAAAGATCTTCCAAATTACAATTTTGAATAGGGTCAAGTTGAAGTTTAATACTGTGATTGGTTTCATATTCACAAGGCTGATATTTTGCAAATACTTTATTTTGAACATTTCCCCGAGGGTCTAAGCAGAACTTGTAAAGTCTTAATAAAGTGACTAATGGCTGTGGGTTTCAATTACGCAGTTATTTTCCCATTCCCAAACATTACAAAATTAATACCCAATGAACAAAAAGGAAAGTGCAGTATGTGAGCTGGACTGAACAAAATAGGCCTAATATTTTGACTGCAAGATGAATAAACAAAATATCAGCTTTAATGCTGAAAAAAGTACATGTTTCAGTAGGCCATAACAAGTATGCTTCAGTGCCTGAATATAAGTTGATATCCTTTTCAGACTGATACACAGACAAGTGTCTGAAGGAGTCCTACAGGAGATCAAGGACAAAATAAACAAAGATAAAGCAAAGCAAGAAAAACTGGCTGCCAAAGCTTTAGAAAGACAAAATAGTGGACAAAATATGTCATCACCTGTCAGTCAAGTGGCTTCAGATTGTGAAGCTCCATCCCCTGCCCCAATGGATGTGAATCAAGGTGCTACTGATAAAACGCCAAGTGATAATACAGTAAAAGATAAGAAAACAGAGGATGATGCTGTTGCCATGGATACATCAGATGCTACTAAATATGACAGGACTGATGCAGCTGTGACAGCTGCGGCTATGGACATTGATACAGTTGCTATGACAACCACAGAGCAGCAGGAGCGGCCTGCAGCTGCCAGAGAAGACAGACCTGTTGAAGCACAAGGACAGCCCAGCTTGTCAGCATCAGACCAAGCTGTCAGTGAGCTACAGAACATTCCTGGAATACAAGTGTTTCGTCCATCAGATTTTACCAGCCTGTCTCAACAGGAACAAGAGGTAAAATGTAGAGGTGTAACAATGCATTGAATTGCAAGCCCTCAATTAAATTGTAATCAATTATTAACATTTGAATCGATTCATGTTGATTACAAACTTTTGCTTGTAATATCCTGAAGTCCTCTGTGAGCTCTCAAATTTAATGGAGCAGTTTGCTATGTTGAAGCTTTTTTTTTTTGCCCTAAATCTACTTTAAATGTTTGCTGTTGGATCACTCCACTTGCATAGAAACATATATGACGGTGACAAACAGAGGGAGAGCTACATTTTTAGCTCAGCTGACTGTAAGTCAACTGAGGTATAGGAATGGCGCTTTGTCTGTCCAGTCGTCCAGCCGTCCGTTTGCAGGGCACAAATCATAACTGCTGGTCCTAGAAGTACCCCTCAGAATAATCAAAAATATAATACAAAACCTCCAATATCTTGTAATTAATGCATGGATTGTCATGAATCTTGCATTGAATATTTACCATGACTAGTTTGGTCGGTTCCTGATAACTGGTGGCGCCACCTGTATTTTTTGTCATTTTAACAAATATTTTTCTACTTTTTTACTATAAAATGACAACAATCATGTCAGTTTCTCAGCTGCAATTACATCTAGTGTCCCAAAACCTGGTGTGTTTATTGATCACAAGTGGATGCCATATAGTAATAACCTTGTCTGTCTGTCTGTTCGTCTGTCTGTCTGTCAATCCGTCCTTCCAACAAACTTGTTTCCAGATGATAACTCCAGGTTGTATTGACACATGGATTTCAAACTTGACTTACCTATGGCCTACCACTAAAGCAGGATCCTATATGATTTTGGGGTCACGAGGTCAAAGGTCAAGATCACAGGACTCACTTATTTAAAAAGATTATGGCTGCGTTTTAAGCCAAGCTTTTCATTCCAAACTTTCCATTTTGCGCATTTAGCTGACTTGCCAGTATGGGGAGAGCATAAATGAATTTGGGGTCACATGGTCAAAGGTCAAGGTCACAGGGGCCATCTGTTCACAAATTAGTTTCCAGATGATAACTCCAGTTTAGTTTGACATTTTGGTTTCAAATGTAACTTATATATGACTCACCACAAAAGTAAGAACTGTGTCGATTTTGTGGTTCAACAGTCAAAGGTCAAGGTCACAAGACTTAATTTCTTTAAAAAGAATGCTTATGCATTTGAAGCCAAACTTTTCTTTGCAAACCATCCATCTTCAAGATGTTGCTAATCTACCAATAGGGAAAGATTCTGTTCATTTTTGGGGTCATGAGGTCAAAGGTCAAGGTCACAGTACCCACTTATTTAAAAAGATTGTGGATGCATTTTAAGCCAAACTTTTCATCCCAAACCTTCCATCTTGCACATATAGCTGAGCTATCAATAGGGGAAGAACCTGATTGATTTGGGGGTCAAAAGGTCAAAGGTCATGGTCACAGGGCCCATCTGTCCAAATTTTTGTTTCTGGATGATAACTCCAGTTTTGATTGACATATTGGTTTCAATTTTGACTTATATATGACCCACCAATAATGTAAGAACCCTTTTGATTTTGGGGTCATAAAGTCAAAGGTCAAGGTCACAGGACCCACTTCCTTAAAAAGATTGTTGATGTATTTCTGTCCTATACCTTCTATCTTCCAGATGTTGCTCACCTGCCAATAGTGGAAGTAACTTATGGATTTTGGGGTCACAAGGTCAAAGGTCAAGGTCATGCTGGCCATCTATCCACATATTAGTTGCTAGATGATAACACCAGTTTGGTTTGAAATATTGGTTTCAAACTTGACTTATATATGGCCCACCACTAAAGTAACAACTGTTGATTCTGGGGTCATGAGATCAAAGGTCAAGGTCACAGGACCCACCACTTTAGAAAGATTGTGGATGCATTTTAAGCCAAACTTTTCATCTCAATCCTTCCATCATCAAGATGTGATGCACCTGCCGATAGGGGAAGTATCCTTTTGATATTTGGATCACAAGGTCAAAGGTTAAGGTCACAGGGCCCATCCATTCACAAATTAGTCTATGGATGATAACTCTAGTTTGGCTTCAAACTGATCACAGTACCAATATTTTGGAAAACCTCATAAACATTTATCCTTATAGACAAATGCAGCTGAGCGTCGAGACCCATGGGTCCCTAGTTCTTTTATTTACTGAAATAAACTGACATCCATTTGCTTTTATTTTTAAAAAGTCTCAAATTTACTTCTTAAGTAAGAATCGAATCAAGAATTGAATTGAATGCAAAGAATCGATAATTGAATCAATTCTAAGATCCCCCACTATTCACAGGCCTAGTAAGATGATTGTGAATGAAAGTTAACCTTTAAAAATGAATCTACTTATTATATTGCTGTCACAATGTACTGAATTGATGCTCTAAACATCACAATACAAAGTCATAATTATCTGTATTGTCAGATGCCCCTGTATTATTTATAGCCCCTGAATCTCTCAAAGATGAAAAGGCATTGGTCTGAAATCAGTTAGAAGTTTACCTGATTGGCTACTCACTACAAGGTTAAGCCAATAGAAAGGACTGTTTCAGGTTAATTTTAAATTATTCTTGAAGTCTTTATCATCAGTTCACGCCAAATTTGTTTGTGAGAGAATGTTTTGTCATCTTTCCATGAAGGAGAAAGGACTATTTATTCTAGAATACCTTATATATATTGTACCATGTATCTTATCTTCAGTGAGGTATCAGTGATAATGTGCAGTCAAAATTTTCAGTGAGGTGACCTTTAACAATGAACAAATCATTTTCCATCTCTGCTCTTAATAAAAGCCCTCTGAAATATGGCAATAAACAATATGTATCGGCAAAATAATAGTTACAATCAATCCCGTGGATCTGTGTCTAGTTAACTGGAAGGAATGAAAAATGTACTTTCCAAAATTAGTCCAATTGTGAATGTCCAAGTGTAACATTGACAGTCTAAGCTTATGTTTATGACAAAACTAGGAGGCAGCACATGAACTTAAACAAGGTCTGTCACCTGAATGGGAACAAAGAGCTCAGATTTGTACAGTGAAACCTTGAAATTATGACCACCAACTGAACTTGGATAAAGTGGTCGCATTTTCAAGGTGGTTGTTTAATTTAGGTGGTTGTTAGGCAAGCTTTTGCTGTAAATATGTGTTCATTTTCTAACTCATTTGGTAGAGCAAAAGAGAAATGGGACTGAAAAATGGTCATTATTTAAGAGGTGGTCACTAAATTTAGATGGTTGTTAGGCGAGGTTTTGCTGTAAATATATGTTCATATTCTAACTCATTTGGTATATTAAACAGATAGTTTTTTGGTCTCACAGCTTGGTAGAAGAATGGCTCAAGCAATGATGCCTAGTCTAATGCAGAGACCAGCTGGTCAGCAGCAACCCAGGAAAGGTCAGCAGAAGGTCGTAGAGTTCAAGGTCAGGCTTCTGATACACAGCCTTCATATAAATGTATTAATAATGAGACTTTTATCACAGGGGAACCTTTAATATAGACCAGTCTAGTGTGTCTTTGAATATCATTTATTAGACATTAAAATCATTAAAAGTAACATTGATGATGTATTTGTTTAAACACTTTCTTTTGTTTCAAAGTGACAGTTATATCATTGTTTGTATAAGTAGGAATAAATAAGAAATGTTTCATATATTCATTGTCTTTATAGATTGGTATTTTAGTATATTTATTGAATAGATTGAAAAAAATTAATTCTATAATTACTTTTGCATATGCAGTTTCCAGAATCAACTAAAGGGAAGCAGTTGTACCAAAATGAATTCAGGTGAGTGTTTAAAATACATATTGGTAAAAGTACATTTGTGAGAAACTGGAATACAAAGTGTGCATTGAAGGATTATTAATATGCACCAGGGGGCTTTTCTCCAACCTTTTTCTTTTTTAAATTTATTCAAGTGGTGAGACTGGTTACCTGTTAACCATAACAACTTGAGGCACTCAAGGGAACTGTTGCTTGTTACATGTAGTGTTAATTATATAATACATTTTTGACTTTCTAGCAGTATACCCTTCATTTCACATAGAGCCTGTGACATCTTGGTTTATGGTGTACACAGATTGGCACCCCCTAAAAGGGTTTGCGAAACTCAGAGAAATAAACCTGTCTGGGTTCAATAAAGGCATGTGGTTGCAACACAAAACTACTCTGAGGACAGTATACAGGCAAGTTTAGTGGCAAGGGGTTGTGCATAGCACAGTTTAGAATGGAATAACACTTTTTTTGGAAATCACCCAAATCATCAGATAATAGTGGGATAAACACCAAACCAGATTCTGCACTGATGTTGCAACAACTGCTTCCATGAATGTTCTAGCAGAGTTGTGTCTGAGTACTTTGAGTGTAGTCGATTACGAGTCTACTAGACTGTATCTACTGTTGCCTGTCAAAGAAAAAAGCCAGCATGTTGTTTTAGCTGTCCTTTTGGAGAAACTTTTGTCATTTTATGCTTTTAAATTGTCAGTTGGCGATATGTGATTTAATTTTGTATGATGCACAAAGATAAATTATAGAATTACAAACAGTTATCTGAAGAAAGCATTTGAATAAAAAGAATTGTTGAGATATATGGACACATATGATGATATTTGTGTAATTTTGGGATATTGCCATTTTGATAATCGTATAATTGGTACTTATAATATTACTAGCTCAGCTGACTATAAGTCTTTATAGTCGGTACCTCCGCCAAAAAAAAAAAAAAAAAAAAGTTAAACATCCTATCAGTACTTCAGAAATTATATATAACGTTCACCCATAAGGTGCTGCCACCTGACTGTTGTTTTTGCACTTAATCGGACAATTTTAGGTCATTTAGTTTGTGCACAGTGCCAAGTTTTTCCCACTGATTTGTATACACATAAAACAGAAAGTTTTGAGAGTGGAATCGGAGAGGCCATCTTAATTCAATAACTGAGAAACTAGTTCTGAACACTAACTTTTATATCTTTGCATTTACTGTTTAATGTTACATCCTGTGCATTTGCACTATATTTAAAAATGACATTGTCCTGCCATTCATTTTGATTAACATACATATACAACAAGGTAAAAAACATAATTAGACTGAATATATTTTACTTTACAGTCAAGTAAAGAAGGAAGAGTTCAAGGTAAAAGATTCTTTGTTTTGTTGAGGTTTTTATGTACCCCAGCTTATGGATACCTCTACTAAAAACACCCATGTATTAAAGACATTTCAGGGGGTCCTGTGAAATGTAGATTTAAAGATACTTGATCCCTTTACAAAAACTCAGATTCCACCAATTGTCAACAATTTTTAAAGTTCTACCAATTGTATATCAGAGTTTTAAGGTGTCATTGAATGAATGCCTTAATGGATGTATTTTTATATTTATTATATATAATATTTTATATTACATATTTATTAGGTCTAATGTACATATATGTACTCTAAAACAACTGGCTGATAAAAACGGTTGATGAAATTAAGTTTCATTGCTGATACAGAACAAGACTCATTTGAATAATTTCAGAATATAACAGCATTTGAATTTCACTTATGCTAAGAAGAATGCCAAGTTACATCAATATATATTGAAAAATTATTTATTTCAAGAAAACTAAGCAACAGGAAAGGTTTGAGGAACACTTTTTTGGTTGCTTCATTTCAAGTTTTCTTTTTTTACAGCCCTGTGATAGACAAACCATTGTATACAGCTTAGATGAAACAAGAGAAAGCGCCCAGTCTGGCAACCAAGGTGAGAATACCTTCCCGTCTTCAACAATATACTTATAGTATTCTAATCCTTTGGCATAACCTTATTGTAATCTGGTTTTCTCTCCATCTGTCACATTCTCTGAACACTCTAAAGGGTTGTTTTAGCAGTAGCAGTGAGATTTTCTGTAAGTTAGGTCACAATGAGGGGATGTGTGCTGTAGAATATCAGACCTGTCAGAAACCCAATAATACCACCAGACAGCAATTTTAAAATTCCTTTGGCATGCACTATCTCAAGAATCAATTAAGCCATTGCAGTGAATTTTTGTACATTTGCCTGTATTGCAAGATATTCACAATCAAATGTTGTAATCTGTAAAATAATCCCTGAAATAAATTGATAACAGTAACTGGTAATTTTAAAATACAGGCTTTAATGTAATGGCACCATTTAAGTGTATAATTCAATAGACTTAATTAATGTTTTCCAAGTTTCCTTAACATATTCTGTTTGGGAGGGTATGTGCATGTATGGATTTTCGTATTTGCTAATAAATAAAAATGTACAATCTGTACATATACAATCTTTCAGATATTATCTGATTGAGAAAATGTTTGCTTGCCAAATGTTGTGACTTCTGTCTTTATCAGAAGACTTGCCAGATGACTTTTTTGAGGTGACAGAGGCTGACCTCAGAAGAATGATGGTCGATCTACAGAAACAATTGTAAGTATGTTGGGAGAAGCACTTGTCTTTAAAGTCATTATAAATATATGCCTATAAATAAAAACACTATTTTATTCTGCCCTCTGAAGGTCATGTGGTCCAAATAAACTAAACTTCCCTATGTAACATCTATAAACTGCCACAACCATAGATAGAAAGCTTCCCTCAATCATTGACAGTTTGTCATTTGTACTGGAAACTAGGGTAAGAAAATGGTGGATTATATATTATTATCTGACCAGAGTGAATTCAAGCCTGAATGCTCCATCATGTTAGTGTCATCTAGTGTTCATTTTGTGAAACAACATATGTCATATAGATATTCACATCATTAAATGCCTTTGAATAGGCTTATAGAGAGAGAGATGAGTTAGAACTTTACAGGGAAAGTAATCAACTTTAGCAAATGTCTATGAATCAAGCACCAGTTAAAGAGAAATAAATAAGGGATAGTTCCAAGGCTAACCACCAGATATCACTGATAAGTTCAGGTACTTTTTATATGCCTGTCTATGACTGGACATATTATGGTATACCCACCTTATGTGTGTCCGTCTGTCTGTATGTCTGTCTGTTAACTTTAAAGTGTCCCCCAAATAACCTACCAGGGGTTTGATTTATTTTCACAAAACTCACCATAACTACTTTCCAACAGATTATTTGCCCAAGATCACTGATGGGCAAAATCCATGCATATTTAATAAGGTCAGTGGTCAACACCCTTCGGGGGCACCGTGGTGACTTACCAAAAATCCTATAGACTTTCATGAAACTCATTATACATATTTACCAATTTTTTCTCTCACCTAATTCTCAGCAAAATTCATGCATATTTAATGAGTTCAGAGGTCAACAGGCTGAATTGTACAGGTTTTGTCACAATAATGTACAAGGAATATAATGGATTTTGATAAAACTCAATAGAAATATTAATCAGTATAATATCTCACCTAAGTTTTATTTCAAGCGAAATCCATGCATATTTTATGAGGTCAGAGGTCACCAAACTTTGGTGGCACTACCCTGACTTACCAAGTATCTGATGAATTTTCATATAACTCATGATGAGTATTAACCAATACATTTTCACACCTGAATTACATTCTCAGCAAATTTGCGCATATTTAATGAGGTCACAAAATATGCATTGGACATATTATGCACCATTTGCAGTGCTCTTGTAATTGTATTTGTTTCCTTGTTTCAGTCAGTCAGATGGAGAACAGCCTCTCATGACAAAAGCCATGCGTGAAGCACAAAAAGAGTTGCAGTTCTCTAAGTATGAGCGGACAGTGGTGAGGATACAGTTCCCCGACAGACTGGTGCTGCAAGGAATATTCAGGCCAAGAGAAACAGGTGACAAATGTATTTGTTAAATGTTCATAATCTATAAGCTGTACAATCTGTAATTTTGAATCTGTGTCAACAACATTCCATGTGATACAAATTATTAATTCAGGGACATTCTATCATTCCAACTCAGTGAATTCTACAAACAATGCCTATGCTGCTTTCTTGTTATGTCAATTTAGGTATTATGTTTTTTATTGCATCAACACTTATCATGCTATTCATAAATGTATTAAAATATCCAGACATTCACATTTATATAGTGTAAGTTTTAGAAAGTCATATATGATTTTTTATATGCCTGTCATATGACGAGAGTATTATGGTATACCCACTGTCTGTCCGTTAACCTTTAGTGTGGCCACTGTAACTTACAGGGGTTTCGAATGATTTTCATGAAACTCACCATAACTACATACCAACAGATTATGGGCAACATGCATATGTAAGAAGGTCACCGGTCACTAGGCTACTTTTTGTTGTCACTGTGATGACCTTTGAAGAATATAAAGGATTTTGATTAAACTCATCAGAAATGTTAATCAATAAAATATCTTGCCTAAATTCCATTTCCAGCAAAATCCATGTATATTAATGAGGTCAGAGGTCACAGCACTTTGGAGGCACATTGGTGACTTACCAAAAATCCATGTTAATACATATTAACCAATAAAGTTTCTTACCTAAACTTACCAAAAATCCATGTTAATACATATTAACCAATAAAGTTTCTTACCTGAACTACCTTCTCATCAAAATTCATGCATATAATGAGGTCAGAGGTTACTAGATATACAACAGGTGTATAATGCACATTTGCAGTGCTCTTGTTTATATTGTATAAATACTTCTTAGCTTTATTAGCATCATTCTCTCATCTGTTTGATTTTTTGCTTGTAGTTCATGCTCTGTACAAATATGTAAAGGAACATCTTGAAGACAAGCAGCAAGACTTCTATCTTTGTGAGTACTATAATCATCACATGACTGTCATGTGACCCTCTTATTAGAGTTAATAGGGTTTAGAGACAGTTTAAGTTTGTTGATGGTATCAAGGAGGTTACAGACTGGAGTATCAATTGAGAGTCTGGTTGTGTCAGATGTTGCTGACGGGGGGGCATAAAACTTGCTGCTTAAAGGCACACAGAGATGCCCATGATAAGCCCCGCTCTGATTGATACAGCACGAGAGACCCTCCTTTTGCATGACTTAGGAACAACTCGTTAGTTCCCTGAGGATAACTTAAATGCAATCAAAGTTATAAATGACAGATGAGTAAGTTTCTCCCCAAATTTAACTCCAGTAGTTTTTAAAACCATTTACTGTTTATATTTATTTTAGATTTCCGACAAATTCTGACACTATTTATATTTACATTAACAGCCATATCTTTTCAAGCTTTTTTGTATCTTTATCAAATTTTCAACAGTTCCCACTAAGAGGGTTTGCTGAAGATTATTGAAAATCATTGAAACTTAGAAATAATATGCAATATTTTTGTCCTGAAAGAATCTATACATATCATGGCATTCTAGTTGCCCATTTTGAGTGCTCTTTAGTGGCTTGTAAACAGGAAAGGGTTAACTTAATTAATTAATGTAAATATTTGAACATTCATAAGTTTGAACACCATATTAAATGTGTGTGAAGCTGTCATTGCTAATAACGCCTAAGCTATAGCTTGGCTGCGGTAAACATGGGCGATAATATGAGAACAACGCCGTCCATGACAGAGCGGGTGATGGCTCACTGTTATCCATCAAAATGAGAGTCATCCGGTCATAAGTGTCAAAATATTTAGTTATTTGTGGAATACTATAATACATGGTTAATTGTCCCCAGCTCCTTGGATGCGGGGGACATTGATTTGGGTTTGTCTGTCTGCCTGTCAGTCTGTCAGGTTTATGTGTATGTGCCATTACTCTACTAATTTTTATCTGATTTCATTCAAATTTTGGTCAGACATTGCTCTCATGCATACCTTGGTACGGATTGGTTTTGGAGTGTCTGGCTTTTGTCTGTCTGTCTGTTTGTCACTTTGTCTGTCTGTCTGTCAGGTTTTTGTTTCCCTGCCATCACTTTCCTAAATCTTATCCCATGTCATTCAGAATTGGGTTAGTGATTACTCTCATGCTTACCTTGGTTTGGAATTGTTTTGAAGTGTCTGGCTTATGTCTGTCTGTCTGTCACTCTGTCTGTCCATTTGTTATCAAGCATGAAAAACAACAAGAACCCAAAGCGGGGGACATTAATTCCACGAATTTGCTTGTTATTAATATATGTCTGAAGTTTTGAACTGATGTAAATTTTTATAATTCTGAAGTTATTCAGGGAAAGTAAGGTTTACACTTACCAGTCGTCAGTCATGAATCATGGCAGAAGTTGATGCAGAGTGACCACATCTATCCCAAAATTGATTCAGTGATTCCTCAACATGAGACCTCTCTAGATATATTTGTTGCACATAATTCTTGACAAAACAAACCATTTGCACACTTTATAATTCTGGTCAATGTTATTTCAGTGATTAACTGCTCAGTTACTGGATATATCACTCTCCACTTCAGCGAGCTAGAGCAGACTGTAGAAGTAACATCTAGCAGACTCGCTTTATCAAAGGCTGTGCTGCTTCTGTGCCTGACACTGTGACACAATAGGCGCACAATAGAGTTAATGGGCTTATCATGTGTTAATTGCAATAAGCACACGACTGACACTCAAGGCCTGGCGGTGCTTCTGACATTTGCTACTCCAGTCTGTAACCTCTTTGATGGTATTATATATATGATTTCTTATTACTCAAGTTTTTGAAGATTGCCGCATTATTACCTTTGTTATCTGCTCAAAGTCATTCGCTATGAGATCAGATTGAACAACATATAATGAATTGCGTAGAAAGCTGTTGGAACTTTGTATAGATCAGATAACCTTCTTTTTATATAAACTAGATTTGATATACAATTTCAGACACAGCACCTCCAAAATGTGTCCTCAAGGACAGATCAGCAACATTGATACAGGTGAGTCAAATGGGTAATCCATTCATGAATATAGATTACAGCTTCTGGAAGATTCAACAGTGGTTGATGAACTTTTTTTCATCTCTTGTATAGGTAAAGGTTAAGGTGGGGGTTTAACTCTCTGATATTACCAACAAAGTCAGTTTCATTCAACTTTACACTTTGCCTTCCCGGTCTTTCAGACTGTTTATTTCTTGTAGCTTTTCTTCACTACTGGCCGGCATACAAGCTAAGCATTTATGTAGCAGGTGCATGTACTGGCTACTGTGGTCTAGGTGTAGATCACAGAACTCAAAATCCAGGAGATCATGAGTTCGAATCTTAGAGGCGGTGAGTTTTTTCACAGTCAGAACCCTACCAGTGTTAGCACTTTACAGGCTTAATGGGAAGGCCATGCCCAACGGCCATGTTTCACTCACAAATGAGTGCACCTTTTAGGGGTTCACTGGTGGTATGAGCCAGCAATGGAGAACCATTACACACCAAGGGTCTGCTAGTGCAGTGACTATAATCACCTTGGTCATCATGGCATTGCTTCTGAGCACCATCGTGGGATTGTCAACAGATCGGCGCTCTCATTGATTGGATATAAATAACATTCCCACATTGGTGCTTGAAAGTTGCTTGGGCCTTGATGACTTGCATGGAGTGGAAGACAACCACAAACTGTCTGCTCAGCCTGATAGAAATGCAGGTCACTCGATGTCCTCTGTCAGTCTTTTCATACCTTGTGTTTTTATATTACTATGTGTAGCATAAGGCTAAATAGGGGTCATTTAGACATGTTTAATAGTGAATTCAAGGACCTGTGGATGATGTTTTTTAAAAAAATAATTTTACAATGCCATAGTTGTAGGTTGATGAACATTGGTTGCCCTTGAAATGTGTAGTTTTCAAACTAATGTTAGTTGGTGTGTCCAACCTTTATGTCTATATTTATGTTGATTAATATTTTATTTTTGAATTATCAGGCCAACCTGGTACCAATGTCTGTCATACACTTTGGGTCAGAAGTGAATGAAGGTATGTTGTACAACATTTATTATTCATTCTTGACACTGTAACAGCTTTATTTAAGATGTATCAGGAATGTATTAGGATATTTCACAGGTCCAACATATATATGTGTGTGTGTTTTTAGCTCAGCTGACTATAAGTCATCTGAGCTATAGTCATGGTCCATTGTCCGTCGTCCGTCCGTCTGTCCGTCCGTCCGTCCGTAGATGTGGCACGTTTTGAAACCCTAAGACCTAGGAATCCAAAATTCAGCATAATGTTAGATGTCCCCAAGATCTCCTACCAAGCCGAAAACTGTTTCTTTGCGACTTCGTTCCTTTGAGAAATTAAGGAAAAACCTCAATTTTTTTATTAAAATCCTATTTTCACACTTCAGGACTGCCTAATATCAAAACCACTCATCTGTTTTTCCTCATATTTACCATAAATATTCCTCTATATAGTTCCTATGTACATGCCAGAAATCAAGTCTGTAAAGTATAAATTCTTTAAGTTATGGGCCCAAACATAATGGACTTTGTAAAAAATCAGGAAAAATAATAACTCACTTAACATGAAAAATTTTGAAACTAGAGTCTATTTTCTCAAGTATATAACTATGTTTAATTAAGATTCAATTGTTTACCCAAAATTAGATCTGAATTTTGTAATTTTTTTAAGTTATTAGCATAAAAAAAATCAGTACCTTAAATTTTGCCCAACTTTGACCATGGCACGTTTTTTTCCTGTAAGCACCATTGATTTAATTTTCACAACATGTAAACATAAATATTTAGTTTGTCTAAATCTGAAATTTGAAAATAAAAGCTTGAAAATTAAGCTAGTTATTGATTTTTTTTTCTGTAGTCACTTGCTTTGATTACAGATGCAGGGTCCCACTCCAGGTCACTGGAAGTCAGCTATGCCAGGGTTTCTGATTTGTTACAGTCACTTGGGGAGATCCCCTGCTGTGACAGGTGTACAGATATTCTCATATCACCACCCAAATCACCCCCCCCCCCCCCCCCCCCGCAAACCCAACCCACCAAGTGTTATGCAGTAATTGTTATTGTTTTCACTGTATCTCCTTAATTGTAATGCTGTTTCCACTTCGATATGCAAAAACTTTCCTTGAAAAAATAATTCAAGGTGTAATCCAGAAGATGCAATGTTGTGTAATGTAGCATTTTTAAAGAAATCAATTTTCTTTTAAATGATTTTAACAAATATAAATGAACCCATCAGTATGCTTAAATTATTATAAAATATGAAGCACATTATGGATAAATAAAGACACAATTAAAAATTGTGAAATCTAAATCTAGTATTATTTTTAGATATTTATTGTTTTGCAGATTTAAAAGATATATTTTTGTGGTAAAAAATAAATAAACATTTGTATGCATGATGTGGTGTTATCTGACAAGATTGAGATTTATGATGATGCAATTGAGAATTATGAATCAACTTTTATATTCAGATATTGGAATTGGAAATGTATAGAAATATAAACTTAAATTAGAAAATAATTGATATGATAAAAAAATCAGGATTTAATACAAATATTTGTTCATTATTTTCCTGCCTCAGCAGAATTTGAGATCAGGCTTTGTTTGCCCTGTTTTATGTTGTTAATTAGCTATATTTCAACTGTATACATTTCATAAAAAAATACATATATATTTAATAATATATATTATACAAAATAATAGATGCAATTGAACAAATGTGTAAACTACTGAAATTACAACAGTTAATCGAAAAACCAACTAATGATCATGGTAATAGTACAGATCATTTGTTCACAAACTGCTCACATGCTTTAGTTTCAACATTAGGAAGCACATGGTCAGGTCACAAAATATTTTTTGCAACAATTTCTTGCTCATCAATACAAACCAATCATATAAACCAACCATGGCCTTTATTAGCTCTTCCTCTTACACTTTATCTCCATTAGATATTATTTTAGATTTTTACCTTCAAGGTTAACGTCAGCTGAGCACAGTGACCCATAGTTCCCTTGTTTTTACAGGGGACCACGTGTCTACAGCTTTGTCATATGGTGTTTGTGTTATTTACAGAACACCACCTGTCTGCAGCTTTGTTATGTGATGTTTGTGTTATTTACAGAACACCACCTGTCTGCAGCTTTGTTATGTGTGTTTGTGTTATTTACAGAACTCCAACTGTCTGCAGCTTTGTTATGTGATGTTTGTGTTATTTACAGAACACCACCTGTCTGCAGCTTTGTTATGTGATGTTTGTGTTATTTACAGAACACCACCTGTCTGCAGCTTTGTTATGTGATGTTTGTGTTATTTACAGAACACCACCTGTCTGCAACTGTGTTATTAGTTGCTTATGTTATTTACATAACACAAGCCTTTAACAGCTTTGTTATGTGATGTTTGTGTTATTTACAGAACACCACCTGTCTGCAACTGTATTATTTGTTGCTTATATTATTTACAGAACACCAGCTGTCTAAAGCTGTGTTATGAGATGTGTGTGTTATTTACAGAACTACCTGTTTACAAATGTGTTATCTGGTGTTTATGTTGTTTACAGAAAACAACTTGTCTACAGCTTTGTCATATGGTGTTTGTGTTATTTACAGAACACCACCTGTCTACAGCTGTGTTATTTGTTGCTTATGTTATTTACAGAATACCAGCCTTCTACAGCTGTGTTATGTGATGTTTGTGTTCTTTACAGAACACCACCTGTCTGCAACTGTGTTATTTGTTGCTTATATTATTTACAGAACACCAGCTGTCTACAGCTGTGTTATGATATGTATGTGTTATTTATAGAACTACCTGTCTACAGCTGTTTCATCTGGTGTTTATGTTGTTTACAGAAAACAACCTGTCTACAGCTGTGTTATGTGGTATTTGTGTTATTTACAGAACACTATTCAGCTGTGTTATTTGATGTTTATGTTATTTACAGAACACCACCTGTCTACAGCTGTGTTGTATGAAGTATCAAGCCAAGATGCCGCAACAAGAACTGTCATGGATGTGTAAGTAAAAACTGCTTCTGTATTTAGCAGGATTCTTAATTGATTATTTCATGAAGTTACTAAGTTTTACTTCTGCTTACAATCAAAATATTAGTGGTTTTATTCGAGAGCTCACAGAGGCTTTCAGGATGGTACATGAAAAAAAAATATTATCGAAATGAATCAGTTCTGAAGTTTATAATGGATTACAACTGAATTGAGGGCTTGCAATTTAATGCATTTAAGAATCTTTGCATTGTTACAGCCCTATCATCAACTCACATTTAATTGTACAGCAGGTTGAATAACCAGAACAAACAAATGTTACTAAAAATGGATATAACAGAAATAATATTTTAAATAAAAGGGTTTTTAAATAATCATTCACATTTTTATTTCTTATTTTATTTTTTTAAATAACTTTTATATGGAAAACTTTTCACCACTTCCAACTTCCCCCAGTCTGTTTTTAGGTCACCATGTCATTAGAGTTGTCACTTTGGCTATGCATGACATGAATATAGTACCTTACAAGTTAAATCTGATTTTTCAGGGATGTTTAGCTATAATTTTAAGAGAACACAAATAGTGTTGCATACATTTATTATGTACTGCCAGCATTAATCAGGATTTCCAGTATCTGATTGCATCCAGTAGTCTTCCGAAGGTTTATCCTAGTGCTATCTCATGTGAAATCCTTCATCCAGAAGATCATTTATCAGAACAAAAACCCTGTCCCCATGTTTTTGGAAAAACAGTGATTTACTGTAATACCGGTCTGATTTTCTGTGGATTCCTTTCAGCATGAAGCTGGGGGGAGATGAAAGAACAGCCAGCAGGCCTTCACAGACAGCTGGAAACAGCAGCAAGAGGCATGTCCAGTCAACCGGAACAAGCAAAGGACAGGGAGGGCCTTCTGAAGCTAAACAGGTGCCTAAATGGTTCAAAGCAGGTAACAAATTCAAATTCATCAAAACTCATTACAATATTCATGCCCACTGGAACTGAGCAATAATTGTAGAAGTAAACAACTCTTTCCTGAATTTATAGTGCAAATTAAAACAAGTGACCCATGGGTCATGACGCTCAGCTGACTGGGAAGAGATTCACAAAAGGAAATTTTATCACCAGAATGGTAGTATATACCCATTCAACTGAAGCATCAAACAGATTAACCAACAGGCCAAGATTTAGTCTGTATTTATATATCTCAAAAATAGAGAAAAATGTGTAAACTTTTAAAACTAGAATACGGGTAACCGACAAGTGACTACATGTATCTGCCAAAATCGGATAGTGAGGCATGGATTGAGTGGCAAGGGGAAATAGAGTGAGGTATGTTGCATATTAGCATGGATGTCTGCAGCCTAAATGTGTATGTAGGTTGTGCCACCTACCACAAATCCAGAAATCTGTCCAGGTTGTATACACCTGCAAAATTTTAGGCAGAAAAGTCAAACCACTACATGTATATGAGCGATTTTTGCCCATGGCAGACAAACAGACAAACACCGTGCAAAAATCTTTGCAGGTAACCCCTCCAGTTTTGTGTATGATAAAGACCTATGTGAGATCTAAACACATGCACAATTTTGGCCCAATCGGTCAAATGGTTCCTGAGATATGAGGTTGGATGTGTCCAGCGTTAACTAGAATGTAGGTGGTGCCACCTGTCATAAAATCAAGAAAGCTGTCCACGATGTATAAACCTGCAAAATTTTAGGCAGTTATGTCGAACCACTACAGAGAAATGAGTAATTTTAGGCCACGGCAGACTAACAGACAGACGCTGTGCAAACATTGTTACAGGTGGCGCCACCATTTTTTGTGTATGTTACAGAGCTATCAAAGGGCTACATTTGTATAAATTTTATTTCCTGATCGGTCAAACGGTTCCCGAGATATAAGCTTGGATGTCATCAGCATGAACGTGAACATAGGTGGCGCCACCTGTCATAAAATCAAGAAAGCTATCCTGGATGTATACACATGACGAATTTCAGGTGAATTAGTCAATTCACTGCAGAGATATGAGTGATTTTAACCCAAGGCAGATGAACAGATGGACACTGTGCAAACATGGTTACAGGTGGCGCCACCATTTTTTGTGTATGTTATAAAGCAATCCAAGGGCTACATTTGTATCAATTTTATTTCCTGATCGTTCAAACGGTTCCCAAGATATGAGGGTTTATGAGTGGAAACAGACCCACAAATGGACACTGGATAGAGAGGAAAGGTCAGAGGTCAATGCAAATTGGTTAGGCACCAGTTCACATGTGACCCGATAATAGGTGTAAGTTTGGGAAAAATCGGTCCATTAGTCTCTGAGGAGCTCTCTGGAAATGAACGCCGCCACGGCGGAGGAACTCGGTCAAAAACATAGTATCCGCAAAACTTCGTTTTGGCGGATACAAAAATACAGGTGGCTCCACCAGTCTGCAGAAACTAATAAAAACACTTAATGGTCAATATCCATGCAAAAAATCATGGTGATCTCTGCATTAGTTGTTCAGATACTTCAGTTTTTGTATCAAATTGTCCATTATTCTGAGGGATACTTCGGAGTCCTATAGCTTGAAGGATATGGGTAACAGAGACCTAATTTCAAGTTTCCACAGGCACCTTTCATGGGCCTCCTTGCATGACAAGAATGAAGATTCTAGGTCCAGTTGTTGCGATTTGTATCCTGTTGACAGATAACCACATCTTTAAAGGTCTCAAAAAAAAGAAAAAAATTCGTAAAAATTTGAAAAAAAAATAGAGGTGGCACACCCAGTCTGCAGAAACTGATGGAACAGCTCATGATCAATATGTATGCCGAAAATCATGACCATCAGTGTTGTAGTTATTGAAATACTGCAGTTTTTGTATCAAATTTTCCATTATTCATGGGAGGGGGGGGGGGGGGTATTTTGGACCCATACAGCTTAAAGAATATGGGTAACAGAGACCTAATTTCAAGTTTCCATGGAGACTTTTCATGGGTCTCCCTGTGTGTCAAGAATGAAGATTCTTGGTCCAGTTTTTATGATTTGTGCCCTGTTAACAGATGTTCATATCTTTAAAGGTCTCAAAAATACAGAAAAATTTCGTAAAAAAAAACGAACAAATACAGGTGGTGCCACCAGTCTGCAGAAACTTATGAAACACTCCATGATCAATATCCATGCAAACAATTATGGTTATCTCTGCATTAGTTGTTCAGATACTTTAGCTTTTGTATCAAATTTTCCATTATTCTGAGCTGTACTTTTGGAGTGCCATAGCTCGAAGGATATGGGTAACAGAGACCAAATTTCAGGTTTCCATGGAGACTTATCATGGGTCTCCCTGTGTGTCAAGAACTAAGATTCTAGGTCCAGTCGTTACGATTTGTACCCTGTTGACAGATAACTACATCCTTAAAGGTCTCAAAAATGGAGAAAACAATTCGTGAACATTGAAAAATACAGGTGGCGCCACCAGTCTGCACAAACTGATGAAAAAACTCATGATCAATATGTATGTCGAAAATCATGACCATCAGTGATGTAGTTAATGAGATATTGAATTTTTTGTATGAAATTTTTGACTATTCTGGGGGGTAATTTTGGGCCCCGTAGCTCAAAGGATATGGGTAACAGAGACCTAATTTCTGGTTTCCTAGGAGATTTTTCATGGACCTCTCAGTGTGTCAAGAATTAAGATTCTAAGTCCAGTCTTTATGATTTGTGCCTTGTTAACAGATGTTCACATTTTTAAAGGTCTCAAAAATAGAGAAAAAAATTCGTAAAAAATCGAAAAATACAGGTGGCGCCACCAGTCTGCAGGAAGTGATGTAACATCTCATGATCAATATGTATGCCAAAAATAATGACCATCAGTCAAGTAGTTAATGAGATATTGAAGTTTTTGTATGAAATTTTTGACTTTTCTGGGGGGTACTTTGGGGCCACATAGCTCGAAGGATATGGGTAACAGAGACCAAATTTCAGGTTTCCATGGAGACTTATCATGGGTCTCCCTGTGTGTCAAGAACGAAGATTCTAGGTCCAGTCGTTACGATTTGTACCCTGTTGACAGATAACTACATCCTTAAAGGTCTCAAAAATGGAGAAAACAATTCGTGAACATTGAAAAATACAGGTGGCGCCACCAGTCTGCACAAACTGATGAAACATCTCATGATCAATATGTATGTCGAAAATCATGACCATCAGTGATGTAGTTAATGAGATATTGAAGTTTTTGTATGAAATTTTTGACTATTCTTGGGGGTAATTTTGGGCCCCATAGCTCGAAGGATATGGGTAACAGAGACCTAATTTCTGGTTTCCATGGAGACTTTTCATAGGTCTCTCAGTGTGTCGAAAATGAAGATTCTAGGTCCAGTCGTTACGATTTGTGCCACGCTAACAGATGACAGCATCCTCAAAGGTCTCAAAAATAGAGGAAAAAATCGTAAAAAATCAAACGGTACAGGTGGCGCCACCAGTCTGCAGGAACTGATCGAACATCTCATGATCAATATGTATGCCAAAAATGAAGACCATCAGTGATGTAGTTATTGAGATATTGAAGTTTTTGTATGAAATTTTTTACTATTCTGGGGGGTACTTTGGGGCCCGATAGCTCAAAGGATATGGGTAACAGAGACCTAATTTCTGGTTTCCTAGGAGATTTTTCATGGACCTCTCAGTGTGTCAAGAATTAAGATTCTAAGTCCAGTCTTTATGATTTGTGCCTTGTTAACAGATGTTCACATTTTTAAAGGTCTCAAAAATAGAGAAAAAAATTCGTAAAAAATCGAAAAATACAGGTGGCGCCACCAGTCTGCAGGAAGTGATGTAACATCTCATGATCAATATGTATGCCAAAAATAATGACCATCAGTCAAGTAGTTAATGAGATATTGAAGTTTTTGTATGAAATTTTTGACTTTTCTGGGGGGTACTTTGGGGCCACATAGCTCGAAGGATATGGGTAACAGAGACCAAATTTCAGGTTTCCATGGAGACTTATCATGGGTCTCCCTGTGTGTCAAGAACGAAGATTCTAGGTCCAGTCGTTACGATTTGTACCCTGTTGACAGATAACTACATCCTTAAAGGTCTCAAAAATGGAGAAAACAATTCGTGAACATTGAAAAATACAGGTGGCGCCACCAGTCTGCACAAACTGATGAAACATCTCATGATCAATATGTATGTCGAAAATCATGACCATCAGTGATGTAGTTAATGAGATATTGAAGTTTTTGTATGAAATTTTTGACTATTCTGGGGGGTAATTTTGGGCCCCATAGCTCGAAGGATATGGGTAACAGAGACCTAATTTCTGGTTTCCATGGAGACTTTTCATAGGTCTCTCAGTGTGTCGAAAATGAAGATTCTAGGTCCAGTCGTTACGATTTGTGCCACGCTAACAGATGACAGCATCCTCAAAGGTCTCAAAAATAGAGGAAAAAATCGTAAAAAATCAAACGGTACAGGTGGCGCCACCAGTCTGCAGGAACTGATCGAACATCTCATGATCAATATGTATGCCAAAAATGAAGACCATCAGTGACGTAGTTATTGAGATATTGAAGTTTTTGTATGAAATTTTTTACTATTCTGGGGGGTACTTTGGGGCCCGATAGCTCAAAGGATATGGGTAACAGAGACCTAATTTCTGGTTTCCTAGGAGATTTTTCATGGACCTCTCAGTGTGTCAAGAATTAAGATTCTAAGTCCAGTCTTTATGATTTGTGCCTTGTTAACAGATGTTCACATTTTTAAAGGTCTCAAAAATAGAGAAAAAAATTCGTAAAAAATCGAAAAATACAGGTGGCGCCACCAGTCTGCAGGAAGTGATGTAACATCTCATGATCAATATGTATGCCAAAAATCATGACCATCAGTCATGTAGTTAATGAGATATTGAAGTTTTTGTATGAAATTTTTGACTTTTCTGGGGGGTACTTTGGGGCCACATAGCTCGAAGGATATGGGTAACAGAGACCTAATTTCTGGTTTCCAAGGAGATTTTTTATGGACCTCTCAGAATCCCAAGTTACAAGGTTCTAGGTCCAGCGGTTACGATTTGTGCCCGGTTAACGTACGGACAGACGGACAGACGGACAACGGACAAAGAGTGATCGCTATAGCTCAGATGACTTTCAGTCAGCTGAGCTAAAAAAGGGATCAGTTTATTTAAATAGACAGAAATTAAGAAAAATATATTTTCAACATGTATATTATATCAGAAAAAATATATTGTTTATTAAAATGTATATTAAGAAGAATAACACATAGATTTGAACAAAAATTGTAAACTACAGTTAAACCTTTCCTAACGACTACCTAATTTTATTATCACGTCTCAAAAGGACCACTTGTTCATGGTCTTGATTGGTTTTGTTTCTTTATATAATACTTTGCTTAGATGAGCACCTGGAAAATGCAACCACTTTATCAAGGCCCCATTTGTGGTCATAATTTCAAAGTTTTTCAGTAGTTCTGGCAGGTTTTCCTCTTAATTCTGTTCCAAATTCATCACATGAAATAAATTTCCATTATTAATATATTATATATCAATAATGTGTCATGTTTTCCTTTCAGGAAAGAAGTGAAACAATTTTGAGGAGATCACCTTTGCCTGCTTCTACTGCTTAGTTTAAGACATTTTCAAATGTATTGAATCCATTGTTGAAGACTGTCAATGAGAGCTTTGTTTAACTGGTAATAAAATACCATTTCATCGTAATCATGTGCTTTTAACCAATTATGGAGTGGGTATAATCCTGCTTTTCTTCCCATGCATCACTTAATGGAAAGCATCACTTCTTTTATATTTTTCAAAGCGACCAATGTTCAGTGAATAGAGCTTGTGGATAGGACTGTGGGACTATGTGATAGGACTCTGTTTTAGGCACTTGTTTTATGGCTGTATCAGGGAGTAAAGTTTGAGAACGTTTTATAAATTATGCGATTGGAACTCCAGTACTAATTACAATTTCCAAAATATGTCACATGGTTAAACAAAATTTCAGATGCAAAAGACAAATAAAAATACAATGTGATAACTTTGTTTTTCCAGGTAAATATGAACACAGGGAAGGTAACAAATAAAGGAGACAGGTGTTGGCACATCAAGAAAACGTGAAATAGACCTTGCTAACACAGATTTGTATGTCTAATAAATGGTTGAAGATAGACTGCAAGAATATGTAAATCTGAACCTCCTAGTTATGAACATCAGGCATTTACGCCTGTTATAGGACCTCTTAATTTAAGTTCATTGACTTGAAAATTTGCATTTCATGAGACTTCCAAAAGCATCCATAAAAAGGGGATGCTTATAACAGAGAGTTGATGTAAAGAGAAACTTCCCTGTATCTTTTGCGAAAACCTACACTGGTTCTTATGACCAGATTTAGTAATTGGTTGAAGAGTTAGAAGGATGTGTGATCTTTTATAGTCGTTTCAGTGGTGATAATTAAACCTCTTTAAAAACTGATAAATCCTTGTCCACAGGTATTGGAGTGATAGCTGATGTTATATTGACAGCCACAGCCACAAGTATAAGGATCAAAAGTGTTCTTCTAATGTAACGACTCATTATTTACTTTGAAGTAATCTGAGTGAAGAAATTTCATATCATTAATGAAAGTTATACAGTACAATTTTTTAGATTCTTAAGTGATAATGTACAATGTCCTATCTTATGGACTCTTTGCTTATAGTCTCTGTATAAAGAATTGTGGACATAAAACCTTTACACACAGTTACATATACACAAACCCAACTTAATTGTTAGCACAGCATTTATATTTCTTTTGCAGCTGAATTGTTAGCACAGCATTTATATGTCTTTTGCAGCATTTAATCATGCTTCCTTCAGGATTCAAAGTTAGCATCATCAGGCATAAGTTCTTATGAAGTTTTATGAAAGCAAGCTTCTAACAACCCCCATAATTATGTAAATATGTGGAATAAGTTAAAGGGAAAATAAAAAGTTATTTGTTGTATTTCTTGTCTTTTACTTATGAATAAAATAATGGAATGAAGGAATGGAACAAATGAAATGAATATATAATTTTGTAATTCACTCACTTCAAAGAGCAACTAGACCGAGGTGATATTGATGCGTCGACTCAAAATACTTCTTTCAAATATGTACATGTTATATAACAGCAGGGAGCATATTGAGGAAAAACCCCTTGTAAACACCAGAGGAGTACAAGTTATAATGAATTAATCCAGAAAAAGAAACAATTTAAACTGAGCTCTAATTACATTTTGAGTATCTGTACAGGCAATCTGGGCTTGTTTGCATTGGTATTGAGCCAGTCAAGTAGAATGCAAACCCTGACAACAACCGAGGGTAGATGAGCTCAATTGGCCTGTCAAGCAGCCCATCTAGTGGATTGAAACTCCAAGCACTTCCTGAGGTCTTCCTGTACAGCAACTGCACCTGTGGACCTTGAAAGCTGGCAGGTGAAAATGGAACAAATGAAATGATGAATATATAATTTTGTAATTCACTCACTTCAAAGAGCATCTAGACCAAGGTGATATTGATGCCTCGACTCAAAATACTTCTTTCAAATATGTATATGTTATATAACAGCAGGGAGCATATTGAGGAAAAAGACCTTGAAAGCTGGCAGGTGGGCTGCATGTTCCTTTTTACATGGACCTCGAAAACAAATCACCTGGCAAACTGGCACATGCTAAGAGAATAATGATGATGGAATGATTCATCGTAATTGTTGCAGTCTTAAAAGATGTGGTAAAATGAATCTTGGTGGACGACTGCGATCACTCAAGAAATGAGCCATGCCCTGGCAGCATGTCTTGTGTCAGTATCCTTGGGTTCTAGCCAGCATCTCCCACATCACTGGATCAATCCAATGTTCCACCTACTTAAAATGGGGGCAGTATCTACATTCATACAGGAGGGTGTGTAGAACCACAGTCTGGTAGACTTAAATCTTGGTGCTTAGTGGTTCATCACAAACCTGACACAAGATAGTGCTACAGGCATCCAGAGTACCCACTGGCTTTCCTGTTACATGGCATCAGTCTTGGCCATTTTAACTCAGCTGACTATAAGTCATCTGAGCTATAGTCGTGGTCCTTTGTCCATCGTCTGGCCGTCTGTTAACAGGGCACGTTTTAAAACAGTTGGACCTATGAATCCAAAATTTAGCATACAGTTAGAGGTCCCCAAAATCTCCTATCATACCAAAAATTGGGTCACTAGGACTCAGTTCCTTCGAAATATTAAGGAAAAACCTCCGTTTTCCATAAAAAACCCTTGTTATACCGGTACTTCAAGGCTGCCTAATATCAAAACCACTGTTCCGTTTTTGATCATATTTGGTATTCTTATTCTTCCATACATTTTCTTTTAACATACCAAAAATTAGGTCAGTATTGAGTATTATTTTGAAGTTATGGGCCCAAATATAATGTAATTTTAAAAAAAATCAAGAAAACATATTTACTCACTTAACATGAGAATTGCTGAAGCTGGAGACTTTTTTTTTTCAAGGATATAACTTTCTTAAATCAAGATTCAATTGCTAAACCCAAAATTAGATCTGAATTTTGCAAATTTATTTAGTTATTAGCATAAATAAAAAATCAATACCTTAAATTTTGTCCAATTTTGGCTACAGCACATTTTTTCCACGTTTTCTTCATCTTTTTAATTCTGAAATTTCAAAGGAATTGATTGAAAAGAGAAACTTTTATTCATGTTTTCATACACCATGTCAAGTGTTGTTTTCATCAGGCCCACCTAGTAGTACAGCCTTCACTTGTATTATGTAACCCTCTCCAGGCAGCTTGCCTTGGCTCAGCTTGGCCACTACCAGCAGGCTTCCCCTCTGCCCTGCACTCCCCCCCCCCCCCCTTCCCTCCCCCAGCTGGTGCATAAACTAGATGAATGTTATAATTTTCTGTATTTGATTCATTTTTATTCTAGGCTATGCTAAATTTTAGATTTTGTAAACCAGGGTTTGTACCACCAGGGTTACAATGATTAAAGTGCACATTTAATTGTGTCCTCAAAGTGGTTTATTGCTATATGAAAGTGTGGATGTTCATCAGATAAGTAATTCTTTACTTCAGAAGAGTAAAACTTCACCAGGTGTGAAATTGACTATTAATTACAGTAAAAAATTATAGCTGAGATAGTAGTTAGCACAATTATGTTGTTTGTCCCTCATTCAACTAAGAGTGTGTATACTTTAATTTGAAAAGATGGTTTTATTTTATCAAATTTACTGAATCTTTTATTTCGATGAATGCAGGTACTGAAAACTCCAATGTACAAAACTTTTTAAAAGTTATTCAAAGAATGATCTTGAAGATGCCATGTTGTGGCATTATTTTCTTTTAAATTCAGTTTAAACATTTGTGATTTAAAAATAATAAAATATATGTGTATGCATAATATGACTCGATATGAGCTACACTCTGGATAAATTATTATTACAACTTAGAATTCTGATATTTAAACTTATATTTTCAGATTTTTTATTACAAATTTATAAAACTTGTAAATAAAAAAAATGAATCTGATAAAAACTATAAATGGAAGAAGTGGATATGCTAAAAAAATAGGCTTAAAAATAAACTTAAATGCATTATTCTCTTGAAAGTGAAATAAAGGTATTAGTCCAATCTGTCCACTTGCCTGTCCATCTGTAAATTTTTCATATGCATCACATTATTTCAAAACTTTTACTGTTTTTCTTCATGACAGTCTTATCAGAGTATTAGTTTTGCAATCATATATTTAGAACTTTACTATAACCAAGTAGGAGGGCCCCTTTCCTCTTAGCTTCTCATATGCTTGTATATTTGAAAACAAATTACAATAGAACATTTTGCATTTGCAAAAATTTTAAACTTCAGCTGAGCACAGTGACCCATTGGTCACTTGTTTGTAGATAGTTCCGCTGAGAAAGCAGGCTTTATCTATGGCCTTGTGTGGTTCATTTCAGGTGATAATGACAGTTTTAGTTTTGAGTGTCCAAAGGTTGGTGGAATACTTTGTCTTCTTGTTGTTGATGGCCAGTCCATTTTCACATAGTGATGCTGCTCCACCAAGTATATAGACGATCAGTCTGCAGTAGGTGGTGCATCAGTATACATAATTTTGTGTCAGTCTTTTAAGACTGAAAATGTTGCCATCATGACTACATTGGTGCAGTCCTTGAAGGCATCATGAAGCAAAGGAGAAAAAATGATGCAGAATAGAAGTGGTCCTGTTTGTGACTGGTTGACTGATCACAGGTTGGAGATGCAGCCTTGGTCAACATGGCCTACCTTTCTGTCATGGAAGGACAACCGAGCCTAGAGACCAGGGTCCAGAGGCACTTCCTCCCAGTAGAATAAAAAGCCTTGGCGAGATCTGTCCACAAACATCATGTTGAAGTCCCAATCCGTTTCCCGTCATTTCTCCCGGATCTGTCAGAGTGAGAACACTGGGTATGTCGTGTCGCACAAGGCTCGGAAACCGCATTACCGCTCAGAGACGATCTTCTTAGAGGTATGACAGCTGCAAGGTGCCCCGGTGGTTGTCGAAGTGGTACAGTTTCCCTTTATGCATGCACAGGTGGACAATCTCGCTATCCAAGATGATGACAAACAGCTGAGTTAGATGTGTCATGATAATGTTCCCACCACACCTCCGGAGGTATGCCGTTTGTAACACCAGCTTTTCCACTGGACATCTGCTTGATGCCTAATGAGACTTCGGTGTCCTTTGGGGAATTGTCCAACTCCTTCATAATGGGACTCTGCGGGAGCTGGGTAATGGCATCTTCCGAGTACAAAGGTGCTGGAGTAGCTTTACCACCCCGGATGAGAGATATGCAAGGCCCAACGATTTGTAGACGTGCCCAGGCGCCCTAAAACCAGATCTCCAGCCATAGGTAAATTAGTCCTGTCAGATAAACAGCTGTGAGGATGGCCTTCAGCGGAAGGTACTGGTAAGTCGGTGCACATGCAGTGGTGGCAGCATGTTATGGTTTCCATATCTGTGAAGTGAGCTGGGCACTAGGTTGCGAGAGTGGTCTTGTGACCGCACAACCACTTCCACTTTAATACTCCTCATGCAGGTTCTGCTTTTGCCGTAACTTAACATCAACCCTCAAGTCCGGCAAGGGACAAGTACTGACAGTGAGAGCAACAGGATTTGCTCTTGGAAGTGTTTGACGATCTGGGTGTGTTTGTCGTTCTGACGTTGATTGAAGCTAAACCCAGATCGATTGCCGCCCAGATGACAAAGCAGTTCTCCTCAAGGACAATACTACCACAGTGAGTGTGATTTTATCTACAACTCGACGAAACAAAGCACTTAAAAAGTGTATGCTCGTGCCTTATTTTTACATGTAGGTAGGAAATAAAAACCCCATTTAATGTTTTGGCAAGACATCGCTTCATTTTACGGATTTTTGCAAAGATGATTCATATTTAAAATCGTAACACACTCGAGGGCCAAAACGGCGCTCGCAAAACCTCGTGTATACCCATAAAGAGGTGTCCAAACATGTATAGTCTTTATAGTCCAGGGGTAAAACTTGGCTCTCTCCGCTGTCAACCCGGGTTCAAAACCCGGTGTGGCTATGAGAGTGGGTTGTAGTTGCCCGTCCATGGTTTCCTCAACCACTGTAGACTACTGAACGCCATCGTCCGAGACATGCAGAGGGCCTCGTATTAGTTATAATAACTATTTGTACAATGCATGTATAATAAATAAGTTTTTATATACTTGTCCTAAGCTATATCGCTTGTTCCCCATTTCCCTTAAAATAAGCATTCAAGTTACTGACGTACTACATTCTCTGTCGGAGAGTGGGTATAAAGGAACTCCTGAACAAAGCTTGGTCCTCCCCGACTTGTTCGTTGACCCTGACAGACGGATCATTCTACTCAGTGGTGTAAACAACAAATGAAACATGACAAACAAAATATTGCTGTGCTGAATGTTCAGACTCTCCAAAACAACGCAAATAGCCCACAGTATCGTGGCGCAGGAATTACGTTGGTTCAAATCGACATTGCAGCGTAGAGTGAGCCCGCTTACCTGACTGGGCACTACTGACTGAGCTCTGTCCAACGTACATGTTGTCTTGCAACGGACGCCAGGAAAATGAGCCCAGATATTTGTGTTTCGCCTATGTTCTGTCAGTCTAAGTTAGTTGACTGACAAAACAATAATAAACAACTCGGATACCACTCAGACATCTCAGTATGTAATGGAAGACTATTTATAACCTGATTGGAATTTTTTTTCACATAAAACCGTAACCAGCTTGCTTTAAATAAAATAAAAACATTGTAACATCGCTAAATTCACATGCTTGTCTGACCACCTTTCGGAGTGTCGCACTGAAGTTCAGACCACCCAGACAGAGTTTACACGATACCAGTTACCAAGTTCGACCAATCAGGAGGTCAGAGGCCACCTCCGACAGCATTTATCTTACCTGGATCAACCTAGACTCCACCCAACACCTGACCGTTGAGAGCCACTGAAGCACGCCAAGGAAATGTATCCGTCATGTTGCAGCAGGAGTCTTAGGGTTGACCACGCTCTAGCACCAGGACTGGTTCGATGAGAACGACACAGCTGCCCTGAAAATGTAAGATAGGCAACACCACGGACTATCTGAATGACAAGACGACAACATCAAAGCACATATACAATCATACTAGAAAGCACAGACTGCCTCGTACAGCACTAATGGTGGATCAACAGGGCAGTGGAACATCAGGCTGCGGAAGATAGGGACGATGTGAAGGCGTGATACGAGTACTTGAATGCAGTCTATGGTCTAAACACAGGACAGCACATCTCTGTTCTCTGTAGATACATAGTCAATGATCAGAGAACAAGATCGCATCCATGTCCGATGGGTCCAAAACTTCGAAGGCATAATGAACCGAGATTCCACAATCAGAGAGAACGCTATTTCCGGGAGAATACCTTTCAACGTCAGCAACAACAAAGGTCCTGAAGTGATAGAGAAGGGCTTACTGAACAGTAAGAGGATGAACTGCTGGAATCCTCGCTATATTTCTTCACACAGTCAGCTGTGGAAAGATGGTCGTCCATAGTAATCAGGGATATCACTTCTCTCACTGATAAACGGATCCCTAAATGCTTATTCATCCCATCCCTTAGCATTCAAACAACATGATTTTTGTTCGTTTGGAATAGGCGCACTTGGCTATACGTGGATGACAGGCCAGAAAAATGTGCAGACCTTGAAACCAGAAAGGTTGAATGTACTAGGTGGATATAGCAGCCTTCAGCGAAACGAGGCTTGCTATTGAGACACGAATGGACGCAAGTGTCGGCTCAGGGATGTCTACAGACACCTCTGAAAGTTCTGTTGTTGGTTTCGCAAAGCGCAGCGAGCTGTACAGTCAAGATTCTCCCGTCAGATTTCAATGACAATGACATTTCAATGACATTTCAAAGTGTCACAGTCATCAGTTGCTATGCCCCAACAATGAATAACCCAGTCGACAACAAAGAAGCATTTATATGATGACCTTAACCGTCTTGTCTCCAGGATCGGCCGAATAGACAAGCTGATCATCCTGGGTGATTTCTATGCACAGGAACGGATTCCAACAAACTGACCAATATTCTAGTTCACCATGGCTCCTGCGAGTGAAATTGCCTGCTTCTTCCAGGGCTTCCACCGACTTTTACATTTCCTATATTTTACTTTGACAATTTGTCTCCTATTATGTCCTTCATATTCCAGTATTTTCCTAGATTTTTTTCTCTGAACAATCAGTTTCTTATATAATTGTTAATATTAAATCATTAAACCAAGTATTACCAAAAATATTCAGCAAATTTATAGAACTGTGCATGTAAGTGGTGCTGTCATACAAGTACAGATATCTGAACCATTTTTAACGCACTTTTAGATGCTGCTTTGAGAACTAATTGTTATGATTTTTACCAAGAAAAGCAAGATTGTACGGTTAAATGTATCTCTGGCTAAAATTCAAAATAACTCCTACATTGCCCCCTAAAGTGCCCCTATAAATTTCATATATTTATTCAGGACACAGATGGGATTCCTGTTCTTGTCACTCTGTGCTGAACACGAACCGACAGTCACCATCACTCTCCAGCTGGCAAACGGACACAGAGTACCTTAATCCATCTGCGCCAAAAAAAAAAACTATTATATTGGATTAGATCATTGTTCGCCAGATGAACAAAACCACTCTCACTGCACGAAATAAGCTGAGTGTTGGCACTACCAAGAGAGATGGAAGATGAGTATCCAACTTGCAAGCAAACAGATAAACAGGAACCATCCTATATGCTCATCATTGCTCGCCTTACTACCATCATTCATTAACACGCTACCACAAAATACCCAAGATGCTCTTCTCACTGGTCCTATTATAGACAACACGGAAAAGGAATGCATGGTGTTCCTTTAAAGGGTCCGTCTATTTGCAATTGCAGGTACCATAAGATCTGTGCAGCGCACACACTCACATTGGAAATGAACCTGAGATGTGCTAGCTAAAGTATATCCTGAGAGGAAGAACGTATGCCATCAAACCAAGCGGCCCATTTAGGGCAGGCTGCGTGAGATGAAAAGTGTCTTGTAGGAAAAGAAGTTGGAGGACCGACAAACTGCTGCTTTTGCAACTTCTGCTGACCCTTTTATGGTTGTCTCGGCTCTCTATTTGAACCATAGCCACAGTTACTAAACCAGTTGGAGACTGGTTGCAGCAACCCACTGCTACCGGAAAATAACGCTCTAGTCCTCCATCTGACCCACTAATGGTTAGTAAAGCACCAGGAGCAGATGGCACGCAGACATATATTTACAAATGGAATCGAGGGGCTTGCAAAAAGAATACAATTAAAAGTATTCCTGTCCGCCTCGCGAAATGTTGAGATCCATCAAGACCTAAGGGGAGCATCAACTTTCCACCTCCCCAAGTAAACTGCACCTACAAAACATCTTACAACAACCATCGAGAAATATATCTCGTTTGCACCGCAGGAAAACTCATCATTTCAGATGACATAGATCACATCACTAATATATTACCCACGACTCCCAATTCAGCTTTCGATGGGGATACGTGTGCGTTTCGGTGAAGGAATATATGTGACATGGTCTCAGCAGTTCACTAGCTACAAGAAAAATGTTTGGCCGCCCAGAGAATTTAATTACATCCTTCCGCAACGGCATGCAAATAATAGCGAGAAAGAAATTCATGTGCTCGCTGATTGCTCATCTCTGTCCTCATTGCGACATCCCATGCTGATACTTTCATTAGAGAAAAACTGGATGTCAGTAAACAGCTCCAAAAAGAACAACAAGCTCTTCAACATGAACCAAGGGAAGACAGAGGTGTTTTATAGGCCCCCCCGTAGGAGTTCCTGTTTTACGATGACTGCTGTTGCACAATCCAGTGAGAAAATGCAGTATATCATGGACAGATTCCAGCTGATTGCAAGCACTTAGTACTTAAAATTGTGCAAACAACACCGTCATTACACGGTACCCCCCACTCCACGTCTCATTACCACTGACAACACAGGAATCGAAGACTTTGAATATGTTTTTCTGCCTTGGCAGCAACGTCAGCAATAAGGGATATCTGGATGTTAAGTTATTGCTGCGTATCAAAAACAATAAAAGTTCTTCATATGGACGATGCAATAAATGGCTGTAGGCAGAATAACCATGGTATCAAACTCAGCACCCCAATTCCCGTCTATAGGGCTTCTGTAAAGGCATCATATCCAGCAGTTTGAGTGCCCCAGGAAAACCCTCAATATCAGGTTTATGCATGGTAAGACAAATTAATGTTTCAAACCTTTGAGAATTGCTGAGTGGCAGTCATAGAACGACTACTGATCTATGCAGTTATACTAGAAATGATTTTTTGCATGAATTGAAGATGTTATTGTTTGACTAGCTAAAAAAATGGACTCCATGAAGGTCTTCATGGACGACTCTGTATGGGATATAATTATGTGGCATGGACACCACAGCTGGACACAAAGAAACAGCTGTGTTCCAAATTAATGAAGACCTTTGACGGGAAAAGACTGTCAAAAATGGATAAATGGAAGCAATACACAGCCTTTAAGGATATATTTCCATGCAGCAGATGTGGAAGACGCTTTGACTCCAAAATCGGCCGCCATTCCCGCAGCTAGGGGGTCTCATGCCAGCAGCTGAACTTTCACTCTCATTAAATGGCTGGTTAAAACTCTCATTAAAAAACTGTGCACTATGTTGGTGAGGGGATTCACCACCCGTTACGCGGTGAGCTGCTACCATAAAATAGCCAGAATCTCAAACTAGGTTGATGGGGTATGAACATAATTAGGTCCATTTTCGGCTCTGTTGTATATACAGAGCCACAGGCCTCTGCCTTCATTTATCTAGCGGGCGGAGCGCATACAAGTCAATGGTCTACGCAGCACTTGTGTTGAGTACTGCTGACCCTGTGTGTTGGATGCCTGTCCTAGTGACCGCACCACTGGTGACACGCGTGATTGTTTCAGCTTGGGAGGTGCATGTATTACATTCATCATCATCATCAACGACCATTAGTCCTGACGCTCCAATTACACCGCCAGGCAGATATCATTGTGAATCGTATTTCCTTACGGAAAGCTCTCCCTTGTATGAATATATTCTTGGTATTTTAACATTTCTTATAAGAACAATCAGACAAAATTTAGGCCTATACTTATATTAACTCTTATTACTAGTGTAAACTACCTATTAATATAAGGGAAAATAAAGTATATATGGTTCTCAGGCACTTTTCAGAAATCAGTGCGGGCGGGTGGTATTTTTATATTTTTTACCTTTTTTGTATGTTTCGATAAAAATGTCATATGACCATGGAAAAGCATGAAAAACAAACATTTTTTTTTCGTGCTAAACAGGTAAAAGCACAACATATATTATATTATTTAACTTCTTGAAAGATAAAAATTAAAATCAAAATTTTTGATGCGGGGGTTAAAATTGATGCGTGCGGTGCCTGAGAACCATACTTTTTATTATTAATTTTTTTGCCTAACTGGTTAAAATCCATAAAATCTCTATCTGTCAATCAAAAACAGACCTAACAAACTTTACATTTCAAGTTGGTTTAAAATATATATTCAATGTTATGGATTGAACAAAAAATAAAAAAAAATTCTTTGCATTCACCACCCTCTTATGTGTGTCTCTTTTTTCGTTAATGAGGACCTGATCATTTGTAATATTGAGCGCTAATCTGTGCTTTTGCATCTTAACTAAATATATCCCCCGCTCGCACCACATTTTGTTCCCATGGTCCATAAAGCGATAAATTTTCTTAATGTAGCCTAAGTTGTTCAACAGGCCTGTTTGGATTACTGAATTATTCTGTTATAAAAACAAAATTAATAAGTTAATGGAAATTGAAAACCAATGTGATGTGGAAGTTTATTATGAGTGTAGTTCGAATTTACAGTTTTGTGTAATAATAATACACGGGAAAATATAAAAGGTTATACAATTTCCGTGACACTAATAAGTGCTGCGTGAGCGAAATTAGGTGCACTGTGCGACTCGACTGGCACTGTTGTGACGACATAAGAAGTATTTTACCTGTTTTCCCCATCATCATGGATATCGACGAACAAGATCTCAGTTCAGAACAACATGGTGTCGGCCCTGGCTTTGTTGGCATAAAGTTTTGTCAAGAATGGTAAGTATTATCCACGGCACAGCCACAGACAGGCACGGGACAGACAGGCTCGTCCTAAGACTAAGATGCAAGACGGGGTGTGAGCCACTATAAAACGCGGGCTACGCTTGTATTGAGGAACATGAAAATATAAATAAAACTGTCTCCTCTCAATCCCTATTTTAACTCTTACTTTTCCCTGTAGATGTCCCTACACTCATATCAACTCTTCTAACATAAACAACTACTAAACATCAGAAGTCACCTGAATCGGAAATCGAACCTACGATCTCTAGACTAGGAGCCCTACACACTACTAAGTGAGCCGTGAAGACGAGATACCAGCAGGGGCGAGTTTTGTTCATTTATATCCGTGATTGAAGCCCCATCTATCTGAAAAAGGGGGAACCATTTACTATTTGAACAGGAGAATTAAGCTTAAGGTGGAAGCTCCGCCCCCTCATTCCCGTTCAGGCGGGGAACCTAGGTTCCCCGGACCCCTCCTCTTCTAATATTATAGACTCCAGTTATGAGCAAAATTAAATACGGGAATTCTCAGGAAAATTATATATATCGGGGCCTGTGTCAGGAAACAATTTATTATGCAACACCCATTGTGCATAAGGTACCTGCGGTAGGCTGCAGCCTGGTTTCTATAGTTCTGCCACTAGAGTACCTAAAACCCAGAGATCTCCCGCCAAAGATCGCAATATCTTAATAAGGCAGCAATTCGTATTAAACCTTCCCCATACACTTCTTGATGACATCCGCATCAATTATAATACTTAACTTGCAAGTGCACAAAGTATTAATTGAGTTATCCAAGGAAACCTCACCTTGAGATCATCCAGAGACCACCATATTGCCCGGAGATCCGCTTCCCACAATACCAGTAAATCCACCTTCTCCATGCATAGCGCGAGACGGAGTACACTATAGAAGCAGGCAGTTACCAAACCCCTCGCAACAAGTTCCTACAGTTTGGTATGTTTAAATCATGGCAGGCTTGCAAGGATAATATGGGATAATGTGTCATTGAAATAGAATGTGGTAATGTTGCCAGAAAGACTCATTTTATACCAAAGATACGATCTGATGTATTTTGATGTGCATATTTAGCACTTATAAGAGTTTTTCTGTCTACAATTTCACCATTACACGGCCACAATATACATGTCAGGGGCCACAACTTTCAAAAACAAGGGACAGACAAACTTGTGCAGATGTCTTTGGCTGAGGCTATACACACAATATCGTGCATGTACAACACAGTATGCACAATATCAGTAAATCCAACTTCTCCATGCGAAGCGCGAGACGGAGTACGCTATAGAAGCAGGCAGTTACCAAACGGCTGAGGGTTAATTTTTTTAAGCTTTTGCAAGTGCTAGGAGGTCGCAAAGGCTTAACAAAAATTAACCATCATTTTAACAACTACAACCAATTCTCACTCGCACAAACAAACATCATATTAGGTCATTTAGTTCCTACTGAATTCCACACAATAGTAGATATAAATATCCTCACTTGAACTCTCTTTCCCAACTCGTCTTGCATGGGGCAGATGGCAGTGCGTAGGACTTGTTAACACATGGTTGCTGGTTCGAGACCTGGTAAAGAGCTCCACAATTGCATGTTATGTGTGATATTAATTGACTCTCTCACTCACTACAGGTTAGCCACAAGACGGACCCACAAATGCACACAGCAGACATACAAACGGGTTAAGAACACCATAACCACGTAGACATAGACACCAATAGTCCTTTCACTGTCTCAAACAGCAGCCTGAATTGTAAACTCCCTCCTATATATCACTGAAATTCCCACTGTAGTGCCCCTGTTGGCTGGCAGGCACATACCAAGGGGACAGAGGCAGGGAATAATTTTCACCGCCTAGACACAGGCCAACATCACATGCTGTTGTTGTCTTAGTGCAAAAAAAAACTCGCCTATCCCCTGAAAAAAAGCCAGCCAGGCCCTCCAGCCAGTCAGAGTCCCTTTTCACAGATGGGTCAGGGAGTTGCCCCTGCAGCATGACTGGTTGCAATCGCTGATTGGCAGGCCCCCTGTTTTGGTTTTTTGGCAATTTAAAAGATTTATAGCATATTTCTCAATAGAAACCACATGCAGGCCTACAGGACTAACGCCCCAGCCTGGGGAGGTTAAACACTGAAGGGTGGCACCCGTGGCAAATCCTGGGGAGCAGCTTTTCAGCAGATCTCCCAAACTGCATATTTACTCCTTTATATCATAGTGCAGCTGTGGCTGAAATGCTACCCTGGTCTATAGGAGTACAATTTTGCACCTACAGGAAACTAGGATGTACAGGTACAGGTTATGGTACTTGGTCAGAATTGGGCCTACGTGTCTGCTTGGTCAAAACAGGTGTCGCATTTACAAGTTGTTGTTTCCAAACAAAGGGTGATGGGAGTGTGTTAAGAATTGGGTCTACATTCTGAAACATGGAAACATAACTAAACCATCTCATCTCACTTTCTCATTTTTACCTCCTCCTTGTTCCTACATGTCCCTACATTCACTTCAACTATTCTGATATGAACTACTTGTAAATAATAGAGTTCAACTGAGTCTGGAATCAAATGTACAATCTCTAGATTAGGAGTCCTACAAGAATGTACAATCGAATGAACTATATCTAGATTAGGTGTCTCACAAGCTACTAACTAAGCCATGAAGACGAGATACCAGTGGGGGAGATTTTTATTTATTTATAGCTATGACTGATCGCCATCTCTGGCATAAACGGGGAACTATTTTGTATTTGAACAGCAACATTTAATGTGAGGTGGGGGCTGCCTAAAACACTGGTGTTTTGGGTATACCTTTAATGAAACACTCACTTCACTTCAAATTTGAAGCCAAAAAGTAACACCAATCATATGATGAATATGCCTATGTAATATTGTATCATAATAATGTGAAATAAAGTTGAACAAGAGTGTTTTGTGTTGCAGTCGGTTCACTGGTGGACATGACAGCCATTTATGCCAGCTGTGATGCTGCTCCCATGTGGCGCAATTAAGCTGGACACTTGCACTCATTTACATTTTTTCTTTTTTTTTACAAGGGTTTTTCATTTTGTCGTATTTGTGAATAAGAAATAACTGCAAATATGAAATCACTAGGAATTAGATGCCACACTGACCTAGATGAATAATAGGATGTGATGTATCTGCACAAATCTGTGAATATATTAGGTTTGGATAATGCAAACAAGCATTGATTATTGTAAAACATGCAATAATGATTTGCATATATTGACTGTGACACAGAGCATAATATAATGACTGTAAAAGAAATGAATGAGGTATTTTGGGATTTATTAATTTTTATTAAAAATTATAATAAATAAAAATACTGCTGTACAAAGTTATTATAGGTTCCCGTGCGATCGCGAAAATGAAACCCTCTTGAAACTTTCGAACTGAAGACATTGTAAAATTTCTGCCTCACAGATATAAAGGCAAGCACAGTATTCAACTGATAATAATTTATAAATCAATGCCAGTTTTTGTCTTCAAATTTAAATTTAAATGAGAGTTGCATTCTATTTAGCGACAGGTACCCAAAACATGGGTTTTTCTCATAGCTATACATAAATCCAAACCACCTAAGTTTGTATCTTGTCTTTATGGCTCAGTAGTGTGTAGTTTTGATGCAATTTCATTTTACTAGACTTAAGCAGGCCTTTATATTATTGTAACAATTGTGATGGCATAATGATTACCATAGTGACAAACATATGGCCCTGGGCTCAAGTCACTAGCATGACCTACCGGTAAGTCACATTATTGCAACTGACCCCTGATCTGGAGATTGTAGGTTCTATTGACCCATCCATGAACTGTATGTGACCTTAATTAAGCAAAGAACATCAAGACAAAAATAACAGAAAATATTTTATTCTATTAATCATTTGGCAACATTTAACAGACTTGTGCAAATGTATGTGTGTGCATGTGTATATTAAATTTACATAATCCAGAAGAGCATAGGTTATACATATTCCTCAAATTTATACATATTCCTCAAATAATAAATTAAAGCATGTTCCTAATAATTATTACATCCACCAAACAATACCCCAAACCAGCACAACAAAACAACAAACACCACAACATTACCCTCACCACACCTTCTACATATACCCGGTGCCAGTATGACTCTTCACTCGTATTTACAATACCGAGAATTCTATCTCTACCTTGTTTATTGCCTGGATTAAATAGTTTTAAGTTTCCGATCTCCAAGCGGTGTACTAAAGTGTTTATATATATATATATATATATATATATATATATATATATATATATATATATATATATATATATATATATGCTTTTAGTTTGCTTTATTCGATTTTATACAAGTTCCAGTTGCAAATAGTTCAATAAAATATGGTACCTGAACTACACACAATCTGCAATGTTTACAGTTGAGTGGCAAACGGGCGACTGATACAATTTCTGTACCCTTTCCCTGCTCTTGGTTTCTTTTCTGCGGGAACGTCAGGTGTGGATGAACGAACAGCTCAATAACGCTGTTGTTAAGGACCCTTCAATGCTTAAACAACCAAATAATTACACCCGGACATCCTCAACCATGTAGGAGTGATGCTCACCAACATAATTCTGTACAGTGTGCTACAAACCATGTTTGAGCACCAACATATGTGTTCCTCGCTAAATTATCACATATAATTTTTAGCGAACCTGTGAGCTTATGCGATGGTGTGGTGTCGTCCGTCGTCCGGGGTCTGTAAGTTAACCCATATTATCTTGAAAAGGGCAAGAGTTAGCATCAAGAAATTTTCTGCAAAAAATTAGTCATCTAAAAAACTCTATCGGATTTTGCTTATTTTTTGGCTAACTGCATTTTCTTAGATTTTATAGGGAAAAAGCTAAAAAAAGCTTTAAAAATCTCCTTCTCCGAAACTGTTCAGCCAAATTGTCCAGTATTTCACAGAAATGATCCCTGGAAAAATCTCTCTCAAGTTTGTTTGGATGGTTTAAGTTCGGTGATTTTTGGCCGAGTTACAGCTAGTTGAACTTAGTCATCTGTCCAAAAAAGCATACTAAAATTACAATCTTAGAAACTGCTGGAGCTGTCATCACCAAATTTTATGCCAATTTTGGTCACATGAGTCATGTCTGAAATTGAGGTGTTGGTGGCGCCACCTGCATAAGCCTTTTTTGAACGGGGGTCATCAGTGCCCGTATCATACTGACAGCTACAAAAAATTTCTTCTCTGAAACCATTTGGCCAAATTGTTTAATATCGCACAAGAATGATCCTAGGGTAGTGCTTTCTGAAGTTTGTTCAAATGGTCTCAGTTCAGTGACTTTTGGCTGAGTTATGGGAAGCTGAATTTAGTCATATGCCATAACAGCCCATTTAAGCTCAGTGGCTACAAAGATCTTCTCAAAAACCACTGGGTCAAATTCATAAATCTCACATATTAATTATCCTTAGATGTTGATAATTCAAGTTTGTTCAAATGGTTTTGGTTCAGTGATTTTTGGCTGAGTTATGGGAAGCTTAACTTAGCCATTTTGCTTTATTTTCCTATATGAGTTATAAACCTGCAAAATGTTTTTTGACTGACGCCACTAAGGCCAATTTGTTTAATGTTTTACAAGAATAATCCCCTGAATATTTCTTATAATAATTGTCTTTTATCATTCCAAAGAATGAATTTTTGCTGAATAATAAAGATTGAATTGAGTCATTTTACCATATATGTTAGCTGTGTGAAGCAGATACATCTAGCCTGGAACCAGTTTATCAGCACCTATTACATCATGCCTCCAGACATTTAGATTCAGGTTATCTTTGGTTAATATTGACAAGAATGTTTTTTAAAAACTTTTAAAAAATGTAGATTTATGATTTTAGATATTCCTCATGCCAGGCAATGTTTACAATCACAGATATACGTTAACCCATACTGTTTTGAAAACAACTGCAGCTAGCATCATGAAATTTAATGCAAAAAATTAGCCATCTGAAAAAAAATCTGCATTTTCTTAGATTTTATAGAGAAAAAGCTAAAAAAACTTAAAAAATCTTCTCCTCCAAAATGGTCTAGCCAATTTGTTCAATATTTCACAGAAATAATCTTTTTTACCATCTCTCTCAAGTTTGTTCAAATGGTTCAAGTTTGGTGAATTTTGGCCGAATTACAGGAAGTTGAACCTAGTCATCTCTCCAAAAAAGAATACTAAAATGACAATCTCAGAAACGGCCAGAGCTATCATCACCAAATGTTATGCCAGTGTTGGTCACATGAGTCATATATGAAATTCAGGTTTTGGTGGTGCCACCTGCATTGACTTTTTTTGTACGGGGTCATTGGTCATCTGTATATCAACCCATAATTTCTCAGGAATAGAAGGAGCTACCATCCCCAGATTTTATGTAATTACCTGTCAAATATCAAATGTTGTGGGATTCAGATTATTTTTTTGCTGTCTGCATTTACTTAGATTTTATAGGGGAAAAGCTGAAAAACCTTTAAAAGTCTTCTTGTAAAAGGTCCAGCCAGATTGTTCAATATTTTACAGAAATGATCCCAGAGGCAAGCACTCTCTAGTTTGTTCAAATGGTTTGCATTTGATGAATTTTAGTGGAGGTAAATGAATTTGAACAGTCATTTGTCCAAGTAAGCATACTGACATAGTTATCTCAGAAATGACAGAAGCTAGCATAACTAAGTATTGTGCAAATGTTGGTCACATGACTCATATTTGAAGTTGCAGATTTTGATGTGCCACCTACATTGATCTGTTTTTATGGGCAAAAACCTCATAATTTTAGCCTCTTTCAGCTTAAAATGTTTATGATGAAACTGTCAAGTTGAATTGTTCAGTTTTTCAAAAGAATTATTCTAGGACATGGTTCTTTCAATTATATCAGAAAAACTTAAGTTGGTCTTATGGCCATTATTATGTCTAACTCAAACTGAGGACTGCAAAACTGTTCTTCTACAAAATTATTGTTTCAATTATAACTTCTGTTACATGGCACAAAAATTATTCATAGGTGGCCTTTGTTCAAGTTTACTTGAATGATTTTTGGCAGAATTATTGGACCTTTAACAATGAAAGAACTGAATCTTTTATTATTCTAGATATTTTGATAAAAAGTTTATGAATATTTCAGCTTGAAAAAAGCATTTTAGCCAAAGTCTTTCAGTATGTGTAAACAGATTTGCCAACAGGCCAAGATTGTGTCTGTATATTTAAATAGGTTAAGAAACTGCCAACTGTTTCAGATTTGGCAATAGATCAAGAGAGTATATTCAGTGCAGCCAGATATAGGTCAAGAGTTCAGTCAGTGCAGCCAAGCACAAGGCATGTGATCCCCTCATGGGTGACATGTGAACACCTCATGGGCACCATGTGATCACCTCATGGGTGTCATGCCCCTCAGGGCTGCATGTGGAGCCAATCTATTTATAGCTTTGGCAGACTGCCAACGGTATCAGATTTGGCAACAGGTCAAGAGTTCACTCAGTGCAGCCAGGTACAGATCAAAAGTTCACCCAGTCTAGCCAGGTGCAGGTCATGAGTTCACTCAGTGCAGTAGCCTGGGCCAGCAAATTTTTCACAGTTCACTTGGGGCAACTGCCTTTCTCACCTAAGCGTGGTCAGCCCCATGCATCAGACTTAAGGTAAGTTTAATGTTTTGGCCTAATATTTTGACCTGACTATGTGTCTTTGATGGGTTTCTCGTTCACAAGACAAGTGTCACCACCTACAATGACATTTGCACAGTGTGTGACTTTTGTGCCTGCTTATTTCTATAGAAGAATTTGATATATCAACCTGAAATTGGGCATATTTATACCTAACATATTTTAATTATTGTATACAACAAGTATACAAGTGAACTGTGAAAAATTTGCTGGCCCAGGCTACTGCACTGAGTGAACTCATGACCTGCACCTGGCTAGACTGGGTGAACTTTTGATCTGTACCTGCCTGCACTGAGTGAACTCTTGACCTGTTGCCAAATCTGATACCGTTGGCAGTCTGCCAAAGCTATAAATAGATTGGCTCCACATGCAGCCCTGAGGGGCATGACACCCATGAGGTGATCACATGGTGCCCATGAGGTGTTCACATGTCACCCATGAGGGGATCACATGCCATTGTCATAAATCTTGCCTTGAATATTGACCATGACTAGTTTTGTCAGTTCCTGAAATGTGGTGGCGCGTCCTGTATTTTTTCCTATTTTAACAAATATTTTTCTATTTACTTACTATAAAATGACAACAATCATGTCAGTTTCTCAGCTGTCATTACATCTGGTGTCCCAAAACCTGGTGTGTTTATTGATCACAAGTCGATGCCCTATACTAATCACCCTGTCTGTCTGTCTGTTTGTATGTCTGTCTGTCAATCCGTCCATCCACACAAATTAGTTTCCAGATGATAACTCCAGTTAAGTTTGATATTTTGGTTTCAAACTTAACTTATAAATGGCTGACCACTAAAGTAAGAACCATGTTGATTTTGGGGTCAAACGGGCAAAGGTCAAGGTCACAGGACATTTCTTTAAAAGGAATATGTATGCATTTGAAGCCAAACTTTTCATCGCAAACCTTCCATCTTTAAGATATTGCTAACCTGTCACTAGGGGAAGATTCTGTTTGATTTTTGGGTCAAATCTGGAGGTAATCTGGGTCACCACAAAAACAGCTTCCTATTCAAAGGATTCTGTCCCATTGTTATGGCTAATTCAGTATACCATAACAGCACATTTGATCAGTATTAGTGGGTGGCTTGACAACATCTTGTTAAATAAAATTTTAAAATGTTATAATAGGCTCCCATTTTGTTTCCACTTCATCAACCTGTTACGACTTTAAGGCTACTTTTATGAAGCCATATTCCGATCTACATCAAAATAAGAACAGATCACCAACCAGACCGGTGTAACACATTCATGAAGTTGTTCTGTCTTCTTGAACATCTCTCTAAAGGCATAATTTGTCTTTGGATCATCTGTTGGTGCTGAAACTCTTTAAGTGGGGACAGAATAAAACAAACCTTATAATTTTAACATTTCGATTGACTTGGCATTAAATATACCCTCCCCCCCCAAACTCACACATATTCTAGGAAATAATTTTATCCTCCAGCACTACATTTAATTAGACATGTATACCTCTCACATATAACAATATTTTGTGTTTTACAGTAACAACATGTTGTATCCAAAAGAAGACAAAGAAAACAGAGTTCTGCTGTATGCAGTAAGTATACACTTGACTTTAGTCCGTTCAGTACCCCCTGTCCACCTGATTTTTCGCGATTATCTCTACATAAGACAGACTTGCCAAACAAAATTTGCACCGATGGCATAAAGAGGCAAAAGTGAAATTTTTGGTACCTTTCCTACTCACAAAAAAAATATTATTTACTTTACAGCCTAGTTGACATGTTTCATATATATCCGTGGTTCATGGCGTCCCTGATAAGTGGCCATTGTCCATCCTCCTTGGATATGGATATAAAGTAATGTGACGTAACAGTGAAGCATGTGCATGTGGAGAATACAAGTCTCGCTGTAAACAGGGGTATGCAGCTCTTGACTATTGGTCCCGTGAATGTCGGTGCCTAGTTAGTACGTCACGTCTATTATGACGTAATCACTATTTCCTGAAATGCCCATTTCACAGATTAGTGGCAAGATGTCGCTACAGAATAGACTAGTTACTCAAAAAATGGTTTAAAATTGTTTACAGGAAAATGATATAAGCCTAATAGAGGTAGGCTATTATTTCCATAATAGTTAATTACGCTTTTTCCTCTTTCTCCCCTCAGGTCAAAAAGTGTTGGCTTTCTTTGATTCGCAAATGAATAATTGTGAAAAAACAGGTGGACAGGGGCACTGGAACGGACTGTACCATGCTTTCCTTACACAGACTGCAGAGATATCTTCACTATTTCTTTTAAAGTTGTATTTAGAACATTCATTCATGGAAAATTAAATATCCTTAAAGATATTTAATAAATCTCTTATATGAATAATTAAATTGTATTTGTGACATTCATTTTTAGAAAAGTAACTGTCATTAAAAAGATATAATAAATTTCGTCAATGAATAATTAAGCTGTATATCTGGCATTCTTTAATGGAAAAGCAACTATCCTTAAGAAGATTTAATAAAATTCTTTAATTATTAATTGAGTTGTTTTTGTGACATTCATTCATGGAAAAGTTAAGTTTTGTCCTTAGAGAGATATAATACATTTATAAATCACAAAAGCATTCACAAAATTCTTTTTGTTAGCACTGGGTCAGAGATGGACAGGTATATCTAGAACTGTAATTTAACTGTATAATTATTCCAAATTTAAATTTTCCATATATATACATATGCCTGCAACTACAGTGGAACACCATTTGCACAAACTACCATGGCAATGACACAAGGCACTCTCCGTGCCAGTCTTTTGACCCCCATCAAATTAATTAGTCTCTTTAACATTGGCACACAGTTATTGAAAGGCCTATCCTTGTTGTCAATTATGTTTTCAGTTTAAACCTTCTGATTAAAACAATTAAACATAAACCATTGCAACATTAACCAGCTCTATTCCTATTTACATTTATCATTGTAAAGTTATGTGAATAAGCAAAATATTTATTGTATCCGTCAAAACGAAGTTTGTTTCCGGAGAACTCCTCTGAGACTACTGGACAGATTTTTCTGAAACTTACACCAATTATCGGGTCACATGTGAACTGGTGCCTAACTAATTGCTGTTGACCTCTGACCTTTCCTCTCTGCCCAGCGTCTATTTGTGCATCTGATTCACACATAAACCCACATAACTCAGGAACGTTTGACCGATCAGGAAAAAAATTTGGTATAAATGTAGCCCTTGGATAGCTTTAAAACATACACAAAAAATGGTGGCGCCACCTGCAACCATATTTGCACAGTGTCCATCTGTTTGTCTGCCATGGGATAAAACACTCATATCTCGGCAGTGGTTTGACATATCTGCCAAAAATTTTGCAGGTTTATACATCCTGGACAGCTCTCTTGATTTTATGACAGGTGGTGCCACCTACATTCTAGTTTACGCTGCAGACATCCAAGCTCATATCTCGGGAACCGTGCAACCAATTGGACCAAAGTTTTGCATGTGTATAGATCTCACATAGCTCTTTATCATACGCAAAACTGGTGGCACCATCTGCAACCATTTTTGCACAGTGTCCCTCTGTTTGTGTGCCACGGGCTAAAATCACTCATATACTTGTAGTGGTTCAATTGACTTATTTTGCATATGTATACAACTTGGACAGCTTTCTGGATTTTGTGGTAGGTGGTGCAACCTACATACACATTTCGGCTGCAGACATCCATGCTAATATGCAACACTTCACTCTTTTCCCGTTGCTACTCAATCCATGCCTCACTTCACCCGTTCCACTCTGATTTTGGCAGATACATGTAGTCAACATATTTTAGTTTGTAAATAATTAATATTATAAATAATGAATTCTGATTAATTATTTCTAATTAATTATTAAGGAATACTGTAAAGTCTGGTAATATCTTGATTTAGGTATTTCATTAAAGTACATGGTTTTATGGTTACATAATAAACATTCGGAAAGGCTAATGTCAGGATGCAGTTATAAACCAACTTTACTTGTATTTATTTTTATTTATTTCAGTGCCGAAACTGTGATTATCAACAAGAGGCAGACAACCGCTGTGTATATGTCAACAAAATCCAGCATGACATTGAGTAAGGAATTCTTTCTTTATTTAGTCATATGTGAATATTCTAAACACATGTACATCAGATTTGGAATTGTAAAGCAGTCCTGATAATAATATACAGTAAAACCTTGACTAAAGGCCACCTTGGTTTAAAGACCACCCCAAAATCACCACCACTTGATCACAGTCCCAGTTCTTTTGCTCTTAGATGACCAGCTCAAAAATGCAACCACTTTGATTATCAGAGTCCCATACTCTCACCATAGAGGGAAAACCCCTGTGACTAAAATTTTACATCTTATCAAAAACTTAGTATTTCTGACACTGTCAGCCCCAAATTTTCAGGGAGGAATAAAACAACATGTGTTGCTAGATTTAAGTCATTTCTAAATTTTGCCTGTGTTGTAACACCTTGCACCAGTTAATCACATCAGTGCCCAGTCTTTGTTCTGGATGTAATACATCCTACACAACAAACCCACATGCTAATATGTTTACCCAACCGCCTGGTCAGTGTGAAATCAGATGGCTACACTCAACATGCACAACAAGCTTATAATTGTAATGTACCAAGATTATACTGTCCAAGCTATAGGGAACAAAGTGTTGTTCATTAAGTTCTTCTGTTTGTGGTGTTTCTAACAGAGTTGCATCCTGTATATTTCAGTGAGTTGACACAGATTATTGGTGACGTTGTAGCAGACCCCACACTGCCCCGCACAGAAGACCACCCTTGTCCAAAATGTGGCCACAGAGAGTCTGTTTTCTTCCAGTCTCATTCATCAAAGGCAGAGGTAGGATTAATCAACATTTTATAAAATACAAATTTTAATATGGTAATCAACATTTTATAATTCTTCATTTAATCATGGAAGATAATATCATGTAGAAGTGTTTGTGCATATGAATGTTTATGGTTATTGAAAACACCCACTGAATAAAATATTATATCAAACTTCTTGATGTAAGGATTATAAAAATATATCCAAATGAAGAACCATTGTAGACCAAATGATTTTATTTGCATCATTTATTTGATTTTATACTTCTTATATCAGTGGCTTTATATGAGTTTTGTTCAGTTATTGTCACATAAATCTCGCAGAAAATTTGAGAAATGAACAGATGTTTACTTGGTTTTGACATTATATGGTGAGATAACATCAGTTCCTTCCCATCCAATATCTCGTTACAGGAACATTTCGAATAGAGATTACTGTAATCACTGCGAACATATTTTTTTTTTCTTAACTGACATGAATGTAATATGTTCATCATATAATTATATGGAAATCGGTCATAGACACTATCACTTTCACTTTGCTATGATTCCTACTTATCATAGAAAACTATTTGGGAATTACATCAGGCCATTGAATGCTGATGTCCTTTTGGTCACACCCATAAATGTGTCTTATCTTGTGTACAAGCATGGGAAATCCACCTATTTCAAAATCAGTCTCTGCTTTCAACATGAATCCCATGCACTTGCAATGCAAAGGCTGAACTCTTACAGAGTAGGGCAGGGGGGTTCCCCTGTGTAGGCTCTGTATATGTACAATGGTGGCCCATTGAAAGGATAAACCAAAGTAAGAGTTAATTAGTCAATTAATTAGTCAATTATTGTACATTTAAGGTGAAAAAAGACTTTCACTGGATTACACAATGTATGATGTTCACGCATTAACTATGAATGTTTTATTTTGATTGCAGGAGGGAATGAGGCTGTACTATGTGTGTACACGACCAGACTGTACTCATCGCTGGACGGAGTGAAGCATTTATTTTATACTGTTTCTACTTGTCATGTATATGAATGGAAAAATTATGTTGCCTGTACAAACTCAGTGAGGTCACTGTTGGACTCAGTGAAACATGTAACATTATGGATTTGTGTATCATGCAAAAATCTAGGAAGTCCATATACTGTCACGTCCCATAAGTCATCATAAATGGTAGATGAAGGGTTAAAATAATTGTGCCTGCTGTGCATTATATTTTAACAGCTGTTCAAGGACTATGATTAATATACATGTAGAGTATTTGTTCATCGTAAAATGTGAATGTTTCATTTAAATCCTTCCATTTCTATTTTTCCATTGTCATTTGTTGTGGATACTTTTATTCCAGTGGCATGAATGCCCTGTTTTAAGTTGCTCTAGAGGGAAAGAAGCATCTTTCTGTGATTACAAATAATTGTACTAATTTCTGATATTTTTTAATTTTTTCCCCCCAAAAAAGTTGAAAAAAAGGTTTTTCCCAAATATAAGGTTGAAAATTCAGTCTTGATGGGACTGCAGTACTAGTGATTTCCATATATTTTCAATAAATATTGATAAAACTTTTGTTTGGCTATACTTTTGCTTTTTCTGCCTACACACAAGCTTACAGGAAGACTACAGTCCCTAGCTGTAGGAGATTAAGTAGACTGATAAAATACTCCACATCCATATGTCAGACATCCTGATTAACTGAGTCTATTGGTCCCCCCCCCCCCCCCCTTCTTTGGACCCTGCAATGAAAGTTGCCACTTTTTTTAAGCTCAGCTGACTATAAGTCATCTGAGCTATAATCGTGGTTTATTGTCTGTCTTCCGTCCGTCCGCCCGGATGTCCGTCCATTAGACTGGCACGTTCCAACACCATTGGACCTACAAATCTGAAATTCGGCATACAGTTAGAGGTCCCTAAAATCTCCTACTATGCCAAAAATTGGGTCAATAGGACTTCGTTCCTTCGAGATATTAAGGAAAAACCTCAATTTTTTATTAGAAATCTATTTTCACACTTCAGGGCTGCCTAATATCAATACCACTCATCTGGTTTTCTTCATATTTACCATAAATATTCCTCTATATAGTTCCTATGTACATGCCAGAAATTAAGTCTGTTTTATATAATTTAAAAAAGTTATGGGCCCAAACACAATGGTCTCTCAAGACAAAAAATGTTAAACCTAGGGACTTTTTTTTCAGTAATACAACTTTAGTTAATCAAAATTAAATTGTATACCAAAAATTAGATCAAAATCTGTTAAATTTTTTAAATATTAGCAAAAAATATAAATTTGGTACCTTAAATTTTGCCCAAGTTTGACCATGGCATGTTTCTTTCTTGTAAAAACATTTGAACTTTGAATACTTTTCACAGTTAGTATATATATATTTAATCTGTAAAATTCTGAAATTTGAAAGAAAAAGCTTTAAAATTGTTCTAGTTATTGAAGTTTTTCTGAGGCTCTAATGTATTTCCATTTTGAACTTCCAGACCAGCCATGTCTGGTCCCTTGCCTTGGTTAACTTTTTAGTGATGCAACACGGCTGTCACAAATGTAGAATCACATGGCAACCCTGACCCCCCCCCTCCTGCCCAACCAGATATGTTGCATTATTTACATTCTTTAATTGCATTGTTGTTTCGGATCAAATGTACACAACTTTTCCTGAATCAAGTGTTATTTTCAGATGTTAATTATTTTGCAAATTTCAAAAATATATTTTAAGAAAAAATAAATACATCTGTGTATATAATGTGATGTTGCCTGAGCAGATTAACTATAAATGTTGATCTATTTTAGAATTGTTAATCATCTTAAAGTTTCAAATATAACTGATACATACTGTAAATGTATAGTAAAATTTATAAAATTTGTGCAAAATTTCCCTTAACAAAAAATTGATGTATTAAAAGAATGATATAATGCAAACATTCGTTCATTATTTTTCTGCCTCAGTAGAATGGGAATTAAAGTGATTTGCTTTGTTTTTTTATCTCTCTGTCCTCATTACAAACTTATCAGAAATGGTCAAATAGCTTTCAGAGGAACAACAACAAAAGACCACCTCATAGTTTAGCCATTTATATACATGAACAACTGAGTCCCCATGTAACCCTTCACCACCACACAACACCAGATTTTGAGTCATCTCTTCTCTATATTCACAGTCAGACTCGGATTGTTTTCCTCTATAGGTCACCCGCATGTCCCATCAGTAACTTCTTCTCTGAACTCCAAGTTTTAGTCCCTCAAGTTGACTTCTACCTGCCTATAGTGATCATGGGCGATTTCAATATTGACAGTCAGAGAACCAACCAATGACCATGGAAATATCAGATTTTGTCTTTGCTAACTGTTTAAATGCTTCAGTTTCAACATTAGAGAACACATGGTCAGATCACAAGATATTATTGGCAACAATCCCCTATTCTTCAATTCAGATCAAATATGGCAACTTATTTTAGCTTAATGTACCATTTCTTATCAATAGATAGTTTTTGAGACATTCTGTTTCCTCTCCCATCAGCAACAACTGCTTCCCAAAACATATCAGTTTTCTACTTTTCCATAATTTATTTATTTATTAAATGTGTATTTTAAACTTGCAAATCTCCACTTCCTTCCTCTGCAAATTACAACATCTGGTCATTCCCAATGAAATATTTTAGACACACATTCTTGTACATATTTGAAAAACTGATACTTCGATATTACTATTCTGCTCAACTACATAATAAATACAAAAAATTACATCTGTCAAAATGAAATCTTACAGACCTAAATACAACAATGTTGATACAATTACATCTGTCACATTCAGCTGAGCGCCGTGACCCATGGGTCCCTTGTTACATATTTATCACATAACAGATATATGATTATCACCTGCAGGTGGCACCAACTGTGTTAAACAACTCGGTGTCTTTTTCACTTTTCCACAAATAAGTGAGAAAATGTGGACACTGGGTTGCACATCAGGGGCAGCAATGATGTCTTGCATAGCAAGGGGAACTAACTGATTATAAATTAAATTGTTTTCAAAATTGATGTTTTCTCAGCTGTATAAATTAAACCTATTACAAATTTTCATAAATTTAGGAATTTACATATTCAGTTTTACTTTACAGTTTGTTGATATAACTATTTCACATGTTTGCATACAGTGCAAATCTGTTGCCAAATATCTAAAACAAGGGACCCATGGGTCACGGCGCTCAGCTGATCATGATTGGACTATAAATGTATCACCATTGTGATACTATATTTTGTCGACAAACCTTATGAATATTTTGGACATGTTAGGCTATTATAAAGGAATATAATGTAATATGTGAGTAAATGATGTATGAAATAACCTGACTGGTGGATTAATATGGAGTAAATATAGTGGTTTATTTTTTATTTATTTGGAAGCTGTTGAAAATAGGGATATATTTGAGCAAATATGAATGCAATGACAGTACACCAAGCAGTGGTAGAATGATGATAAGGCTATTTGTTGAAGGATCTATAGTGTATGGAAGTCCGCAAGATTAATTTGACAGATATAATGTTAGGATTAACTATGCTGAAGAGGGGATTTATGAATTGTGACTGTATGACATGATATCTCTTAGGTCTTGACAAGGTACATTATATATATGCCCACCATGTCTGCATATTACACAATATTGACATAATTTCTGGCATGTACATAGGTAACAAATAGTTATACAATATATAAAAATATGAATATATCTGATTCATCTTGTTCTCGTTTACTGAGGCTGACATTGGGATGGGGTTCGGAGAAGGAAACAGTGTGGGCAGCAAGGAGGGTTGGATGTAGAGAAAAAAGGAGATAGAGAGAGAGGGATGGAGCATTCAACAGTACTTAAACACCTGGAAGGTTAAAATCTAAAATATTATGAAATGTAGATAAAGTCTGAGAGAAAGAGGTAATCTAGGCCATGGTTGGTTGATATTATGGAAGAAATTGTTGCAAATAATATTTTAAGATCTGACCAACACATTTGTCTAATGAGATCCAATTATTTTAATAAACTTTTTTTTCTATTTTATGATATGTATACAGTTGCTATAAAGTCCCCACTCCACCAGCGGAAGGACTTGATGGGGGGGGGGGGGGGTGGGTTGTGATGGGAGTTACAATACCTCTGTCTCTCTGTATATATTTTCTTCAAATTATTAAATTTTATGCTATAGCAATAGAACTATTGTTCACAGTGCCAAGGAGCAAGGACTTAGTGGGGTGGGGGAAGGGGATGGTGGGAGTTACAATACCCTTGCATATAGGTACAGGATATGAAATTTAATTAATCAGTGCTTACAGGGAAAAAAAGTTTATTCAATATTATTAAATATTTAAAACAGGCAGAAAGCTAGAGAAACAAAGCAAATCATTTTAATTCCCATTCTTCTGAGCCAGGAAATTATGAACAAGTTTTACATAAATTCCTTTTTTTATAAAATAATTTTTTTTCCAGGTTCAAAAATGTAACTATGCATTTAGAGTATAACATATATATGTGAATATTTCAGTTGATTCACATTTCTTAATTGCATCAACATATATATCTAATAAATCAGGTTTATAGTACCTGTCGACAGAATGGGGTGGAGGGAGGAAGGGAGGCACAGGGGTGAGAGAGAGAAAGAGAGAGAGAAAGAGAGCTACACTGCCAGAGAAAGAGGGAAAGGGAAAGAGAGAGAGGAGAAAGGCTCTCTGGTAATTACTGCCTGACCCAGCCTGACCCAGACACTCACAGAAGCAGTAGGCAAGGAGTGAAGGTGTTATGTAACAGCCTAGAACACTGTTAACCAATGACTTGATGTAAACATTCAAGACATTGTGCTATAATTATGGGTCACTGTGCTCAGCTGAAGTTGACTTTGAAGGTAAAAATAAAAACTAATATCAAATGGAGATCAAGTCTAAGAGGAAATTGTGGCAAATAATATTTTGTGACCAAACCATGCATTCTCTAATGTCAAAATTGAAGCATGTGAGCAGTTTGTGAACATAAGATGTATATTATTACCATGATCACTGGCTTGCTTTTTGACAAATTGTTGACAGTTCAGTAGTTATACATTTGCTCAATTGGATCTATTTTACATAATATATATTATTAAATATATGTATTTTTTATTTTATAAAATGTATACAGTTGAAATATAACTGATGTCCCCAGTCCCGAGATGCAAGGACTTGGTGGTGGGGGTGGGGGGGGGGAGGGCTGGAATGATGGGCGTTACAACATCTCTGTATTAATATAGAGTATATACATATAGGATTTCTACTTAATTCAACAATACTTACAGGATTAAATAGTACATTCACAATTACATAATATTTAAAAAAGGACAGACAGACTGTTAGACAAACAAAGCTGATAATATATTTTAATATTTTAAAGTTTTTCATCTGCAATATTACACATCTGAATACATAAGTTGCTTTCAAATTTCAGACTTTAATAGCTTAAATCCATACACATACAGCATATAAAAGTTACTTCAACAGTGCTTAAAGGAAAAATTTCATAATTAATATATATATTTAATGATAATCGAGAGATATGGACAGACAGAGCTGATCACTTTTGTTCCATTCTCCTGAGGCAATATGTTTAAATTAAATCTTAATTTTTTCTAATCCAATTATTTTTCAAATTAAAAAAATTGTACATATTTACAATAATAACTAATGTCCCAGTGCAAAGGTGACAGTGAGGTGAAAAGGATCAATAACATCCGGGGTGGGGGGGTGGGGGGGGGGGGGGTGGGATTAACAACACTTTTGCATATACATTCAGGGCAAACAAAGCCTGATCTCCAATTCTGCTGAGGCTCGAAAATAATGAACACATGTTTCTATTAGATCCTCATTTTTTTATTTTAAGTTCAATTTGTATACATTTCCAATATAACATATTTCTGAATATAAATGTTGATTCATAATTCTAAATTGCATCATCATAAATCTCAATCTTGTCATATAACACCACATCATGTATACAAATGTATATTTATATATTCATTGGGGGGGAGAGGGTGTGATATGAGAACAATTGTACACCTGTCACATCAGGGGATCTCCCCCAGTGACTGTAACAGATCAGAAACCCTGGCATAGCTGACTTCTAGTGACCCGGAGTGGCCTACCTGCATCTGGAACAAAGCAAGTGACTACAACAGAACCTCAAGACAAAATTCAATAACTAGCCTAATTTTCAACCTTTTATTTTCAAATTTCAGATTTAAACAAATAAAATACTTATGTTAACATGCTGTGAAAATTAAATCAACAGTACCCACAGGAAAAAAACATGCCTTGGTCAAAGTTGGGTAAAATTAAAGGTACTGATTTTATGTTTATGCTAATAACTTATAAATTTACAAAATACAGATCTAATTTTTGGTATACAATTGAATCTTGATTAAACAAAGTTATATACTTGAAAAAAACTCTCTATTTTCAATAATTTTCATGTAACACGAGTAAATATTTTTCCTGATTTTTTTCAAAGTCCATTATGTTTGGGCCCATAACTTAAAACAATTACACAATACTGACATCATTTCTGGCATGTGCATAGCGAATGTATAGAAAAAATATGTAAATTATATATGATCAAAGTCAGATCAGTGGTTTTAATATTAGGCAGTCCTGAAGTGTGACAATGGGTTTTTAAGGGAAAAATGAAGTTTTCATTAATATCTTGAAGGAATTAAGTCCTAGTGACCAAATTCTTGGCATTGTAGGGAATTTCGGAGACATCTAACTGTATGCCAAATTTAAGGAACTAAGAGCTGAAGCTGGGGAGCTGAGCTCTAGCAAACTGCATAACACTAGCTTGATGTAAACAATATGTGACGTAGTGCTTGGAAACTTGAATAAAATCTACAGTTTTTGATCAACTGGTTTCAAATTTTTGATGTTAACAGTTGAAATGCTAACAAAAACATGCTTTGAAAATGAAATCAACAGCAGTTACAGGAAAAAAAACGTGTCATGGTCAAAGTTGGGCAAAATTTAAGGTACCAGTACCAATTATTTATTTTTGCTAATATTTTTAAAAATTTAAAAGATTTTGTTCTAATTTTGGGTATACAATTTAATTTTGAATAATAAAAGTTATATTACTGGAAAAAAAGTGCTTATCTTTAACAAGTTTTGTGTTAAGTGATCAAATTTCTTTCCTGTTTATTTACAAAATGCATTATGTTTGGGCCCATAACTTTTTTAAATTATATAATACAGACCTTATTTCTGACATGTACATAGGAACTATATAGAGGATTATTTATGGTACATATAAGGACAATCAAATAAGTGGTTTTGATATTAGGCAGTCGTGAAGTGTAAAAATAGGTTTTTAATAAAAAATTGAGGTTTTTCCTTAATTTCTCAAAGGAACGAAGTCGCAAAGACCCAGTTTTCTGCTTGGTAGGAGATCTTGGGGACATCTAACATTATGCCAAATTTTGGATTCCTAGGTCTTACGGTTTCGAAACGTGCCACATCTACGGACGGACAGACAGACGGACGACGGACAATGGACCACGACTATAGCTCAGATGACTTATAGTCAGCTGAGCTAAAAAACCAGTGCTGAAACATCACAACAATTTACAGACATTTATCGTGGGACTAACATGATTTTCACCCTGCATGCAGCAGCTTTAGTGAACATTTTTGCTGAGTTTCTTTACCAAACTTGATGTGCATAGATATAGATGAGGGGACGAAGCCTTTTTAAAATGGGCTTTATTGGGAGAGTGACCTTGACCTTGAATAGGTCCATTTTTTGGGAAAAACACACAAATTCTTAAATATCTTAATAAATCTTGCATGGATTGATCCAAAAATAAAACTTGACCAAAGATCTTGGATAGTGTGGTGCCACCTTCTGTCCTTTTCTTGTTTTCAGGCCTTTTAATTACACATCATTGCCACTTGACAGTACTGAGTATTATAAGTCTAAAACTAATAAACAGATTGGGCTGAAATTGTACATGTCTAATGATCTTGGATACCTTGTATTCAAGACTGGTGGCACTATCTGTAATCCCAAGTGTGTGGCGTCCATTCCATGTTTGCTTTCAGTGGAAATTGGTCATATCTCCAGAGTGGTGCAAGGTATTAGTCTGAAATTTGGCATGTCCATCCACCTTGGAAAGTTTTTTTTTTTGTAACCAGACAGGTGGTGCCACCTACCTTCCTGTTTTTGTCAAATAAATTAATGCTCTTTTCTGAGGTGTTAATTGCCCTTTTGGCCTGAAATTGTGCTTTTTACTATAGATCTTGGACTCCCCAATCTTGTACTCAAGACTGGTGGCACCATCTGCAATTGTTTTGGCGTGGCATCCATCTGTACATGTGCTTTAGGTGAAATTTGCTCATATCTCTGGAGTAATTCAAAGTATAGTTCTTTAATTTGGCATGTCTATCCATCTTGGAAAAATTTTCTCATAAACCAGACAGGTGGCGCCATCTACTTTCCCTTTTCCTAAAATAATGCTCTTTCTCAAGAGTGATTCACAGTATTGGCCCACATATTTTGTGAAAAATATTGTTTCTCAAGTTGATAGATAGAAGAAACCATAGTCGCTTCCAAAGTGTCAGTAAATGCAGCTGAAGATGGGGGGCCTATTCTTAAAGGGGGGAAGGGGGATTGTCTGGGGATACCATGGCACCTGCGGTGCCAAGAAATATCTAGTTTAGAAACTGTTAACACTTAGCTTTCATATCATGATAACTTTATCCTATGGGAAGAAAGACCAAATGAGGATGAATTAAGTTACTTTTTTTTCAAATAAGCTCCTCACAAATTGAATCTTGAAATTTCATGATTATTTCCAAGTCTCATCAGATTTTTTAGGGATCCTACAGCTGACCAAATGACCAGATGTATTTATCACATTACTGTTATTTGATTATTATAAGCAGGTGGTGCCACCTGCATTCAACTACAATCTGTGATCCAAAGTGATCTATCCTCCAGATATGGGGGTGCATATGACCACCGAGGCTTTCAAATAATTGGCACCATTGCCACAGAGCAAGGGGAAATAAAATGATTATGAATCATATTCAAAATGTTTTCATGTCTTTCTAAAATTTGACTGTAAATATTTAGGATTTCATGTGCACATGCCTGGTACATGCAAAATTTGTTAAAAAATAAGTAACTAACAATTCCCTCCACCCATCATAACCAAATTTTGGAGACATATCATGTGACTTGATGGGACTGCCATGGTGCAGCATCTGCTGTCTTACCAAATACCTCAACAGCTGCTGCAGCAGCCATCATTTAACTTTGAAGAAATATTGATAATTTTAATTTGATTAATATACAACAAGCTTTTGGTGGCATTGCCAATGCTGACCTAGTTTTTATGCAGGCTGAAAGGGTCTTTTTACTTTTTTGCTAAGAGAAGTCATAAAGAATTAAAATTTTGCCTTTCATGTCATACTTATAAGTCAACAATCCTTTGAGGAAGAGGATTTTTGATAAGTTGGCTGCTTGGTCATTTTGAGCTGCATGTGACATCACGTTCACCTACTTTCTGCGATCTGAAGATTTTTCCACATTTCCTTAATATGCCAGAAATAGTTGACACTTGCTGTCATATTATCAAAATCAGTTCTGCAGAGCAATCAAAACTGATCGTGTAAGGATACAGATTGCTTATTTTTAAAATTCTGTCAAATAAACTTTTTAAGATTTCATGTGAACACATAAATACTGTAATACTGACAGCAAATATCTCAGGAATGGTTGTAACTTAATTGTAAGCAGATGCAAGCTATAGATGGCCTCACCTGTGTTGAGACTCCATCTGACATAGTATTTTCAGTTTTATTTCATGACTCAACCTGTCAATCACAATATGGTACCCAGTGAACTTTAGAGCCCTGTGTTCACTTATCCTTTGCAAAGTCAGAAAATGTCTAGACTTAGTTCTTTTATTATGATTACTGAATCTTACTTTTTTTATTCTAAGCCCTCAGAAGAGTGGCAGAAATCTGTTTCTTCAGTGGGGTACACTTGATGCAGGGCTATGGACATAATAATGATCTATTTTATATCAATGCTGATTTTTGTTCTTTTTCAGTATCTTTTGTTTCATTATTGTCCCATATCATGCAATATTTCCAACTGTCAGTATAAGACCAACAGGTCTCTTGTCCGTATCTGTAAAGTTTACATTTCCCACAACACCAAGTAACATATAATGTCTACAGGGAAACTAAACTGCGAATGGTCTTTAGAATCTTCCATTTTGAATTAAATGACTCCAGCTTCTTGCAGAGGACTGGGGGTCATATGAGAATCACCGAGGCCATTCATAAGCATGTGATAGGGTACTGGACAAACCTGTAGGTACTTATTCTTCTTGAGAACTACACTGAATGTACAGTGTATATATATATTGGCTGGCGAGTTTGCTACAAAATCCTTGCCAAACCAGTTGTGATGGGGGTAAAAATTAGCACAGCAGACATTTACACCAGGCTGCTTGCATAAAATACATTATACCCTAAATCTGATGTAAACTGATCCCTATTATGTGGTTACTTCCAATAATCCTTCACATTTGTTTCATCTTACTTTGTGTATCTCAAGACTGGAGATTATGACCTGTAAAACAGGGCTGTCTGCCTAAACGGGATGACATCTCCTGGAAGGCATTTCCTCTGCATGTGATAAAGTACAATTTGTTTACTTCATATGGTTTATATTAATGAATCGCCAAATCTGTTTAAAAAGGTTCATTTCATGCTAAGAATATTTTGATACCATTTTCATGTTCAAATCTGAATAAACTTGACTGTGACATCAGAGCTCTTTGTTTTTAACCTCAAATGGGGCATCCACTTTATCATAATACTGCATCTGATACACCAAAAATACCCTTCAGATATACAGATTAATACTGGTGTATTGGACTAATCTAATAAACACACAAATGGCTTTTAAATTTAAATGAAATTTGTCACCCATAGAAGACTTCAAGTAAGCTTAGGTTTATATTAATAATTTATACTGAACATATACAATTCAGTGAAGAGCATTTATATGTGATGTAGAGAATATGAAGTGTAAAGTAATTGAGGTAAATTTGATAAATTCTCCTGACAAGGTTCTATGGCAGATTTTAAGAGTTGTGGAAATGCAGGCAAATTCATGGACTTCCAAGTAACTCAAAATTTAAGTTGGTGTGAATGAGAATGGGGTGGGGGGTTGAGTATAAATCTTTTGCTAATTACTTGTAAAATCAATTCCAACTGGAAAACCAACTAGTCATTTTAAAACTTTAGAATTGAACCTTCCTTGCCAGAAGTAGGGTGTCGTAGGGTTTTTATAAAGGAAAACCTAGCATTAACAATAGATGTCCACTCAGCAGTCATTCCTGACAATGCCACTTCTACACTGGTTATATAGAAGACTAAGTCATGTTTACTTGGCAGGCATTTTTATTCAGCCATACAGATGAATATAACAGAAATTTACAGACGACGACCCCTACGACCTCCCTTTCTGCGAGTGCTGTCAGATGGAATTGGTGTGACATCCTCTGCAAGATTAAGAAGAACAAATTAGTATTATTGTGAAAACTCTTCAGTGAGAGAGGTCGCATTCAATACAGCAGATCATTAAGAACACTTTAGATACAAATTGAGATATCAAAGAAGCCTAAACAGCACACTCCTAACGCAGTGGTTATACTCTGCAGTCGTTCAAATCTCCGCTGTCTTAAGCACTGCTTTGTATATAAAGATCCTCTGGGTTTGACCACTATGGCTGGCACAGGTCAAAGAATTGTAATCAGTAGAATCAGAGTGTGGTATTGCACTGCATTCATCTCAAAGTTTAATCCGACTTCACCTCTCTCTCATTGGTCTGATTCTTGGCCATGTGCCAGACTGTCATTAGAAGGATTTATAGAAGATTTTCCTATAAAAACCTGCAGTATTTACAAGGTGTGGTTTACTTTCTGGCATGAAACTGACAAAACCTTTACTTAATTGTACAGCTGTAATGATACACCAGTGCACTGATATGCGCAGATATAAAATAAAATATATTGGTGTCATCAGCTGCCCCTGAATCAATATATGGGTGTTATTCCATCACCTGATTCAAAGAGAAGTCAGCCATTTAATCATTAATACTGAGCACAAATGAGAAAAAAGTGACGGTATCTGATGAGCTAAAACTAAAAGGTTTGGTGATAAATTAATTTTTACAGTTTGGAAATGCCTCTTGATATGATATCTTTCATATAATAAGGAAGAACTCTGAATCTTAATCTAAACTTTAGTCTTTAATATACTCTATATATACTGCATCTTGAAGGAAGTATCATTTTACATATAAAATCCTGAGAAAATGTATTGTTACAGCTACTTAATTGGTAATACCCAAAGTGAGTTTGATTTGACATACCAATACGGCCAATTTTCATTCCAGAACGAGCCAAAGCTCTGAGTGCTGACTGGGCTCCTGGTCCAGGTGTTTTGGTCCTGAAACATACGAAATAATGTCATCAGCAAGAATCAACCATTCAAATCATTTAACATATTCATATTATTCATATTGGTCTAAATTTTTTTTTACTGACATAAAAGGCCATGATGCTGTATTTAACATTGACAAAATATTGTGAGCTCACATAAAATTTCTACACAAATGCAAAATGTTTCTCTGTATTTCTTAAATGATTTTAGTTTGATTTACTCCTTGTGCAATAATAACTCATCGTATCCCAGACTCTGAGAATAAAACATATTTGAAGCATGGTAATGGAATGATCAGGGTGAATTTTAGTGTAAGGGTGATCACATCTTGTTTTAAAGAGTCCTATGCAAAAGATCTTCACCAAAGTCTGCACTACACATGGTCCAGTGGATCTTTCTCCCAGAAATCTAGAAGCAACTCAAGCAAACAGGAACACTGCAAAGGTGCATAATATGCCTGTGGTATGTCTTGTGACCTCTGGCCGAGTTAAATATGCCTTGGTTTTTGCAGAGAATTAAAATCAGGTGAGAAAAACTACTGGTGAATATTTTTGAGTTTCAGGAAAATCCTTAAGTTTTTTGGTAAGGCTACTGAAGTCTGGTGACCTCGGTCATTAAATATACATGGAGTTTGCTGAGAACCAAACTTACGCAAGATATTATATTGGTTAATAAAATATTTCTGTTGCGTTTCATAAAATTCTATCATGTTCCTGGTCAGTTATTATCCCCAATATCACAAAGTAGCCTGGTCACCTCTTAGCACAATAATAAACATGGACTTTGCCTAGAACTGAACTGAGGTGTAATAATCTATATTACACTCTAAGATTGGTGTATAAAACTAAACGTAAGAAGGAAAAGATGGCACTCAAGCCCTAACTCCATATTGGCCCTCTGACATTAAAACCAGATAACTGGCTGCCAGATTGCCTTTACATCTAGGATTGCATTATAAGGCCCCATTAGGATGCAAAAATTGTCATTCTTTTTGACAACGCCTGATGGCCTACAGGTACACTGTCAAAAAAACATAAACCAGACTAATCGTTAGCATTTTTTAGGGTACTTTAAAGCAACACCAAACAAGAGCGAGAAAAGGTTAAAAAAAATTTAACTCAGCTCATTGGTTAACCCCTCTGCATGTTTGTTGAATATTTGACCGCATGAATACAGGCATGGCTGGCACAGATTACTAGACAGCCAACTTGTACGCAATACAGGAAACCACTTGTTACCATAGAGACGGGGTTTCAGTTTGGTTGTGAGTTCACATGTATTTTCTTTTGTTTATTCATTAGGATAATGTTAAGATTATGGGCCGTTTACCACAATATGATTGCAACATGATGGAAGAACACTGCGATGCATGCCTTGATTTTGTTTGTATTATGACTCAAATAGGCTTGCAACCCCGATTATCATCACAAACTGAATTGGGTTAACATGGCTACTGAAGCCCCAGAACTGAAGAAGCAAGGAACCCCCATCCCAGGAGCTACTTGGAGAATGATGAAGGTGAAAGTGAAGGTAAAGTTAGCTATTAGAACACATTCAGAGAAGGTAGAGATGAACGGCTCATATCTATAAATTTTGATTGATGAAACAGCAAGTCCAGATCACTTAACAAGTCTGCTACCTTTATGGACGTGATGTTAGTCTACTGCTACACAGGATATCCTAGAATTATGTTTAGAGGAAAAACATATTCATTTTTTAGCTATTGAATGCCGTGTTCATTAGTTATGATTTGTACTGAGTTAGTGTTTTATTCTGTTGCAAGTGCTGGTAGGTCATTCCGTCAAGTTATTTTTACCCCTGTTGTGTTTGTGTGTGATCTTGGTACTGATGTTTTAGTGAATATACAAACTATTAAGGCTGTTCCGCTGGCTCTTTGTTTTGTTGAACTTCTAGTTTACAAAAGTGTCTTGGATGCACCTAAGAAAGCAATGGATCTGTATATGGCTATTGGGTAGATCAATCCTTTATATAGGTATAAATCAGTCTCTTGTCCATCCTCCTTATTGCAAAAGGCCTTAAAAGAATTAATCTTGGGCCAATTTTTAAGACTGATGCGCCCTTCATGAGGGTGCAGAGTAGATGTTTTTGTCAAATATTTCACTTTAGAATCTGGCAGTTAGATCTTAAACTTCACCTATCAATTTTAAGGGTTTGTAATATTTTAGTTTGCAGGTTGTACTAAACTAAATTGTATGTGTATTAGTTTGATCAAGTTCACCAATTTTTGAACCAGACCCTGTTGTAGTCCAGCTGGGCTTGGGCCATATTGTGTTAAAAGCAAACACCTGTAAATACGGCAACAAATCAATGACTAAATATCTTCTTTTTTTTTACATGGACAAAAAAACCTGTCTCAAATTTATGCTCACTGAACAGCAACATGATTGGGGGGGAATATTTGTATACGCTAGTCAGAACTTACTTGTTGCCACCAGTTGCCCTCAGCTTGATGTGAAGGGCAGTGATGCCCAAGGTTTTACACCTTTCAGCAACGTCCTGGGCAGCCAACATAGCAGCGTATGGAGAAGCCTCATCACGATCAGCCTTCACCTTCATACCACCAGTCACACGCACGATGGTTTCCCTGGGAAATACAGAGCATGGACAATGCAGACAAACAGGTCTCACAAGGCTTTACAATAATGCAATTAAGAACAAGGGACCCATGGGTCACGGCGCTCAGCTGATCGTGATTGGACCATAAATGTTTCTCCACTGTGATACTATATCGAGTCGATAAAGCTTATGAATATCATGGACATGTGGGGCTATTATAAAGGAATGTAATGTAATATGTGAGTAAATGATAAATGAAATAACCTGACTGATGGATTAATAGAGTCATATATAGTGGTTAATTTTTTATTTATTAAAGAGGTGTAGAAAATTGTGATATATTTGAGCAAATATGAATGCAATGACAGCAGTAATAAGCAGTAGTAGAATGATGATAAGGCTATTTGTTGAAGGATCTAAAGTGTATGGTAGTCTGCAAGCTTTCAATTTGACAGATATGATGTTATGATTAACTATGCTGATGAAGTGATTTATGAATTTGTGACTGTATGACACAATATCTCTTTAGTCTTGACAAGGTACATTATTGTGATGCCCACTATGTCTACATATTACACAATATTGACATAATTTCTGGCATGTACATAGGTACGAATGGACGAATAGTTATACAAAATATTAAAGTATGAATATATCTGATTCATCTTGTTCTTGCTTACTGAGGCTGACTTTGGGATGGGGTTCGGAGAAGGGAAAAGTGAGGGCAGCACGAAGGTGGATGTAGAAATATTCTATTGTAATGTTTTTCATTTATATAAGAATATGAAAAGCTAAGAGGAAAGGGGCCCTCCTACCTGGTTATAGTAAAGTTCTAAATATATGATTGCAAACTAATACTCTGACAAGACTGTCATGAAGAAAAACAGTAAAAGTTTTGAGATACTGTAATGTATGAAAATTTACAGATGGAAAATTTACAGATTGACAGGCAAGTGGACAGAATGGACTAATACCTTTATTTCACTTTCAAGGGAATAATGCATTTAAGTTTATATATAAGCCTATTTTTTTTAAGCATATCCACTTTTTCCATTAAGAAGTTTTTATCTTAATCATATTTTTTATTTACAGGTTTTATAAATTTTAAATGAAAAAACCTGAAAATATAAGTTAAAATATTAGAATTGTTGCAAAAGTTGCAATCATTATATATACAGAGTAAAAAACTGAAACTATAAGTTAAAATATAAGAATTGTTGCAAAAGTTGCAATCATCATATATCCAGAGTGTAGCTCATATTGGGTCATATTATGCATACACATATATTTTATTATTTTTAAATCATAAATGTTTAAACTGAATTTAAAAGAAAATAATGCCACAACATGGCATCTACAAGAATATTCCTTGAATCACTATTAAAAAGTTTTGCACATTGGAGTTTTCAGTACCTGCTTAATTTTATTCACCAAAATAAAATAAAAGATTCAGTAAATTTGATAAAATAAAACATCTTTTCAAATAAAGTATACACACTGTTGGTTGAATGAGAAACAAACAATATCATTGTGCTAACTACTATCCAAGTTTTAATTAATTACTGAAATTAATAGTCAATTTCACACCTGGTGAAGTTTTTACTCCTCTGAAGTAAGGAATTACTTTTCTCATGAACATCCACACTTTCATAGCAATACACCACTTTGTGGACACAATTAAATGTACACTTTAATCATTGTAACCCTGGTGGTACAATACAAAATCTAAAATGTAGCATAGCCTAGAATAAGAATGAATCACATACAGAAAATAATAATATTCATCTAGTTTATGCACCATCTGGGGGGGGGGGGGGGGGAGGGAGTGCAGAGCAGAGGGGAAGCCTGCTGGTAGTGGCCAAGCTGACCCAAGGCAAGCTGCCTGGGGTGGGTTACATAATGCAAGTGAAGGCTGTATTACTAGGTGGGCTAGATGTAAACAACACTTGACATGGTGTATGAAAACATGAATAAAAGCTATTCTTACCAATCAATTTCTTTGAAATTTCAGATTTTAAAAGATTAAATCCTTATGTATATATGCTGTGAAAATTAAATCAACAGTGCCAAAGTTGGACAAAATTTAAGGTATTGATTTTTTATTTATGCTAATAACTTGAAAAATTTGCAAAATTCAGATCTAATTTTGGGTAAACAATTGAATCTTGATTATATAAAGTTATATTCCTGAAAAAAAGTCTCTAGGTTCAGCAATTCTCATGTGAGTAAATATATTTCCTGATTTTTTAACAAATTGCATTATGTTTTGGCCCATAACTTCAAAATAATACCCAATACTAACCTAATTTTTGGTATGTTCATAGAAAATGTATAAAAGAATGTGAATCCTAAATACGATCAAAAACAGATCAGTGGTTTTGATATTAGGCAGCCCTGAAGTGTAACAATGGCTTTTTTTATGGAAAACGGTTTTCTTTTCCTTAATATCTCGAAGTCCTGAACAAAGTCCTAATGACCCAATTTTCGGTATGGTAGGAGATTTTGGGGACATCTAAAATTATATCAACAGCCTGGGGAGCATAGAGATGTGCACTGAATGACCTACAGTCATCAAAGTGGACTGCTTGACAATGCAAGGGAATACAACAAGAGCCTCCAAAAAATTTCAATAACTAGCCTAATTTTGCAGCTTTTATTTTCAAATTTCAGATTTTAACAGATTAAATCCTTATGTATACATGGTGTGAAAATTAAATCCACAGTACTTACAGGAAAAAAACGTGCCATGGCCAAAGTTGGGCAAAATTTAAGGTACCAATTTTATATTTTTGCCAATATTTAAAAAAATTTAACAAATTGTGATCTAATTTTTGGTATACAATTAAATTTTGATTAATATAAGTTGTATTACTGGAAAAAAGTCCCTACCTTTAACACTTTTGGTCTTAAGTGACCAAATATCTTCCTGATTTTTTTACAGTCCATTATGTTTGGGCCCATAACTTTTTTAAACTAGAATACGGGTAGTCGACAAGCGACTACTTGTATCCGCCTAAATCAGAGTGGAACGGGTGAAGTGTTGCATATTAGCATGGATATTTTATCCCATGGCAGACAAACAGATGGGAGCTGTGCAAACATGGCTGCAGGTGGCGCCACCAGTTTTGCGTATGATAAAGAGCTATGTGAGATTTATACACATGCAAAATTTTGGCCCAATCGGTCAAACGGTTCCCTAGATATGAGCTTGGATGTCGCAGCGTAAACTTGATTGTAGGTGGCGCCACCTGTCATAAAATCAGAAAAGCTATCCAGGATGTATAAGCATGCCAAATTTCAGGTGAATTAGTCAAACCACTGCAGAAATATGAGTGATTTTAACCCAAGGCAGACGAACAGATGGACACTGTGCAAACATGGTTGCAGGTGGTGCCACCATTTTCGGTGTATGTTATAAAGCTCTCCAAGGGCTACATTTGTGCAAAAAAATTTTCCTGATCGGTCAAACGGTTCCTGAGATATGAGCTTGGATGTCTGCAGCGTAAACGTGAATGTAGGTGGCGCCACCTGTCATAAAATCAGAAAAGCTATCCAGGATGTATACGCATGCTAAATTTCAGGTGAATTAGTCAAGTCACTGCAGAGATATGAGTGATTTTAACCCAAGGCAGACAAACAGATGGACACTGTGCAAACATGGTTGCAGGTAGCGCCACCATTTTTGGTGTATGTTATAAAGCTCTCCAAGGGCTACATTTGTGCAAAAGAATTTTCCTGATCGGTCAAACGGTTCCTGAGATATGACTTTTGATGTCTGCAGCGTAAACGTGAATGTAGGTGGCGCCACCTGTCATAAAATCAGAAAAGCTATCCAGGATGTATACGCATGCCCAATTTCAGGTGAATTAGTCAAGTCACTGCAGAGATATGAGTGATTTTAACCCTAGGCAGACGAACAGATGGACACTGTGCAAACATGGTTGCAGGTGGCGCCACCATTTTTGGTGTATGTTATAAAGCTGTCCAAGGGCTACATTTGTGCAAAAGAATTTTCCTGATCGGTCAAACGGTTCCCAAGATATGAGCTTGGATGTCTGCAGCGTAAACGTGAATGTAGGTGGCGCCACCTGTCATAAAATCAGAAAAGCTATCCAGGATGTTTACGCATGCCCAATTTCAGGTGAATTAGTCAAGTCACTGCAGAGATATGAGTGATTTTAACCCAAGGCAGACGAACAGATGGACACTGTGCAAACATGGTTGCAGGTGGCGCCACCATTTTTGGTGTATGTAATAAAGCTCTCCGAGGGCTACATTTGTGCAAAAAAATTTTCCTGATCGGTCAAACGGTTCCCGAGATATGTGGGTTTATGTGTGGAAACAGACGCACAAACGGACGCAGAGCGCAAAGGAAAGGTCAGAGGTCAAAACAAAATCGGGACGCAGCAGTTCACATGTGACCCGAACATAATCCCGGGTTTCGGAAAATTCCGCCCAGCGGTTACGGAGGAGTTCTCCGGACACCTACGCGGCGGCGGCGGCGACCAGCTGAAAACATAGTATCCGCAAAACTCTGTTTTGGCGGATACAATTATATAATACTGACTTAATATCTGGCATGTACATAGGAACTATATGAAGGAATATTTATGGTAAATATGAAGAAACCCAGATGAGTGGTTTTGATTTTAGGCAGTCCTGAAGTGTGAAAATAGATTTTTAATAAAAAATTGAGGTTTTTCCTTAATATCTCAGGGGAACGAAGTCCTATTGACCCAATTTTTGGCATGGTAGGAGATTATGGGGACATCTAACTGTATGCCGAAATTCAGATCTGTAGGTCCAACGGTGTCGAAACGTGCCAGTCTTACGGACGGACAGACAGACGGATGGACAGACAGACGGACGGACGACGGACAATGGACCATGACTATAGCTCAGATGACTTATAGTCAGCTGAGCTAATAAGGTGTTTAAAAATGAACAGCATGGATACATCATAACTTCATAAGTAAATACCATGTGTCATTACTTTTCCTTTTCTTTATAATTTTCACTGTTCAAATCCATTTAATATAGCACAAGTTATTAACAATGCAGACACAATCTGAATGGACATTAAAGCATGTCTTCTGCCTGTGATTTGTACCAAAAAGCTGCCTTGACATACAACTTTTGTCTATGCTGGGCTCACAAGGGGGTCCACATGCAGATCGTCCTTGCTATACAAGGATATCAATTTCAACCTGAGAACTTTTGCACCAACAGTAAATTTTCTTTTATTTTAGTCTAAATTCTGATCCAATGTTCAATTAATACATTTAAAAGCATTTATACTGGGATACAAGGTTCATTCAGGGCTGAGGAGGATTAATAGCGAATCTCAACTGCCAAGCTTACATGGCAGCCATCTTCGTGCGTGTTCAAATATTGCTATTATAAATAAGATCAGTACTTTCAAATTATCTGCCATTAATGAACAACAGTTTCAAATTGTCTGATGTTCCTCTGGGCCCTGACCGAATAGTAAGATTTTTCATGCATATTATTAGATATAATTAATTTATCTGATTAAATGGCTTACTTTGTGTAGTTTTATATTATGATTAGATTGTAAAAATGGAAACACTGAAGAATTAGAAATCACAAAATTTTAACGTCAATATGAAGCCAACCACAGTAACTGATGTTCTGCATGCCCTTCATAAATCTAAATGCTGTCAACAACCAAGTTAAAAATCAACCAGTACATATGGAAAGTGGATAATGACAATACATTAGTTATATTTCCCCCAAGCAGGTTGAAGGGCACCCTATTAAGTAAATGCTCTTCACAGACAGAACCAATTTAACAGTTATAGTAACTTATACACATATATATGACTTAATTATTAAAAAAAAAAAATATTATGAATATAAAAATGTACAATACCCATACAACTTACTTGCCAGAGAGATCTGTGACATGGACGAATGTGTCGTTGAAGCTGGCGTAGATGTGAGCCACACCAAACACATTTTCACCCTCCACCACCTGGGGGCCGAGCGATACCTGCTCCTGCTGCTGTTCCTTTTTGCCCTTTCTTGGTGCCATGCCTGCAAAAGTAAGTAAAACACACTGATCACTCATCCCAATACAAGTATTATAAATTCTGTGTATACATTACCAAATTTTTGGTACACAACAAACATCAGTCAAAATAATCTGTTAAATAATTCTTTTCTGTTATTTATTGTCTCTGAACAGTCAAATTTGTGTTTTGTGAATTTTTATTTTTTTTTCCAAAACAGCAAATTCCTATCCGAGCTTGCTGGTCTGAAAAATTTTAAGTGCATAACACAATTGCTTAATTAAACCTGCAAAATTTGTGATGGTTATTTCATACCACAACCACTTTAAAGTATACTTAGCTGCCACATAAGTCATGACATGAAGCACAGACACCATGGGAACCAAAATATGCTTGATTCACAATTCACAAAAGGGGAAGGGAGATAACTGGGCCAAATACAGACAGATTTCAATTTTGCAGGGTGTACAGTGTTTGTGTACACCACAATACCTGTCACAGGAATGTCTATTATTACAAGACTATCATTTCTCGGCAACATGCTTTAAAACGGACTGTCTCAAGAGTCCCTTATCTTCCTCTGCTAGTCTTTATTCTTTAAATGTCAGTTGCAAAGAAAACTGTCACATTGCAAAGTGTGTACAGTGTCTTCTCAATGTTTCTACACTGTTTGACCAGGATTCCCATGCACCAACTCAGAATTGCTGGACAGCCTTGGTACAGGATATAAGGGTAAAAGTGCAATATAAGAGACCTACACAAAAGGCCCCATCAGATGTTTTGTTTTTATAGCAGTTCTTGTGGGCATGGTCACCCATGGCCACTGCTACTGTTGCCTGGGTGGTGTATGGTGTATATATATCTATTATGGCCCTACTGTTTTATCTGGAAACAAGTCACCAAGGCTGGCCTTCTCCATCACTTTTGCCAGTCAAGAACCATAAGAACATACCTAAATAGCTCTTAAAGGGTGCCTCTGAATGGTCGATCAGAAGGTAAGCTTCGTTTACCAGTGGGGACAGGCCAGTTTTCATTTTTGTAAACCACTATTTATTTGACTGCATGATGTCAGTCAAGAATTTACTTCACAATTGTTTACGAGGATTCCCTTAAAATGTGGTCATCAGCCAATCAGTGTCACTGACATGCGCTGTTTATGGCAGACATCAACATTGCCAGACAGGTGAACCAGGCCAGTTGTGCACTTGTGGGTAGCCTGTTTATTTATTTTCAAAAGACCCATCCTGGCATCCAAACTTTCACCTATTCTTGAAAGGTAAGCAGGATGTGCCTGTCCTCTATCTGGCTGCTATCTGCCACGCAACAACTTTAACAAGCATTTGTTTCGCCTTTTGGTGTCTTTATTGCAACTTAAGGCTTTATGGAGCGGACAGTAATGCCTACTAATGGAAAGATTGGGGAGAGTCTTAGTTGTGGGAGGTTTACAATGGACAATTTCTTGGGAAATTGGTTTTGTTCCAAAATAATACATTATATATCTGAATGAGTGATCTGTTCATAGCCCATACTACCTAAGTCTTTACTAGTAATAGTAGTATTATATTATTAATTTACTTGGCTACCATGTCACAAGATTTCATTTTCAATTTATCACAGGTGCGTTTTAAGTTTGTCGTTACCCGGTGCTTTCAGGATGAAAATGGCAGTAACCGTACATCAGCTCCTCCGTCATGCTTTGAATATGTGACAGCCGACTTGCTATGACACGAGGAAAAATCCCTAAGCATTTTGACGCAGGCGTGAAACTAAAATATACTGGGCAACCCTCTACTTTAAAGCCTCACATCGAAGCCTTTCTTGAGTTGTGGCATTAAATACAAGGTCCATACAATAGTTCATAATTTCTTGTGTCTTTAGGCTTTCGTCAAATAGTAATATTATTTGTTTTGGAGGAGATGGTGGCAGATTTAACTTTCTGTTCGATTATCACGAACCTGCTTGTGTTATGGTGGACAATGTAGAGGTCAAGGCCGGTTGAACGAGATTCGACGAGAGGACGACCAATCCCGGTTATTCCCGGAGATGACCGAGCCCGTGTTTTTGTTATGTAGGCAGGTTTGACCAGATCTGTACATCGTCAAAATTTTATTCAGAAACTACAGATTTTCGGCTCGCTCGGCTCCGTTTTGTTTTGCACATTTATTTTCAAATAGTAAAGATGGCAACATAGCTCACATAGATCTCATACTGGAATAAGCTCGTGGAAATCGGGTCGCGAAAATCGCTTGGTCCCGAGGCCCCGACTCGACAGGCGTATGAGATCAGCCCAGGGTCTGTCAAGAATGGATTTTATGTTTGATTGGGAGGCTGACGCGGATCGGTTATCCTTCGAAGACAGCGACAGATTTGAAGAAGATTCCCTGTGTTCTTGGATCAGTGAACCAGAGAGTCTTTGTAATAATTGGAGAGGTTGGAGAAAACCCAATGGAGTTCCTGGTTCCGGGCCTTTGAAAGCAAAAGGTAAGACCAACTGTCAACCCAGCTGACACTGACATGTCATTGTCACTTTGTACTGAGGCTGTTGAATTTTGGGTTTTCAGAATCACCAGTTATAATTTTTCCACCAAGATAACAAAGTATATGCGTTTTGGTTGATAAAATTACCTAAAATTGGTCTGAAACAAGGGGATGTGCCCATTATAAGGCCCACCTGTGAAAATTGAAGTATGATAGTTGATAGTGCATAGTGATACTGTTGTCGTGTTGAAACCATTTTACACACAGAGAAAAACTATTGAGTATTGTAATTTGTATCAGTTGTGGCCCATTATGTTTATTATGGAACCAACCTGTTTAAGCTTTTCTGTTTATCAAATTTCCATCTTCATTATTTTAAATGGACAAAAATTTTTTCAAGCCCATACTGAACTTTCATGTGATTTGCTGTGGAAACCACAACTGATATACAGTGAAACCTTGTTGTGTCAAAGTTGAAGGGACCCTCAGAAAACTTCGACACATCCAAGGTTTGACACAAGTGGGTTTTATTTGGTTATAGTTTACCTAGATTTGTCCGGAATATCGAGTCTGTAACTTTGATGTAAGCGGGGTATTCGACTTACATGAGTTCGACACAGCGAGGTTTCACTGGATTTATTATGTAGAGCAGCAAAGAGATTCAGCGTATCATTATTAAATGAAATTTTATATTATGGGTCTAATATTGGATGAAACCATAATATGATCAATATACTTTGATCCGATTGATCAAAATCAGTGTAATCAGTGAAATGGCACAAAACAGGACTCAACTTCAAGTAATATTAATTTAAATAATTAAAAGCCCAGAACTAGGCATCCATTATCAATAGATTAATAATCATCTATTAAGTTAACCTATAAGAATGGACTTCTCAACATCTTTTTTTTGTGACTGAATTCTTAAACCTGTTGCGCCGTCGTTGGAGGCTACTGTTGAGTATATATATAGATCTTTGGAATATTATAATATATCAAATTATACAATAAATACATATGTTTCATGGACACACAAAAATTTTAAATTACATGCCAACATTGAAAGATTTGCTTAAGCCACCAGGTGGCAGCTTCATATCAGTTGTTTGATTTCAGCAGCAAGCCTTTTAAGTAACACTTGCATGGAACCTCACATATATTTGTATGAAAATACTCCTGAGATATACAATTAAGTCATTAGTCACTATATATAATAGTCAGGCAGGGATTTTTAATCTATTGTTATCAGTATTTGATGTATGGCTGTAACTGTAAGCTGAGAGGATGTTTTGTGATGTTTCCCCAAAGCTACTTAAAACAAGTGGCCAAGTATTTTTGTTCCACATGTTTCAACTAGTAATAATCAGGTCAAAATATATATATATATATATATATATATATATATATATATATATATATATATATATATATAAACTTATTGCAGTTTTGATTCTCAATATTTTGTTCTGTATTATTGGTGTTTTCATAAATTGTTATATACAGTCTTGCTTTCTTATAGAATTACACAGTATGATTTGTAAACTTGTAGAGGCAATTAGGAATATGAATTAAAACCATATATAATAATATATATATACTTATAAGGAATGACAGGGGTAGAAATTACACTACTATGGTACTGCAGTTGCCAATGAAGTTTATAAGATAGCCAAGGGTTCAGTCTGCAACAATGGATATACATGGTACCATTGGTATGGTTTGAAAGTATTTGTCACTGGTGTTGGAAACCTGAGGTAATAACCAGAAAAAAACTCTAAACCAGATTAACCACCATTGTTGTTAACAAAACTTTTATTCCCTTTGATAAAACAGCAGTGTATTTAGAAGATCAAAATTTGTTTCCTCATCCTAATATTTATTTATTGTAAGAAGATAGAGCTTTAATTAGTAACTTCAGATGTACTGGTAATTAAAATAGTGCAGTTGCATCAATCAAACTCTAACATTCTTCTTCATAATTTCTTCTGTTTCTTGCACTATTTTTACTGGTTCCTCTATATAGGTTACGTAACATTGCTAATGTCAGCATGCATAATAGGGACTTTGAGAGAGGGGCCTATCCTTAAATATATATACATTATTTACAGTAAATTTAATATGAGTAATTTATGCAGTGATAATCGTCCATAAATAATTAATGAATGTAGCTCTGTGTGCAGTGTCATCCAAAATCAGGTCAAGACAAGGGCTCTAATTACACAGTAATGAGTACTTGTAGGCCTTTATGTTTACTCTGCAATTAATCTAGATAAGAACGGAGGGTGATAGGGTAGATTTCCACAGCCAGAGCAGGTTTACCTTATTACTCAAGTTACCCTGATCCTGAAACCTGAGCTGTCTGTTTTAGTGAATCAAACAGTTGGGTACAGTTGTTTTAAGGCAGTCATGTCACATACTGGGCACAATGTTAGCAAGTAGGGCTGAAACGGGTACAAAATTTTGGTCTCGACTAACCGATAGGCATTACCCGACTTGGACTCGAGTACTCGTTACCATGGCAACGCTGTGAAGATAAAATGGACATCTGTTTACCGATGCAAAATATGCATAAATTTGACTTAGTGACGGCTTAACTTTATCTCAACGAGGGAATAGATATATCATGTCATAACAAGACCTCGATTAATTTGACTAGCATATGTTTAGAGCCCTACGCCAGGCTACGACAATGGATAAATAATCCTACAGACTGTCCTAAAATTTGAAGTAATATACATATATGCATGTACATACAAGAGTACTCGAGTCCAAATGTTGGACTCGAGTACTCGGTAAGTATTACCCGGACTCGAGTACTCGAGTACTCCTTTCACCCCTATTAGCAAGTGTATGTAAATGCTTCTGGGTGAAACTTCACCTTTACATTTATTATACCTAATAGAAATTATCATTAATTTAGTCACTGTTTTCTTATTAAAGTTAGTCCTAAGGGCCAAAGATGTTTACAAGGCTTTTAACCATTTTTAAACAAGTAAATTTCATAGATTCCTAAAAATGAAATGAAAGAATCAAATTTTAGTTGAGCCAACTAAACGGTTCAGGTTAATGTAGAGAAAAGTAGTTGTAGTAGGTTCCTTATTCTCAAATTATGCTTGGGGTATATTGCTTTTTTTCATTATAAATTTAATGTTAAAATGTGTGATATAATTAAATTTAAAGTGGGAAATTTGTGGTCATTAATTTGGCCACCATCTCTGAAGCATGCATCTCGGCATGATTATACTTTTTCATCTTGTACTGGATGTGATATGTTTTCTTTGGGTTTTTTTATGGCAAAAGTGAGTAATCGTTGAGTTCCATGATATAATTTTAATGTTCTTTACACATTTATTATATTTTCTGTTTTAATTGATACTTCATCAAGTTCAGTTTATGAACCAGATTGTGACAGCTATCAGCAAAAAAAATTATTTTCATTAATCATTTTTGGTATTCAGAATTAAAGGTTATGTGATTTTAAAACCAAATCTGATTAAATTTCCACAATTTTGTATAAAATATATATTATTATGTAACAACTGATATTAAAATACAGAGTTTTTCTGTGCATTTTTGGAGACGTTCCATCTGTGCAGTTGTTTCCATGTACCTTGGTGTGTGTGAACATTGAAGATCTATCAATGATACCTTGTGCCATCTTTGTTTTGTTCGGAAGCAGCTGCCTCATCTGCTTACAATAAACATCAGATAAACCCCAGTAATCATGGACATCAAGACCCCTACATGGACATTGTAACTGCAGCTTTTCATACCGTGAGTCCCTATTACGTTGTGTCTCTTTGGAAGATATAACCAAGTGCTAGCTCTATAAATGCCATTATCCAAAACATGGTGGGATTTTTCTGTCTTATCAAAGGAGTGTTTGCTGCTATTCTAGTTTTTAGTGGCCCATAGATATTTCGGAGCACCTACTCCACTTAACATTGTGTGTTGATCAGACTCTGAAAGACCCGTGTTATCTGATCTGGCATTTATTTATTTACAAGCCAGAGCATTCAGCAAGACTTCACTGATGCTGTGTTTGCATAAAATATATTTGAATGTGTGTAGGTATGGGAAACTAAAAGGGATCCTAACAATTAAAAGGAGCGTTTCAGTTACATGTTCTTTTGCTTGCTGTGGCCAATAGGTGGCACTGCCTTTCTTGATTAAGGATGCAAGTAATCTTATGATAATGGAGGCTCTCTTATGAAATCTTGGAAGAGTAGATTATGCATTGATAAAAAGAAGATACACGTAACAGCAAGATTATTTGTGTTTCAAGAAGTTTATCACCAAGATGAAACTGATATTCTTTTGTAGAATCACTTTTGACTAATGGAATTCAGGAAATAATATTTGTTTTTCATACTTTTAGAGGTAAAAGTGCATTTTAGCGGGTTTTTCTAATAAGCCTTATTTCACAACCTCTCATCCAGATGTTCGAATGAATTTTATAAAAATAAACATTCGCATGATGTCACAAATCTGGATGAGAGGTTGTGAAATAAGGCTTATTGGAAAAACCCGCTATAATGCACTTTTACCCAAGTTTTAGACAGTGGGGCTTCATTATCAACCACCCTGGTTTTCCATACTTTAACACTTGCTATATAAAATATGGAAAGCAGGATTGAACTCAATCTTCAAAATTACATATGAAGGTTAAAACTGTCAGAACACTTATATCTGGCTAAGGTTAGATTTAGGACCACCAGTTTTTAATTGCATTTTCTGACAGTTGGAACCTCATCATCTATTTTCCTCATGTCTTCAAGTCAAGACACCTGTAGCATACGTTAATATAAAAGGTGATACCGTGTTAGCTTAGGTTGTGTGATGATGGATGTTTGCTTACCATAATATTGCATTGTTAGTTTATATCACAGGGCTTTTGATATATATTTGACGTACATTGTACAGTGAAGATAATTAATTTATAATAGACTATTTATGAGACCCGAGTGGTTATACAAGTAATACAATGGTTCATTTCCATGATTTAAATGATATGGATGAGTTTCATTAGATACTACTTAGAGAAAAAGTGATAGAGAGAAAAAATGAAGGAGGAAACATCTTGTTTTGGCATACTGTAAGTTGGAGAGTCTTGAGACGAGTTATGGCACTGAAGTGGTTATACAAGAAATACAGTGGTTCATTTCCAAAATTAAAATGATAAGGATGCAAGTTTTATTCGACACTCTTTAAAAGAGAAAAAAGATGATATAGAAGAATGAAAGAGGAGGAGAGAACTCGTTTTAGGTTACTATGAATTGTGGAGAGTTTTGAGACTGACCAGCTGTTGGGCGTTTTGCTTCATTGCATCCTAAAGTGTTTGACCTGGGTTGACAGGGGCTTTGACTGGCCGACCACAAGTGGTCACTCAACAAAGTCAGGTCATGGAGTGGTCAATTGAGGTATCTTGAAATAGATGCCATCTAGATGTGGGTGCTTAGTTCATTAGGCTACTTTGTAATGTTAAACATTTAAATAGCTATTGCATCCTGAATTTTTTTAATTCATATGGAAATTGACAAGTACTCTTTTTGTATTTATGCAAGATATCTGTTGTGCCCCATTGTGTCTTTATATATGTTATATAGCCCTCTGTTACTTGGACCTTGCCCTCACCTTGCTCCATTACACTTCAACCTCCTTGTTTGCCCATATGAATGGACCCCTCAATTACTTTTTTTGGTGACTGGTGCAAAAGTCTTAAAGTATCAAAAACTTCAAAAAGATTATAGTTTGTGTAACACTGGTTTGACATCTGTTCTTCGATGCCTGACATTGGCAGATATAAATAAGGGAAAACAAAATTCATGCATCATGATTTTACAGTTCTTGTTATTTATATAAAAGCAAGTCATGCACTTTCCTGATTGGGATGATTTATATTTATGTTTTGTCTAATTTATTATCAGAATTAGATAGCCTGTGATACAGTTAACTAGAAATCCTTGGGGTTAGAGCACTAGTGATAACAGTGTAGTACTATTGGTTAGTAAATAAGTAGCAGCATTGAGTATCTGTGGAAGCAGCAGGAATCTGTGGCCCGTGGGGGTAAGAGGCCTCCACACAGAAACCACATGATGAAAGCCAGTGCAGTCAGCAAGGCAAGAAACACTGGGAATAAGTTCATAGTATTGTAGGGGCCGGATTAGTTGAAATTAGTGTGGTATATTTAAATGCGTTATTAACAGTTATTGTTAGGCAGGTTAAGCCTGATAATAAGGTCTCTTTGCCTCCTCAGTGACCTGGTGTGACCTCTGCACTTCTATTGATTGGGGAGCTGTGAGGTGGCCAGGGTTGGAAGTCCAGGTTCCCTTGACCATAGACTGGTGATATTGACATATTGCCCACTCTGTGCCACTGCTTTTAGTGCATGGCCCCAGCTGAACTCACTGAGGCCAGATCAATCAAAGGATATATAGTGCAGGCCCAAGCAGATCTATTTATACATCAATGTGTACATGAGAAGTATATATAGGCACATGACCAGATGAAAAGACTTAAGCGTCATAATCAGTCAGTAGTTACTCTGCTTACTCACTCTTCATCATTGTATTGTTTATGATAGCTTAAGTTGTCAAAATGGGTGATATCTTACCAAGTTCAAACTTTCTGTATTGTGCCAAAGGCTGTATTTGTGTAATGCACTTGGAGTTACTTGAAAGCTCTAGTTCATAAGTCTTATATCGCTTTGAGCTTAAGAACACACCCTTCGCCAGGGTGCATTGCTTGCTTTGACTACATTTCACAAAAAGTGACAGAAAATAAGGTGTAAGATGTAAATTCAGTATTATGATTTAATTGCATATATAAATGATGCAGGCTAATTGTCATAGCTTTATTTGCAAAAACAAAGGGAAAGATTCCAAGGGAACATCTTCTGAAAGTTTATTAGGCTAGATGACCAGAAGTCTGTGTGAATACTCATGGTATTCATAGATATATTTTTATGGATCACCCTTGCTAGATGTCATCTATAGGCTTTATCCCAATGCAACATTAGAAGTATAGCCCTTGTTTTATGTATGCTTCTGCTGCATGCTTCTTGTCAACATAGTTTCCACCGAAACAAAGGACATATTCCAATATACATTATAGGTACAACAGGTACAGCTGCAAACTCTATTTCTACTAGTCTATGATAGCCATCACAAAACTTGAAAGATAACAGTTATTACACAAAGAATTACTTCACAATATTCCTCTTGTTGTAACAGCCATTTTGACCACTGTTTGCAGAAGGCTGGTTTTTTAGCAGGCATCTAACCGCATTTTCATTCAACTAGTTTAACAAATTGAAAATTAGACTTATAGATATAAAGCATATATGTGAGTGGTGCATTTTTTAAATGTTTTTTTCTTTAAAAGATAATAACTGTGCAACCCCTCCCCCCACATACACACAAACACACACTTATTTCAGTGTATGATCATAACCCTATAACACAAAGGTAAAGATATAACAGGGAAAAAAAAAGAAACATGAGTTAAGGAGAAAGAATATATAAAAGATCAAATAATAGAAAAAAATATACAGTATTGATGTATATTATTGATGTGACTTGCAAATAAAGAAAAATTAGTTGTGAACAGAAGGAGCTCTTATCTTTTTATTTATGACATTTCATAATAATGTTTGGTTAAACTAGTGTATTTTTTATTAAGCTTATGATCAGAGTGCCTGACTTAGTACTTGACACTATAACACAAGACATGGAGATTATACTGATACATACCAGAGGTGTCTTGATGTATGATAGTATGTAAATAATCTACACTGTACAGTTAATCATACCCAGTGATATGTAAAACACTGTGCTGTGAGTAACTGATGATTACCACATGTTAGAAAAATGGTACAGTCAGTCAAACACACCCTTCCATGCACTCAAAGAATGCACCGTTCCCCTCCCTGCAAAGTTATTCTGTTTCATGTATCATCTCCAACATAAAAACTACATGAAGTCTTCATAAAGGGTAGATGGAACGTGGGGAATTTATGTATAATTAAGCTCCACTAGGTTGAACATCAGTTAAAGTCTGTATGTATTTACCAGACTGATACTATTATTTTTTTTTTGCACATAATCACATATATAAAAGTAAAGGTAGGGGGTTTATAGTCTGATATCATTGACCTGACTCTCATCTGACTTTTCATTTTGCCTTAATGGGTCAGCCTGGTTTATTCTTGTACCTTTTCTCAGCTAACCTTGGAGCTACAGCCAAGTACCACACAGCACATATAGCTAACCTGCCAAAAAGGAAAGAACCTGATTGATTTTGGGTTCACAAGGTCAAAGGTCAAGGTCAAAGGGGACCATCTGTCCACATATTTGTTTCCCGACGATAACTCCAGTTTAGATTGACATATTGGTTTCAATCTTGACTTATGTAGGACCCACCAATAATGTAAGAACACTTTTGATTTTGGGGTCATGAGGTCAAAGGTCAAGGTCACAGGACCCTTGTTCTTAAAAAAAGTTTGTGGACGTATTTTAAGCCAAACTTTTCATTCCAAACCTTCCATATTCCAGAAATTGCTAACTTGCCAATTGCGGAAAAAACTTGTGGCCTTTGGGGTCACAAGGTCAGAGGTCATGGTCACAGGGTCGTCTGTCCACATATTAGTTTCCAGATAATAAATCTTGTTCGGGTTACACAGGTCGGCTTCAAACTTTACAGGACCCATATTTTGAAAAGCTCATGAACATATCCTTATAGACAAATTCAGCCAAGCAAAGAGACCCATGGGTCCCTAGTTGTTCTACATTTAGCCTGCCGCCAATGCTAACAGGTACCCATTTACTCTTTGGTGGAGAGGGCGCACCCTTGTGGTAAAGACTTTGGCTAAGAGATGTGGCGTGCAAGGCTGTCATATAGGGATGGGAATCCACAACCTTGCGGTCGACCCAGGGCACTACCCATTATGCCACCAGGCTCCACAATTTATATTACATATAATATGTTACTTTTATTTAGCCTTTATATTAAAGATTTGCTGACATATCAAATAAAGAAATTAATATTCATTAAATAATTCTGTCATATACAGATTATAGCACTTATTGACTAAATTAATTATAAGTACTGTTATATTTGTTACCACCAGTATATCCAAGACACCATGTATACAGAGAGAGGAAATCCTATATACCTTGGTCGCCTTTATATTCGCGAGGCTGAAATTTCGCAATTTCTTCACATTGAAAGTTTCGCAAGGGTTTCATTTTCACGATGGCACCAGAATCTATTGTACTCTTTTGAGTACAGCAGTATTTGTATTGATTGTAAATTTAAGATGATACCTTCACTTCCTCATTCATTTCGAGTTCATTCAATGTTCACTTATGATTTGTGTTATATATCCCCTGCGAATACCTCGTTTTTTGCAATAATTAATGCTTGTATGCATGGGCCAGTTTGATACCATGAATATATAGATTTCTGAAAAAGTTGTTTCCAGGGGAGTGATAAGTAATCATTGTATCCCCAGACAAAGTCGGGGGATACTATGTTTTCATACCGGTCCCGCCGCCGCCGCCGCCGCATATAAATTGTGTTGGCGCGATAACCCAAAAAATATTTCACGGAACTTTACCAAACTTGGTATATGTATAGATATGGGTAAGAGGACGACGCCTATTTAAAATGAGGTCATGACCTTTACTAGGAGAGTGTCCTTGACCTTGAATAGGTCCAATTTTGGGGAAAATCACACAAATTCTTTAATATCTCAAGAAATCTTGGATGGATTTATCCCAAAATCAACTTGATGGAAGATCATGTATAGGGTTGTCATGTTCCCAAAACTGGTGGCGCCACCTATTATTCTTTACTTGTTTTCATGCCGTTTAATACCCCCAAAATTGCCACCTTACAGTACTGTGAGCATTATAAGTCAAAAACTAATGGACAGATTTCTTTTATATTATGCATATACATAGGTATGGGTTATAAGATGATGTTTATTTAAATTGGGGTCATGACCTTTCCTATGATAGTGGCCTTGACCTTGAATATTGCCATATATGGTGAAAATCACACACCTCTTATGATATCTCCAGTGTTGACAGCCATATGGATTTCAAACATGACTTATGTGTGGCCCACCACTAAAGTAAGAACCCTGTAGGTTCTAGGGTCATGAGGTCAAAGGTCAAGGTCACTGGACTGGCATCTTAATAGATACTGTGGATGCATTTTAAGCCAAACTTTCATCCCAGGTCTTCCATCTTGAATATATAGCTCACTTGCCAATAGTGGAAAACCCCTATCAATTTTGAGGTCACAAGGTCAAAGGTGAAGGTCACAGGAGCCATCTGTCCAAAAATTAGTTTCTGGATGATAATTCCTGTTTTTATTGATGTATGGTTTTCAAACTTGACTTGTATATGTCCCATGGGAAAAGCAAGACCAAAATTGATTTTGGGGTCATGAGGTCAAAGGTCAAGGTCACAGGACACATTTTTAAAAAGATGTGGATGCATTTTCAGCCAAACATTTCATCTCAGATCTTTCATCTTGCACATATAGTTCTCCTGCCAAGAGAGGAAGAACACTATCAATTTTGAGGTCACAAGGTCAAAGGTGAAGGTCACAGGAGCCACCTGTCAAAAAAAAATTAGTTTCTGGATGATAATTCCTGCTTTATTGATGTATAGATTTCAAACTTGACTTGCATATGTCCCATTTGAAAAGCAAGACCCAAAGTGATTTTGGGGTCATGAGGTCAAAGGGCAAGGTCACAGGACATCTTTAAAAAGATCAAGGTCACAGGACCAACATCTTCAATAAGATTGTGGATTGTTAGATGGAAGAAACAATAAATATGCCAAGTGTCAGTATATGCTGCTAAAAATGGGGGTCTGTTCTTAAAGGGGGGGGGCCTACTATGTCTGGGGATACTCTGGCACCTGCGGTGCCAAGAAATGTCTAGTTTGTTTGTGCAGAAGCATCATGCCATTTTGTTCATCTTAGTTGATGGGACATCTTATTCCCAAGGGATTCATATTCAGGTTTATTACACATTAGGGAATATCACAAAAACAAAACCCTCGCAAATAAAAAAAAGGCAACCACAGTATACCATTTTCATAGGAACCTGGTATTACAAAGGCCAAGGTACACCAAAAAATATGCCTGGTATGTGGGAGTATTTTGTTAATTACAGACCAGGTGGAAATTAGGAGTTCTTTGGGTGTGGGTGGAAAGTGGACTAGAAAGGGGAATTGGAGGAAATTGGAAATGAGACAGCAGGTCTGAGTAACAGGTGACTTCAGCTCTTAGCCCACTGTAAATGAGTACAAAAACCACACAGCTTGTTCACTTGAAAAGAGTTACAAGGTCACACCAGCAGTTACTGTTGAACATAGGAATCAGACCTGGGGTCAGTTCAAATTTTTCAATTGTTTGAAAAAAAAAATCCAATTTGTTCATTCAATTCAATTCAGTTCACAATTAAAAAAAGGGCACAACATCAGAGTACAGGATTTTTAGCTCAGCTGACTTTCAGTCATGCTGGGCTATAGCGATGGGTCTTTGTCCGGCGTCCTTCCGTCTGTCAGTCTGGCCGGCCGTCCGTCCGTTAGCAGGGCACACATCGTAACCGTAGGGGCTAGGGCCATGAACCCTATGCAGTCTTAGAGGTTATAAAAAGATCTCCTTGCAAACCTGAAATTAGGTCACTGCGACCTATATTCTCGAAGTTATGGGGTGTGTTTGCACCCCCCAGAAATAACTCTTTGAGACAAAATTTTCATCCCAAACCTTCCATCTTTCACATACAGCTCACCTACCAACAGGGGAAGAACCATAATTTTTTTTAGGTCAAAAGGTCAAAGGTCAAGGTCACAGGAGCCTCTTCTTTGAAAAGCCTGTGGATGCATTTTAAGCCAACCCTTTCATCCCAATTCTTTGATCTTTCACATATAGCTCACCTACTAAGTTGGAGAAGAATCCTATAGATTTTGAGGTCACAAGGTCAAAGGTCAGGGTCACAGGATCCACTTCTTTGAAAAGGTAGTGGACACATTTTAAGCAAGACTTTTCATTTCAAACCTTCCAGCACTGATATCGCTTCTCTGCCAACAGGGGAAAAGACCTGTTGATTTTGAGGTCAAAGGTCAAGTTCACAGCACCCACTTCTTGCGTGGAGTCATTTTCAGGCAAACTTTTCAATCTGTACCTTCCATCTGTCATATATGGCTTACCTACCAATAAGGGAAGACGCCTTTTGATGTTGAGGTCAAAAAGTCAAAGGTCAAGGTCAAATTTTTAATTGTTCTAAATGCTTGTGAGCATATTTCAAGTGTAACTGTTCAACCTAAACCTTCAGGCTTTCACATATGCCACATCTATGCATCACTCAGTTTGACTCAAACTTCATATTTATGGGTCTTTTTGCTTGAATAAATAACTTATTGATTTTGGGGTCAGCTGGTCAGCAGGTTAAAGGTTGCAGGTCAAAGTTATTCACCCATTGGTTGCCAAGTAATTACACCAGATTTAAGTGGTCAGTAGTTACCCATCATTTAGAAAGAATCCAGTTGATATATGGGCAAAAGGCCAAGGTCATAGGTCAGGGATGTTCACAATTACTTATTTTATAGACCATCTCTATTTTTCTTGTATATATAACCATCCCACTCCAGCTGGTACATCTCCCTGTGTGGCTGTAATTATGAGTGACACTGGTGACATATGACTCCCTTTTGTATCAGCCTATTAAGTGATAAGGCTCAGTGATAAGTACCTCGTTACTTCATAACAAAAACACTGTTGTCAGAATGCTTCAGCCAGGCATTAAGACTATGAGAGTATAGTATTAAGGTTTAGCTACTGATTTATAAGATGATGGGAACATTTTGCAGTTTATTTTATGGAATCCTAGCAATAAACTTAGTTTCCTAGATATCTGAATATTTTAATATATATCACCACATATAAAAGCAAGTGTTTGTTCTCATAATATGTGGATGTGTACCTTGATTTAGGATGGCTTTTTGTTTTATTTCAAGACTCTTAGTCATGCTTTCTGCATTTCTTTTTCTTTCAGGTTTGGCAGTTTACCTACCATGCTGACCCCATTGAAAACCAGAGTGATAATAAAAAATATTGGACTTGCACTTTTTACAATTGCATATCTATAAATCTGATATGAGGGCCTGGACATGCCTTTTGAATTATTTTGGGCATTTATTACTGGATAATTTGCCCCAAGTTTGGTCTCTTATTGGAGAATGTGGGATATCAAATGTCATACTTGTCAGAAATCCATTATGTCTGCCAGTTAGCCACCTTAGAAATTCTTTCTTCAGGGCAGTTTCAGTAATTTTTCTTTAATGTTTGGTCCGATTTAGAGAATGTTTGTTGTCTGATTTCAGACTTGTCAGAAGTCCAATATGGCCACCAGGCAATTCCTTTTGATCATATTATCTCAAGAACAGTTAAAGTGAATGCAGTTGGATGTATATTTATGTAATCTTGTAAAGGATTGGGTCAAATATTTCTGAATAAATATTACCATCATTTATAAAAGTGCAGTACAGTTGGCTTGTATTGAATAAAAATTCATACAGAAGCACCTGTTTCTCAATAATTCTAACATGTATTTCCTTGATTTTTGCTATATATTTTGATCTGATATTTGCCCTTGTGGTGTTCCTTTTGAGACTGACAGGTTTCAAGCAAGCTGTTGGAATAGTTCCTGATAGCTTAACAATTATGCATTTTCCTCAGACCATCAATTCACTGTGTTTTAACCAGACATAGGTGATATATATTTCTGTTGTCATAGAAAATTTTCAACAAATTGGCAAATTGGTTCTTCAAAATTTGACTGGAAGATGTGAATCTCAGTCCATGATGTCACAGGTCATGCTTGGCAGCTGAGCGTCATGACCTATGGGTCACTTGTATTTGTAACTGTTCAGTTACACAAGATTCAGTCCGAGATAATTGATGAAAATTGAAATCTGCATGAGAAATTATTTCAAAATCACATAAAAATACAGCTACAGCTATTATTTCACTTAGTCTGTCTTTTTATTTGTTACACCATACTGGACTGTGAACTATTCAAAATTCCAAAAATAAACACTTCCCGTGAGCAGTTCCTAACTCCCCAATTCATCAGTTCAGTTCAATTCATCTGAACCTGTTGACTTCATTTCCAATACAAATCCAATAAATTTCATGAAGATTATTTTTCCAATACAATTTCAAGTCATACAATTTTACCTTCAATTCCAATTCAGTTCCAATTCAATTCAGAATTGATCCTAGTTTGATTTTAATTTGGGTGGGGCAGATTAGAGTAGTGGTTAAAGTGCCACATTAAACAATGGAAGGTCGCCAGATCAAACCCTGCCACAGCCCCAAAGGAAAAATGGTGAAATCTTGAGACATTAATTTCTTTGAAGGTGATCATGACTTGGTGTGAGTGAGAAAGTTTAATCTCACTGATGATGTTCATGCTCTGTTTGGAGTGAGATACTCAGATCTCTTTGATACTTCAAGAGATCACCTGATCAACTGGCTGAGAAACCAGTTAACATCTTTAGTTCCCAACATAATGCAATTATAATTTCAAAAGAATCCCTTTAACCATATAGTAGTTAGGTGCCTGAGACTTAATGTTTTCGGAGTTCATCTGTGCAGTCTTTTTATCAGGCTTGACATTTCCCTCTGCGGTTTTGAAGACATTACAGATTGTGTGAGTTTGAATGACATTAAGCATACTTTTACAGATCCAGCGTGTGTGGTTAACTTGTTACCTCACATTTAGATGGATGTAACACATGGTCCAGGGGTTCCTAATACTCATAGGCTTAAGTTATGGTTCCTTCCGCACCTTGAAGTAGTAAGAGACAAGTCAGATGAATGGGACTGCAATGTTTTAACAGGGATTTACTAATTTCTGTTAATGTTAAACTAATCATGTTAACACCATGAAGCAGTTGTATTAAATACTGTGGTGAACTTAATGCCTGCAGATATTTTAAATTTTTGGTACCGTATTTATGCGTGTATAAGACGACCCCGTGTATAAGACGACCCCCAATTTTGAACCTCAAATTTTGATTCAAATTATTTTTCAGCATCTTAAGTTGGAGCTGCCAGCTACTGAGTATAACTTTATTAGCATAATGATCACTTTAACACTGATGATTGAAATGGGATTTTATAATTTTTTATTCTTAAAATGGTCAGTGGTATATTTTTTTTATGATGCTACAAGTAAATACAGGAAAGTAATATAGAAAGGTATGGAGCAGACCAAAACGGAATTAATTAAACATATCAAAGAATGAGGATTATGCAACAATTCAAATTAATATTATAAGACACTTCTAAGGGTCAATTTTAGGGCCAAAATTTGGGTAATAAATTATTATCAATGAGATGGCACCCGCTAAGAATTAACATGTCAAGAGAGTGTGCATTACAGGGCATTGACACCTTCCTCTTTGAAAAAGATAATTTTATTTCAAAGAAATGTCAGTCTTCTGCATATTTTGAAGGAGATCACCACAAACACCAACTGCATATCAGTGTCCACATCCACAAGTGGCTTAAGGTAGACAAGTGACAGCGCACAAAACCAAGGCTTCAAAAATGCTCTACTAAACTAAGCTTCCTCATTTATTATTCCGTGTTAACCTTAAACTATCGAAAATTACATTTTCCTGGCCTGTCCACAACCATGTCACAGTTACCATAATTTTCCCACAAAATATATCACGTTTGCGTAAACGACGTCGGCCAGGTTAGAATTTATTCTGTTGTACCAGTCAGGAAGGAAAAACGTGATTAGGTAATGACCCAGTAGGACTTTCGTGAACTACATTATTTTACGACATTTAACTGTGCAAGTTCAATGCTACCTTGTAGAAATCAGGGTTTCCATTCAGTCACTATTTAACAGATCATTTCCCAAGAGGATATATGCACCAGATTCTGGGTTTCATTATAAGATTGTGAGGAAATTTGTCATATTTATAACCCGCGGAAACTCGGTTCCTTTCTTGAACTTTGTTAACCCGTTATAATACATTCATTTCTTGAAGTAGTCCAATAAAACAAGCTTGACAAACATTGAATTTCGTGTCACCTGAGGTAAGGGTGCTTCATATTTATGATTATAAAGAGCTACTGGTTGTCTTGTAATCGAAGTGGCATGTGCGAGCCTCCGTGTATGTCAATGTGCAAGCCAGCTGACAGCGTCCGCATTCACTGGACTCGTGAACATTTTACGCGGTAAATACGGCACCATATGAAAAAATCATCCTTGTATTAATATGCATTTTACTTGCTACTGGATGGCATAAGCAGGTTCCCAGCATCCCTTGTGCGAGCGCTGTACTCTCGGATCTTGAGTACATGGGTAAGCCCCGCACACTGATAGCGGCATCGACAATTATATCACTGTGTACCTGTTTAAAAGTGAATTGACAAGATATTTTTGGCAAAATATACTTTAAAACATATATTTTCAGGATTGGGAATTCCGTTTCGGTCTGTCATTTCCGCGATTCCGTCCGTGATCGCGGGAAATTACTGGCTCTACTGTCAGAAGGGCTCTCATATATTGATTCCGTTGAAATTCCTGTGTCAATGCGACAAGGGCAAACCTTTTCTTATCAATTATTTAACTATGTGCGCATGTAAATCTGTGTATAAATGATAAATATAAACGAAAACAAAGCACTGTAGTGTTCTTTTTTGAGTGAACATTACCACCATGCGGACATGATCACGCCGTCCAGTTCGACCGACGTATTAATACTGATTGCCGTAAATTATCCTTGGCGGCCCTGAGGATGCTGAAAAACTTGTACCCTTGTATGAGACGGCCCCCCTTCTTTGCCAAATATTTTTAGGATAAAATTTGTCGTCCTGTACACGAATAAATACGGTATACATGAATGGGAAGTTATCACGACAACTTAAAATCTCCTTTCTGTTGAATACAAGCCTTCGCCATGTAGGGGGGGGGGGGGGGGAGGCTAATGTGGGATGCCAAACCCATGTTTGCATTCACTTAATTGGTCCATATTCCCAGGTTCATTTTTATGATATGTGACTGAACATGTATATATATTTCAGTTTTCCATGATAACATTCCTGACTCTGGATCATGTGCCAAATCCAATATAAGATTTCCCAGCAAACAGTTGTTCCTGCCGTAGCTTCATTGATATCTCATTGAATTTGTCCGAGCATGTGGCATCAAAAGGCAAAGCATTAATATTATCTGTAATGAAAGATCTTTTATATTATCTGTCAATAATGAGAAAGAATTTCTGCTATTTCAGTGTTCTCTTGTACCCTCCTCAGTTTTTATAAAATTTGCATGCATATTAAAAAAATGAAACCGCAAGCAATTGTTTGTTTTGGAGCGTAAGAAACCTCTGCCTGAATCAAACATTCATGGGCGGACAGTGCCAAACTTCAGTAACACAGGTTATCTAAGTAGTGGCAGAGCAAGCACTGACACTAATTCCTATCTATGGGCAGCTTGAATCTGGGACAAATGATTAGCCATCACGAAAGACGGAAAGTTTTTATAAAAAAAACATGATAATCATCCAAGTTAAATACGTTGTTCATTGGGTGTTACCCTAAGTTAACCTTCCTCTGCTGAGAAACCAAAATCTGCTGATTACTTTTTGGGTAAAGTTGGTGACAGACAAACCAACCAACAAACCAAGGGAAACACATAATACTTTAGGCTTACACCATCGGTATAAAAATTGTCCTTTGACCTGTCCATAATATAATTCAAATACCATTATACTCTGATTATAGTTCTTGGGTGGTTATATCACAAAATGAAAAGAAGCATGGAAAAAAGGGGGTGGGGGAATCATGAAAAATCAACCTTTCACATATGACAGTGAAGTCAGTACTGGTATAAGAAAATCTATCAGTTTCATATAGCCACATGTCCAGTCAAAACAAGTGTCAAAATACATAATGTCACCTTTCTGTGTATACACCATATGACCTTTTGTTATGTGACACTGTGTCCAGACACCACAGTAACATTAGAACATTAGAACAGTGAGTACTGTATGTCAGATGTGACCTGTCATACACTGTGTTGACCTGGGGCACTCATGGTGTGGTTCTCTTCTAGAGGTACTCCAGGTGGGGTCAGGCGGGTTACATAACCAAAGCAGAACAAAGAGAACAGGAAGTTGACAGGAAGGAAGGTTGTCTGGTGGTCTAAGCTTGTTTAATGGAGCTTATAGTGATAAAATGGTTAGGGCTGTTTAATCAGACTCCCTGCCAAGGACTTCAGCACAAAGATGTCTGCACTTCAACAAGTAGTAATAATAATAATAATAATATTTATTTGTATAAATCAGACAGTTGTACAATATGTTTTGTGTTTCAAAATACAACAGTCAGTGCAGTGTGCAAATAATATAATAAAAGAATGCATTCGGTTCAGTAGTAACATTTGTTAGCATGGTATAAATTGGAGGGGAGACAAATATAGCACAAACCAGAGGTCTGCAATTGAAGAGTGCTCTTAGGAGGTTTTCCCCCAGTTACCACCTTAAAAATAAGGTCAAGGTCAAAAATAAATATCAGTTGCAAATCTGTGTCCTCTAACTGTTAATCTGACCTAAGATGGGTTATGGAAAATCAGCCATATAAGAGATTTAGTGAAAAAAAAGGAAAAAATAAAATGTAAATGTAATTCCCATTGATGTTTTTGCACTTCTTGGGAACATAAGAGCATTTTTAGCTCAGCTGACTTTCAGTCATGCTGGGCTATAGCAATGGGTCTTTGTCCGTCGTCCTTCCGTCTGTCCGTCCGGCCGTCCGGCCGTTAGCAGGGCACAAATCGTAACTGCAGGACCTGGAATCTTCTTACTTTACATCCAGAGAGGTCCATGAAAAATCTCCTTGAATACCTGGAATTAGGTCTTTGTTACCCATATCCTTCGAGCTATAGGGCCCCAAAGTACCCCCCCAGAATAGTAAAAAATTTCATACAAAAACTTCAATATCTCATTAACTACATCACTGATGGTCATGATTTTTGGCATACATATTAATCATGAGATGTTTCATCAGTTCCTGCAGACTGGTGGCGCCACCTGTATTTTTCAATTTTTTAATGAATTTTTGTCTCTATTTTTGAGACCTTTAAAAATGTGGACATATGTTAACAGGGCACAAATCGTAAAGACTGGACCGAGAATCTTCATTCTTGATATTCTGAGAGAACTATGAAAAGTCTCCATGGAAACCAGAAATTAGGTCTCTGTTACCCATATCCTTCGAGCTATGGGGCCCCAAAGCACCCCCCAGAATAGTGAAAAATTTCATACAAAAACTTCAATATCTCATTAACTACATCACTGATGGTCATGATTTTTGGCATACATATTAATCATGAGATGTTTCATCAGTTTCTGCAGACTGGTGGCGCCATCTGTATTTTTCGATTTTTTACGAATTTTTTTCTCTATTTTTGAGACCTTTAAAAATGTAGACATCTGTTAACAGGGTTCAAATTGTAATGACTTGACCTAGAATCTTCATTCTTGACACACAGGGAGATCCATGTAAAGTCTCCATGGAAACATGAAATTAGGTCTCTGTTACCCATATCCTTTGAGCTGTGGCACTCCCAAAGTACAGCTCAGATTAATGGAAAATTTGATGCAAAAGCTGAAGTATCTGAACAACGAATGCAGAGATCACCATAATTGTTTGCATGGATATTGATCATGGAGTGTGTCATCAGTTTCTGCAGCCTGGGTGCGCCACCTCTATTTTTTTTTTTTAAGAATTGTTTTCTCTATATTTGAGACCTTTAAAAATGTGAACATCTGTTAACAGGGCACAAATCGTAAGGACTATACCTAGAATCTTCATTCTTGACCTTCTGAAAGACCTATGAAAAGTCTCCATGGAAACCAGAAATTAGGTCTCTGTTACCCATATCCTTTGAGCTATGGGGCCCCAAAGTACCCCCCAGAATAGTCAAAAATTTCACAAAAAAACTTCAATATCTCATTAACTACATCACTGATGGTCATGATTTTTGGCATACATATTGATCATGAGATGTTTCATTAGTTTCTGCAGACTGGTGGCACCACCTGTATTTTTCAAATTTTTACAATTTTTTTCTCAATTTTTGAGACCTTTAAGGATGTAGTTATTTTGTCAACAGGGTTCAAATTGTAACGACTGGACCTAGAATCGTCATTCTTGACACACAGGGAGACCCATGAAAATTCTCCATGGAAACCTGAAATTAGGTCTCTGTTACCCATATCCTTTGAGCTATGGCACTCAAAAGTGCAGCTCAGAATAATGGAAAATTGATACAAAAGCTGAAGTATCTGAACAACTAATGCAGAGATCACCATAATTGTTTGTATGGATATTGGTCATGGAGTATTTCATCAGTTTCTGCAGCCTGGTGGCACCACATGTATTTGTTCGGGCTTTTTTTAAATTTTTTTCTCTATTTTTGAGACCTTTAAAGATATGAACATCTGTTCATAGGGCACAAATCATAACAACTGGACCTAGAATCTTCATTCTTTACACACAGGGAGACCCATGGAAAATCTCCATGGAAACCTGAAATAAGGTCTCTGTTACCCATGTCCATTAAGCTGTATGGCTCCAAAGTACCCCCCAGAATAATGAAAAATTAGATACAAAAACTCCAACAAATAACTACAACACTGATGCTCATGATTTTTGGCATACATATTGATCATGACGTGTTCCATCAGTTTCAGCAGACTGGGTGCGCCACCTCTATTTTTTTTCAAATTTTTAAGAATTATTTTCTCTATTTTTGAGACCTTTAAAGATGTGGTTATCTGTCAACAGGGTCCAAATTGTAACAACTGGACCTAGAATCTTCATTCTTGTCATGCAAGTAGGCCCATGAAAAGTGTCTGTGGAAACCTGAAATTAGGTCTCTGTTACCCATATCCTTCAAGCTATAGGACTCCAAAGTATCCCTCAGAATAATGGAAAATCTGATACAAAGGCTGAAGTATCTGAACAACTAATCCAGAGACCACCATGCTTCTTTGCATGGGTATTGACCATTAAGTGTTTTTATTAGTTTCTGCAGACTGGTGGAGCCACCTGTATTTTTTTTTAAGTTTACACATTTTTTCTCTATTCTTGAGATATATTAATACAGACACAATCTCAGCCTGTTGGTTAATCAGTTCAGTGGTTATATACTACCATTTACAGTCAAGCCCGCTTATTGTCATGTCGGTTTAGCATGCATAAATTATGATAATAACCGGGATGTGACATTATGCGGGCTTCAACATTGATGTCCTTTCGAGTCTTAGAAGAAGCGTTATGTCTCAAATGATATTAAATAAATCTTCAATAAAACAGAATACAGAAACGTTTACGAATACTTCTGTTGCACAACGGCACATCAAATGACGGTTCTGGGCACCTAACAATTTATTTCCTGTAAGTTTTGTGCCGCATGCCGTAATAACTGACACAAAATCCGACTTGCAAACAGAAAGAGACGTAGCGTCTGGGTCATGAGGTCAAATATCTGGAAATATGCAGCACAGTTATAATGTTATGCGTAGGCAAACTATTGTACTAGATAATTCTTTCCCCGAGTATTGTGCCTTATTTTCCGGATATCTTATTAATGACTTAAACTTCCATTATCGTCTTTATGATAGGACCGACCAGGGAGCGGGCATCGTCATGTCATTGTCAACTTTCTGAAGTTTCGCCACGATTGAGGTTTTGGACCTTGTATCCCCTCGTTTAGAGCTCTTGCTTCATATCATCTCGGCGAAACGTCACTGAGGTGTAAACCGCGGCCTTTCAAAGGCCAGGAGTTTATTATGTTTGATATGTGATCGCAAACATCGCGTACGATGAAACGCAGTGATCTGAATTACCTTGGTATCTTAAGACGTTAATTAGCTAAGTGACGGGGAGTGACCTGCATACATCACTGCACTTGCCTACCGCACACAGGTGGGAGATGCGATCGTTAGACATGCCTGACCGATTACACGCTCTTGGTCTCTTTGATTGCCATGTCGGCCTTTGATGTGATATTAACTGCGAAATGGTATCACTGCCAAGGGTTCCAAGCATGACAATAAACGGGATTATTACAATATTCAATGATATTAAACGGTCAGATTTACCATTGTTCATATAGGAAATGGTTTGGGATTTCATATTTATGTGACAATAAACGGGATTTTGTATTAACCGATATGATACAAAGTGGGCTTGACTGTAGATGATAAAATTTCCTTTTGCAAATGTCTTCCCAGTCAGCTGAGCGTCATGACCCATGGGTCACTTGTTCCCTCCTTGATCCAAATTTCAATATAGAAATAGACTTGTATGTTGTATGTTCTCTAACTGAGTTAGTGTGCTATAGGCTTAGAAAGAATATCTGTACAGACCAGAATAACCTGGGATGCAGAGTGAAAAACTAATAATACTCATTGATGCACCTTGATAGGATATAAAATCAGCTGTTTTAGCTAATTGGTCAGTATTAAAAATGAAATGTGTTACAGGCTGTGTTTCAAACTATTTATGTTAAATATCACAGTTGAAAAGGGGAACCAGTTCATATAATTCCATACATTTTAACAATCTGATAAATAATCTTATTGCAGTCAGTAGGTTCAGTTGAACAGAAACCATGAAAAACTATTGTTACTCTGCATGGTAACATTTGTAACAACATCATTACAACCCTGAATTTGAGTGATGTGCATTTTCCAAAAGATAAAATTTCCATTTTTGAATCAATATACATGAAGACCATGTGAATCCACATGAGCTTTGAAGAAATATGATATTGTCATCGCTATGGAAACACATGGTGAGTTAAAAGCTTAAGCTCAGTTTCAGTCTCATGCTTGAGCAACCATGCATTGTTAGGAGAGGTTTCATGTAAATTGAATTGATAATGATTTATATAATGGTCCAGTGCTTAAATATAGATTTATAAGTGGTGTTAGACTGCTATTTGAATATATATTCCTATTAAAAATGTGTTTTGATTTTTAAGGTTTTCAGATAAATAAAGCTAAAAATTTAATAAAATACAATTATAAATAAAAATATAAATATGATAAAAATATATATATATTTTTTCTTTTTACATTGATAATTAAAACTGCAGAATTTGTATGTTGGTAAACACAGAAAAGTTTTTGTTGGATAACTGTACTACAACCATAGTTCACTCACATATGTCAGTTAAGTATGTGTGACCTATTGGGCTACTGTAGTCACAGCTTAAGTGTCCTCTACTTAAATACTACTTACAGTTAAAGATAAAAGAGGTATATAATACCCGGGCCAGGGATATAGGTAAGGTAGTGATATTTAAATTTGTATTTCTAGTAGAACTGGTGTCATAGTTGTATAATGTGTTACATATGTATGAAAAAAAGTATATATTATTTTACTCCTTGTATATTTACTTATAAATAAGCTTATTACTTTGCCTGTTATTTTCCTTTTTAAACAACTAGTATCCACCATATTATTAGCTCATTAATTCAGTCTTGATACTTGACTTGTATTACTAACAAAACACCTTATAAATATTTTGTGTGTTATATAATTATGGTTTATGTTAATAACAGTTGGGGCATTAAGATCAAATGCATTTATGCATTTGCCAATGCTTAATTTAATTTACAGCACATGGTACAATGCTCAAGTGTGCATGATTTGCTTTTTATAGCCCACAGTACTAATGTCATTATTAACATGTCTACAGTAACTGAACCATATAAATATAATCACTACCCTATCACTTTATTCTTTTTACACTATCCAGGGTGTCTTGTATGTGTGAATGAATTAGTTACTTGAGTAGTGATATTAGTAAATTTATAAGTAATACCACAGCATAAATGATTTTTTGCAGGGAGAGCACTGTATTGCTGAGGGCATTGCACTGTGGATTATAAGAGAAAGAAATTGACCATAAATGATCTCATGATAATGAATTTTGTGACTTTATTTAGCTCTCTGTCTTGCTGTTTATGGAGATTGAAATAACCCATAAGTAGCAGTTTATCCAGGCTTTAAAGTTATTTATGATGTCACATGGTTTAATGATTCAATATTTGTCTATATTTTCTCACACAGGGCTTGTGTCTTCACTATCTGATGTTTCACTGCTGTATTTTATTTTAAACGACACTTAAAAATTTTTTATTTAACAGATTCCATAAAATCTTTTTGTATACATTCACGCATTATTCACAGCCAACAAGTCTGGATGCACATGGACCTGGATTTGATTTGATGAAATATATTTATATATAGCAAGTTTGAGTTATTTCATTATGATTGACAATTTCAAATAGCATATATAACAACAGGATGAGCTAACAGAGACATCACACACACAAGTTACGGTTATGGAATAGTGGGTTGTAGCACAAAGTACATTGTAAAAGGGACATCTCACCTCCCTAATGTTCTTGTGGACTCAACTGTTTTTCCCCCATATTTTGAGTTAAGATCTTGCAAGTCTAAACTTAGACTGAATCTGTCTTTAAATCCAAGTCTGTCTCTCTGTCTGTCTTTTAGTTGATTTGTCTGTCTATATGCCTGACTTGTCATGTGAAAGACTCTCAACAAGTTGTGTATGATTTTAGACACTTGATGAGTTGCTGTCTATAAAAGACTGGAAATTTGTATTCTAATGAATGCAAGCCTTGGCATTGACTAATTTGGTCCATATTTCCAGGTTTATTTGTACACAAGTGACTGTAGGTTTGTGACTATTCTTTGATCTTCCTGGATCCGAGTCATGTGCCAGATCTACATGAAAATCTAATCTATTCTTCATTGGCCCAACCTGAATTGCTCTGAAAATTTCATGTTAATCCATTCATGATTCCATGAGTTATGTTGTAACAAACACACACTCCTGGCAGAGGCAAATGCCAAGCAAAAATCATGCTTTTGCCAAGCCACAGAGGACTGTCTGTCATGGGGTGGTATTTTTTTCCGGTCTCATGGGTATTGCATTTTCAGCTTTGAGCCCAGCAGGCACAGTAGGCAAAGGGTTTTTTGAGGAAAGGATCCCAGTGCTCCTCAGAGTTATGTTTCTCACCTTTGGTGTGGTTTATAGTCATATGAAACTGTCTTTGAAATACATGGCCAGTAGGATGTATTTACTCTGAGACTTCAGATTTATGATTTATGAGAGAAAATATATGAAAAAAAAAATAATAAAATGATTCCACTGATGAAATGTGCTTGCTTTGTAGTATTTCATAAGAAAGAGAACTCGTGCAGTTTTGATTAATTACTAAAAATGTAGAGATGTACATGGGCTTTTAAAATAGTAACTGTCAATCATGTATAACACATACCTGTGATAAGTTCACATAATTTCATTTTATTACCTTTGATTTGAAAATATTGTTAAATTACCAAAATCCTACCATAATTTAAAGATTTGGGCATAGTCCAAAAAAGCATGATTCTACTTTAAACTTTGCCCTTGCCCCAAAACTCTCTCTGCTGATGGATAATCTGTCCTCCGAGGACTTTCATATCGCAACCTTATCAAACTCTGACAGGTTTATTTCTCCCAGTTTCTCTAAACTTCTCATGGGGGCTGCCATTTAGTGTACACAATGGTTGTATGTCAAAATTATGGGTATACTGCTAGTATAAATAATAATGATAATAACAATATTAATAATAAATGTGAATGTGATCTGAGCAGTTTAATCTTAATGATAAGTACAAAGACAATTCAGCAAGGCTTTTCTATTAAAGCTTTCATACAGTGCTTCAGGTGCTATAGGAGACGTGCAGCTGACAGGCTGTAGGCCATTTTGAGTATTATTAAGTCTGGCACAGTGGGGTAGTGGGGTCTGCAGGACTGGGTTCAGATTGGATTGGTGTCAGAGATGCAGGGTGTTTACCCTGGCTGGTTACAGACTGTACATGGTCTGTTGCTGTGTCTGTCAGCATTTGGTGTCTAACTGTTCATGCAACTTCCATTCCATATCTGCAGACAGTGGTTTAGGGCTGTGTTTGCCTGGAATAAAATATTGGGTGCTGATTTAACTGCTGTAAGCGCTGCTCCAGTGCTGGACCAGTATGTTATGATGGCCAAACTGCCAGTTAAAATACTCACTATCAGACTCATAGTAAAGCACTGGTATTGTACATGGGATGTACCTGTATCCTTGCTTTATGTTAACCATAGTAATAGTTGTAAAGGTTTGCATTATTTATGATGGCCATTGTTACTGTGCATATTTACAGCCTTCTGACATGAAACATGTATGTGATGTGTATGTACTTATTCAGATGTTGTGTATCCCCATCTGACACTGTAGTTTTGTTATGGTTCGCTTCATGGATTGCGTTCCTGTGAGATCCCTAGCTGCTCTGCCCTGCAGTAACCTTTTAAAGACAGATGTTGTCATGACTTAGTGTTTTATTTATAAGGGACCTTTCACTTTGACTACAAGAGCTGGAAATAAATTCTCAGTAACTGCTCTCAGTGATGAATATCTTTAAGAATGGTCAAGCTTACACTTACAGATATGTACATGAATTATAGGATTTTTAACACTTTTCGTAGTGTATGAGGTTTGTATGGTGTTTATTACTTTAGCCCTGCTTGGTCCTGTGGCTGTATTGATTATTGTAATACAATACAAATAGTCCGGATATAGCACGATTTTAATAGAAATTAGCTTTTTTTGCCAAAGGCTCTATTCATGGTATCATTATGATTAAACTATTGGTCAGGTCAGTCAAGCATTGGCAAACTGAACTTATTTGAAGTCAGAAAATGTGAACTAATACCTTTTGAACTCATATCATTATAAAGTTGGGGCTTCTCCTTTTGGGTGGGGGGTGGGGTGAGTTGTTTCTCTTTCCTTTCTGTCTGTCTGTCTGTCTCTTTTTTCATTTCTCATCTATCACTTCCCTATTCCAAATCAGATGTATTTATACCGTTAACTAGAAATCTGCATTCTAATGAATGCAGGCATCCGCAATTCTTTTATTCGGCTCATATTCCAGATCATGCACCAGATCCACACCAAAATCAAATCTATACTTGACTGGACCTTTCCCTAAATGACCTGAAAATTTCATGAGATTCTGTTCATGATTGTGTGAGTTCTGTTGTGAACAAACGCACAAACACATGAATGGGGAAGAACACACACACACAAACAGGGACGAAAGCATACTCTCCTGGCTGAGGCTAAAAAACCTGAGACTGACACTGAGTGAGAGAAACATCCATAGGTAGGGTTCACTGTGACCACCAAAACAGGCTGCCCTTGTTCCAGGGGTTGTGGTCAGGCCAGATTGTACTATTTATATAAAACACAAGAGCATGACCACATCAGGTTGACTCAGTGCTGTCTCAGTGTGTATGGGAAGTAGTCCAGGAGGGCTGTGTTGTTATTGTAAAGACTGAGGCAGTGGCTGTTACTGGTGACGAATGGAGGAGAGTCAGCAATTGAGACAGGTGTGATGGATGAGTTATCATTCCGCTCTCTGACTAATCTGATTGGATCATTGGAGAACAGATGGGAGGGGAGGGGAGTTGCTGGCATCAAGTGGCATCTGATCTGTTCTGTCTGTCCAGCTTTATCATCATTGCATACTTACACTCAAGTTACAGATATATATTCATCTAGTGGGATGTGTCTGACTGGGTTTGTGTGTTAACCCGTTGAAGTATCACTTAATTTCAAGATGTGTAGTGAAACTTGCGACCACCCAAAAATTGCGAGCACTCTTCTTGGTCCGGAATATATGATCCCATTAGCTTAGAATTAGACAAAATACACCCCCAAAATTACGACCACTTTGGTTAGTCCACAATGTGGTTGAATTGTGGGGTTCCACTGTACTCCCTCTATAGCAGGCTGGAGCTTATAGTCTTATATTTATACCAGGGCTCGACAATAACTTTTGAAAGTACTTGCCAAGTAGGACAAGTGACAACAAGCTTTTACCTGCCCAACAAGGATTTTTACTTGTCCCGCAAAAATCAGAGATTGCACCAACAACTACATATAATTGTGATCCAATTGATTATTTTGTAACTATTTACATGTTAAAATGTTTTTCTGTTAATAACATTTCTCTTAAGCATTTGCACAGATTAAAACATGCAGGTAATTTAAGCTAGAGGTAATACAACATGATTTGACTTCACATGAAAAAGAACATGGCTAACTTAAGATTAGTCAAATTCATGCCCTTGTGTAAAGTTTACTGTCACACCCTCTTGCCCAGTTGGGAAAGTCAGAACTCTCTTTTGGTTGCCCTACCACCATTTTCTAGAACTTTTACTTGCCTCAGGCAAGTGGTTAACTGTTAATGTCAAGCCCTGTATTCTTATGCATAATAATCTGTAAGAGAACTGTACAATATATCCTTATTGACTTTTTATATTTTTAAATTTCTTTTAAAAAAATAATAAAAAAAGTGTACATTATCATCATTTAATGACTTGCCTCTGACATTCTCCTTTTTTAGGGGGAACCATTCTGTTAAAGGACACCTGTCAATTAACGACTCTTCAGGTGGTCCTCTAAATAGTAGATTTGGAAGTCAGTAACCTAGATGGATAAAATTACTAATGGAGACATATACAATGGTAGGTTCATGTCATTGTCAGTCTGTATGATAACCAGCTGTTTTCTTGTTATGTCTCAGCTAGAGAAACTTGTTGCATTCCAGATCTCTTCTTGAAATTCTGAAAAAAACATACTGCAATGAGTCCCACACTTTGAGAATATCCAGGGATGGTGTGCATGGTTTATGCAGGTGTAAAGTAGATTGTGGACCAGAACTGATTACTTGACAGTCGTGGCCAGAAACAATCACATTTGCAGTATTCCTGATGGGGTCTGACTGTGAGCATGGATGAACAGTCTGGCTGTATTACTCAAAAGGTAGAATTCTTCGTTCCTGGCAGTAGGCGGCCATCATGGAGGCCAGAATGTTCTAGTACACTAGGGTCAGGTTGCAATCAGTACAAGGAGTGACAAAGCATGCTACTGAAGTTGCCTCACCATCAGACCTAAGTAGCAATCATTCCTCTCTTATCATGCTCCATTACTAGTCCAGAAAACCTGTCATGTTCTTCAGTGGTTTTGTTTGTTGTGCTTGATTTCGGATGACAGTTTCATGTGCTTATTTGTTTAGCACAATTTGGACTCACATCTGTGTCTGTTTGCTAGGAATTGATAATGATATCCTTCAAAAGACAAAGCCAATGTCTTAGTGCCCTGAGGCCAATGATGAATGGAGGTTTAAACTGAAGGTTACATCAGTGATACCTTTCAGCTCTGAATGTCTCACTGGACAAGTCCTGGATCTTGGAGAACTGTTGCATAACTGACTGGTAGCAAATAAGCACATACTGTAGTTGGCTCCATAAATGCCATTTTAAAATTTTGCGATTGCCACTTTTTCAGTGTTTTGTGAGGGTTTGCTTTTTGTGATCTCAACCTGTAGTAAGCTAAACAAGGTACATCCGTTGTTTCAAGAATTATTAATATGTTTGGAAAGATCTTTCAAGTTTGAGAAGGACCCTGTGAAATTTTTTTTCATTAAATGTTCAAAATATGTAAAAGATTTCATATTACTCATAGTATCAATCATTGACTCGCAGAAAACCTGAAAAAAACTGTTAATATAAAGAATATAAAATTTTGCTTTGCAACACTACAAACATAGATAATGTATAAAATTGTATATGCAGTGAGTATACATTAATGTCCACCCAACTGTATACACAAATTTCACCCAAGAAGTTGTGGCATCGTTTTCAGAATTTTTTATCAAAACAGGTAGCTAGATACTCTCAGAAATGATAAGAGGAAAATATTTCATTGAATAATATAGGAAGTATAGATCCTATAATTTGACGAATAGAGCATTGTCCAATAAAAGTGTTAGTCTGCTCTAAACTTTGCAGATACCTGTTCCCCTGCCACCAAACTCCCTCTGCAGATAGATTCTCATCTGGATGCTGTCCTCTGAGTACTTTTCTGTTACATCCTTACATGCCCTTACAGATTCCTGAGAGGTGTTTTTCTTCAAGTTTCTCATAACTATTTACAGGTGCCCTTTTGTGTATCCACTAAAACCTGGATGTCTCAGGTCACAATTGAAATTATGGGTAATGTTTTCAGGGCTCGACATTAACGGTTTACCACTTGCCTGGGCAAGTGATAGGTTTTTTTTTGTTTTTTTTTTAAATATTTATTTTGGTGGAGGTAACTGCCTCCCTTTTTTAATGCTAACTTAACTGCGTATATGTACATCTGCAGAAGTACATTCCCGTTTCAGACTATGTGACAGGGCAGTATCACATGCTTCTCTCAATTTATATCCTGGCATCAACTAGGCCCATTGACTACTGCACCATTGCTGGGTCATACCACTGAGGAACCCCCCCAAAAGGCCCACTCATTTATGAGTGAAACACGGCTGTTGGGCACTGCCTTCCCATAAAGCTTGCAGAGCGCTCACCCTGGGTGAGTCTGAGATTTGAACTCACAGTCTCCCGGCTTTTAGTCCTGTGCTCTACCCCTGAGCCACAGAAGCCAGTGGGCAAGTGATAGGTCCAATAGTTGAAGGGCAACTAGAAGTCTCTTCCTCAGGCAAGTGAGTCCAACATAAACCTTTAACCAAGTAAAGGCTTGAAAAGGGATCTTTGTGCTCTTGAATACAATCAAAATTTTATATTTGTAGGGCAAGTAAAAGTTATATATGTGACTTGCCTGACTGGGCAAGTACTTTCAGAAGTTAATGTCGAGCCCTGATTTGTAAAAATGTATTTAGAATAAAAGGTTTCCCAAGATAATGAGTGGGAGGCTATAAAATATAGTGTACTGGCTCTGGAGATCAGATCACTACAGAAAAATCTGGTAAACATTGGAAAATATATTGTTATAACCTTTGTTCCAAAGCAAATAATTGTAATTGATAATTCTGAAAAAAAAAACCTTTACAGCTAGACTGTTAGATATTAGGTGACCCCACAGAGGAGTAAATGCAAAACACCCAGTTCCAGAATCTAATGAAATAAAGTCCAATGTGTGGCAATGTTATTGAAAACAGAAGAAAACCTAGAGCCTGAAAAAAAATGTAATCAAGAATTAAAAAGCGATTTGCTTAACATATTGTTAATATACAATTTTAGAAACTTTTCCAGAAGGAGAGAGTTGTGGCTAGATTTTCCTCTCATTTTGCTGTTTATTATGTTGTTTTATGTGTGGACCATTTGTCAGGAGAAAGTTGAAATACATTACATGAATGTTATTTATTGAGTTCATTTTTATCATTTACAAAACGTTTAGAGTCTGTTTTGTTGGCTGCAGGACACATTATCTCCTGACACACAAGAGTGCCCTTGTTACTGTTCTATGATAATCATAAGCCGTGTGGTCAGGGACGTTCTGTTAAGGGCTGTTAGATTGCAGAATATATGGCAATAAGGCTAGTCATCTTTTTCTGCTGATGTATCAGACAGGAACCCATGGATCAGTGGCCTTGCCCATCAGATGGTGTACATGCCGTACCAGACAGAGAGCCATGGTTTGATGGCCTTGTCTATGAAATGACATACAGTGCCAGACAGAAAGAATTGGTTTGATGGCCTTGCCTACAGAATGGCATACTGTGCCAGACAGAGAACCATGGTTTGATGGCCTTGTTTATGGAATGGCATACAGTATAAGACAGAGAGCCATGGTTTGATGGTCTCGTCTGTGGAATGGCATACAGTGCCAGACAGAGAGCCATGTCTTGATGGCCTTGTTTATGGAATGGCATACAGTGCCAGGCAGGATCCATGGTTTGATGGTCTCATCTATGGAATGGCATACAGTATCAGGCAGAGAGCCATGGTTTGATGGTCTCGTCTGTGGAATGGCATACAGTGCCAGACAGAGAGCCATGTCTTGATGGCCTTGTTTATGGAATGGCATACAGTGCCAGGCAGGATCCATGGTTTGATGGTCTCATCTATGGAATGGCATACAGTATCAGGCAGAGAGCCATGGTTTGATGGTCTCGTCTGTGGAATGGCATACAGTGCCAGACAGAGAGCCATGTCTTGATGGCCTTGTTTATGGAATGGCATACAGTGCCAGGCAGGATCCATGGTTTGATGGTCTCATCTATGGAATGGCATACAGTATCAGACAGAGAGCCATGGTTTGATGGTCTCGTCTGTGGAATGGCATACAGTGCCAGACAGAGAGCCATGGCTTGATGGCATTGTTTATGGAATGGCATACAGTGCCAGGCAGGATCCATGGTTTGATGGTCTCATCCATGGAATGGCATACAGTATCAGACAGAGAGCCATGGTTTGATGGTCTTGTTTATGGAATGCAATACAGTGCCAGGTAGGATCCATGGTTTGAATGTCTCATCTATGGAACAGCATACAGTGCCAGACAGAGAGCCATGGCTTGATGGCTTTGTCTGTGGATGGTGTACAGTGCCAGACAGAGAGCCATGGTTTGATGGCCTCATATATGGAATGATGTACAATGCCAGACAGAGAGCAAAGGTTTGATAGCCTTGTCTATGGATGGTGTACAGTGCCAGACAGAGAGCCATGGTTTGATGGCCTCATCTATGGAATGATGTACAATGCCAGACAGAGAGCCATGGCTTGATGGCCTTGTCTATGGATGGTGTACAGTACCAGACAGAGAGCCATGGTTTGATGGCCTTGTCTACAGAATGGTGTTCAGTACCAGGCAGGGTGCCATGGTTTCATTGCCATGTCCATCGGTTTGTGTACAGCACCACTACCAGAGAGAAGTCATGGTTTGAGAGCATGTCCATTGGATGGTGTACATGTACAATACTAGGGTTTGTGATCAATTGCTGACTTGCCTGGTCTGTACAGTGAAAATCTCAGTTCTTGGACCCTCTAACTCCCAATAAGGTTCTGTCAGCATTCATGGAGGATTTGGTTGTGACTTACCCTTCTTCATCTCCCCATCTTAAGTACCTTGCATCCAGAAACTTGATATATTTTCAAATACAATTAATCTTGTAGGCCTTTTAAAACTCATTCAACACACAGTGACACCACCTTTGCCAGAGCTTGAAGAAGGATTACTGTTGAAGGCAGCCACTTGACTATTACATAAACAGTTGTACTTTCTCTCAATAGGCTGATTAGTCACATCGGCCAGAGATTTACTGTTTGCTGACAGAAACAGCACAAGGTGCTTGTTAAGAGGGCTGTTAAAGCTGGCGCCAGCAGCGCTGTTTGAGACAGTCTGTGGGTAAGCCAACACCTGTTGTCAGTTTACATTTAAATTTAGGTTATTTGTTCAGTGAGAGGGTTTTAATTCTGCTTGAACTCAGTTAAAAAATGTCAAGGGGGGGGGGGGGGGCTGTGGATATTAAGTGAATGATTACATATGCCTCCACCCAGGCACAATTTAAAATTTCAGTGGGGGCTAAAGTGAACTTGTCCGTTGTGTCACAGCATACAGTCATATTATACTGCAAATGTCCAAATGTTTTATGCAGATCCCTGTTGTGTAGATTTGTTTATCTGTCAGTTTTCTTTATTTCTTGAGAAAATATGATTTACTCTATATGTTAAACTTATATTACAGACCACCTATCAGACAGGGACATCTGGATATCCCTAACAGTTGAAAATTTATACAACATGTGGTCCAGCATTGATATACAAAACTTCAGTTGAATCAAAGCTAGCAGTCAAGGTCCCATAAAATAACATGTTTTTGTCATGTCAGATAGGAAGGCCTGATTGTTGGTGACAGAGTGTTGTGACATTGAGTTGTGCAAAGCTAAAGATTAAAGTAATACTGGAGCCCATTAACTTGACCATGTGTCCATTGGCCATTACATCTTGGTATGCCTGCAGTTTAGTTGTGGAAGGGTTTCACCAATAAAAGATCTTAGTTATAAAAAAAATACCATTTCTGAATTCTTTCAAATTTATGCTTATACTGCACTGCACCAGTACGCCATGCTTTAATATCACATGAAGAAAGCTCACACAAACACACAAACATACACATGGAAGACTAAACGGCAAAGAAGGACATATGTTTTGAGAATAACTGTTAATGGACCACATGAGAAATATGTAACTGACTGCTAGAGTCAGGTAAGAAGAAGCAATTAACCATAGGATTGAAGTTTAAATAACTAGAAATCTGCATTTTAAGAAATGCAAGCGTCACCATGTGGGTAAGCAGGGGGGGGGGGGGGGTCCCTTCTGTGAGATGCTCCCAAAATTGGGTTTGCATTCACTTATAAGGCCCAGATTCATTTTTGCATTATAAGGACTGTACATATGTGACTATTCCTTTATGACCTTCCTGAATTCGGTTCATGTGCCAGATCCACACCAAAATCTAATCCTGATTCTTCATTAGCCCATTTACAAAATGGATAGAAAAATTCATGAGATTCCGTTCATGATTGCATGAGTTATGTTGTGAACAAACACACAAACACACACATGAAAGGGGAAGAACACATACCCTCCAAGTGGAGACTATCAATAGGAAATCGTATTACAAATCTTTTGACCACAGTTGTAAGGGTAACTGTGCAACTCATCAATTATATAAATACGTTATTATATAAAGGTATTGTTCTGGTATTAGCATAAAATTCTCTAAGGTAGCATGTTTGCCATGACCGAGCTTGACACCACGGTACCCTGTCAGATATATATGAACAGCTATGGTACACAGTAGTCACAGCAAAACTGGAGGAACAAACCACAACAGTAAGCAGATAAAATGCCAAGCGAAATGAACTGGTATTTACCCATACATAAAAACCACTATGGACAGGAACCCAAATTGCAATTTATGGACACTGCAATATGTCTGTCACGGCAAACTGTGGGCTTATCTTGCCTGGCCCTCGTTCTCAGATGAGAAAGTTTCTGCCGTTGAGGTATGGTGCTGAATGCTGGGCTGAAGGCCTGATGTGGTCTTGCTGTTGCTGCCCCATATTGATCTGTCCATTGATCTTCTTCCTTACTGCTTCAGAAGACCCAGGGCTTTGGGGCTACGGCTGGCACCTCCACCACTGGTCCCCCCCCCCCTTCACTGTCACATTTATACAGCCAGTTATACTGTATTGTTTTGTAATGTATGGCCACCTCAACGAGCTGTGTCATTAATACAATTGTCAAAGCTGGCTAATGTGCTCCACGGTAGCACCGCTCCAGTTAACTGTGCTGCCCTCATACATTCCTTTGCATATCTTGTCTTATTCCCACTTTAGATTTTGTTCCGAAGGAGTGCACATTTCAGTCTTGTAACTTTTAGCCCTCAGTGCAACTGCAATTTCCAGTACTTTAAACATGGGAGATAATTCCACAGTCTCTCCATATTTTGTTAGGTGAAATGTAACACCAATTATATTGCAGTAGTCAAAATATGTTATTATTTTTTTGGTGCCCACATACTGTACTTTCCAGTACCACTGTACTTTTCATCTGACTTTGTAGTTATCATGGTTCCCTTGCACATTATGGAAATGTCACTATTTTGCAGGATATGAAATATTCACTGACCTAGTGAAATATAGTTATGGAAAACAAAATTGTGTTTTCTTCCTAAGAAAATGGAAAAAGGATGTGATAATAAAGTCTTTGTCTTAGTTTGTTGTGATATATGATTCTTCTGCAGCCAATAGTTTTGTACATGTCACAGTACTAGATTCATATATTTGTATCCGCCAAAACAAAGTTTTGCGGGCATCCAGGCCTGACATATCCTCCCGAAATTTTGCATGTGTATAGATCTCACATAGCTCTTTATCATATGCAAAATTGATGGCACCACCTGCAACCATTTTTGCACAGCGTCCATCTGTTTGTCTGCAGTGTGATAAAATCACTCATATCTCTGCAGTGGTTTGATTTACCTGCCTAAAATTTTGCATGTATATACATCTTGGATAGCTCTCTCGATTTTTTGGGAGGTGGCGCCACTTACTTTCACTTTCAGGCTGCAGACATCCAGGCTTATATCTCAGGACTGGTTTGACGTATCCTCCTGAGATTTTGCATGGGTATAGATCTCATATAGCTCTTTATCACACTCACAACTGGTGGCAACACCTGCAACCATTTTTGCACATCATGCGTCTTTTTGTCTGCCTTGGGATAAAATCACTCATATCTCCGCAGTGGTTTGACTTGTGTGCCTAAAAGTTTGCATGTATATACATCTTGGATAGCTTTCTTAATTTTTGTGGCAGGTGGGGCCAACTTCTTTCACGTTCAGGCTGCAGACATCCAGGCTATATCTCAGGACTGGTTTGACTTATCTGCCTAAAATTCTGCAATTGTATACAGTTTGGATAACTTTCTGGATTTTGTGGCAGGTGGCACCACCTACATACACATTTCGCCTGCAGACATCCATGCTAATATGCAACACACCTCTCTATTTCCACTTGCCACTCAATCCATGTCTCACTTCACCGGTCCCACTCTGGTTTCGGTGGATACACAGTCGCTTGTCAACTACCCGTATTTTAGTTATTATTTATTTTTTGTTGTTGAGTATATTTGCTTTGATTGAATAGTAGTTACTGGTATGAACAATATGTAGTGATTTAGGTTTAAAGTGAATGAAAACAATCTTGTATGGGACTTACGGTTTAGAAAAATGTACATGAATGATGCCTGGGTAAAAGTGGGAAATGTGTACATCTGTTCTTTTCGAATAAACTGGTATCCAGACTTAATGAAATTAAGGCCTGCTCAGGACTTGTCCAAGCAGCTTTATGAATGAAATAACAGAAATACTGGATCCGCAACTGGCAGTTTATTGATCCGCACAATTAACTGCTGCCAGATTAAGAACCGTTTTGTGAAATAAATGAAATCAGTGCTGCTGCTATTCTTGGGAATGATATTAATAGCTGTGCATATAGAATCAATATGAAAAATCCATATAAAACATGATCATATTAAACAAAGAATTAATGAATTATGGCTTGGAATGTGACCACCCAAATATTAATCTTTTTCCTCGATGTTCAGTATGATATGATATTATTGATTGGGATCTGCATCATGGGTGTTCGAAATTGTATGAAATATGTTTGCTGGTGTACATAATTATTAGAAACCTTTATTTTACCCTCCCCTTCACTTGTGTCAGGTTCATTGATATTTCATGCAAGCATTATCAGTGACATCACTACCAATGAGTCACTTGATATTGCAAAAACATGTAAGCCCCCAAATGCTTAAATATGGATAATCATGGCGGCATATGTGTGGCATTAAAATTGGCAATGTAAAATAATATACCAGTACAATGAAGGCCCACCTGACAACATCTGTTGAAATGTTCACCTGACATTAACATATGCTGTTAACTACCACCATCTGTTATCATATATAGTAAATTCCTCCTTCCTGACATAATATATACAGTAAACTCCCACCTTTTAAACAAATATACAGTGAACTCCACACATGATATTATATGCAGTAAATTCCTACCTGATATTTTATACAGTACACTCCCTTCTGTAAACACATACAGAGAACAATTGCAAGATTTAATATACAGTAAACTCCAACCTGAAAACATTATTTCATTATCAAATGGGAAATTCCTGTTCTGACTAATAGTTCATGGTAGTTACAATATGTTAGCATGTCTGCATATGATCAACAAAGAAATCCTTTTTCTGAGGTTTTATTATTACAAAATCTTTATTTTAAATTAGGTGCATGACAATTATTTTTATCTTAACTGTGTTTTTTAAAGTTTTAAATGCATACTATTAAATACTTTGCCCTAACACTGTGAAATCTTGCCTGAAAACCACCCCACTATAACGACCACCCTCACTTAGACAACCACTTTTCTGATCAAGGACTGAAGAAAATTGTCATAAACATCTCCAACTAACACAGCCACCTGTGAAGACAAGCTGAAGTAGTCATGTTAGCGAGATTTCACTGTATTCCACTGTCTAGCCAGACAAGGTCAGTTATGCTTAAGCATACAGCTCATGGAGTTCACTTAAAGCTTGGTCAAATATTTTGATTGGCCAGCAACTATTGAATATTCATATATTCAAAGTCAACATTTATATTGAATTTGACATTTGTGCTCATTAAAGAAGATAATTTTATCCAGACTCTCCATATAGTTTTTGCCCATGCTTCTTTGTTTTCATTTGGTACTTAATAAAGCATAGCAACAGACATGGTAATCATGTCATTTCTGCAGCAACTTATGAGCCCAAAACTCTTTTTGAATGTTTTGTTTGGTATTACCCAAACTGTAGCAGCAAACCACAAAGTTTTAAATCTGATTAACATTTTAACATCTAAGGTCACAGGTCAGAGATTGAATGTGATGATCTCTTGATCTTCTTATCAGACTCCATCATCTCCGGCCTCTTCTAAAATTGTTATCTTTAATAAGATACAGGTTGATAATACAACATTATCTGACTAGTGAATCATAATTCGTGCTATCTGTTTTTTTTCTTTAAGCTGATTGTCCCTTCCTTTGGAAGTGGCTTAAATTAATCAGCTTTCTGTAAATCAGAGCAGTGCTGTAACAGTGCTGGGTGTCTCTCAAGTATCCTTCACTGTCTGCTGTGCTGGTGTCAGGAGCTGATTATCAAAATGTCAGGACAAGAATGACCTTTCTGGCTGCCTCTTCAAGCCCTCCCAATATATATATATATATATATATATATATATATATATGCGCAACCTATAATATGCTGGTAGCTGGTGTTGTTGGTTGCGGAATCCAGTACTAGCCCTGTGTGCTGGTCCATTCCTTTGACATCAGTTACATGTTATGCATATTGATTATTTGGGTGACAGTGTCCTGTTTAATGGATCAGTTTACTGTTAAATGAATGGCATTTACTCAAGATGTTAGTCTAATCACTCACACACACTAATCATAATAACAACTAAACTTGATGAAATTTCTGTACAATAATAATATGTATCATGCGGGTATATTTTGCATGCTGCAAATAATTATTCAAAGAATCAACTGCAGCATGTGAGACAGCCGCATGGCAGCAGCATTACAGTTTCTGGTTGGGGTATGACCAGCCAGCCTCAGTGCATGCATTAGACCTGCCATTTTCCCTATATCTCAATTTTATCAGATATTATAATAAATTCCAAAGCATCATTGTATAAAATGGCAAGTTTGGCCTGATCACTTTGTGGAATTCTAAGAGCCAATCAGCCGTTTTCCCAGGGCAGTGAGAGCCGACACCGGAGCTTTCACCAGGCATGTTTAAAATTTAATAGCCATGACTTAGGACAAATAAGATGGCATAAAATATATCTGATGAGATTGCAGGCTCATATCTGATAGGTTGAGCTAAATTCAAGCTGTGTTGGTGTAAGTAACGACATATAGATAAAGCAAGTAATGTGATATACAAGGGGGTATTTTAACTGCATCATTAACACATATGTATGAATATTGATACAAACAAAAAATGTAGAAACATGTTTATATGTTTACTTTATAAAAGTAATGTTGTGAATAATGCTGTGTCTAAGCATGTTACAAAAGATATCCAGGTAATAAAGTGACCGTGTCTCTGTATATAGAAACACCCTTAACAACTGTACATGTTATATGCTGTGTCTCTTTCTGTATTAACCAACACACTTTCTGTGTTGGTTAATACACTATTGTGTAATAAGTGACCACTTAAGAGCATTATTCTTGCTTCTTCTCTGCCCCTATGGGTCCAATTGCAGCCAGACTCCCTGCATATAGATTCCCGTCTTGAGACTATCATCAAGGTTACTTCATGTCATGTTTCCTTGCCCTTACAAACCCTGACTAATTTCCATTGCAAACATTTAAAAAAAGTTCACACCCTCCCTCCTTTTTACAGACTAAAACTTAATGCCACAGGGTTCAATGGTGGTCTTAACATAAATAGTTGCTACAGGCACAGAAATTTTAAAGCCATGCAATATATGTAGCCTACTGATATCTGATGCCTACGCCTTTGCTTAAGACCCTGTACACCACCTCTTTCAGTTCATATTGCATACATTTATGGCATATACTTGTTATATGACTAGAGTTTCCAGACATGTGCTCTCTATATAAACAGTAATTGTGTTACTTGTCCTTACAGAGTATCAGATCCTTTTTTTCTTCTTGACTCAAGAGTATATTTTCTGTATTCTATAGAAGTCTGGTGACTCTGTGGTTCATGTGTTAATTCCACATATTCTTCCAAATTTTCTCTGAAAGGTCATACTTAAATTACATCACCACTATAACAGTTTATGTCTGTGTTAAGGAGACCCTGGGTCTGTATGTTTTGTTGGAAGCTATTAATCTTGCAGAGGCTATTATTTGAGGGAAGATAAGGTCCAGGGTAGCAGATAACCTGCTAACACACAGCTCCCAAACTGTTATGTCAAGGTTACTTTTGTCAGTTCTGCTTTGCTGAAATATTCAATTATATTGGGTTTAACAAATGGGTTTAAGCATGTGTTATATTCAGGTGTATTTTACATGTTCACATTAATTTAGTTGCACTGTTAACCTTTACCTGTGCTTTCTACACACCAGTGTGCAAAACTGGGCTCATGTGAGAGATTAATTATATTAATGCCAGGTATAACATGCAATATTTTACATTTATAATACCAGTAATCAAAACAGTGCAGTTAAATTCTGTTTGCAAAAACATTTAACACATTAGTGACTCTTTACTGAGCTGTTCCATATCATAGGCATGCTAGTGCAGTTATGTTTATGACATAATTTACATATGTTAATAGGTAGAGCTATATATCTAGGAACTGACAGTTCCCTGGACAAAGGTTAAAGCGCTTATAATTATTATCTCAAGGTGTATTGATAACAAATCAGGGTACTAATATTATCAAATAGGTCAGGCTTGTGGGTTAACATACAATATGTCCACTTTGCATACATGTTTATAAACCTAGCACGCTAGCACATCTGGTGTATATTTTAATTATCTGGAAAGGCATGTTTACATTGGTATTCTAATGGTTATTGATACAGTAATAGTGCATTATGCTGCAGATTATTTTGTTCTGCTGTGACTGTTATTCTTTATTTTAGTCAAATTCAACCAAGCCTCAAGACTTCAGTTCCAGTTAATTTCCAATTTATCACCTTTTCGTTTTCCCCAATTCTTTTCAGTTGCATGCAATACAAACAACTTTCCCCTTGGTTTGAGTTCCAGTTCTGTTAAAAGTTCAGGTCTTGTTTGAAGCAGACTATGGGGACACATTCCAATTCATTTCTAGTTCATTTCATTTTCATATTTCCAAATTCAGTCCCAATTCATACAATTTTCCTTTGGCTACAGCTATAATTCCAATTCAGTTCCAATTCCAAATTGACTAGAGGTCTTGTTTGAAGCACACTACATATATACAGTGTAAGTGCCACACCCCATAATCCATATGAATCTACAGGTTGACACTGGGCAGTATCTTTCGCATGAAATTACACATGCTTGCCTGGGAGACTAGTAGTAAAATGCAGGTCCTGGATAGTATATGACATGTTAATCATTTGCAGCACAGTAGTAGAGCCTACAACTGGGACAGACCAGTGTGTATGTACTACAACCCAGGTCATTAAGGTCAGCAGGACAGGCTGGCTGTATCAGCACTGCCCTGGTAATGTGTTTTCTGGCTGTGCTGTCACTGACATCGATTCCTATAGTGAAATGTTTCTCACTTGTAAAGCTGACAATTAAGTAGTTAGTACACACCAGGGTGGTGATTCTCAGTAGAACTTGTACCTCCACCAAAGTAGACCAATCCGGCTAGATCTGTTTGGCTCAATATTTAATACATTCCTTTGTCCATATTGCACCCCTCCACAGTTTCTTGGAAATCTGTTCTGTCACTTGTGTGCTAACATACAACCTAAACCAACCAACAAACATATAGACAGGGATGAAAACATAACCTCTTTGGTGTTGGTTGTATTTGTGAAATTCTAAGTTACATGGATCATATATTTGGGACCGAGAAAAGTGGTCAGAATTGTGGGGTGGTCGCAAGGAGGGATTCTTCTTTTCTCTTACCACCTGTGCTGGACTGTTTGACACATCACCCCACTTACATAGAATCTACCAGAACAGCGAGTGCTCCAAAATGTTGGATTAAATCCAGGTGTGAATCTTACAAGGGGTGAAGCAGGGGTTCATTAAAACCTCATGATCTCCCAAAGGGGTTTACAGATACACAGTGTTTAATGAGGCACACCCTGCATTGACCTCAGCTTGACCTTAAGCGATTGAACCTTGACCTTCAGCAGTTTGACAACTAGCTGTGAGCTGACTGCTGGAGACCTGTAAAGATTAGGATCAGAGAGATAGAGAGCATTGCATGACTTAAGTAATGAAATCTGTTACTTCTCACGTAGTGCCATATTTCTCTACCAGATGTCCTGACCAGTGACTGTTCTTTCTTATCTGCTTTAAGGATCATGTATAATTCTGGATTTGGATCAATTTTAACAATTTAGTTAACTCTCCCCTGAATCCAAATCCACCTCCCAGCAATACCTGATAGAAATCTGGGACTTTTTTTTAAACAACACAAACAGATAAGCAATCAAACAGAAAGATTTGAATATTACCTCTGATTTTCATTGGTGATTGGTAATATAGTAATGAGAAATGACAGCTCATTTAAATTTATACAGACGAACATGGTCTACAATACTAAATTGTAAAGACTAAAGTCATAATCACTGAACCGTCTAAAGATACTAAGATTATGCACAGACAGTGGAATGTCCTGACTTGAAGGCCTACTTTCTTATGTTTAAAAGACATAAGTACATGTCCTGTTACCACACTGCAAAGTCCTATACAGGCCTGACCACTGACTTACACAATCACACCAGAATGTCCTGACTATTCTCTAAAGAGAATACACTTCAGTTTACATTTTTTCCTATTTGTCAACATTGTGTGTTTACTAACAGCTTGCCAACAGCCGAGCTCAGATATCCATCCCAGGTGCATTATTAGATTGTTTCTTTACAGGAATTACCTTGAGTTCATTTATATGTACATGCGGTTCTAAAATAAGCCAGAAATCAAATAAATTTTGTGGAAAAGGTATGCATATAGATGGCTTTAATTATCCTTCAAGTATTTTGATAGACACTCAAAATCTTATGCATTTTGATTAAATATTTAGTAAATTGCTAGAGCTGAATGAAACACAGGTTGAGCTTCGTTAATACTGATTTGAATAATGGACAGTGTGGTCAGTTTTATGAATTACTGTTGCCCCAGGGCCCCCTCTCATGACCCTGTACCACCCTTTGTCCACCAGTTAATGTTAATGCCCCATCTGCCCTCACAAACTATGACACCAGTGTCCCCCAGTTAGGTAATGTAGCCACAGCTGTACCAAAGGGGGGGATCCAGGAATTGGATATGGGAGGGGTGTACCATTTACTCTGAGGGGTTCACACCCTAAAAAGGTCCAAAACTCCAAAAATTCCAGCCTGAAAACTTAAGGAAAAAATAATGCAAAAAAAGGTTAATGGTCAGAGCTGATAAGGTGGGCTTCAAGGTTGACTAAAATAGTATCAGATAGTTAAATGGCCCTTATAAAAGGAGAGTTATGCTCCTGTTATAATAACAAAACTCAGGCTTGGCCAGTGTTTGATACTGTGGAACATCCACTCTGTAAAATTAGAGACAGCTGCCAGTAATAGCTATTCTGTAAAAATATAACAGGCCTATGAGAAAAGTCAGCAGTCATGTTTTAATGATAAAGTGCTGTGGAACTAATCATCAGATGTATTATGGACAATAGTCTCTGGAGGCTAGTTATTTCAAGCACAAAATGTGGACACAGTTTGTTTGAATTTTTTACCTCTTGAGGTTTTAGTTTCAGCCAGCTCTGCCAATTAACTGTGAGTTTTGTTATATGGCCACCAGATGGTTTCATTGGTTTGTTGAGCATTTCACATTTGGCTTGGGTGTGTTTGTTGAGCATTTCACATTTCGCTTGGGTGTATTGTATGAGCATTTCACATTTGGCTTGGGAGTGTTTGTTGAGCATTTCACATTTGGCTTGGGTGTGTTTTATGAACATTTCACATTTGGCTTTGGTGTGTTGTTTGAGCATTTCACATTTGGCTTTGGTGTGTTGTATGAGCACTGCCCATTTTGCCTGGCTGTTGTATGAGCATTACTCATTTTTGCCTGGCTGTGTTTGATGAGCATTGCAGGTTTGGCTCAAATGTGTTGTATGTGCATTGCACACTTGATTTTGCTGTTTGAATGAGCATTGCAAATATTGGTTGGCTGTGTTGGATGGGCACTGCACTGTGCTAATATGAATTGCAGATTCATTTAGCTTGGCTGTATTCTATTAACATGGCACTTGTTATGCAAAATTAATATGAGTAATACACAGTTGGCTTGGCTGTGTTGTATGAGTGTCACACATTTGGCATGGCAGTATTATATGGGTGTTTCCTGTTTGGCTTGGCTGTGTCTCATTGAGTGTAGCACATTTCACTCATCTGTGTTTATAAGCATATTTGTATACTTGGGTTTTGCTGTGTTAGTTGGACTTTACACATTTGTCCTGGCAGTTTTGTAATTACTTTGATACATTTGGGTCCACTTTTCATACAGTTTTAAAATTTAACAAGTGACCCATAAGTCATGATGCTCAGCTGCCAAGCATGACCTGCAACATCATTGGCTGAGATTCACAACTTCCAGTTAAATTTTGAAGACCCAATTTGCCAATATGTTGAAATTTTCTACGACAACAGAAATATATATCACCTGTGTCTGGTTAAAACACAGTGAATTTATGGTCAGAGGAAAAATATTGATTAAGCTATCAGCAACTATTTCCAGAGCTTGCTTGATATCTGTCAGTCTCAAAAGGAACACCACAAAGGGCAAATATAAGATCAACATATATAGCAAAAATCAAGGAAATTCATGCAAGAATTATTGAGAAATGGGTGCTTCTGTTTAAATTTTATTTAATACAAGCCAACTGTACTGCACCTGTATAAATGATGGTAGTAATTATTAAAAAATATTTGACCAAATCCTTTGCAAGATAAGATTAATATACTTCCAACTGCATTCACTTTAACAGTTCTTGAGATAATATGATCAAAAGGAATATGGTTGCCTCGTGGCCATATTCAACTTCTGACAGGTCTGAAATCAGACAACAAACATTCTCTAAATTGGATCAAACATTGAAGAAAAATCACTGAAACTGTACTGAAAAAAAGGATTTCTAAGGGGGCTAACTGGCAGACATAATGGATTTCTGACAAGTCAGACATTTGATATCACACATCCTCCAATAAGAGACCAAACTTGGGGCAAATTCTCCAAAGGATGGTACAGTAATGAATGTCCAAAACAATTCAAAAGGCATGTTAAGGCCCTCATATCAGATTTATAGATATGCAAATGTAAAAAGTGTAAGTCTAATATTTTTTATTATAACTCTGCTTTTCAATGGGGTCAGCAGGGTAGGTAAACTGCAAAACCTAAAAGAAAGGAAATGCAGAAAGCATGACTAAGAGTCTCGTAATGAAAAAAAGCTATCCTTAATCCAGGTACATATCCACATATTATGAGAACAAACACTTGCTTTTATATGTTGGTGATTTATATACAAATATTCCGATATCTAGGAAACTAAGTTTATTGCTATGATTCCATAAACTGCAAAATGTTCCCATCATCTTATAAATCAGTAGCTAAACCTTAATACTATACTCTCATAGTCTTAATGCCTGGCTGAAGCATTCCGACAACTGTGTTTTTGTTATGCAGTAACGAGGTACTTATCACTCAGCCTTATCACTTAATAGGCTGATACAAAAGGGAGTCATATGTCACCAGTGTCACTCACAGTTACAGCGACACAGTGAGATGTACCAGCTGGATTGCAGTGGTTATATATAAAAGAAAAATAGAGATGGTCTACAAAATAAGTTATTGCGAACATCCCTGACCAATGACCTTGGCCTTTTGCCCACATATCAACTGGATTCTTTCTAAATGATGGGTAACTACTTACCACTTAAATCTGGTGTAATTACTTGGCAACCAATGAGTGAATAACTTTGACCTGCAACCTTTAACCTCCTGACCAGCTGACCCCAAAATCAATCAGTTATTTCTTCAAGCAAAAAGACCCATAAATATGAAGTTTGGATCAAATTGAGTGATGCATAGATGCTGCATATGTGAAAGACTGATGGTTTGGGTTGAACAGTTTCACCAGAAATATGTTCACAAGCATTTAGAACAATTAAGTATTGTGGCCTTGACCTTTGACCTTTTGAACTCGACATCAATAGGCTTCTTCCCCTATTGGTAGGTAAGCCATATATGTCAGATGGAAGGTATAGATTGAAATGTTTGCCTGAAAATGTCTCCACATTAGAAGAGAGTGCGGTGAACTTGACCGTTGACCTCAAAATCAACAGGTCTTTTCCCCTGTTAGCAGAGAAGCGATATCAGTGCTGAAAGGTTTGGAATGAAAGGTCTAGCTTGAAATGTGTCAACAACCTTTTCAAAGAAGTGGATCCCGTGACCCTGACCTTTGACCTTGTGACCTCAACATCTATAGGATTCTTCTCCCACCTAGTAGGTGAGCTATATGTGAAAGATCAAAGAATTGGGATGAAAGGTTTGGCTTAAAATGCATCCACAGGCTTTTCAAAGAAGTTGGTTCTGTGACCTTGACCTTTGACCTTGTGACCTCAAAATAATTATGGTTCTTCCCCTGTTGGTAGATGAACTGTATGTGAAAGATGGAAGGTTTGGGATGAAAATTTTGGCTAAAAGAATTATTTCTGTGGGGTGCAAACACACCCCATAACTTCGAGAATATAGGTCGCAGTGACCTAATTTCAGGTTTGCTAGGAGAACTTTTTAGAACCTCTTAGACTGCATAGGGTTCATGGCACGGGCCGGCCCCTATGGTTATGATTTGTGCCCTGCTAACGGCCGGCCGGCCGGACGGACAGACAGACGGAAGGCAACAGACAAAGACCCATCGCTTTAGCCCAGCATGACTGAAAGTCAGCTGAGCTAAAAAAGCTGCATGCAATATTTTCCTCTCTCTTCCCTGCTTTATGAAGGGGTGATGCTGTCTAACCTTCTAAAGGATTTTCTGAAAAGACCCTTCTAAGCAGACTTGGAGCAGTAAGCCTGCTAGATGGAATATTATATTAAGGCATCATGTTTCTGTTTGTGGAGTACTACAGTCTTTACCAGTGCACATACTGTGCTGTAATGCTGGCAGCCTGTCCACTTTCTGCTGGCTCCCTGGGGAGGTTCAGCTGGCTGAAGATATAGGAATCTATTGTGAGACTGCCAGTCTGTCCCTGCAGCCCAGGCACCCAGCAACTGCATGCACATAAAACATGTACAAGGCTACAATCAATAGACAGGTAGGGACAGACCTGCATTCTCCTAACCTCTGTTGACCCAGGTAGGACTTAACTCTGTCCACCTGGGCGGCCAGAGCAGAGGCTTCAAAGACAGAATAGGGCAGAGAATCAGACTTGCTCTGCTGAGCAATAAGTCCATGGCTTGTGTTCAGGGTGAAGAATATATAGATCCCACTACCTTGTGGTTGTTTGATTCTTATGTGCTCGCCAAGTGGTTGGTTCTGTGACCTGGTAACCTGACTTTGTTTGTGTGATCCTGGCCTTGTTACGAGACTCCGGGCTTTGCTTCTTCTAGCACTTCTCTACTTTGTAGGCTGCACCAATTCACCGTGGTCTGTGTCAATGCCTGGCTATTACCGTGGGCTATAATTTTCGCACCATTTTATAATGTACAATACAATTCATTCTTATATGTGTCTGTCCTGACTGTGTTTGTTCCACAAGACTTTTCCTATGTAATATGTGTTCATATGTTATTTTTCTGTGTGTGTGTTGAATGTGCACAAGTTGTATATTCATGTACCATACTTATTCCAATTGTGAATGATATGAAAATTTAATGGTCAAACCAGACTGATTGTGTATCAATATAAGAAATGATCTTCCACGTTGTTCACTCAAGAATTTTTTTCATGTGCACAGTTATCAAATGTTTGTGCAGGACTTCAAAGATTCTCACAGTATATGTGAATATAGGTATGTTTGTGCAGGACTTCAAAGACTGACACAGTATATATGGATATATGTTATATTTATAGGCTTGCTACACTATTAAACCAGATAGGGCTCATCCTTATTATTATTATTCTTAGTTATGTGTTTAGCTGCTAATTGCATGTCCATAGAAAATTATTTAGGAGGTATATTACTGGGTAAGCTGGGTTTGTCTATTTTTGGCCTGTGATAGACATCTTCGGACACAAATACATGGAATATCTTTGATTCAGGTTTTGATTTCCATTGTATGTTGTGGTTGGCTTCATATTTGCTGGGTCCGGTGTACCAAGGGAAAACATTGGGCTGATTCCGGATGATGGTGGCGCACATGTCTGGCGTCTCAATGGCTTTGCTAGAAAGGCAAGCTTAAGTAGCGAGACAGTTTGGTCAGCTTTTATGTCACCCTGTAACAATATATAAAAGGAAGACAGAAATCATTTCTTTTTCAAATATGTAGGTGAATATGGACTCCATTAAATTGTTGTCAAAATCAGAGCAGTTTGATGAAAATGCTTGAAAATCTGAGTCCAGCTACTTTATAGTAACTTTACATGTTTAAGAATGAATTTTCTATAACCAGTTGTATAGCCATATTTCAACATGTGGCCTGTGTTGTTGTGTGTATGCAAAATGGCAGCCCCAATGAGGGGTATTAGAAAATGGAAGAAATACACTTGTCAGGGTTCTTAGTTGTGAGTTAAGGTGTTAGGGTGTGCCACAAAAGTACTATGCAGACAAGGTCTAGGCGTGAATCTATCAGAGAGAGAGTTTGGTGGCTAAATCAGTAACTTTTGTTTTGGACCATGCCCTAATTCTCAAATTATAGAAGGATTCCACCATGGTGATAACTTCAATTATAGCCTGACACCACACAAAGCTCAGGATTGAATGTCAGCCCTTTACAGTTTCTACCACTGTCAGCAGAAATACTTGAATAAATATGAGGTAAAGGATAACAACCGCATATAAAGGATGTCCATTACCCATCTGTCAAATCTCAGCCTGAATCCAAGCATAACTTTATTTTTCTGACATGATTTCCACTTGGTTTGTTCATGACAATAAAGCTTACTGTACCCAGACTGCCCTCATATGGTTCATTGTGTTAAGGTATTAGTTTCTCAGTGGGTCAGTCTTGGGTCAGGTTGGAGGTAAGAAGGTGACCTTAAGTGACAAGAGTAATTATATTTCATGACAGCACTTGCTGTTTTCTCATGTTTTCTGATGTAACTGAGCACTGCTGTCTGAAGGCAGCGGCTGTATTGTGGCAGGGACAATGACACAGCCCTGTCATTGCTGGCTAGACCCAGACATATGACAATCGCACCAGACAGGTCATAGTACAGAACATATGGTTTCCCTTATAAAATTGTCCCGGTGCTAAAATTTATACAGACTCCCCAATCTCACACACAGAAAAATAGTGAAATGTTTATCATTAAAAAAATATAGTATATCATACCACGCTAAGCAGTGTAATACCTTGAATATGACAAACAGAATCTAATATTAATATTGATTGAGGAGCGGTAAAACTGGTGCAAACGAAAATGTCAGAATCAAAGGTCACATGTGCTGTGTTGAATAGGAATTACTGTAATCCTTGAAACTGAAGCGTTATATCATGCAGTTTTCTTGTTCATTTATTTTGTAGTTAGGGATTAAGGCTGAAGGTTACTTATATTGCACTTTTTGTCCCTGAAATGTCTGATGGGATATTACATAAAAGTAATATCATGATGTTGTGGAGGATGAAAAATAATAAAAATAAAATTTTCTTTAAATTTTCTGTTAAAAATCTCTAACTCTGTGTACAGTCTGCCAGAAGAAAGCACTGAATAACTGATTACTGATCAATAGCGGATTTGTGTTTGAAGTTTCATGATCATGATGTAGAGAAGAGTTTTGGGCTGCTGGGCTGGGTTTAGATACTGATTGGTGTCATGTTTATAGGTAAAGAACACACAGGATTTAAAACATTAACATGTACTCAGAGTAGAACATATAGCAAGAAGAAATTTATCTTTACTCTTGTTTCAACACCCCTGTCCACCTAATATTTTACAATATTTCTTCCAAATATATTTTATTTGCCACTGCAAATTAGCTTTAATCAAAGGAGGTAATTTTGCAATTTATGATGATTTAAATAAGCATGAAATAAATATGTTTACTTTGCAATGTCAGGATTTTGTTCACCTGTCTAGAGAGAGCTGCGAAAAGGAGTGTGTCAGTTTAAGTGGCCATATCTGTTTAATCATGTAATGTAGGAGGAATCTATGTGTGAGGTAACAAACCTGTGATGTGCAAATACCACTGTGACGTCATCCCTAGGAATCCTGAAATATATGTAGTTAAAGATGGCCAGCTAATATCATCACTAATATGTCACGTAATCTGTTAAGTCATATTTCTTTCTTAATTAATCATATGGAATCCATACATTGGAGAGCATAATTTTGCCACCTTTGTATGACTTACCTCTAATGTAAATGAAGGTACGCTTTAGTGCTTTGAATAATTGCTATGAAAAATAAGGTAGACAGGGGTGGTGGGATGGAGTATAAATAAAACTGTTGATAAGTCTGTGTTTCTGCTATAGTGCCCACACTGGGTGTATCTAGGAATCTGTGAGCTCTGGAAAGCTTTACTACACTCTCGTGGGGATGTTCACCCATCAAATAGGTGTAAAAAGTAAAATGTCAACATTACACAGTGAGAACATTATGCACCTTAATTAAGGGTATTATATGTTATTCTTGAAAAAAAAAATGAAATTGCAGTGTTCAAGTATTTCATACAGATATACCCTGTCAGTGTAGTTAATAAAGGTTTGTTAATAGATATTCTTACTTTGTGTGTCCTTTAAAGGCTCCATTTGACTGTTAATGGAACTTAGATTGAATTGTTAATATGTAATCATCATTGTTTCTTTACAGATGGCCCCACACCCCTTGTTGAGTTGGCAGCCCAGGCGGTGGCATGCAATCTTCCATTTGAGGTGGTCGAACGTTTCTACCTGCCCATACCAGAACAGCTCCAGCTGCGGATCGCTTTCTGGAGCTTTCCTGAGAGCGAGGAAGATATCAGGTCAGCCACCTCTTTAAGTGTATAAATTAATATATATAAATACAGACAGTAGACTCTTGATGATCTGAACATCATTTTTCTTAAATTTTGTTTATCTAAGTAAAAATTTGGAGATCACATGCATTCACTGTAGTACTGTGGTACCTTCCAATTATGGACACTGAACGCCTGGATTTTTGCCTGTAATAGAGAGGTGCCTGTATTAAAAAGGTTAGATGCCTGAATAGGCATATAAAGGGACTCTGTCAAGTGTCTGTAATAAGGAGGTGCCTGTACTATAGAGGTTCCAGATGCCTGTATCTACGTACAATTAGACTACTTCAAGCATCCATAATAGAAGGGGCCTATATTTGGGAATTGCCCAGGAAGGAAGATTTCCTTATATTAATTAAATGTAATTCTGTAAAGTATTAGTGATTAGAACATGCTTGTTATTCTTTGAAACATTCTTATGATAAAGCCATTACTTTACTGTTAATTTTATCATGTACTTTAGAAGAATAGTTTAGTGAATTTCTGTAGTTGTCTGCTATTAAGTTTTTGTTAAGCATTTACTGTAATTTCCAAGTGTTCCTTTACCACAACCATTGCATTTAATCAGCTACTCACCTGCTTTTCTATAGAATTTATATGATTTCTGGCTCACTTTCTTTACATATCAATGAACTCGGGGTAATTCCTTTTAAGAAAAGACCTTACAATGCCTCTGTGATGGATGTATGAGCTTGTTTACAAACAAGTTGTTAGTAAACAAAGCAATGTTGACAAACAAAAAAAACATGTAACCATAGGTGGTTGGTTGCATAGGTGGAAGCTGACAGGTCACTTGTTGTATATTGCCCTTTGCAAGACTTCTGTATGTCTGACTTACTGCCAGATGTCCTTGTTGAATGTGTTTGGATTATTTTAGTGGGTCCCCCATGATATAAACATGTGGATATAAACAAAATGAACAGCCTGTGTGCAGTGGGATAAGCATTTTCTGGCCTATTTTTTATAAAAAGTTTAAGGTAATGAATAGATGTTTGATATCAGAATTGGACCCTTTTAAAGATGTGCATCAGATTTGTTTGTTTCAGAACAGGTGGTGCTGTATACAGATGACATTTGTTTTGGATTCTATTAATATTTATTGGGTTGCATTGTAATGAAGCCTCCATCTTTGTCACACCTGCATCGACCATAAAGCTAGCTGCTGAAACCCACTGTGCATATGATTAAAAAAAGCTGTGGATAACATTTCAGTGTGTGAGTAAATGTACACTATTCAAACAAACTTGTCAATAGTTTAAAGACAAGATATTTGGCCTATGTAACTTCTTAAATCCCAGAGAGGTCACTGTAAAATAGATGGTAGAGTCACTGAAACAGTTTTCCTCATGCACTAAAACCATGAATGAACTTTATTGCATAATCCTGTGGTGTTTGTGGAAAAGCAAAATAATACTAGAAATCTGCATTCTAAGGAATGCAAGCCTCCACATTTTGGGGGTCCCTATTGTGGGATGCTCCCAAAGCCCTGTATGTATTCACTTATTAGGCCCATATCCTCAAGTTCAGTCTTCTATAAGTAACTGTACATTGAATATTCCTTGATGTCATTCCTTTATACGGATCATGTGTCGGATCCACATTGAAATGTAAGGGATTCTTCATAGGTCCATTTCTGGAATACCCTAAAAATTTGATGGAATTCCATTTGTGATTGTAAAAGGTTGTGTTGTAAACAAACACACATACAAAAAAACACACACAATGGGGATGACTGAATACCCTTCTGGTGGAGACATCAAACTTTGTCTGCCCGTCTTTGTTGGGGAATGCAATAAGCTGATACACCTGCTGACTTGAGGGCTGCGAGGTTGTATGGTTAGTTATGCCTGTAATGGACTGAACCTTCAGACCTTGAGCGACCATTAGCAGACCTAAGTTTTATCTAGTTAGGAGTCCCTCCATTAACTTGTAGTGGAGGGCACTCAGTGTGGCGGTTAGTCACATGTATCACTGGACATAAACTTCCACTGACTGCACTGATTATCTTGTGCACTGATTCAGCACTGAAGCAGGTATCATCCTGGCAGCCGACTGGCCTGTCAGTCAGTCCTGGCAGGGCTGGAAGTGAAATCACATGCTTCCCTGCTATCTACAGACCAGTAAAGAAGCTTAAGCAGCCATCACCCTGTGCTTTAATGCAGAGTGTAATAGAAAGTGTCAATCTACCATATAGTCATTCTTTTGTAGGGGTTCTCCGTAAATAGTCAAGTAATTTGATGTATTAGAATTCAGATGCAGATTATATGATTGGATTTCACTGAGCCAGAAAGTGGTATATATTACAGGCTGGCTATAAAGTTTATGGTTTAATAGAATACATTGTTGTCATGTATATGGAGGCTTCTTTTTGCTATATGCTTTTAAATAATGCATGAAACAGCCAGAAATATAATGAAATAAAAAAATAGATCTTGATAGAAAAAGATGGCCATGACCCTAATGCAGCTTGCCAGTGCCATTCCAAATCCTTAATATAGAAAACCAGATGTTAACTAGTGACTGGTGAAGGAATATGTCATATATCATATTCTTTCATTTCACTAGTCACAGTAGGTAACTTCTGGTATATCAGATTATCTGATTTACAGTATTCATGGCCACTGTTAAAAAAAATTTCTAATCAAGTTTTTTTAAGCATTATAAACAGTTTCCATTAATATTGGTCAGAGGTAGAAGCCTATTTCTGTTTTGGTCATGACCTTGACATTAAATGACCTTGACCTTTTGAGTTTATTGTGTGTAAAATCAATACAAAAGATCAAATTTCTCAGGAATGCCTTTATGGACTACTCAAAATATTGTTTCAGCATTTTTTGCAGAGATTTAATTGTATCTAGAAACAGCGGGAACAGGAGAATCTTTTAAATAAAGCATGTCCATAGATATGGCTTAGGGGGTGCTTACAGTAGAGTCATGGCTTTAATTGTTAGATTGACCTTGACCTATATCATGATTCATTGAAATATAACATGATAGGTCAGATTTCTAGGTGGTTTCTTGGATTGTTCTGAAATTTGGTATGCCTTTTGATATTGTACAGCTTTACCCTTTGCACAGGATATGAAACCACTTGTGATTCTCATTTACACAGAGTTTCACATAGTGGGATAACTTAAAGATTAATTTTGAAAACAATTTTAACAATTTTGAAAACAAGCATGTCAATAGATAGGGTTCAGAGAATTGAACAAATATAGAAAGAAGTCTTGCCAAGGTCTGGGTATCCTTTTGGTTCACTGACACCAGGCTTTTGTAGATTTTAATGCTTTAATTCTAGGTCTTAACTGCTCTTAATTAAACCATGTCTTCTGATCAAATCTGTATCAGCTGACAGTCACATTGTCAGTATTGACTGTCACAGGTCTGTCAGAATGTCACAAGCAAAATAACTGACAGGTCAACACCTGGTGTTCAATTTTTTTATGTAATTGTTGGTAAATTGTTCATTAATGTTGGTAAAATTTGATATGCTTTTGTCTTTACAGACTTTATTCATGTCTGGCAAATGGAAGTGCTGACGAGTTCCAGCGTGGGGAGCACCTGTTCAAGGCCAAGGCTGTCCGAGATGCTCTCCAGATTGGTAGGATATGGAAATTTTAATTTACGTTTATGTTATATATATAAATTAAGTTTGTATACTGTTTAGTTTTGTTATTTGTATTAGTGATGGATGACAGTATTTGATGTATTTCATAGTTTTAATCAGGTGCAAATTTATATACTGATTTGAGGTTAACAGTATTTTCAGGATTTAGGGTTTTAGTGATAAATTTAAATAATTGAGAATTTAATATAATGTATACCCAAGTGTGATAAAATAATAATAATAATAATAATAATAATAATAATAATAATAATAATTATAATAATAATAAAAATTATAATAATAATAATATTTTATTTCATAAAGCATAAAATCCACCAGAAATGGTGCCCTAAACACTGTACATGACTAAAAATTGACAAATGGAACAATATTTGTTAAATTAGCAATGCATAAAATGAATTAATATAAACATTAAAAAATAAAGTTTGAAAACAATAAAAAACATTTCAAGAATTTATATCACAGAAGTTCATTGACTACAATATCCATAAAACTGTTTGAACAAATGGGTTTTAAGATGCGACTTAAAAACTGACAGACTGGATTGTGATCCCAGGTACTGCGGTTATTCATTCCAAAGTTTAGGACCAGCTACACAGAAAGCTCTCATGCATATAGTCGGTGACCTTGTGAATGGAACAACTAAGAGATCCTGGTGGGAAGAACACAGCTGATGACTCTGGTAATATGGCCGAATGAGCTCCTGCAGATAGTATGGAGCTAAATGGTTTTTTGCCTTAAATACAAGGACCAGAACTTTTAAGGTGTATCCTCTGACACACTGGCAGCCAATGAAGAGCATGGAGCACAGGTGTGATGTGATCAGATTTACTCTTGAAGTTACAATGTGCACCACCATATTCTGTATCCATTGCATTTTCTGTATCAGAGCAGAAGGGAGCCCACAAAAGAGTGCATTACAGTAGTCCATTTTAGAAGTGATGAAGGCATGAACCAACTTCTCAGCAGCATCTTGATTGAGATACCTCCTGATCTTGCTGATGTTATAAATATGAAAATACGCCATACGACATACACTATTGATATGAGCCTCCATACCAGCATTTGAGTCCATAATCACACCAATGTTCCTTACTACAAAACTTGCTGTAACGTCATGGTTATCACTATGTATAACAGGACCTCTGTTTTTTTTATCATTGATCTTTAAACTCTTGAGGTTCATCCATTGGCAAACTGAGAATATGCACTTCTCAACTCCTCAAATTTTCCTGATCTATAACAATGAAAATGTATGGATTATGACCCATTAATTTTGCTTTGATTGATAAAGCATAAATGTTAATATACAGTTTTTACTGTAAATATAATTAAATTCATTGTTGTATATCAAAGCATTCAAGCATTTATGTTTTGTAAGTAAGTGAACATTTTCCTTATTATTCAGACACTTGTTAATATTTTTTTAGGTGAAAAGATGTTTTGTTTTTGTCTCATACAGGCTTCCATCTCAGTGCCACGGTGATCCCACCACAGACTGTGGCCCAGACTAAAGGAACATTTAATGTCGCAGTGGTGTTTGACAGACGAAGAATCTCCTCATGTAACTGTACATGTAACAGCACAGCTTCCTGGTGTGCCCACGTGGTGGCACTATGTCTCTATAGGATCCATATGGTGAGTGCCCCCTGGTGTAACAAGGGCCACATTAACCTCCCCCATCTAACTTTAACCGCTAACCCTAACCTTTCCCCTAATTGTGGGAGGGATCCATATGGTGAGTGCCCCCTGGTGTCACAAGGGCCATATTAAACTTCCCCATCTAACCTTAACAGCTAACCCTAATCCTTCCCCTAATCTTGTCCATGCTAATCAATATCATCAGTAAAAGCCTGAAGTAAAGCCATATTTTGATAATTTCTTATATAAAATTGTATCCCCTGTAAGCTTGTAATTACAGTAGTCACTGACAAGAGCATGGGACATGAGAAAACGATACAACTCAAATTAGCATTATTCCATTTAATATTAAAATGACCTCATGATCTATACCTGCCAGTGGCGTGGCTTCATACTAATGCATTTATTCCACACTGGTCCCTGTCTTAAAGACCATCTCTCTTATGAGACCACCTGTGTATTAAAACCACCCTTGGGTGAACTGAAAGCATTCACATTGGTTATAACTGACCTGTCTAATAAGATCACCTGTGAATTAAGACCATTTTTGGCCAATTCCATGGGTGGTCTCATAACACAGGTTTTACTGTTCTTTTAAAATGTGTCCTCTTTCAAGTCTTTTATTAGGAAAATTTTAAACTGAACATTTGGTCAACATGGTGTGATATGTGAATATCTTAAGTTTATTGGTGGTTCAACCAGATTACCTTCATTAGTCATCAGCTAAATGCATGTGGTTGTGTCCCTCTGTGGAGTATGCCTCTTCACCATTAAGTATGCTGTGCTTTGGTGGTTTAGATTTACTGATGGGGGTCTGAGTGTCTTTGAAACCAAGTTATATGTCCCTGGTCCCTCAGTAGACCAGCCCCCATCTCCCCATGTAACATCAAATTGTCTCAGTGGTTCCTGCTGATCACTAGAGAACAATGCTGTGTCACTATCTTCCATTTTATGCCAGACGAGGGGCAGCTGTGGTTTTCTAAAAATCTTGCAACATTTGTTGATGATGTGACACAAAACTCTTGTTAAAAGGTTTCAGAGGGGTAGCTTACATTGTTTATTTCCAGGACTGTTACAGTACATTATCTGATGATAAAACTTTATACACTTTGTGCCACTTTGCTTATAATACAGCACACAACCTGGCATATATAAGGTGTTGTATAGTATAGATTCTAAGCCAATAATTTACATTACAAATAAATGAAAAACCAGACTTCCTCTGGTAAAATGTATTTCTAAACAGTTAATGATATTTTTATGCCCCTGCCACAAAGTGGCAGGGGCATATAGTTTTACCCATGTCTGTCATTCTGTCCTTCTGTCATTCTGTCATTACGAAATCAAACAGTTGTACAGACTTTTTTTGCAATGCCTGCAGATATTGGCCTAATTTTTGGTGTGTTGGCAGATAATGACCAGTTTCAGATCGAGTTCACGTTTCATCCGGGTTGACCTACTTTTGACCGTTTTACAGCTCCTGAACATAGAAAATTTCATGAAAATTATGAACTTTCATGACAAATACACATGTACCAATTTTTTTTTGCAATGCCTGCAGATATAGACCTGATTTTAGGTGTGTGGGCAGATGATGACCAGTTGCAGATCGAGTTCACGTTTTGTCCCAGTTGACCTACTTTTGACCGTTTGGCGGTGCTCTAACATAGAAAATTTCATAAAAAAGTGCACATGTACAGACTTTTTTTGACAGTGCCTGCAGATACGGGCCTGATTTTTGGTGTGTAGGCAGATAATGACCATTTACAGATCCAGTTCTTGTTTTGTCCCAGTTGACCTACTTTTGACCATTTGACTGCTCCTGAACATAGAAAGTTACATGAAAAATAGAAATTTTCATAACAAATGCATATGTACGGACTTTTTTTCCTCAATGCCTGCAGATACCACCCTGATTTTTTATGTGTGGGCAGATAATGACAGTTACAGATCGAGTTCACAATTCGTCCCTGTTGACCTACTTTTGATTGTTTTATGGCTCCTAAACATAGAAAATTTCATGAAAAACAGAAATTTTTATGGAAAATGCACATGTATGGACTTTTTTTTCACAATGCCTGCAGACACTGGCCTGACTTTTGGTGTGTTGCCTGATAATGACCCGTTACAGACTGAGTTTGCATTTTGCCCTTATTGACCTACTTTTGACCATACAACACCTCCTGAACTTTTTCAAAATTTAACAAATGTTTCTACTTTGCCCCAGGCAGGGGCATTCATGTCGTTCCGACACATCTAGTTTTCTAATACAGTCATTATGACCTGTGCATCCGTCAATATATCCCCTGTAATTACCGCATGTTTTACAATGAACAAAGCATTTGCATTAGGTTTTAAAGAACCATATTTCAAGATGTGTAATGATTACTCTGTTTGTGGAGATGTATCATTCCCTCTTGTTTATCTAAGTTGGTAGACTATCTTATTCTTGAGGGAATCAGTGAGTATTTCTTGTTTGTGAATGTCACAAAATTAAGATCCTCACAAACAAAATGGTAACCACAGTATATTAAATAGAGAGACTTTTTTAGCTCAGCTGACTTTCAGTCATGCTGGGCTATAGCGATGGGTCTTTGTCCGGCGTCCTTCCGTCTGTCCGTCCGGCCGTCCGGCCGTTAGCAGGGCACAAATCATAACCGTAGGGGCTAGGGCCATGAACCCTATGCAGTCTTAGAGGTTATAAAAAGATCTCCTTGCAAAGCTGAAATTAGGTCACTGCGACCTATATTCTCGAAGTTATGGGGTGTGTTTGCACCCCCCAGAAATCTCTCTTTGAGACAAAATTTTCATCCAAAACCTTCCATCTTTCACATACAGCTCACCTACCAACAGGGGCAGAACCATAATTTTTTTAGGTCAAAAGGTCAAAGGTCAAGGTCACAGGAGCCTCTTCTTTGAAAAGCCTGTGGATGCATTTTAAGCCAACCCTTTCATCCCAGTTATTTGATCTTTCACATATAGCTCACCTACTAAGTTGGAGAAGAATCCTATAGATTTTGAGGTCACAAGGTCAAAGGTCAGGGTCACAGGATCCACTTCTTTGAAAAGGTTGTGGACACATTTCAAGCTAGACTTTTCATTCCAAACCTTCCAGCACTGATATCGCTTCTCTGCCAACAGGGGAAAAGACCTGTTGATTTTGAGGTCAAAGGTCAAGTTCACAGCACCCACTTCTTGCGTGGAGTCATTTTCAGGCAAACTTTTCAATCTGTACCTTCCATCTGTCATATATGGCTTACCTACCAATAAGGGAAGAAGCCTATTGATGTTGAGGTCAAAAAGTCAAAGGTCAAGGTCACAATATTTAATTGTTCTAAATGCTTGTGAGCATATTTCAAGTGTAACTGTTCAACCCAAACCTTCAGTCTTTCACATATGCCACATCTATGCATCACTCAGTTTGACTCAAACTTCATATTTATGGGTCTTTTTGAATAAATAACTTATTGATTTTGGGGTCAGCTGGTCAGCAGGTTAAAGGTTGCAGGTCAAAGTTATTCACCCATTGGTTGCCAAGTAATTACACCAGATTTAAGTAGTTAGTAGTTACCCATCATTTAGAAAGAATCCAGTTGATATATGGGCAAAAGGCCAAGGTCATAGGTCAGGGATGTTCACAATTACTTATTTTATAGACCATCTCTATTTTTCTTGTATATATAACCATCCCACTCCAGCTGGTACATCTCCCTGTGTGGCTGTAATTGTGAGTGACACTGGTGACATATGACTCCCTTTTGTATCAGCCTATTAAGTGATAAGGCTCAGTGATAGGTACCTCGTTACTTCATAACAAAAACACTGTTGTCAGAATGCTTCAGCCAGGCATTAAGACTATGAGAGTATAGTATTAAGGTTTAGCTACTGATTTATAAGATGATGGGAATATTTTGCAGTTTATTTTATGGAATCCTAGCAATAAACTTAGTTTCCTAGATATCTGAATATTTTAATATATATCACCACATATAAAAGCAAGTGTTTGTTCTCATAATATGTGGATGTGTACCTTGATTTAGGATGGCTTTTTGTTTTATTTCAAGACTCTTAGTCATGCTTTCTGCATTTCTTTTCTTTCAGGTTTGGCAGTTTATCAACCCTGCTGACCCCATTGAAAAGCAGAGCGATTATAAAAAATATTGGACTTACACTTTTTACAATTGCATATCTATAAATCTGATATGAGGGCCTGGACATGCCTTTTGAATTATTTTGGGCATTCATTACTGGATAATTTGCCCCAAGTTTGGTCTCTTATTGGAGAATGTGGGATATCAAATGTCATACTTGTCAGAAATCAATTATGTCTGCCAGTTAGCCACCTTAGAAATTCTTTCTTCAGTGCAGTTACAGTAATTTTTCTTTAATGTTTGGTCCGATTTAGAGAATGTTTGTTGTCTGATTTCAGACTTGCTAGAAGTCCAATATGGCCACCAGGCAACCATCTTTTAATTCTCTTTGATCATATTATCTCAAGAACAGTTAAAGTGAATGCAGTTGGATGTATATTTATGTAATCTTGTAAAGGATTGGGTCAAATATTTCTGAATAAATTTTACCATCATTTATAAAAGTGCAGTACAATTGGCTTGTATTGAATAAAAATTCATACAGAAACACCTGTTTCTCAATAATTCTTGCATGTATTTCCTTGATTTTTGCTATATATTTTGATCTTATATTTGCCCTTTGTGGTGTTCCTTTTGAGACTGACAGGTTTCAAGCAAGCTGTTGGAATAGTTCCTGATAGCTTAACAATCATGCATTTTCCTCAGACAATTAATTCACTGTGTTTTAACCAGACATAGGTGATATATATTTCTGTTGTCATAGAAAATTTTCAACAAGTTGGCAAATTGGTTCTTCAAAATTTGACTGGAAGTTGTGAATCTCAGTCCATGATGTCACAGGTCATGCTTGGCAGCTGAGCGTCATGACCCATGGGTCACTTGTTTTGGCTAAGCTATCGCCACAATGTATTGGCCAGATACAGTGTGATCAGGTACAACGTGTATCAGAGAAAACTCCATCCTAAGCTCATTAATATATAAATACAGCATATAGTAAATTTAGCTGTAATAATTTTTGGCAATTTAACTTAACTAATAAATAAATCTCCTGATAAGCTGAGTGTATTTTACTGTTTATTGTTTTATATTACAGGCCCCATCAGTTTGTTTAAGAGCACCGGTGTCGGAATCCTTGTCCCGCCTCCACAGAGATCAGCTTCAGAAGTTTGCTCAATATCTCATAAGTGAACTGCCTCAACAGGTGAGCCATCTACAGTGGTACTAGTGAAGTATATGAAACACACCATAATGAATCAGGACTACAACTTTGCAAAAGGCTATAGAAAATTACTATAAGTTTGTGACTGATCTGTTGAAAAAGATAAAACAGCCTCACAAAGGCCTGCATAAATGCCTGAGATAAAGTAACTTCACTTTCAGAGTGTATAAATAAAGATTTATAGTAACACACCCCTGCATCCTACACATTCTTTCAAATCTCAAGAACCATTCCAGCAATCGCAGTGAAGATTGGCACTTGTGAGGTGAGTTATCAAATATAGACTTGTTGGAAATCCAGTTTGGTTGCCTAGCAGGAATCTCATCTCAAGAACCACACAAGCAGTTCCGATGAGGCATTTATGCTGCATAACAGGGCTCTAATTGAGGACCGTCATGGTCCCAGTATCCTCTAGTTAAGTGTACTTTTTGTATAATAATACTATATTAATAAGTGTGCTGTTTTCTAGATCCTGCCAACTGCTCAAAGACTCCTGGATGAGCTCCTATCATCTCAGCAGACCGCTATCAACAGAGTATGTGGGGCACCTGGTCAGTACACTCACGTTATGCTTGTATGGAGTATACCATCTGTAAATACAGCAGTCAATATACTGTTTGTAATTTTTGTCTAAAAATGTCTTACTTTCAACACCACTCTCTGTCTGCAGAGTGTTTCATGCTGTAAAAAAATTAATTATTTTGTAGGATTACAATACTGGTTATTAGATTTATTATGGATTATAATAAAATTATTTATTATAGTTTCATTATAGTATTTGATCTGTTGCTGGGAAATTATTGTATCCCCAGACAAAGTCGGGATACTATGGTTTCACGACGGTCCCGCCGCCGCCGCAGCCGCAGAAAAACCTTGTGAGCGGGATAACTCAAAAAATATTTCACTGACCTTTTTCAAACTTTACATTTGTATAGATATAGGTAAGGGGACGAAGCCTATTTAAAATGGGGTCATGACCTATGCTAGGAGAGTGACCTTGACCTTGAATAGGTCCATTTTTGCTGAAAATAACACAAATTCTTAAATATCTCAAGTAAGCTTGCATAGACTGGTCCAAAAATCAAGGTGACCGAAGATCTTGGATACCCTTGCGATATACCGGAAACTGGTGGCGCCACCTATTATCCTTTTCTTGTTTTTACGCCTTTTAATACACCCATAATTGCCACTTGACAGTACTGTAAGCATTATAAGTCAAAAACTAATGGACATGTGCACATCTAGAGAGATGGGTTATGGGATGAGGTCTATTTACATTTGGGTCATGACCTTTATCATGAGTGGCCTTGACCTTTAATGTGTCCATATTTGGTGAAAACCACACACCTCTTATGATATCTCCAGTGTTGATAGCCATATGGATTTCAAACATGATTTATGTATGGCCCACCACTAAAGCAAGAACCCTATAGGTTCTAGGGTCATGAGGTGAAAGGTCAAGGTCACTGGACTCGCATCTTAAAAGATACTGTGGATGCATTTTAAGCCAAACTTTCATCCCAGGTCTTCCATTTTGAATATATAGCTCACTTGCCGATAGTGGATGATCCATATCAATGTTGGGGTCCAAGGTCAGAGGTCAAGGCCACAGGAGCTATCTGTCAAAAAATTAGTTTCTGGATGATAATTCCTGCTTTTATGAATGTATTGATTTCAAACTTGACTTATATATATCCCATTGAAGAGGCAAGACTCCAATTGATTTTGGGGTCATGAGGTCAAAGGTCAAGGTCACAGGACACATCTTTAAAAAGATTGTGGATGCATTTTCAGTCAAACATTTCATCTAAGACCTTTCATCTTGCACATATAGTTCATCTGCCAATAGAGGAAGACCCCTAACAATTTTGAGGTCACATGGTCAAAGGTGAAGGTCACAGGAGCCTTCTGTCCAAAAAAATTAGTTTCTGGATGATAATTCCTGCTTTATTGATGTATAGATTTCAAACTTGACTTGCATATGTCCCATTGGAAAAGCAAGACCCAAATTGATTTTGGGGTCATGAGATCAAAGGTCAAGGTCACAGGACACATCTTTAAAAAGATCAAGGTCACAGGACCAACATCTTCAACAAAATTGTGGATTGTTAGATGGAAGAAACAATAAATATGCCAAGTGTCAGTATATGCTGCTAAAAATGGGGGTCTATTCTTAAAGGGGGGGCCTACTATGTCTGGGGATACTCTGGCTCCTGCGGTGCCAAGAAATGTGTTGTTTTTCTTTGTAAATTTATATATCTGTATATTGATTTTTATCAGTTTCTTCATTTACATAAAGAAATTGTTATTACTCATTTTCAATAATATTTAAGTAATAACTCAGATATATTCTTCCATAATTTTATATGGTAATATGTCATTAATAAGAAAATTTGGCAAATTTTTAGACTTGTGTGTTACTTGACACTTTGCTGTAGTAGTATCATGTTTTTGTATACATTGTCAGGTCAGCCATGTCTTTCAATATTACAGTTTCATTTATGTACAAGTTCCTAGTTTTCTGATGATAAAAATATAAAACTACATTCTCTTTCAGATCCCACGGCTGGACCTTCAGCATCAGAACACACGGCCTGGTGTATGGATGAGAACACCCTGAGTGAAAACATTAAGAAGACACTCATTAAATTCTGTGTCCCTTCACCAATTGTGTTCAGGTAAACTATGAATAAAACATTTACAAAATGTTTTATTAAATTTGTATACAGTAAAACCTTGAAATTTCAAACACCATCTGGACCTTGATAAAGTGGTCACAATTTTGAGTTTGGCCTCTGAGTGAGGTCTGTAAAGAGCAAAAATGAACTGGGACCATAAACTAGTTGTGGTTATTTTGAGGTAGTCACTAAACTGAGGTGGTCATTAGGCAAGGGTTTACTGTATTATAAGAATTATATATTTCAAATTATATATTTCATTAGTGTAAAAGGAATATTTTCAACTGCATTAGTAATCCAAAAGGAGGACCCGTGTAAAAATAGCTGTTGAAAACAATGAACCTTTTATGGAATAACTAAAAAACATCATTGTACAAATCTGTGACACTAATGCCAGGTGATGGTTCAGTAAGACTTATCTTTGTTAACTTTCAGTGACGTGAACTACTTGTCAACGACTGCGCCACAGGCAGCCACTGAGTGGCAGGGGCTGCTACGGCCGCTCAGGGGCAGGGAACCAGAGGGCATGTGGAATCTGCTGTCGATCGTGCGAGAACTGTATCGTCGCAATGACAGCAACGCTGTTCCTTTGCTCAAAATCTTCACCGAAGAGGTTTTAGGATGTGAGCAGGTGAGGCTTATAAGGGATTTATAAAAAAAAAAACTGCATCAGTGCAAGTGCCCATTGCAAGTTTATTTCTACTGTGAATAGGCATAAGCTGTAAGGAACTGGTTTCAGAATGAAATCTTTACAGGTACTTTCTAGGAGAGTTGACTGTATACCTTATATGTCTGGTAAAAAAAAATGGGCACCTTTTAAATAACTGCTGGTGCATTGTTGATGTTCCTGATATGTTTATTTTTCTAGGTATCAAATGCTAGAAATGAAAACAGTGGCCAGGTATTGAGGAAATACTAATGAAATTATCCATCAGATTAAGTTAAATAAAATTGGTAGAGAAGAATTATGACCAGTCAGCCTATTATGTTTGTCATGATTTTTGTGCCTCCATATGAACAATGGTCAGTGTTTATATGGTCAGAATTGAATATTTTTATCACTTTGTATTTATCAGATCCTAGTCTGGTGGTTCAACACAAAGATCTCAACTCATAATAGTGGTGGCAGCCACAGTCGTAGCAGTCAGAACAGTAATGTATCATCACAGCATGCAGCGTCTAGTCTGTGTGACGAGATCGTAATGTTGTGGAGGCTGGCTGCCTTGAATCCAAGACTTTCTCCAACTCAGCGTAAAGACCTGTGTGCCCAGCTAGTGGACTGGCATGTAACCACCATCAATAAAGTTCGTAAAGCCCGAGGTACAAACGTACCCGGTGGCTCCAACTCAATCAAGAAATCCGATATAGAAATTTTCTCAGGGTTTAAGCCGGCAATAGAAGCCTGTCAGCTGAGCTGGGATGATTATGTGATTCCGGGCGTGACATATAAGATTAAAGACCCACAGCTCTCACAGGAAAAGGAATGCTTGCCACTCCAGATGATTTCGCCCGGATATAGGACGGTTAGTAAATCCAATACGGTGCCCACCAAGCAGCACGGAATCATATCGGTGGCATGCCGTAGCCCCAAAAGGACTCCTGCTGGCGTATCCTTGGTGTCAGATTCTGATGCCGGGTACATGCACACTGATGGTGCGTGTAGCTCTAGTTCTGAGGGATTCTGTGACAATTACAAAGGTGATGGGGTGCAAGCGAGAGACTCCGATTCTGATTCTGATCACATGGACCAATCATTTAACAGCAGAGACAGTCAGTTACGGTCATCTGACCTGCCTCGCAGCCAGCCCATATGTGTTAGTGTAAGAAAAGACAGTAGTGACACCCAGGATCAAGGCACGGATGATGTAGTAACGCCATCTACTGGGAGCACCATACATCTTGATGATCATAGTGAACCACTCTTACCGGGCAGTATCAGTCGAGCTGACGATTTAGATTCAGACAGCTCAGCTCCAGGTCCGTCTGGAGTAGGAGCTGGGGCAGGGGCTGAAGCTCCAGCACCTGCTGCTGCAACAGCGTCCACCAGCGCTGCCACAGCTGGACCCAAAGGAGATGTGTCTGAGTCTCAGCCATCTAGTGACGAGTACCAGCTCTATTTTTATGATACCAAAGCTAAAGTCCCGGAGTCTACCCCCGAGAAAAAGAAGAAAACGGAAGAACCAAACTACTTTGCTAACATTAAAATAATTGAAAATAAACAAGATGTAAGTAGCTGTGAAACATTTAACCTCTATGGTTTTGTGGATTCATTTATAATTTAAAACTGCCAAATATACACCAGGAAACAGTTTAATGCAAATTAAGTGTAACAGATTCAGTCTAGTAAAATAATAATTGCTATATATTATATTCAGATTGGTTTATAAATAGTTTGAACTCCTGTGTAACCATATTCTTTAACTTGCAAAAATAGAAAGTTTCTCTTTTTGCGTGACCTAAATTGTAAACACTTATCAAATATTTAATAACAGGTGTTGTAGTTCTTGGTCAGCTCCAGGGTTAATATCATCAGTACACCTGTCTCCAAGATCATCAGTTGATGTTGGTGTTTAATAATTCACATTTTAATTAATTTGTGGCTGCATTGTCTTCCCTGTAATTGTTATGTGTACAGAGTTTGTAAATCATTGATTCTCTAAGGCTGGTGTTCCAGACATTTGCAATGCATTTTTTTATTCACCTGCACATTTCTAATGCATAAGATAAGTTTATTTCATTTCCCATATGTCCATGAACTTTTTCTGTTAGATATGAAAATTTTTATCTTGCAACATTGTTTTAATGTCATTTTTTTTTAAAGTTTTATATTTTAACATTAATGAGCCATTTTTGTTTAATTAATGAAAATATATATATATAATGAAATGTATGGGTATACCCATACCTCTATTGCATATTTGTATATAGATTTAGATACATATGTTCAGATGAATGGAAGCACCTGTCTGTTGTCCATGCAAGTGAATATTTGAAGATTACATTTGTCATATGAAATCATGATTAGTGGAGTAATTATCTATAACCCTCCAGATCTATGTATAGCTATTTCATTAGATTAGTTTCATTCAGAATTTACATTATTCACATTTATTCTCAAATGCAAGGAAAATAACCAACAAGCACAGTATAATAAACCAGCTATAAGCTGTATGATTCTTAACAGATTGCATTCGCTCGAGCTGAAGCCCTGCACGCCCATGGTCATACTCGAGATGCGTGCAAGTTAGCCAAGGAACTGGCAGAAGAAATGCTGACCCACCCACCTGACCTGATGGCAGAACCAGCAGAGCACAGGGGCAAAGGTCAGTTAATGACATCACATGTTGTAGCTTGAAATATGACATGAATCATCATGTATTGAAGAAACTAAACCCCTAGAGTATCTTATCATCCATTCATTTAGCCCTTAAATGGACAGCATTCATATATGAAAATTAGAAAAATGACACTTTTAAATGCAGTTTTATTTTACACAGTTCAATTTAGTCATTTTATCAATATATATACATATATATATATATATATATATATATATATATTTATATATATATATATATATATATATATATATATATATATATATATATATATGTACACACACTTTACATGTGTACAAGGAGGATATTATTTTACTATAACCAGGTGTTTGAAAAGATTCAGATATTAAAATAATTTTAGTCGATTTTTTATTATCTCTATTATAGTTGAACAATTTGTTTAAATAAGCATCTACTTGAACAGCAATAGTGAGTGGTAGGCCTTGAATTGAGTTTTCAAGACTTCATTTTGTTATGTATTGTTAAGTTTACTCGTATTAGGTTACAACTCCCGATTATTATATTTGTTCATTTTTTCATCTACAGGGAAGAAAAAGAAGGCCCAGAACAGCATCAGTTCCTTTGCCAGCACCACCCTGTCTAAGGCTGCGTTTTTATGTACAGTCCTGCTGGAGGAACCAGACTGTCATCACCTGGCCTTTAAGATGGGCATGTTTGGTCTGGAAATGCCCCGCCCACCAGCGTCCTCCAAGGCTTTAGAGGTCAGTACGACATGGTCACGTTTGTGGTGCAGATATCACAAAAACAGGACTAAATGATTTATTGACACTGTTAATAAATACAAAAATGTAATAGGTACAGAGCCTCTCAAGTGACCCCTATTTATACCTCACAAAGATGTCACAAAAAGTCCAAGAGCACTCCACTCAGATCCAAGCATTTACCACATGTGGAAACCATATGGCAATCATAATAATATAAAGATTTAATGACTGCAGAGTGTATTGAAACTTACTATTGAAGGCAACAGCAACTGCTGTCACCCAAACTTCTGCTGATCAAATCTTGACTGCAACAGGAATTTGGAAAGACAGCTATATCCATCCAACAGAATAAGCTGTCTATATCAATAATAAACAATGATATTTTCGCAATTTTTTGGTATAATTATGGCTTTAAAGTATAATTTTAAAAAGCTATAATATAATTTAATCTGATAATCTGTATATCTTTGTCCTGATGTATGCTTATATTAAGTACATCTCTGTGTTGTCACCAGGTAAAACTGGCTCACCAGGAGTCTGAACTGGTAACACTTCTGAAGAAGATCCCACTGAGCCCGGCAGAGCTGACAGTCATCAGAGACAGAGCAGAGAAACTCCGAGATGGAAAACTGAAGTCCCGTGGAGAAGCCCTGCTTCCACTCACACTCGCGAGCTTCATCTTCGATTCACTATGTCTGCCAGGTGAGAGATATGAAACAATATTATACAACCTCAGGAACATACATGGTACCTTGGCAACTCTGGTTTAACACATCCTGGCATAGTCTCAAAATACAAATGGAAATATGAATTCTTATCATGAAAGTAAAGTTTTATGTAATTTATTTATGACTGGAGCTGTGTATAATATGGGCTTTAACTACAGCCCTTTACAGCCACCTCCTGTTATTGACATCTCTATTACAGATGCCCTTGATTGGTAAATTCAGAGGTCAGAACCCTCTTTACTAAGGCACCTCTTTAATATTGGGAGAAATCAAGAATAATATTGAGGATATGCATCAAAGTAGATAATATTTTACAAAACCTTTCATACTGAAGTGAATAAAACAAAACCTGTTTTATGGAATGGAAGCCTCTGCCATTGGGGGGAGGGTCCCTATTGTGGAATGCTCCCCAAGCCGTGTTTGCATTCACTTATTTGTCCCATATTCCCCAAGTTCATTTGTGCATAAGTGACTATGTTTTGAATATCCCTTGATAAAGTTCCTGAATCCAGAATTTGTTGGATCCACACCAAAATCTAATGGATTCCTGATTTGCCAATACCCAAAATGCCCTGAAAATTTCATGAGATTCTGTTCATGATTGGTAGAATTATGTTGTGAACAAACACACACGAACAGGGATGAATGCATACCCTCCTGGCGGAGGCAATTATAAGAGAAACATATACCACACAGTCACAAACTCACATGTGTGTTTATTCTTACAGTATGCCCTGTGAACGGACCTAGCAGCAAGTTCTCCTCACGTTCGTCCACACAGTCCATCAGGCTGTCCACAGATGAAAAGCTGGGCTTTGAAGCTTCTGTCGCAGCTTTAGGTAAGGATAAATCAGTGCCAGATGTCAGATATGTTTCAAGGCCATGGATGTTAACATGGTCAAGGAGATTCTTTTTCTCACACAGATTGTACTAAACTTCTCATTTATCATTGGCCCTTTCTTTTTATTCCCCCGCCACAAAGTGGCCGGGGCATATAGTTTTACCCATGTCCGTCATTCTGTCATTCCGTCCTTCCATCATTCCGAAATGAAACAGTTGTACGGACTTTTTTTCGCAATGCCTGCAGATATTGGCCTGATTTTTGGTGTGTGGGCAGATATAGACCAGTTACAGATCGAGTTGCGTTTCGTCCCGGTTGACCTACTTTTGACAGTTTTACGGCTCCTAAACTTAGAAAATTTCATTAAAAATAGAAATATTCATGACAGATACACATGTACGGACTTTTTTTCGCAATGCCTGCAGATATTGGCCTGATTTTTGGTGTGTGAGCAGATATAGACCAGTTACAGATCGAGTTTGCGTTTCGTCCTGGTTGACCTACTTTTGACCGTTTTAGGGCTCCTAAACTTAGAAAATTTCATGAAAAATAGAAATATTCATGACAGATACACATGTACAGACTTTTTTTCGCAATGCCTGCAGATATTGGCCAGATTTTTGGTGTGTGAGCAGATATAGACCAGTTACAGATCGAGTTCTCGTTTCGTCCTGGTTGACCTACTTTTGACCGTTTTACGGCTCCTAAACTTAGAAAATTTCATGAAAAATAGAAATATTCATGACAGATACACATGTACGGACTTTTTTTCGCAATGCCTGCAGATATTGGCCTGATTTTTGGTGTGTGAGCAGATATAGACCAGTTACAGATCGAGTTTGCATTTCGTCCTGGTTGACCTACTTTTGACGGTTTTAAGGCTCCTGAACATAGAAAATTTCATGAAAAATATGAAATTTCATGACAAATACACATGTACGTTTTTTTTTTCTCAGTGCCTGCAGATATTGGCCTGATTTTTGGTGTGTGGACAGATATAGACCAGTTACAGATGGAGTTCGCGTTTCGTCCTGGTTGACCTACTTTTGACCGTTTTACGGCTCCTAAACTTAGAAATTTTCATGAAAAATAGAAATATTCATGACAGATACACATGTACGGACTTTTTTTCGCAATGCCTGCAGATATTGGCCTAATTTTTGTTGTGTATGCAGATATAGACCAGTTACAGATCGAGTTCGCGTTTCGTCCCGGTTGACTTACTTTTGACCGTTTTACGGCTCCTGAACATAGAAAATTTCATGAAAAATATGAAATTTCATGAACAGACGTTTTTTCGCAATGCCTGCAGATATTGGCCTGAATTTTGGTGTGTCGGCAGATATTGACCAGTTACAGATGGAGTTCACGTTTTGTCCCAGTTGACCTATTTTTTACCGTTTGACGGTGCTCTAACATAGAAAATTTCATAAAAAAGGTGCACATGTATGGACTTTTTTTCGCAGTGCCTGCAGATATGGGCCTGATTTTTGGTGTGTAGGCAGATAATGACCAGTTACAGATCGAGTTCTTGTTTTGTCTCAGTTGACCTACTTTTGACCATTTGACTGCTCCTGAACATAGAAAGTTTCATGAAAAATACAAATTTTCATAACAAATGCATATGTACTGACTTTTTTTCCTCAATGCCTGCATATACCACCCTGATTTTTTTTGTGTGGGCAGATAATGACAGTTACAGATCGAGTTTGCGTTTCATCCTGGTTGACCTACTTTTAATTGTTTTACAGATCCTAAACATAGAAAATTTCATGAAAGACAGAAATTTTTATGGAAAATGCACATGTACGGACTTTTTTTCACAATGCCTGCATATACTGGCATGATTTTTGGTGTGTTGCTTGATAATGACCTGTTACAAATCGAGTTTGCATTTTGCCCTTGTTGACCTACTTTTGACCATACGACACCCCCTGAACTTAAAAAATTTTCCAAATTTTACAAATGTTTCTAATTTGCCCAAGGCGGGGGCATTCGTGTCGTTCCGACACATCTAGTTTAAATTAGCTATCATGCAGTATAATTTAGTTAGCATTTGCAGTCTTTTGAAAGAATTATCACATCTTTTAATTTTATGCATGTGATCCGTCAACTTATTTTACTGTTTAAAATTTAAATCACAAGGCCCTGCTTTTCAGCATCCAGTTAATGCACTGAACTTTTTTTTTGTATCCACACACACTTCTTTATATTATTGATCTCCAAATTTCCTGTCAGTATATAGTTTTGTGAATTATGAATACTGCTGTGAGCAGTGCACGTAGGATGATAACATTCATGCTTACTCAACCTATTGTGTTTTGTAGGACTGAAGGCCAATGTTTCTGAAGCCGACCATCCATTGTTGTGTGAAGGAACTCGTCGTCAAAGAGGGGAACTGGCCATTGCCATGTTGGTCCACTACAAGGATGACCAGAGCAAATTAAGCAAGGTTAGAATTAGCTTGACTCTAAATGACCAACTGTTTTATTTGCACATTAGAAGATAGATAAAATTTTTCCTGAAAAGACAATGGCTTCTTTGTGTTTTTACAAGCCTATAGCTTTAGTTTATAACAATGTTGAAAAATCTTTAGTTTTTTAGCGTGTGACCGGTCTTATATAATTTGTGGCAATTTTAGCATCATTTATGGATATAAAGATATCATTTATATTGTTTATATTTATTGTATTCCCAGACAAAGTCGGGATACTATGGTTTAAGCACGGCCGCGCCGCCGTCGAGATTTCGTTTGGACGTGATAACTCAAAAAATATTTTACAGATCTTTACCAAACTTGACATGTTCATAGATATGGGCAAGAGGACGAAGCCTATTAAAAATGGGGTCATTACCTTTACTAGGAGATTGACCTTGACCTTGAATAGATCCATTTTTGGGGAAAATCACACAAATTCTTAAATATCACAGAAAATCTTTCCTGGATTGATCCAAAAATCAACTTGACCAAAGATCTAGGACAGTGTTGTCAGATACCAGAAACTGGTGGCACCACCTGTTATCCTTTTCTTGATTTGTGCCGTTTAATACCCCCATCATTGGCACTTTACAGTACTGTGAGCATTATAAGTCAAAAACCAATGGACAGATTTCTTTCATATTATGCATATACATAGACATGGGTTATAGGATGATGTATATATAAATTGGGGTCATGACCTTTCTTATGAGAGTGGCCTTGACCTTGAATATTGCCATATATGGTGAAAATCACATAAAATCATTAATATCTAAATAAGGGATGCATGGATTGGTCCAAAAATCAACTTGACTGAAGATCTTGGATAGTTGTGTCATGTACCTGAAACTGGTGGCATTTCTTTCATATAATGCATATACATAGACATGGGTTATGGGATGATGTTTACATAAATTGGGGTCATCACCTTTCCTATGAGAGAGGCCTTGACCTTGAATATTGCCATATATGGTGAAAATCACACAAAATCATTTATATCTCAATAAGGGATGCATGGGTTGGTCCAAAAATCAACTTCACCGAAGATCTTGGATAGTGTTGTCATGTACCGGAAACTGGTGGCGCCACTTGTTATTCTTTTACTTGTTTTCATGCCTTTAAATACCCCATCATTGCCACTTAACAGTACCATGAGCATTATAAGTAAAAAACTAATGGACAGATTTCTTTCATATTATGCATATACATAGACATAGGTTAGGGGATGATGTATATTGATAATTGGGGTGATGACCTTTTCTATGAGAGTGACCTTTTCTATGAGAGTGGTCTGATATTAATTACTGCTGAAGATGGGGGGCCTATGCTCAAAGGGAGAGAGGGGATTAATTGTCTGGGGGTACTATGGCACCACAGTGCCAAGAAGTATCTAGTTTTCAAGGGAACAGTTTTATGGTATGGTTTAAATGTCCATGAGGATCCACAGCAGATCGTTTAAATACATATTACTACCCATGTATATGGTTCTGTACTTCTGGTGTTAAAAAATAAAATGTATTCTCTTTTGGGTTAATCATAGAGATTATGGTGATGATGATGATGATGGTGATATTGTTCATAAGGGATAAATGATGGTATTGATGATAATACCGAATGAACTACTAATGATGATGAAGATATTGATGATGATGATGATGCTGACGAGTTTGTATTATGTTTATCAAGGTGATGGATAAATTGCTGGACAAGGAGGTACACCAACTGTACAAAGCCCCATCGTTATCCTCCTGCTTATCAACCAGCACCACCAGCAGCACCAAGACTGCCAGCCATCAGCTGGACCCTACCCTGACAGCAGCAGCAGCAGCAGCACGAATCCCCTCACAGGAAGTCTCCAAGCCACCAATACCCGCAGCTCACCCGCCTGGCAGCAACGGTTATGAGAGTGATGACAGCATGGGCATTAGGAAGCTGGAGACGAAGCCTGGAGGTTTAACAGCACCCGCAGTATCTGAAGCCAGCCCCACAGCAGCTGGAGACGCTATGGCTCACCCACAGCCCCTGACTGTCCCCAGCGGCATGGCGTACATGGCAGCACCAGCAGAGGCTGGCAGCGAGAGGCTCGAGTACTTAAACCTGGAACAGAATATAGGAGGCCTGACCTTGACCCAGGCAGGAGGTGCAAGGCCAAAGGTCACGGCCACCCAGAAGTATAATAGGTAGGTTAAGTCTTCAAAGTAGAAATGCACCATTGAGGTATTATCACATTTTCTCAGATTTCAAATTTTGCATGCTAACAGGGTTGTTGATCAGTTTTCATTTGTTGATCAGCTGTCATTTATGTCTCTGTATCTTTTGTGAAATTGTGTATTAAAGGAGATATATTCTGTTTTATATTCCATTATAATGGTTTACATTATATCTTTAGAGGAGTAAAACAATTTTTTTATGAAAGTTTGTATTTAAATATATATATATATATATATATATATATATATATATATATATATATATATATATATATATATATATATATATATATATATGTATATATATATGTTGTAATGTGTAGCCTTTGGGAGTATGTAACATAATGTGTACAACTGAAGATAGATACACATTCTTTATCATTCATGCTTTATCATCTTCCTGCAGCAACAAGGACACAGACAGCTCTGCGCTGGAGGAGGATGGGGAGGGCAGTGCTGACTACAAGTCCTGGGCTCTCAAGTTCCGCTGCACAAACCTTAAATCCTTCAAGAAACACTCAGGAGGTGAGAGGGCATATAAACCTGTCAGTTCTCTGTAACCTCAGTCTTCATGGAACGGGCTACCTCATAAACCAGACACATGCATTCCAGGTCCCTTGTCACAGCTTCATTAAGTGGGTCCCTGTGAAAAAAAGTGGGTCCCTGTGACCTAATTTATCTGTTTTTAGAAACCAGGATAACCCATCAGTCACTTAACCAACCATACCAGTAGAACTAGGTGACTGGTCTAAAACTTAAGCAGCAAAATTTTTACAAGTATATTTAAATGGGAGACAGGAGATCATTTTGTTCATGTAAATGAACAGCAAAGTATTCAGTAAGGTTTCCGTTGGTGTATAGATCATATGCATGGTGGTTTTACTCACTAATAAATGGAACCTTTAAAGGCCATTTTCTTTTGTAGCTATTAACATTTGTTCCATTTTCTTTTTTCACAATGTCCTTTAATACTGTCCAGTCTTTGTTGGAGTATTAAATTCTACTGACCCCTCTGTAGTGTTGATAATAGATAATGGTGGAAACATTTGCCACTCAATTTGTTTCAAATTTAGAAATAGTAATTTAGGTTGACATAAGCTTGTGTTTCTCATAGGAATGGCCAGCATAGACAGCAGTGCCCCTGAGACCACTTCTAGTGATAACTCACCAACCCTGGTGCGGAGGAACTGGGCAAAACATCAGGGTCCAGGGAGTGACAGCGGGAGCAGCGGCAAGAGTAGCGATTCTCTGGGATCAAGCAGCTCGGGAGATAAAGGGGCCACGGCCAAGTACAGGGATAATGAAAGGTAAGTCCTGTCTTAATAAAGGCATAGTCAAGGACATTGGTTAATCATGGGGACGTTTGAGTGTCGGGGTAATATGTAACTATTTGTGTAATTTATATCAGGTGTAATCCAGTGTATACTTTTGTGTTGCAGGTTGAGCAAATTTTTATACAGTGACAATTGAAGAGTTATATTCTTTCTTTTAAGAATGAATCATTAAACTTAAATATAGGGGAGCCAAAGTCTTGATTATCTTATATATTTAATACTTGATTCTTTACAGCCCTCCAGGAATGTATGGTGGTTTGAGACTAGCTCCACACATGATAATCGACTCCAGGAGTCCCACTCCTAATGTTAAAGGAGCCAGGTAAGTTTATACCATGTATACATGACTGCCAGTAGAGGCATTATTACCAGTGCCATACACTATACTCATAACTTCCACCATTTCAAATACTTTATTAATATGTCATCAGTTAAAGTGTCATGTGTCATGTTAAAAATATTTCAGTGAAATTGTGAATTTAAAACCTGTTGACTTCAGACATTTATATTGATGAAGAGTGAAATAATTTGTTGTAAAGTGTAGCAAGCTCTTTAAAAAAAATTCCATCTCATTACAAACAGTACATGTAGAGTGAAGATGTATGTCTAATTTTTGTCTTGTTCCAAATCTTAAATCCATATTGATGCACCTAAGCCAGAATCTAAGTCTTTACCAAAGTCACAGATTTATTTGGGATTTTTTGTATTCATTTAGATACAAGGGGAAGAACAGAATCCTTCCGACCACACCAAACCAGCCGAGTGAGGCTCTGGGTCACTTCATGTTCGAGCTGGCTAAAACTGTACTTAACAAGGCTGGCGGGAGCAGTTCCACGTCTGTCTTCATGCAGGTGTCTGGATCCAACAACCACAGCGGCCCCCACCGAGCGCTTCACCTTTGTGCCTTCCAGATCGGTCTGTATGCTCTGGGCATCTACAACTGTGTATCACCAAACTGGTTGTCTCGAACATACTCTTCACACGTGTCTTGGATCGGAGGTATGTAGAATTCGGCAATTTTTCATTTATTACCTTATGGTTATAGCTGATAGAATAACATTGCAACAAAACATTGCAAAATGATTATGTAAAATATAAAATTATAAGAACTAATATATGACACTTTAAATGATTGTTGTTGGTTAGATAAATTCTGTCATATATTAATTTATCATAATATGCAGTTTTTATTTAAGAATATATCATATTTTGACATTTATATAATTTGGAGCTGCTAGCCTGTTAATAAAAAGTTATATGTCCCATTTTTGCATGGTTAATTGGCCATTGTGTAATGTCAGACTGATAATGCCAGGAACTTTTTTTCTGATCATGATAAATAAGATAATGGCTGGGTCAAAGGTTAATTTAAAATTTGATAGTAGTGAAATTTACCATAATTGCTTGATCTCTAGTGTAGAGTGTTTATGACCTTTCAGTAAATGGGAAAATAGGAAATCATGTGTCTTCATATATTTAACTCTAAATTGATACACATTTGATTTCAGGTCAAGCAATGGAGATAGGCAGTGCTGCAATCAACATTTTGATTGACACTTGGGAAGGTCACCTGACCCCACCAGAGGTGGCATCATTGGCTGATAGGGCATCCAGGGGTCGCGACCCCAGCATGGCCCAGGCCGCTGCCGAGCTGGCGCTGTCTTGCCTCCCACATGCCCATGCCCTAAATCCTTCAGAAATCCAGAGGGCGCTTCTGCAGTGTAAAGAGCAGAGCCGCAAGATGCTTGAGAAGGTAATACAGATGGCATTTGACAGCATCTTATGTATTGTTATGGTTACATTAGTATTTGTATAACATTAAATACCCCAATATATATAAAATTTGAAACAGTTTGACTCAGATTTATGGGTTAAGAACAATATGTTACAAATGATAAGTAATCATTTCAGGATTTCTATGAATAAGGCGAGGAATAATTGAAGAGTCTCAACTTGTGGTGAAGACTAAGAGTAAATCTGCTATTGCTTTCCCAGTTCTGTCTCCTAGGGGCTCTAACAGGGATTGAACTGGAGATTTAAGTGGGAACCTTCAATACCTTAACCACAAGGACACATAGTATCCCTCTAGAACAACAGGTCTGAGATTGGTTAAAAATTATCTGTAGTAAGTCATGACTGTCTTGAGTAAGGTCATAGATGTATGTGCAATAATAAACCCCAATATTGATACATTCTTAGGAAGATGACATAACTTCATAAATGCTAACAGCAGAACCCTGCAAACCCTCAACACACAGAAAGAAAGACATGATAGTTGTCTCGATCTTTACATGCATTAAAGATTAGACTGTGCTGTTCTGATATTACAGGCTTGTCTGGCTGTAGAAGAAGCAGCCAAGGGTGGTGGAGTCTACCCTGAGGTGTTGTTTGATGTGGCCAAGTGCTGGTACGAATTGTTTGAGGAGACCCTGACAGATGGCAGCACCAGTGACCACCTGCCTCAGCCTGCTGCTTCCAGTGCAAGCAACATAGCAGCTTCGGTAGAACAGCCCCAGCCTGCGCCAGTCCAGCCATCACCGTCTCCACAACAAGTGGTTCCTGAAGCGTCCAGTCCCTCCCCGATGCAGGTCGTGCCCTGTCACCAAATAGCAGCATCTGTAGCCACCGCCATGGTAACCGTGTCCCGTGCCCCAACGCACAACGCCACGGTTCAGGCTGTGGCAGCACCAGCAGCGTTGTCGTATTCCCTCCCTCCGACAGGCCATGTACCGCACGTACCATACCTGGGTACCTACAGCTATATCCAGCAGGTCCCCAACTTGGTGTACCCGTCTTACGTAGCCACATACTCTTACCAAGGACCCCAGGCTTTCGCAAATATGCCCGCCTTCCAGACGCTTCACGGGGCCCCACATCTGTACCCGGCCAATAATGCTCACTTCCGCCCAGCTGCAGCAGTTCATGCCTACACAGGTCAGCAGACTCCGGTCCACACCGTGCCCAACCGCTCGGCCATCTTGCCCAACCAGCAACTGCACCATTCCCAGCAGCACGAACATTCGGCCAGCCAGCTAGTCATGCAGCTGAATCAGCAGGCTGCATCAAACAACCAGCACGCGACCAATCAGCCGCAGCCCACTCCGAGCCAGGACCAGTCCCCAACCCACACCCCAACTCAGCTCCACTACCTCCAGGTGGCCTACCGCGTTGGCATGCTGGCTATGGAGACACTCGCTCGCCGCGTCCATGATGATCGGCCACAGACCAAATATTCACCCAACCCACCTTATGGAGAAGACGTGAAGTGGCTTCTCAGTGTGGCGATGAAGCTAGGTAAGTGCAGATTTCTAATAAATTGTTCTCTCTTCCATGTCAGAGTGAGATTACTCAGTCACATCAGATGCTGCTCAAAGACTTGAATGATCAGCCATGTCTCCTGAGATAATGGCTGCCTCATATGTTAAAATTGACTGGCAGACTTTGTAAGGAGTGAATATTTGATGATATCAAAAGTCATATAAACTTTACTCAGCTATACTTTTATCAGGTAATGCAAACAAGTTTTTCATAGTGAATGATTGAATAATTTGTAGGACAAGAGAGTCACTTTATCAGAATGCTCATCTGATGTCCTGTCTGTATGAACTTTGACTGTGTCATAAACCTACTTGTACTGGAAGTACTGTTTCTTTTGTTATTGGCCATACAGTATTTCTGCACTTGCTCTTGTGAAGTGCTGTTGCTCTGTCCTGTAATGGTAATAGTTATTCTGTCTATAGTCCTTCAGTCATCCTACCTGAGATACATGTGAACTTGTGCCTAACAAAGATTGGTGGCGCCATTTGCAATCCTTTCCCACAGCGTCCACCTGTGCATCTTAATAATGATAGCCCATATCTCAGGAGTGGTTCAGTGTATTTGGCTTAAATTGTGCATGTCCATAGATCTTGGATACTTCCATTTTGTATTCAAGATTTATGGCTCCATCTGCAATTATTTTTGTGTGGCGTCCATGCATTTGCATAGGGTGAAAATCACTCATATCTCAGGAGTGATTCAATGTATTGGTCTGAAAGTTGGCATGCACATCCATTTTGGATAGTTTACTTGTATACCAGACACTATGGTGCCACCTACTCCCCTGTTTTAGAAAAATACATTGATGCCCTTTTCTAAGGAGTGGTTTGCCATATCTTATGAAATTTTGCATGTCCTTAGAGCTTGGATACCTCCATCTTGTACACAAGCTTGGAGGCACCACCTACAATCGTTTACATGTAACATCCATCTATAAATCTGTCCATGGTAAAAATTGCAAATCTCAGGAGTGTATGGATGTATCAGCCTAAAATTTTGCACTTTTCTCTGTCTTTGATAGCTTCCTCATACACAAGGCAGGTGGCATCACCTGCATTTATTTATTTGTAAAATGCATTTATGCATAGTTTGTTTGACAGTTATAAACTCAAATTTATTAAAAATTTCACCATATAAACTTTAGTCATATTTGTATCCAGCAGTATATATATATCCTGTTTTATATTATGTTTATAATATTATGCTTATTTATTTCCTATTATGTTTCAGGCACAGAATATATTCAGCAGTTTTGTGCAAGTGCTGTGAATGCCATTGTCAGTCCATTTGTGCTGCAGGATATAGCTATTGAATCAGCACACCATTTATCTAGGAATAACCCCACGCAGGTCTCTAACATGCTGAGGTCTCCCAATCTCAACTCACTCATGCAGAAGTGTCTACAAATGTAAGTATCATTGCTCTGTTTTGTACCAATCATACTGAATACTAGCACATTCCCTGTTCATGATTTTGCACCTGAAAACGAGTTAAATTTATTCCTAATACTATAGATGGCACTGCAAGTTTACCCACTGGATATATTGGCATAATTCCTGACATAAAGCTGTGTGATAGGCTGATAGCTTCTTTGCAAAATAATGTCAATTTTCCCAGGATTAATGGGAATATATGGAAAATGCCCCCCTTAGGGCACACCTGGTATCAATTCCAACATTTCAAATGTCAGAAAATGGGCCTTTCTGAGGCCCTGCCACAGAGGGGTTCCATGACAATGGTTGAATGCCACCACCATCAGTTATAGATTTGTTATACTTCTAGTCATCATAAAAATCAGAAAAAAAATGGAAAATTCTGGGAAGTGGTGGAAATTGCCTCATATTAGGGAAAAGATTGAAATTTGATTGGCCTGAAAAAAAAGTGGTCAGTCAGTTTTCCTATGTTACATGTCCAGTATATTGAGTTGATGATACACAGGTTTATGTTCAGTCTTTTTTTTGGACAATGAATGTGTTATATTGTCATAAGTCTACACAAGTCTTAGTTTCACCATGTTCATTGCAACTACCTTTCTTACATCAACATTAAAGACTTGTTGAACAGTAAATAGTTTAAAAAAATATCCATGAATAAAAAAAAAGCATCAACATGGAAAATTGTGTTTCATGGAATGCAGGGAACCCTTTTAATGATTTGTTAAAAATATTGTATATTTTATCTTTTTAAAATTAATATTTCTACAAGTTGTGTTTCACTATGCTTGATTGGTACTCTCTGTTCTAAATCATAAGATTAACAATCATATTTTAAAACCTTTCGAGACATCTGTTCCATTGTATGGTTAATTATGTAATCTGATATGCATTAAATCAATTAATTTATGCATTTGGATTAGCATAATCAAGACTGGAGATCATGAAGACTGTTCATCCATAAAAGCTTATCACAGGAGCTTACTTTAAGTACATAAACCAGTGAGCCCATGACCTTAAGTACATAAACCAGTGAGCCTATGACCATAAGTACATAAACCAGTGAGCCCACTAGGTCATGAAAAAAAAAATGATAATGTGCTGGTTGATGTTGAACAATCAGCTGATTTTGTAGGTCTTTTTGAACAATTAAATTTGGTTTTCATGTAAATTGCAGGTATATCCAATGTTCTCATCAGAAAATGCACCATATCAGTCAAGACAAGTATGAAGATCTCGTGAGCACCATATGCAGTGCTCGCAACGCCTTCTATATGACAACAGGAGGTCACGTACAGTTTAATGAGCTCCTACAAAGCCTGAGGCGGTCTAAGTCATGCAAGAAGGATCTGTGGACTCGCATAGTGAACGCCCTGGCAACGGGGAGCGTTCAATGATTACCAGGAAACTTAGGCTTTGTAACTAGCATTAGAAGTATACACATTATGAAATTTATACTGTCATACTGCGCCAGATTATGACTGTGCGAGTGTCTGTGCGTGTGTGTGGGTGAGCGAGTCCCACTTCCCCTAGTATAATCCGGTCATGTTTTGTAAGCATAACATGTATGTCAATCATGAATCGTGTCAATTCGGGTAACAAATTTTGAATAAGTGTGGTTTATGTTCAATCTTTTTTTGGACAATAAATGTGTTATATATTGTCATAGGTCTATGCAGGTCTTGTATATTATCTTGTAGTAGTGGTACATAGTAATTTGTAGTGAATGTAGTTATGTAGTGATAAATAGTTTGGAAATGATATAAAAATTATATAACACAAAAACTAACTCTACAACATGTGGCGTGGATGGGTGTCAAGCTTGGAATCCACATATAGGTAATGCATGGTTCATGTAGCAATGAGAGTTTACATGTGGTGCCTTGTACATATGTATAGTGAACATTCTGGCTGTTCCGTAAGCCATCCTACCTGTCACTGTGATCATTATGTAGTCGTTTCGTTATTGTGACACAGTGCTGGCAGTCATTATGTTGTTATGATTAAAAAAATAGAAAAAAATAATGCTAATTTCCAGTTTGTTACAAAGAAAAGGAAGCAACAATGAAGCATATATGCTGACAGAAACAAAGACAATTTAATAACACTAGTTAATGCTTGAATTATATTGGGGAACAGCCTGGCATCATCTGAAGAATTTATCATGTAGTTTACATGAATGTAAATAGATGTCACTAATTGGTGGATGTTTCAAAAACTAGGTGGCAGCACCATGCAGCCTGGGGTTCAATTGAACACTGCAAGATGGTCACTCTCGACAGAAGTCTTACAAGAATACAGACTGTACTGTGTGTATCATGTTTAACTAAAGTCTTGTATATTTGAATATTTGCAATATATGGACTACACTTCATGCATTACATATCTGTGGGTTTCAGGCTTCAAGGTCCAAGTACAACTGTTGTGGAGAAAAACAAGTCTAAGGCAGGGATGATAGTTAATTTTATGGCATCCGCCACTTCCAGAATTGTTTTGTATTGTAACAAGTTGACGTTGACAGTGGGCAGCCCAGGGCCGTGGTTATAACCAGTCAGGGATTCATCAATCAGTGTTTGTGTTGTGATATCCTGTTAAACCCGAACCGGGGATCTGTAGATCTGGTTCCCCTGCACCTCCTGCTTGGCTTTATGATCTGTTTAAATGTCTGACACTAGTTCAATATGTTGACACTAGGTGGCACTCCACTATCCCTGAAATGTCTGACACTAGTTCAATATGTTGACACTAGCTTGTGCTTGACTACCCTTGAAATGTCTGATATTAGTTCAGTATGTTGACACTAGGTGGCACTCCACTATCCCTGAAATGTCTGAAAACAATTCAATAAGTTGACATCAAGTGGCATTTGATTACCCCAGAGACCCTTTCATTCAAGTATGGGCTTGGTATAGTCTGACGCGGGGAAAAAAATTCTTTAAAAAAATCCAGATCAACAGAGGCTGCATACAAGTGATATCACAAGCCAAACTACAAGCGATGGCATGTCCAAATTCCCTAGTGTTAACATTAATGCAAATAGCAACTTAAACATGGCTTGTGGATTCTTGAACATTTTTAAATAACAGTATGAAGCTCCTGAAAAAAATCAGTAAATGCAGTATACAACAAGTGATCTTCTAGTTCCTATGTGTCTACTAAATATTATGACTGCAGTACCTGTTACTATTAAAAATGTCAGTTCCAAGTCACAAAATTTAGGCATATGGTCCGTGTTCACTAAAATTTTATTCCCTGCTTCCAGCTTGGCATAACTTTATCCTGTGTTGGCTTGTACAATCGTGGGTAGTGGGGTGCCAACATGTATCAATTCATGGACAAACAGCCTTCAGAGATTCTCTCCATTCTCTTGCATCCTGCAAAATCCTGTGAAATCTGTGCCCTTCTGTATACAGGTCCTGTGATATCCACAGGTCCTGTCAAATCCATGTTTTTCTCTGAATGCAGGTCCTGTGATATCCACAGTCCTGCAGTATGCAGGTCCTGTAAACCTTTTATCCAAAGCTTTTTGAGTGTTACCAGGATTTGAGTTTTCAGTTTGTAGCTTTTATTATGGTTTGGCAAAACATTTGAGCTCTGTTGTGACAATCACCAATAAAATTTAAAGCCATCATTTTCTGCAGCACTGTAATTGTATTCCATTCCACCACCAGGTGTCACTGATGAGAACCAGTCATGTTTAATGCGGGATATCGGTAATGCCGTTCCTCTCGTGTGTGGAGGTAGAGTATGCTTGCCTGCCTGAAAAATTGCAGGCAAACAACTAGCGCCCCTGGCGGACAGTCTGTCCAGCCCATTCATCCAATACAGCTGCATGTGCACTGAGCACTAGCCCTTTTCATTACAAATTATCCTGAAACTTAATATGGTCTTGTCTTAATAGTCTGTTGTTTTGTTGAAATTAATATGGTAGAATGAATGTGAAAAAGCTTAAAAATGACATATTGAATTAAAACTTTATCTTGTATCAACAGACTTGCATGATAATAAAGGGCAACGCTACACTTGGTCTTTCATTTACAGATAAATGTCAGCTTTTGCAAATTTCATTTAATTTCTCTTGCAGCATACCAAAAATTAATTGCAGTCTTATATTTGTCACATTATATAAACAGTCAATAGCATACATAAGCTGATATAGTGGGGACTGTCAGATAAGACAGTACTACTGACTGGCTGAATCACACTTGCCTGCATAAATGGGCTTCTGGCTGTGCTAGCCAGTGGTTTCTCTCCTCAATTTACATTAGAGAATGCATTGGGGATATCCCGTATTGTTTACAGCCAATGTATCACCATAAGTAACTCATAATAAAACAATAAAGCATTGCCTTATTTAAATAAAACTTAGGTGTATTTACCACATTTTCCTTGAGCAACAAAATTGTCCAAATATTCACTCCAGGAATAGCCCAGCATGCGCGGATCCATGATTTTTTGCGGGGATGGGTCAACAGGTGTCATGCATAAAAATTGTCCTAAAATCGGTCGTTGGTTAAGAGCAGGTGTGGGTTTCGACCTCAAAACACCCCGTCATGCATAAGATTTGTCTAAAAAAAGGCCCCCCCCCCCCCGGATCTGTTACTTGAAAGAAAACTCATTATTATGGTGATTTCAAAGCATAGCTGGTAGGGTAGGAGACCTGTTAAACATTCACAAAAGCTTTTTAATAAGGAATATTTTAAAGGAACTCATGCTTTATAAAAAATGTACACATGAACCTAGGAAGCCATGCAGTTGTGGTGCAGAATATAAATTCAAGGTAAAATAAAGTACAATCACAGAATAGCTTTTTTCTCTTGCTTTCTTTTGATACTGACATTTTTGAAAAATGGAGAGACTTTGACCATAAAATGCTTAAAAATCATGAACATCTGGTGATGGAATGGACTAATGTGTACCTGTAATTCACTGCAGGAATAGCCCCAGATTGGCAACCAGCTTTGCATGTTAATTAATGTATAAATATCCATAAGAAAATTCTGTCTGATTTGTTTTATAACAGACAATGTGTGGCTCAAGCTTACTCTCAAAAGTTTTGGATTGTGAGGTCAGTTGTTGTCTTATGAGATTGATACGCTTTTTGAGCTGTCCGTCTTCCAGTGGAGTGTTGATTTCCTTTATATTTAAACTACCAGTTTCCAAGTGTGGTTTAATAGAATATAAAAATGAGTCATCTGTGTGCAAATCTGAAAAAAAGTAAATCACTGAAATATACAATTGAAGATTTAGTAACATTTAATGTGACAGTAAACTGATAATAGTGATTATGAGGATAATAATTTGGTCTGAAGGGTCTTATGTTTCAGAATAAGACATAAGATGCAAAATTATCCACAAGGTGTGACCATGATATTGGAATATAGATATCATTGTAGGGGCATGTGGCCTTTTTTAGATTTAAAATGTTGACCATCTACCTTTAATTAGCTTAAAAGGGCATCCAAAGCATCAGTAACTAAGGTCAGGGAGGCAAACACAGGAGGCAGCCCGTGGAAAGAGGATTAAGACAGTAAACCAGTCCATGTAGGATTACATGGAAGGGTCCATTTGTATATATGAAAGATATGGGGAGGGGTCCATTTCAAAGTATATTTATTAATATGAAGAGATACAGTCCATTAGAGGGATGGGGTTATGAAAGTAAATATCGGATGTATCTAAAAGAACATACAGTCAAGGCTGGTTTTCAAGAAATTCATACTGCAAATTCATTGTTGATATGCATGTACAATATATTGTCTAGTTTGAAAATTATGTTTTTTTTTTCTTACCAGTATTCTAAAGATGCTTCAGACATTATGGAAATTGACCTTTGTTGATCAGTGAAAAATTCCCTTGTATTTTCATTTTAAAAGAATATAATAATATTAAAACAGAATGGTTCTTAATGGAGTGCTTACCTCTCCCAAGGTAAAATAACTTGATCATCTGATTTATTGGGATCAGCACCAAAATTTAATAGGGTCATTCCTGGCCCACATTCCACCTTGGCCCTCCTCAAATGTATGTGGAGATTGGTTCAGTAGTTTATTTGTAAGCCATCCAATAAACAGAATTAGCTGAAAACATAACCTCCATAGTGGAGGCAATCTTCCACATTAGCTCAACGTTCAGGTAAAAGAAGCTTCCAAATTTGACAATTTTGTTCACTTTCTTCAAACATGAATAATATGAACTCTGTAATCATTGACTACAAGTGGTAGTCCAATAATTTTTACATAAGACCTGTTACATCCGGGTCATAGTGTGTACGAGAAATGGCACACTCCATGAGCAGTTTCAAGAAACGGGGTAAAAATACACCTCTCAAGGTGTGGGGATGTGAGACTCGTGTGCTCCAAGGCCACCATCCAGGTGAAAAGCTATCTTCCTAGTTTGGTGGCAAGGGCTTGTGTATCAGCAAAGTTTAGAATGGAATAACTCTGTTTGTGGACCACGCCCAAATCAAATTATTGTAGAGTGCACAAACAGTGGGTGTGGGGCCAATGTATTTTCAGTATGGACTTTTGGAAATCCAGAAATGCTCAGATACCAGTTATTGTGGGGAGAATATTTATTTTCTTAAATAATGAAGTAATTGTCAAGGCTTCCAACATGAGAACTGTCCTGAGACAGGTAGGCAGTTATTGTATGAATACATTTTATCTTGTTTTGTTCTGTTTGTAGCCAATAGTGTTCTTATATGAGATGCATTGTACATTTACATATTTTCACATACACACATACACATACTTAGCAATGTCACCCATGTAAATCCCTATTATTTTTATTTTGATAAATCTAAAATGTATTCATTCTATATTTTTATTTTGTATTGTTTTAAGGCATAGTGTTCCACATACAGATCTCACATGTGTACAGAACATTCGTATGTAAACAAATGTAGTGTGGTAGTGCTTTAACAAACTAAGTAGTTATAATAAATATCAGGCAGAGAATGAGAAATGATGGAGCTTAAATGAGGTTTAGTCTGCATAATGTCCCAGAATGTAAGAATGGACAGTATCAACCCTAATAAGGCCTCCCCCCCCCCCCCCCCAAAAAAAATAAATAAATTGTTCTGCAGATTCTGGAACCAAAATTTATGGGGTTAGCTGGCATTTTTCTCTTTTTACTGATCAATAGGAAATGAGTATGGTTTTGTCAACTTACAGCAAGGAAAACAAAAATTTGCCACTCTTCTTTTAATCATACACAGGAGCAAAACAAAAGATTATTTTATTTTTGTTGATACCTTTATAAATGAATAGTTTGTATTATAAATTCACATAGATATGTTCTGAGGAACTGAAGTAAGAGGAGCAGTTAGCAAAGATAATACATTTTGCTCACTCACTTTTAAATTTCCGTGCCGACACACCTAACATTTTTGTCTGTGGAAAATATGTCTGGTGATTCTGTAAAACAATTTTTCTTTGGTATGGTCTAACAAGTATGTTGTTATACCCAGAGCCAAGCTGCACATATTTATTCTGCAACTTGTTAATTAATATAGGATGTTTCTTGCTGTACCTATATATGGCAGCAATAGCCACTAAGAAGTTCAGAAAAAGAGTGACTGTAAAAATGAGGTCTCTGCAGGGAGGGCAAATTCCACCTCCAGAGTTGTACATTCAAACCCATTTGTAAGAAAAAAAGGAAAATTTAACATCCTTTCGGTACTTGGATTTAACATGTGTATGCTGTTTCAGTGAGCACATGTTCTGTTCACTGGGACACCCAGTCGTTTGAAATACCAGTATACATATATTATAAGCATGCAGTTGATGGTAGTTGTGAAGCTATAATGTATGAGGAAAAGGTGATCCGTGGAAGGAAAGAGGGTTAGAATCAAATCAGGATTAGCAGAAACAACAGTGAAAACATTACTTCCCAGCTAGAGGTGATCTTGAAAAAAAGAATGATAATGGCCAGAAAGTATCATCTAAATCAAGGTTAACATGAAGACTTTGTTTGCTTGTAAAAAATTTTAATCTTGTACTAAAAGGGACAGTTATCCGTTATCAAGTTCCTAAGCTCAAATATTCTCACCCTGATAGAGTATTGTAGTTAGTATTTCAGTTACTTGTAAGTTGAAAAGTCTGATGTAGGTGTTCAGAGATATGAACAATTCCTTAGTGATATCCTAGGTATATATATAGTATTAACTGAAAAGATACGGAAGCTTGCTTGAGCAGATGGATGAAAACGGTGATGACTGGATGGTTTAAGTGAGTAAGGGTAGTAAATTAAGTGTGAGTTAATGCCGTTCAGGTAACATTGTAGGCCAGGTAATATCTGTACAGTATAGGCATCTGAAGTACAGGGATGCACTAGTTGGAAAAGCTGACCACTTGAGCATGTAAATAATACTAGGATTGAACTCTTAACTAAAATACAGTACAGGCTTGCTGTACTTACTGATATAGCATAGGCTAGGGAATATGTTAAAGGGTTCTCCAGCCTGTTGATAGTAAAATTAACATAATACTAGACCGTCATCGATTGTCAACCTCCTTTTCTCTGCTAGTCATTCCATTAATATTGGTTCACTCTTTGTTGTATTTTTTTCATGTGGACTGATCATGACATTTTTTAGCTTGGTTATGGTATCATTTTTGTGTGTGAATGCCTTGAGGGTATGAGAAATGAGGCTAAAATTTCTATAGTTGTATTCACTCGAATCATGCAATTAAATCGGATTTACATATAATGCTACACTTGCGATATGTCAGTGGCAACCTCTGCAGTTGTAGAGTTGAGTATGAGATATTACCTAAATCATGTTTTATAAGTTTTTAGCTCAGCTGACTTTAAGTCATCTGAGCTATAGTCATGGTCCATTGTCCGTCGTCCGTCCATCCGTCTGGATGTCCGTCCGTAAGACTGGCACGTTTCGACATCGTTGGACCTACGAATCTGAATTTCGGCATACAGTTAGATGTCCCCATAATCTCCTACCATGCCAAACATTGGGTCAATAGGACTTCGTTCCTTTGAGATATTAAAGAAAAACCTCAATTTTTTATTAGAAATCTATTTTCACACTACAGGACTGCCTAATATCAAAACCACTCATCTGGTTTTCTTCATATTTACCATAAATATTCCTCTATATAGTTCCTATGTACATGCCAGATATTAAGTCAGTATTATATAATTTAAAAAAGTTATTGGCCCAAACATAATGCACTTTGTAAAAAAATCAGGAAGATATTTTGTCACTTAAGACCCAAAGTGTTAAAGGTAGGGACTTTTTTCCAGTAATACAACTTTAATTAATCAAAATTTAATTGTATACCAAAAATTAGATCAAAATCTGTTAAATTTTTTTAAATATTGGCAATAATATAAAATTGGTACCTTAAATTTTGCCAAACTTTGGCCATGGCACGTTTTTTTCCTGTGAGTACTGTGGATTTATTTTCACACCATGTATACATAAGGATTTAATCTGTTAAAATATGAAATTTGAAAATAAAAGCTGCAAAATTAGGCTAGTTATTGAATTTTTTTGGAGGCTCTTGTTGTATTCCCTTACATTGTCAAGCAGTCCACTTTGATGACTGTAGGTCATTCAGTGCACATCTCTATGCTCCCCAGGCTGTTGACATAATTTTAGATGTCCCCAAAATCTCCTACCATACTGAAAATTGGGTCATTAGGACTTTGTTCCTTTGAGATATTAAGGAAAAAAACTCCGTTTTCCATAAAAAAAGCCATTGTTACACTTCAGGGCTGCCTAATATCAAAACCACTGATCTGTTTTTGATTGTATTTAGTATTCACATTCTTTTATACATTTTCTATGAACATACCAAGAATTAGGTCAGTATTGAGTATTATTTTGAAGTTATGGGCCAAAACATATAGCAATTTTTTAAAAAATCAGGAAATATATTTACTCACATGAGAATTGCTGAACCTAAAGACCTTTTTTCAGGAATATAACTTTATTTAATCAAAATTCAATTGTTTACCCAAAATTAGATCTGAATTTTGCAAATTTTTCAAGTTATTAGCATAAATAAAAAACAATACCTTAAATTTTGTCCAACTTTGGCACTGTTGATTTAATTTTCCCAGCATATATGCATAAGGATTTAATCTTTTAAAATCTGAACTTTCAAAAGAAATTGATTGGAATGAATAGCTTTTATTCATGTTTTCACACACCATGTCAAGTGTTGTTTACATCTAGCCCACCTAGTAGTACAGCCTTCACTTACATTATGTAACCCACCCCAGGCAGCTTACCTTGGCCCAGCTTGGCCACTACTAGCAGGCTTCCCCTCGCCCTGCACTCATCCCCCCCCCCCCAGCTGGTGCATAAACTAGATGAATGTTATAATTTTTCTGTATTTTATTTTATTCTTGGACATGCTACGTTTTAGATTTTGTATTGAACCACCAGGGTTACAATGATTAAAGTGTACATTTAATTGTGTCCACAAAGTGGTGTATTGCTGTGATAGTCTGGATGTTCATGAGATAAGTAATTCCTTACTTAAGAAGAGTAAAAACTTCACCAGGTGTGAAATTGACTATTAATTCCAGTAATTAATTAAAACTGGGATAGTAATTAGCACAATGATATTGTTTGTCCCTCATTCAACCAACAGTGTGTATACTTTATTTGAAAAGATGTTTTATTTTGTCAAATTTACTTTTATTTTATTTTGGTGAATAAAATTAAGCATGTCCTGAAAACTCCAATATGCAAAACTTTTTAATAGTGATTCAAGGAATATTCTTGTAGATGCCATGTTGTGGCATTATTTTCTTTTAAAATCAGTTAAAACATTATGATTTAAAAATAATAAAATATATGTGTATGCATAATATGACATAATGTTTTTTACTCTGTATATATAATGATTGCAACTTTTGCAACAATTCTAATATTTTAACTTATATTTTCAGGTTTTTTAATTAAAAATTTATAAACCTGTAAATAAAAAAATGATACAGATAAAAACTTCTTAATGGAAAAAGTGGATCTGCTTAAAAAAATAGGATTATATATAAACTTAAATGCATTATTCTCTTGAAAGTGAAATAAAGGTATTAGTCCATTCTGTCCACTTGCCTGTCCATCTGTAAATTTTCGTATGCAACACAGTATCTCAAAACTTTTACTGTTTTTCTTCATGACAGTCTTGTCAGAGTATTAGTTTGCAATCATATATTTAGAACTTTACTATAACCAAGTAGGAGGGCCCCTTTCCTCTTAGCTTTTCATATTCTTATATAAATGAAAAACATTACAATAGAATATTTCTACATCCACCTTCGTGCTGCCCTCACTTTTCCCTTCTCCGAACCCCATCCCAAAGTCAGCCTCAGTAAGCAAGAACAAGATGAATCAGATATATTCATACTTTAATATTTTGTATAACTATTCGTCCATAGGTACCTATGTACATGCCAGAAATTATGTCAATATTGTGTAATATGTAGACATAGTGGGCATCACAATAATGTACCTTGTCAAGACTAAAGAGATATTGTGTCATACAGTCACATATTCATAAATCACTTCATCAGCATAGTTAATCATAACATTATATCTGTCAAATTGAACGCTTGCAGACTACCATACACTTTAGATCATTCAACAAATAGCCTTATCATCTACTACTGCTTATTACTGCTGTCATTGCATTCATATTTGCTCAAATATATCACAATTTTCAACCCCTCCTAAATAAATAAAAAATAAACCACTTTATTTGACTCTATTAATCCATCAGTCAGGTAATTTCATTAATCATTTACTCACATATTACATTACATTCCTTTATAATAGCCCAACATGTACATGATATTCATAAGCTTTATCGACTCTATATAGTATCACAGTGGAGAAACATTTATAGTCCAATCACGATCAGCTGAGAGCCGTGACCCATGGGTCCCTTGTTTTTTTTTTGGTCTATCAGAGTTATGTCCCAAAAATTTTAAAAGTTATTTTTAAAACTTTTATAGGTAATGACCCCAAAAATGCAGTGTAATAATATCTGTGCACAAATGCTTGTCAGCATTATTGCATGGCATTTGTTCCCAGACGTGACACAGACATATCTTAGAAGTACCATTTTGTGTACTCCGGAGTTCGTTTTACATGGTGATACTCAGTACCTGTGTAAACGCGTACTTGATAGTTGCTTTGTAGCTAGCGATGTGTACATTTTTCTCAGTTGAAATGTTTGTTTATCCCAGGAGCTGGGAGCACCTGTTGAATATTATTATACGAATAGCCTTTTACCAAAGAAGACTTAAAAATTATGAGCTTTTGTAACCATTAGATTTTCTGTTATATCTTACTGTGTTCTGGAAATTCATGTGCATTTGCCTTTAATCCTTTCTTTGTATTGTTTAAAAAACACCTCATGGGAAAATCTTCCACTTTTTACACTTCTAATGTAAATTCTGGCACATTATTGGTACATTTTTGATATTTAAAATAAAAGCAAGGTATTATTTTTATGTCTCTAGCCATTAGAATTCTTTTCTGACAAAATTGGCTAGAACATGTTGATTTATTATGTAGTGTGTGCAAGAACATATGAGGTTACAGCATGAATCTGACATTTCTCTGACAATTAAAATGTAAATGCTGTATTGTATAATTAAAGATTAGCTTATTTGCAGTATTTACTGCATGTAAAAATTACACATTTGTTGATTGTGCCAGAGATGGTGACTCACTTTTGAGTGCATCAGGAATTATACCAGTACCAAACAGCATTACAGGTTCTGTTTTAATCCAAAGGTTAACTAAACAATTCAGGTTCAGTAAATTTCAGGTACCTGTTAAGTTTGGTTTACAAAAGACAACCAATAAAAGAAAACTTCATAATTGTTGTTTAAAATTAGATGTTATCATAGACCAGGGAAATGGACCTCAGATGTGGTGCAACTGTGGTGGACCCTGCAGTTGTTGTGCTTAAGCTGTGCACCACAGTGAGATCCTTAGTTTCAGAAGGGTAATTACCATTAAGCCAAAGACAGGGAACTGCAAAATATTAAAATTCTTAGTTTATGCAAAATCATATTGGCCAGTAATGGTACAGCTTTCTTAAAGTCAGTAGCCAATCAGAAATTGTATCACAAAGTTCCCCAGGTAATTGGATGAAAGCAGCCAATCAGGACTTTGATGACACAATTATTAGCCAATGAAAACATAGATTAGATGGTAGCAGCTCATAAGATCAATGATAACAAATCAGGGGTCATTCAGATCTTGTCCTCCCGTGTGCTTGAACTGGTTACAGCAGGTTATATCATTAATAAACATTGCTTGTACACATAGGGGTGTCTGGGTTATCAAATTTAATGTCTTGATGTCTAACTAATGGAAAGTAATGTCAGATTTTATAAAAAGAATGATTGACAAGTTCTTCCTCAGCAACAGTGACTAGGAGTCGGAGCTTAATGTACTGTTTGGAAAGTCCAATTGCAATGTATTTCTGGAACATTAAGATAATTTACACTTAGTTTGGTGAGACGAAAGATAACTTACATGGATATGTAGACTAAAAATATGAAAAAGCCTGTATATGTTAAGTGGTGAAACTGTTTTTCAAAAGTGAAAATGACTTAGATGAACTTGTCAGGGCCTAGAATCTTGAATGTTCTTAAAATCAAATTTTCATGTTGAAATGTCCTCCATATTTACCAGTATTATTATTGTTATGAATATGGGTTCAGACTGAATACTTAGGAGATAATGCATTCATTTAATTTGATTGCACAGTTGCCACACATGAGCAGACTCTTGTCACCACACATCTGGGTGTTAGGTTCCTTTAAGTAGGAGTCCCTTCCATTCAAATTTAGTATAATACTTAAAATTATTTAAAAGTTTGAAACTGCAGGGATTGTTTCCAGATTCCTTGTTATTGCATTTTTTTATTTAAAGACATGCACTGGACAAAGATTGATTAGTTGGTCAGTTCTTGGCACCAACAATTAATCCAGGGAAAACTGATTGAAGGAACTGAAATTATACAATAGATGCATTTTCTGGGTAAAATTGTTTGATCGGTGTAATGATTACAGAAGATTAAAATCAATTGCTTAAAAATAAAAATATGTTTCATGTAATAATCAAATGAAAGTCAGTATTTGTAAACTAATACTTCACATTTATAAGTTATGTAATTTTCTTGACAGAATTTTCTTTGATGAATGTCCCAGATCATTTTGGGTGATGTTTCAATGTATCGTTATTTTTGGGTGGGTAAAATTTTTCTAGTGTATGGGCAATTCATTGATTTTGTGGTTTCCCTGTTGTTTGTGCATGTACCCCCTGCTTGTGTTAACGGTCTGGTTACAAGCACCCTTCTCCTGTGTGCCCACCCCACAGCTCCTGTTGCGGCTCTGAAAACTCTGCCCCAGTTCCCAATTGGTTAGTTGATTATTTGCAGTAGTATTTGTATGTCACAGCTACGTACATGATAAAAGTTTTCAAGACAGAATCTTGGAAATAAATATTTGTTCCAAAAATATTTCTTATGTCTCTTCATTTGGTTTTTAGCTCAGCTGACTATAAGTCATCTGAGCTATAGTCGTGGTCCATTGTCCGTCGTCCGTCCGTCTGTCCGTCCGTCCGTAGATTTTGCACGTTTTGACACCGTAAGACCTAGGAATCCAAAATCCAGCATAATGTTAGATGTCCCCAAGATCTCCTACCAAGCCGAAAACTGGGTCTTTGCGACTTCATTCCTTCGAGAAATTAAGGAAAAACCTCAATTTTTTATTAAAAACCTATTTTCACACTTCAGGACTGCCTAATATCAAAACCACTCATCTGTTTTTCCTCATATTTCCTATAAATAATCCTCTATATAATTCCTATGTACATGCCAGAAATTAGGTCTGTATTATATAATTTAAAAAAGTTATGGGCCCAAACATAATGCATTTTGTAAATAATCAGGAAAGAAATTTTATCACTTAACACAAAACTTGTTAAAGCTAAGCACTTTTTTTCCAGTAATATTACTTTTATTAATCAAAATTAAATTGTATACCAAAACTTAGATCAAAATCTTTTAAATTTTTTAAAATATTAGCAAAAATAAAAAATTGGTACCTTAAATTTTGCCAAACTTTGACCATGGCACGTTTTTTTGCTGTAACTGCTGTGGATTTTATTTTCACAGCATGTTTTTGTTAGCATTTCAACTGTTAACACCAAAAATTTGAAACCAGTTGATCAAAAACTGTAGATTTTATTCAAGTTTTCAAGCACCATGTCACATATTGCTAGTGTTATGCAGTTTGCTAGAGCTCAGCTCCCGAGCTTCAGCTCTAAGTTCCTTAAATTTGGCATACAGTTAGATTTCTCCAAAATCCCCTACCATGCCAAAAATTTGGTCACTAGGACTTAATTCCTTCGAGATATCAATGAAAAACTTCATTTTTCCATTAAAAACCCATTGTTACACTTTAAGACTGCCTAATATCAAAACCACTGATCTGACTTTAAACATATATAATATACATATTTTTCTATACATTAGCTATGCACATGCCAGAAAAGATGTCAGTATTGTGTATTTTTTTTAAGTTATGGGCCCAAACATAATGCACTTTGTAAAAAATCAAGAAATATATATACTCCCTTAACAAGGGCATTGCTGAAGCCAGAGATTTTATTGTCAGGGATGTAACATTATTTAATCAAGATTCAATTGAATACCCAAAATTAGATCTGAATTTTATAAATTTTATAAGTTATTAGTATAAATATAAAATTAGTACCTTAAATTTTGCCCAACTGTGACCATGGCACGTTTGTTTCCTGAGAGCACTGTTGATATAATTTTCATATCATGCACACATAAGGATTTCAGCTTTTTAGTTTAGAAAGCTGAAAGAAATTGGCCAAATATTGTAGCTTTTATTAATGTTTTTTATGAGACCCTGTCAGACTTTGGCTCTCTCCAGCCCCTCTTGAGTCACCTGTATGTTGACCTTGTTGACCTTTCATCAAATTATGCACGCTTGAGGCGAGAATCCAGGCAGCTTATAGCCAGCCACAGTTGATCCAGGTGTCCAACCCAACTCATCTAGTAGTTTTAACCAACAACATAACAATAAACAATAAATTAATAAATTTTTATTGGTTTTTAATAACAAATTAAAGAAAAATAGAAAAGGAATTTGTTAGTTTATAATAACAGGAAATTAACTTGCAGTTACTGATGATATAAGAATCTTGTATCGATGGGTAGAATGTCACATTTTCCAAATAACACCATGCACCAAAATGAATTTTTTACAGTTATTTTTTAATATAAATAAAAGCCATAAAACCAGGTACTTATGATCATTATTTAAATGTGTGAATTTTTTATATTCTGGATTCTCAACATCATTGTTTGGTGAAAACTGAATAAATACCAGACATGGTGTGAATACTTTGTAATTGTATTTAAATACGAATATGATTATGTACTCCATTATAAAATTTCTTGCATAAAGAATGGGAATTCAGGTAAAAATGAAAGTATATGAATACTCGTGCAAATACTTTCATGAATATATTCTTTAATATTATTTTAATAATCATTTCAGTTATATTTCATTTTAAAAAATCATATGATTCTCTTATTTTTAATAAAAATTATATTTGGGACAATATTTGTAATTTTTTTAATAAATAGTTAAACTCTTATATTATATGTTCTGCTTATAAGTTATATGGCCAAGTCAAAATCTGTGTGACAATAGCACTCCATTTGTTAATAAAATAAATGAAATCAATCCTCTTCCCTGTCTCCAAAGATACTATCAAAATCATACATAAGCTAAACACCCACAACTCATAATACAGCTTATATTTATTACCACACAAAACCAGCATGTGCCTCATTTCTAAAAAATATTTTTTTATCATATATAACAGCTGAGTGTCGTGACCCATAGGTCCCTTGTGTTGATTTTTGTTGTTTGATCGTGTATGGAGATTGCCTTAAATATAAATCAGATCTGGATGAAAACATAACAACCACAAACCCCAGTTGCTCAAGCCAATTGAATTATGTGCTCTGTAGTACATTGAGTTCATCATTTACCAGTAGCCCTTAATTGCTCAGAGGAACATCCCATAAAGGGTTAAAGAACATTTTGGAAAGGAACAAATTATTTAACTGTTACTCATTATAAATAAAATTTTTTAAAAAAAAATTTGGCAGACTCTTGGTTATTAATGCAACATAAAACCCTTTGGTCACGTTGCCCAGCTGAACTTTTGGCAATTTTAGCAAATTGAAAATATACTTATTTCTGTTTTTTTTTTTTCATAAATATTAGTATTTGATAAGCTAAGAGGAAATGGCCCTGATAAGATGAAACCCTGTAAATTATAGAATAATTGACATGAGCCAAATTATAAAGATAAACATTAATTTATAAACTGAAAAAAAAAATGCTGTTAAAAAATCAAACTAGCATAACAAAATTAAGCATGTTAAAACAAGCGAATTAGGTATAAATCACATTTGCACTGTGTTATAAATGAAATTTGTGGCTTAAAACCATTATATGATGCAATAAAGAAAAAATAGGCCTAAGTGTTGTATGAAAGGATACATTTCATTAACCAAAAATGTGTCAATGTAATAAAGTTTTCAAATGTTAAATATACGGCCATACAAGTTAAAAAGGAATCCCACAAAAGTTTGCCCAATATTCCTTATTTACTAAGTTTAACAGTATTATTTATATCAAGGCCCAGCCAACTTTAAAAGATACGAATGAAATGCTACAAAGTATTTATCTTATTAAATCTTAATATGTCAATGAGCACACATTAGATCCTAATATTTTATCACATTTGAATATTAGGATTCAAATCCTGAAAATATTTTTGCTTGAAAATAAATTTTAAAATTGTTCAAGTTTCCACAGAAAATGAATTTGAAATTATAAGATTTATCTTGTTTAAGTCCTGTGCATTGAAGGAGTGGGGGGGGGGGGGGGGGGGAGGGGGAGTCTCTGTGGTTACTGCTGGTTGCTGAAAAAAAATGTGAAATTATATATATTGTACAGGTCTGTCAACAGAATGGGTAGGGTGGGTGGGACAGAGAGAGAGAGAAGGGGGGGGGGAGAGAGAGAGAGAATGAGAGGCTCTCTATGGTAGTTACTTCAGACAGTCTGACCCAGCTCACGTGGGGAGCTGGCCAGGAGTTCCGCAAAACATAACAGTCTGGGGAGCGGAGAGCTCACTGTAGCATATTTTTTAACAGATGAAATGCTTATGTAAACATGCTGTGAAAAAAAATCCACAGCACTTACACGTAAAAAACATGCCATGGTCAGATTTGGACAAAATTGGAGGTACTGATTATATATTTATGCTAATAACTTTAAAAAATTGCAAAATTCAGATCTTATTTCGGGTATACAATTGAACCTTGATTAAATAGTTACAACCCTGAAACAAATCTCTAGCTTCAACAAGTATCATGTTAAGGGAGTATATTCCCTGATTTTTTTTTATCCAAAAATTTTTTTTTGCCCACAACTTATGAGAAAATAAGCAATACTGATGTAATTTCTGGCATGTACTGAGCATAGAGGAATATGTATATTGAATATGATCAAAGTCAGATCAGATGTTTTGATACTATGCAGTTTTGAAATGTGACAACAGGTTTTTAATGGAAAATTGAGTTTTTGCCTTAATAACTCAAATGAACAAAGTCCTAGTAACCCAAACAGTTTCAAAACCTGGCCTTTTTAACAGACGGCCAGCCAGCCGACCTTCAACTGACAAAGGACCATGACTATAACTCAGATGACTTATAGTTAGCCAAGCTAAACAGATGCAATAAGAAATACAAGAAAAAATATTGGAGGTGGGGTTTGAAGAGAGGCACAGGGTGTTTATGCTCTGGAGTTGGTTAATGGTTGGTCTGTCACTATATAAATAATGTAAAGTTAAACTGAGAAATTATTACTACCAATGGGACCTTGACAGAGTTATTCAGTTTTTGAGGTGGTCGTCTTAAAAATGTCTGGATTAAAGAGCGCAAAGAAGTGGTTGTTCTTTTGAGGTGGTAAGTAAAAGAGATTGTTGTTGGGCAAGGTTTAACCATATATTTGTTTTGGTAGTAGCAGTAGTGATTGTTGTTGGGCAAGGTTTAACCATATATTTGTTTTGGTAGTAGCAGTAGTGTTATCACTCAGTGTGTATGTATATATATATATATATATATATATATATATATATATGTATATATATAAAAGTAGAAAAACAGCAAAACACATGTTCACATCTAGATATTTATAAAAGATTACTACAGGAAATATACAGAACAGACCTTCGACTAGTACAAAAATGAACTAATAACATAAAAAATAAAAACTTATCCTAATTTAATGACACAACTTTTGATTCTTATAAATTATAATGATGACTTAATTGCTTAAAACAATTACACTGTTGTTATGCAACACCAACTATGTACAGAGTTCTAATGATTACATGTCTGGATGAAATAGAATGGTAAGTGCACTTTAACAAGATCAGGAATATTCTTGGTCACCAATTACTGGCTAATGAATATCCATCAGTATAATAACTTAATAAGGGGTCAAATTTTCATACAATTTTTCCTGTGATTTTAAATTTAACTTCTTCATAAAGGAAATTAAAGATATTTAGAATTTAATGTTACAAAACATATATATAAGTTACAGCTGAATGTTGAAATAACCAAAAAGATATACTGTTGCCTAACAAGAAATTTCAAATGCCGAGATATTGCATGGATTGACAGATTCTTTATTTTGTTCATGAAAAACTGCTCAATATCAGATCATGTATGACACTTGTTATATATTATGAAATTTTACATTTCAGCTCACATCTATTCTCCTGGACTTAATTTATGCAGCCTCCCTGCTTTTAATGATAAGTATGGGGCATTATGACAAAAACCACTGGTGCATCTTGAAAATTACTGGACAACAAAACAGTCAACTGAAGCACAAATGAATTATTCAATATCACTTGACATAATTTTGAAAGCATATTGAAACTTAGACAACTCAATTAACATTACACCTGGTATACATACCACAAAAGCAAGTATACAGGAATACTCTCATTTCTATACAGTCAATGTACCTTAAATGGTCTTTTAATTTTAGAAATATTTCAGCTGCTATACAATTTTATTACTGATAGTGTTCTGGACAAAAAGAACACAAGAATGACTGGCACATTAATAAACAAATGGCACACTTACAGACATCTCTTTCTAGCTGGCGTGCAGTTCTGCATGTCAAAGGTATGTTTTATAATCAAGTTCACAGAACTAAAATTAGTTCTATTTTATTTCTACAAGTATAAATGACTCATTAATATAAGTAACTTACCAATATAGAGCATGGCTGAAACAAAATGCTCCATTTTTCCATTTATTTGCATAGTATAATTACATGGAACAAATCTGGGTTACATTTGGTGGATAAACCATGCAACAGGTGAAGACATGTTATACAAACTTTGTACAGGTAGGGTATGTAACTACATATTCTTCAGAGTCAGGTATGTAACTAAATCTTTCTTCAGTGGTACTTCAAGCCATGGACATACCAACTATGATTTTCTGCATATAATGATCAATATACATTCATACAAAATGTACAAAATAGGCCAAATGACCTTGTTTTTTAGTTTGGCCTTCAATCAAGAAATACTTGCTGTGTTGTTTTGTGTACAATAATCCAATCAATGTTATAAACCTAATTCCATCCCTAATATTCACAACACGTTTTTAGCCTCCGCCAGGGTGGTATACATACATCCCTGCCTGTATGTTAGTCTGTTTGTGTGTTGTTCACAACATAACTGAAGCAATCATGGAAAGAATCTCATGAAATTTTCAAAGCATTTCAGAAACAGGCCAATTAAGAATCAATTAGGTTTTGTTGTGGATCTGGCATAAGACCCAGACTGAGGAACTTATATAAGGGATATTTAAATATCTTGAATAATCATTTATGCACGAAAGAACCTTGGAATATGACCAAAATAAGTTAATTTAAACATGGTCTCGGGAGCATCCCACAATGGAGATCCCCTACATGGCGGAGGCTTGCATTCCTCAGAAAGCAGAATTCTAGTTATTTATGTTTATTTGTGACTTGTTTATTGTGGCCGCAGGTAATATAAACATATCCATTTGAGACCGTCTGAAAAAGTTAACTGGTTTATTACAGAATATATCCTATGATATATATCCAGCCTTACCTATCAACAGTAAGTCATTTTGTTTTCTCTGAACACATACCATTTTGTGTGTTACTGACTGTTTACTTACCCTGATAAAAATGAAAATAATAAATAAGTGCAAAGGTGACTTACATAGTGACTTAGACATATTCATGAAATGAGCAAATAATGTACAGAGATTCATCCAATACTGTTATAAATGTAATTTCTCCAGCTATACAATATTGGTCTCACTCACTTGATGCTTGATATATACAAGAAATAATATTCATTAAGTTTGAATTGTTTGGCTCTATCTGTTAATGTTATTATCAATTTGCTGCAGTAGATTATGAAATTATCATCAATTAGTGTGCAATTTACATGAAAATGTTGGGATAATTCTCCATTTTGCTGGATTATCCTTCAAGAGTAGTCCATGCTTAGCTGGCAGGATGATATTCTTGTTATTTAGCTCTGCATGAGGATAACTGAGGAATTATAAATGGAACCAATTATTTGATGATAATATCGATACTCTACAAGACCAGGCAATAGTCTGTATAAATATTTCTTGACCATAAGTTAACAAAATGTTAACAAAGAAAAGGGGATAATTTAATAGTCTGATATTCACAAATTTTAAGTCATATCATTACAACAGCAGCAATATATGGCAAAAACAGGCTTTTTTACTGGAAATGGTTAATATTATTAATCTTCTGGGTACTGGAAAGAAGATGCAATTTAGAGCACATTCAAAGTGAGGCCTGCAATCCTATTGACTAATTGGTCAGTTTGCCTCATACATAATGCATATTCATTCAATATATGAATCAATAAATGTTGCTAAGATAGATGGGTGCTACTTCATATATATACAAATAGTCAGTTAATGAACATGCAGATAAATATCCTGCTAAATCAAATATCCTCCACTGTATAACCACAACAAAAGATGCATATGTGATGCATAGTGCTTCTCAAAGTAAGAGACAGAAAGCCCTTATACAAAATACACTCAGATACGTAAAAAATGTACACTATTAGAACATACCGTTCATAAATGTTATGTTCAAGGCAATAACTGCTTAATAATATCATGAGACAAATCTCATAAAAACCTAGGCATCCAAAGGATCCTTTTTCTGAAACCTCTAGAGCTTGTTTATCCTTCATGGATGCTTTATAACAATAACAGTATGTTCAGGCATATTCTCAAGTACTGGTATGTCATTAAATCTAAACTACTGGCCATAAATTGAACTGTATCTCCTGTCTGACAGGACTCTTCAAGTATTATTATTCAGGCAGCTGTATATATAATATGATATACCAAAGTACTAAATACTAAGGTTAGCTTCATATTTGTGAGGCTAAATATTCGCAATTTTCACTTTTCCAGTGTTTCCTTCATTTTTCTTCCCAACTTACTACAAAATAACTTACACATTGTACATACCCATTCTTATATCAGTTACCTAATACGAACGGAAAATCTTAACAATGGCAAGAGATCCTAAGGGAATATATGAATAGGTGGTAATTCCTCATGCAAGAGTGCAAAGAATCATGCAAAGAATTTATAATATATTTTAAATTATCAATCTTTGAATCATGGGAACATACAATGTGTGCTAATATTATATAGATGAAATGCCATGGAGGCTAAAGAACAAATTATGCAAATGTGGTGTCTTACTTATGAAGGTTTAATTTAGGTGATAATTTCCACTTCGCAAATATCATGGATTTGAAACCCTCATGATAAAAAAGGCAACCAGTTTTTCACTTTGAGACTTAACATTTAAATAATGTACCTACCAAACCTTATGGTATTAATAATTGTAGGCACTAACAGGAAAACTAAGTTTTAATTAAACAGATAAGACTGTATGACTGTAACTTTCTCCAGAAATCGGCAGTTTACGACTTGGACACAAACAGAAACAATTAAAACAGGTTCAACACAACAGTGTTGGGCTGTGTACTGACCTACACATATGGAGATTTATCATGTAGTATCACTGTGATTAATGATCTGTCTCCCTTTATATGAAAATACTGTGCAGATCCCTGATTGTATTTTGCCACTGTTGGTGATGGCTAATTAACAAGGTGCATCATCGCTTACACTATCATTTTGGCAACAATAAGTTTAAACTCATTAACACTGTCACTTTGGCAACAATGATTACTACTGTAAAGGATACCTTGCTTCATGATGGAAAATACTGCAAGACCAAGATGATGTCCCTAAAACAACCATCACAATACTTTAGAAGTGAAATGTCTCCAATCTCTAACATACAGCATCCAGCCTGGTGCATGTGGTTATTAAATGCTACCTCCATAACAACTATGACATTCCTTGTTGGAAACATATCAACCAGACCAAGTATTGGTTGATATCATCTTCATGACAACCATTCAAGCTGTAAGCGTGACAACCCCAATAAATTCAGTTTTAATTCAAAGCTAAATTACAGCTTCAGATGTAAAATTATCCTGTAACCGTAACAACCCCATCATTTTCAGTGCACTCTTTTAAGAATTTCAGCACTTAGTGTCACCAAGACTATGACATTGTGATCCTGAGTTTTGAAAAGTGCATAAAGATGGAATCTGCCACTGCAACTATTGCAAACAATTTTCCCTATGCAAGCACAGATCTACTGCTATAGTTATATTTTGTATGACACAGCAGTGCAATGATAACAAACAAGCGGCACACTGAATGGTTAGTCCTGACTAGATGACAAATCACAGGTATACGCCCTGATATACAGGTCAGTCTCCTGGCCTGACAATGGAATAGACACAACTCACTGGTCCTACCTTGTTCAATACAGTCTGGCTGTTGTAATCATATCCTTGCATATCTGTGGTTTATATAAAAATCTGGTTTGGTAACTTTATTGTATTCAGATTTGAACTGTTTCAGCTTAATTTTTCTAACTTAAGTACATCCTTGTGGACCAATTAAAATTAGTACAAACTAAAAGTCATTACCAAATACTTCACATAAAGCCAAACGTTGCTGAACCTACACATCTTTCTTTTTAAATTTCCAAGATTTTAAATACTTGATTCAACGGACAATACGATATGAACAATAGAATTTTCAGGAAAAGAACAAAACCTAAAAAAATAATAAACTACAAGACTTTTCTGTCAATTTACTTGAGGATTCTATGTAAACTGTTTATATTACAAATTTATATTCAAACAATATTATTAGTCAAAAATAAATGTCCAGTATAAAATAGCTACCAAGACTGCTTTATGAAAAACTTTCAAAACCACATGCATAGTAATCCCCATAAAACAGGGTATAGGTCTGGTTCAACGTAACACCTGCCTAAGTTTACACATTAAATAATAATTGGTACAAGTCTATTTTGGGGTGAAATACAAGTCTTTTGTGAGCTGGGAGACAATGCTTGGAACTTGTTTCATGTTGGTCATTCTAGGGTCAGCAGCATTTGACTCGAACTCAAACGCGACCATGCGGTTGACACGTGTCATCATGTGTAATAATTCCTCTGTCTGACCGTGTTGCTCCAGGATTTTCACCAGCGCCTGAATGAACCAGGAACCCTTGTTGGAGTTCCTCCATGAGAAAAAACCTGAAATATAATTACATTTTTTCAATACAGCCATTAGTTTTTGTCTAACTCCGCTGGAACAGCTTTTATTTTCCAAATCTGATGATTTAAGCTTAACTGTAAGTAATTAGTTTAACCACCAGATGGCACAACAATACCTTTAGTAAAGCCAAGAGAAAAGGCAGAAATCTGTCTGAGCTGAAGTGGTGAACAGTTATTTTTTATTACCATGCAAACAGCACTGTTTCTTTCTCTGTTTACCCTAATAAAAGTGATCACGAGAGCTACATTAGTAATTTCTAATTACCATGCAAACAGCACTATCTCTTTTTCTGTTTCCCTTATCAATTGTGATCACAAGAGATTGAACACAAACTTCTGATAACCATTTGAATTTGCAATATATCTCAGAAAAATCATGTAACTGGAAAATACGGAAATACAAAGACTTTTTACTGAGCAGTGAGACTTTGTGTACTGAGTTATAGGTGCTGCCATCTACATGAATTCCTGTAGACTATATATAGTATATTCTGGCCCTGAATTAAGCTTACCAGGAACGGCAGAATATGCTATCAGGAAGTCAGCCATGGCAGGGATACGGTGTGCAACCTTCTTTTCCATATCTAACGGCATCTCCTCATCAGAATCAAACACTATGGCACCAGGATCAAGCTTTGTACCTCTGCAAGCCTGGTGAAAAAATATAATTATATAAGTAAACATGCAGTAATAATATACATGTCTCATAAAAGGTGAGCTCAATTTGAGTACACTAGTGTTAGGCTGAGTGATCACCAAGCATTAGTGGTGTGCAAATTAATTTATCATATTGATGATAGGTCGCTTTCTTCCATATCTATAGGGCTGGTGAATATTTATTTTTATAAAAAAATCAAGATTTTAAAAAAATTTTTTATTGTTTAAAAAAAATGATAAATTAATCAATTCCTTTACTTTTATGAACTAAATTAAGTAGTATATAAGGAACTACATAGAAAGTTTGTGTTATTAAAATGTGACCATCTGGCACACCTGATTACAGACTGATCATTTCAGACTAGTCAACTGCTACAGCACTATAACATTCCTGCGTAATTACATTTCATGACCCATTACTAAACACGATTATGTTGAAATAAAATCCTGTAAAGAATTAGTTTGATTTATTTGTCCGTCTTCTTTATTCTACTGAGTTTTTGTTTGAAACTAGATGTGTCGGAACGACACGAATGCCCCCCCCCTGGGGCAAATTAGAAACATTTGTTAAATTTTGTAAATTTTCTTAAGTTCAGGAAGTGTTGTATGGTCAAAAGTAGGTCAACAAGGGAAAAATGCAAACTCGATCTGTAAAGGGTCATTATCAAGCAACACACCAAAAATCAGGCCAGTATCTGCAAGCATTGTGAAAAAAAGACCATATATGTGCATTTTTCATGAAAATTTCTGTCTTTCATGAAATTTTCTATGTTCAGGATCTGTCATATGGTGAAAAATAGGTTAACTGGGACAAAACGCGAACTCGATCTGTAAGTGGTTATTATGCGCCCACAGACCAAACATTAGGCCAGTATCTGTAAGCATTGCATTGCGAAACTAGAATATTAGCAAAAGTTGATAATCATTTATAAATTTAAATTGGAGAGGTATATACCATGTTTCATAACAATCCACCAAATGCTTCCTGAGAAATAAGCTCCTAAGTTTTTTTCTATAAAAAAGCTCTGTGACCTTGAAAAGTAGGTCAAGATCACCCATCTTTGAACTTGACCAAGATTTTGTAAATATAATGCAATACGACTGAAGAAATGAAGTTCCTGTGTTGAATACCTTTGGAGATATCCTGCACAAAAGGCCAAAATTAAAAAAATCCGATAAAATTTCATTAAAAAATCAGAAATTGCAGGTGGCGCCACCTAAATTGTGCAGCACATACAGACCATCAGTCCCAATTATCATAGTAAGTTTTGTGAAAATCCACACAATGGTTCCTGAGATATAAACTTCTGAGTGTTTTTCTATAATCAGCTCTTAAATGTAGAAAAAAGGGTCAAGGTCACCCATCTTCGAACTTGACCGAGATTTTATCGATATAAATCTTCACTGCTGAAATAAAATTCCAACGGTGAATCCTTTCAGAGATATCCCCCTCACAAGGTAAAAGTTAACAGACGCGGAACGGACGGACGGACGGACAGACACCGGAAGGACAGATGGACAGCTTGGGTGACGACAATAGCCCATCAGCCTATGAGCTGAGGGCTAAAAACGGCTGTACATGTGTATTTGTCATGAAAATTTCTATTTTTCATGAATTTACCTAATTTTAGGAGCCGTAAAACGTTCAAAAGTAGGTCAACCAGGACGAAACACGAACTCGATCTGTAACTGGTCATTATCTGCCCACACACCAAAAATCAGGCCAATATCTGCAGGCATTGCAAAAAAAAGTCCGTACATGTGTATTTGTCATGAAAATTTCTATTTTTCATGAAATTTTCTATGTTTAGGAGCCGTAAAACGGTCAAAAGTAGGTCAACCGGGACGAAACGCGAACTCGTTCTGTAACTCGTCATTATCTGCCCACACACCAAAAATTAGGCCAATATCTGCAGGCATTGCGAAAAAAAGTCCGTACATGTGTATTTGTCATGAAAATTTCTATTTTTCATGAAATTTTCTAAGTTTAGGAGCCGTAAAACGGTCAAAAGTAGGTCAACTGGGACGAAACGCGAACTAGATCTGTAACTGGTCTATATCTGCTCACACACCAAAAATCAGGCCAATATCTGCAGGCATTGCGAAAAAAAGTCTGTACATGTGTATCTGTCATGAATATTTCTATTTTTCATGAAATTTTCAAAGTTTAGGAGCCGTAAAACCGTCAAAAGTAGATCAACCGGGACGAAACGCGAACTCGATCTGTAACTGGTCTATATCTACTGACACACCAAAAATCAGGCCAATATCTGCAGGCATTGCAAAAAAAAGTCCGTACATGTGTATCTGTCATGAATATTTCTATTTTTCATGAAATTTTCTGAGTTTAGGAGCCGTAAAACGGTCAAAAGTAGGTCAACCGGGACGAAACGCGAACTCGATCTGTAACTGGTCATTATCTGCCTACACACCAAAAATCAGGCCAATATCTGCAGGCATTGCGAAAAAAAGTCCGTACAACTGTTTGATTTCGGAAGGACGGAAGGACGGAATGACGGACATGGGTAAAACTATATGCCCCGGCCACTTTGTGGCGGGGCCATAAAAATATGTGTGGCATGTTAATCCAAGGCAACATTTCTGGTTTCTTACCACTGTCGGGTCATAATATGTTATCCATTAGGATCTATTTAAATAATAATTATATTTTAAGTGTATTTACAAAATAATGCAGCAATGGAAATTTATGGGGTAACAAATCAGTCCATTTGCTTACTGAAACAGCTGGAAAGTTTATTTATATAATGACCTTTCTGGGAAACTGGCTTCAAAATTAACATGAATGGCTGTGCTAATTTTGAATTATGTATCATGGTCAGTGGATTTACAAATCTTTCAACAAAAAATTTTAAGATTATTTTTAAATTTTTGTCAGAGGATCTGCAGTTGGTGATTTTTTTATGTTAGGTACTGCATAGTGCAGTTATATCCATCTCAACTGGTTAACTAACTTTGAAAAAAATCAATTTTGATGATTTTTTTTACTTTTTTTTACAGTAATTAAAATCTCAATTTAAATCAGGTGATTTAAATCATACCAGCCCTGATGATTAATTAAATCTATTGCATTTTTGCAAAAATAATAATAAACAATTTTGTATGCACATCCAAAGACAAAGGAAAAAATAAGGGTAGTTCATAATGGTTCATGTCAATGTGTCTTGTTCTTGGTCGTTCACTTTATAAACTTGTGGCTATTAAGGGTAGTGTTCAGACTAATGTTCAAATTGACCTATCCATCAGAGCCCAAAAGCTCCGCCCTTTTAACCTAGTTATTACAATGAGCCCCAAAACGTTCCTACACAGAAGGTCTTCCATGCCCATGGTAGCGAGAGCTGGCTTACAATATAATAATGACGTCACAAAGGTCAATCATGCATGACGTTGTATTGACTGATGTCATCAACTGGTATCGCTGTCCTGATATTGCAGTCACTGAGAACTGTTTAGCAATATTTTGGATTATCTGTCTCATACAAATACATGCCAGGTAAGACATTATTATTTACTCGATAGTCAGAGGAATGGCTCCTGCAGCCTATAGCCTTGATTTTTTATACCTTCTCCTTTGTATAAAGAAAATATCCAGGAAAACATGCCGACCTGGGTACTGCCTACTGGTACCAACTACATGTGTTCTGTTTGACAGAGCTATGTCAAATTATGCAAAATTTTGTTTTTGTCAGATGACTGATGCTTTACAATGTTTTAGGTCACCTGATTGGTTGCTCGTTAGTCCAATCCTTATGATTATTCATTGAATGAATATGCGATTAAGGTCACATAGAGTTCATGGATAGGTCAATTGAACCCATCCAAAGATACAAAATTTCATGAACACAAATCAACAGAAGAACCTTCTGGAAAGTTGTTCATCTGTTAAATTCATCTTATATAACTTTCCACAAAGAAACTCATTAATTAGCTAGTTACTTTGCATTTTGCCAGATTTTTAAAATAGTCTGACATTTTAAAGATGTACTACCTAATCCCAACTCACCTGGATAAAAAAGAGTTTTGGTTTCCCTGCGAGTGATTGACACATGTCTGCCCTGAACAGATCTGTGATATCCTCCGCTTTTATTGTGTCATCAACTCCCCAAATCAAACCTTCCTCTCCATGACTCAAGATTGCACAAGCAAAACAGTCGGAGTCTGTGTGATCTACTTTAGATGCTATAACAAGAGACAATGGCAAGAATTAGAGTATGTTTTGGTGAAAATAATGCACATCAATTCAGAAATCACAGCCCTATGAAAACTGATGTAAAGCCTATAAACCAAGTTTTGTGAATTCACTATTACAGAATTTGGAAATTTTCGCATACCTTATTTCAAAATATGCTTTGAGGCTTTCACAAAATAAAGAAACTTTAATCACTGCAGAATGTCAAAATATATAAATATTATTTTTCTATTGGATCATAAGGTAAACACAGATACCTTCATCTCAATGACCCTCTAGAGGTATCTAATCATGAAATCTGAATTGACATTGGTCCAAATAACGAAAAGGCTACAAATCATAACGAGAAAATTCCTATCATCATTTTCTATTGATTAATATATTTAAAACATGATTTTACAGTATCCATATCACACAACAACCTTTGTTTGATAGAAATATGTTAATGTGATAGTTTTTTTTTTTCATTCCTGAGTTTGGATTATTTGATGGTCTTGTATTGGAATGTTCCAGAAAATAAATAATGGTCAATGAGAAAACAATGCAAACTATAGTCTCATAAAGTAATGCATGATATACATGTACTAATAATGCCACTGCTTATTTAATTAAACTAAAAACAGTATATCAAAAATAGCCCTATATTAATTCTTCTCCTTTTTTAAATTTGACTTAAAACTTAATTAAACAATTAAAAATATATATCATTAAGCTTTTAATAATTATATAAGAATTTAAAAAATACAAAAATATATACTTTGGCTTTCAATCAAAATAAAAATATATATCATTTTGTTTTTAATAATAAAAAAATATTTAAAAAATACAAGACTGATTACCTTCATGGAAAATTTGATAAATTTTCTGAGCTGTCTGATTGTGAAATAAATGAACATCGAAGCCCAAGGCTTTGAACCTCTTATACAGGTTGGCAGCATCCAAGTCAGAGCCTTTGCGGTCTCCCATGCCAGTCTGAGGCTGGAATGTCCTGTTATTGATTATTACAGCCATCCCTCGTTTCTTGTGCGACATGTTATACTTCTCAAATGGAGCTGACTGTATAATGCTGTGTACCACCTGAGGTTCACCAGCTCCAGTTTGCCTGAGAGAAAAATAAAAACAAAATGTATTAAATGGGAAAACACAAAATTGTCTTGTGGGAGGGGGAATGTATAACATCACCAGCTCAAGTTTCCACGTGAGAAAAATCAAACAAAATGTATTCAAAGGGGAAGACACAAAATGTAACCCTTGCCTTTATACAGGTGATCACATCTGCACCCCTATTCATCTTTTAATTCTGAGCTAGAAACACTTAAAATCATGCTCATTGGTACCTGGATATATAATTACACCAAAGCAAGATATATGGTCCCCAACTTGCCACCATCAGCATAGCTTAATCAATTTATTTTGGTTCAATGCTCTATCCTGCCCTTGAGGGATCAGCATATCTTTTTATTGTTATGATTTATCTGAACTATATGGGAAATAAAAACCAGCCAGTAACATTCTCAAACAAGGGACCTATGGGTCACTGTGCTCAGCTGACGTTAACTTTGAAGGTAAAAATCTAAAATAATATCAAATGGAGATAAAGTGTAAGAGGAAGAGGTAATAAAGGCCATGGTTGGTTTATATGATTGGTTTGTATTGATGAGCAAGAAATTGTTGCAAAAAATATTTTGTGACCTGACCATGTTTTTCCTAATGTTGAAACTAAAGCATGTGAGCAGTTTGTGAACAAATGATCTGTACTATTACCATGATCATTAGTTGGTTTTTCGATTAACTGTTGACATTTCAGTGGTTTACACATTTGTTCAATTGAATCTATTTTTTTGTATAATATATATTATTAAATATATATGTATTTTTTTATGAAATGTATACAGTTGAAATATAGCTAATTAACAACATAAAACAGGGCAAACAAAGCCTGATCTCAAATTCTGCTGAAAATAATGAACAAATGTTTGTATTAAATCCTCATTTTATATCACATCAATTATTTTCTAGTTTAAGTTTATATTTCTATACATTTCCAATTTAACATATATCTGAATATAAAAGTTGATTCATAATTCTCAATTGCATCATCATAAATCTCAATCTTGTCAGATAACACCACATCATGCATACAAATGTTTATTTATTTTTTACCACAAAAATCTTTTAAATATGCAAAACAATAAATATCTAAAAATAATACTTGATTTAGATTTCACAATTTTTAATTGTGTCTTTATTTATCCATAATGTGCTTCATATTTTTTAATAATTTTAGCATACTGATGGGTTAAATTATATTTGTTAAAATCACTTAAAAGAAAATTGATTTCTTTAAAAATGCTACATTACACAACATTGCATCTTCTGGATTACACCTTGAATTATTTTTTCAAGGAAAGTCTTTGCATATTGGAGTGGAAACAGCATTACAATTAAGGAGATACAGTGAAAACAATAACAACTAGAATACGGGTAGTCGACAAGCAACTACATGTATCCGCCTAAATTAGAGTGGAACGGGTGAAGTGAGGCATGGATTAAGTGGCAAGGGGAAATAGAGTGAAGTGTTGCATATTAGCATGGATGTCTGCAGCCAAATTGTGTATGAAGGTTGCCCCCCCTACCACAAAATCCAGAAAGCCGTCCCAGTTGTATACATATGCAAAATTTAAGGCAGATAAGTCAAACCACTACATGTATATGAGTGATTTTAGCCCGTGGCAGACAATCAGATGGACGCTGAGCAAAAATGGTTGCAGGTGACGGCACCAGTTTTGCGTATGATAAAGAGCTATGTGAGAACTATACACATGCAAAACTTTGGCCCAATCGGTCAAACGGTTCCCAAGATATGAGCTTGGATGTCTGCTGCATAAACTAGAATGCAGGTGGCTCCACCTGTCCTAAAATCAAGAGAGCTGTCGGGGATGTATAAACCTGCAAAATTTTAGCCAGATATGTCAAACCACTGCCGAGATATGAGTGATTTTATCCCATGGCAGACAAACAGACAGGAGCTGTGCAAAAATGGCTGCAGGTGGCGCCACCAGTTTTGCGTATGTTATAAAGCTCTCCAAGGGCTACATGTGTGCAAAAAAATTTTCCTGATCGGTCAAACGGTTCCCGAGATATGAGCTTGGATGTCTGCAGCGTAAACGTGAATGTAGGTGGCCCCACCTGTCATAAAATCAGAAAAGCTATCCAGGATGTATACGCATGCCGAATTTCAGGTGAATTAGTCAAGTCACTGCAGAGATATGAGTGATTTTAACCCAAGGCAGACAAACAGATGGACACTGTGCAAACATGTGTGCAGGTGGCGCCACCATTTTTGTGTATGTTATAAAGCTCTCCAAGGGCTACATTTGTGCAAAAAAATTTCCCTGATCGGTCAAATGGTTCCCGAGATATGAGCTTGGATGTCTGCAGCGTAAACGTGAATGTAGGTGGCGCCACCTGTCACAAAATCAAACAAGGGACCTATGGGTCACGACGCTCAGCTGTTATATATGATAAAAAAATATTATTTAGAAATGAGGCACATGCTGGTTTTGTGTGGTAATAAATATAAGCTGTATTATGAGTTGTTGTTGTTTAGCTTATGTATGATTTTGATAGTACCTTTGGAGACAGGGAAGAGGATTGATTTCATTTATTTTATTAACAAATGGAGTACTACTGTCACACAGATTTTGACTTGGCCATATAACTTATAAGCAGAACATATAATATAAGAGTTTAAATATTTATTAAAAAATTACAAATATTGTCCCAAATATAATTTTTATTAAAAATAATAAGAGAATCATATGATTTTTTAAAATGAAATATAACTGATATGATTATTAAAATAATATTAAAGAATATATTCATGAATGCATTCATGAATACATTTTGAAAGTATTTGCACGAGTATTCATATACTTTCATTTTTACCTGAATTCCCATTCTTTATGCAAGAAATTTTATAATGGAGTACATAATCATATTCGTATTTAAATACAATTACAAAGTATTTGCACCATGTCTGGTATTAATTCAGTTTTCACCAAACAATGATGTTAAGAATCCAGAATATACAAAATTCACACATTTAAATAATGATCATAAGTACCTGGTTTTATGGCTTTTATTTATATTAAAAAATAACTGTAAAAAATTCATTTTGGACTAATTTCACATCAATGTACACACTAGACACAGTAGGAATTTAGATTAATATTATCAACTGCATCTTTGTCTATCATTAATTTCCTTCATATAATCCTTAATGATTAGTAATGAATAATATGATTTACTTCTTTATCATTAAAAATGAACTGAAAAATGCCATAGGTGACTGCATGGTGTTATTTGGAATATGTGACATTCTACCCATCGATACAAGATTCTTATATCATCAGTAACTGCAAGTTAATTTCCTGTTATTATAAACTAACAAATTCCTTTTCTATTTTTCTTTAATTTGTTATTAAAAACCAATAAAAATTTATTAATTTTTTGTTTATTGTTATGTTGTTGGTTAAAACTACTAGATGAGTTGGGTTGAACACCTAGATCAACTGTGGCTGGCCATAAGCTGCCTGGATTCTCCCCTCAAGCGTGCATAATTTGATGAAAGGTCAACAAGGTCAACATACAGGTGACTCAAGAGGGGCTGGAGAGAGCAAAAGTCTGACAGGGTCTCATAAAAAACATTAATAAAAGCTACAATATTTGGCAAATTTCTTTCAGCTTTCTAAACTAAAAAGCTGAAATCCTTATGTGTGCATGATATGAAAATTATATCAACAGTGCTCACGGGAAACAAACGTGCCTTGGTCACAGTTGGGCAAAATTTAAGGTACTAATTTTATATTTATACTAATAACTTATAAAATTTGAAAAATTCAGAACTAATTTTGGGTATTCAATTGAATCTTGATTAAATAATGTTACATCCCTGACAAAAAAGATCTCTAGCTTCAGCAATGCCCTTGTTAAGGGAGTAAATATATTTCTTGATTTTTTACAAAGTGCATTATGTTTGGGCCCATAACTTAAAAAAAATACACAATACTGACATCATTTCTGGCATGTGCATAGTGAATGTATAGAAAAATATGTATATTATAAATGATCAAAGTCAGATCAGTGGTTTTGATATTAGGCAGTCTTAAAGTGTAACATTGGGTTTTTAATGGAAAAATGAATTCATTGATATCTCGAAGGAATTAAGTCCTAGTGACCAAATTCTTGGCATGGTAGGGGATTTTGGAGAAATCTAACTGTATGCCAAATTTAAGGAACTTAGAGCTGAAGCTCGGGAGCTGAGCTCTAGCAAACTGCATAACACTAGCAATATGTGACATGGTGCTTGAAAACTTGAATAAAATCTACAGTTTTTGATCAACTGGTTTCAAATTTTTGGTGTTAACAGTTGAAATGCTAACAAAAACATGCTGTGAAAATTAAATCCACAGCAGTTACAGCAAAAAAACGTGCCATGGTCAAAGTTGGGCAAAATTTAAGGTACCAATTTTTTATTTTTGCTAATATTTTTAAAAATTTAAAAGATTTTGATCGAATTTTGAGTATACAATTTAATTTTGATTAATAAAAGTAATATTACTGGAAAAAAAGTGCTTAGCTTTAACAAGTTTTGTGTTAAGTGATAAAATTTCTTTCCTGATTATTTACAAAATGCATTATGTTTGAGCCCATAACTTTTTTTAATTAAATAATACAGACCTAATTTCTGGCATGTACATAGGAATTATATAGAGGATTATTTATAGGAAATATGAGGAAAAACAGATGAGTGGTTTTGATATTAGGCAGTCCTAAAGTGTAAAAATAGGTTTTTAATATAAAATTGAGGTTTTTCCTTAATTTCTCAAAGGAATGAAGTCGCAAAGACCCAGTTTTCGGCTTGGTAGGAGATCTTGGGGACATCTAACATTATGCTGAATTTTGGATTCCTAGGTCTTACGGTTTCAAACGTGCCACATCTACGGACGGACGGACGGACGGACGGACGGACAGACGGACGGACGACGGACAATGGACCACGACTATAGCTCAGATGACTTATAGTCAGCGTAAACGTGAATGTAGGTGGCCCCACCTGTCATAAAATCAGAAAAGCTATCCAGGATGTATATGCATGCCAAATTTCAGGTGAATTAGTCAAGTCACTGCAGAGATATGAGTGATTTTAACCCAAGGCAGACGAACAGATGAACACTGTGCAAACATGGTTGCAGGTGGCGCCACCATTTTTTGTGTATGTTATAAAGCTCTCCAAGGGCTACATTTGTGCAAAAAAATTTTCCTGATCGGTCAAACGGTTCCCGAGATATGAGCTTGGATGTCTGCAGCGTAAAAGTGAATGTAGGTGGCGCCACCTGTCACAAAATCAGAAAAGCCATCCAGGATGTATACGCATGCCAAATTTCAGGTGAATAAGTCAAGTCACTGCAGAGATATGAGTGATTTTAACCCAAGGCAGACGAACAGATGGACACTGTGCAAACATGGTTGCAGGTGGCGCCACCATTTTTTGTGTATGTTATAAAGCTCTCCAAGGGCTACATTTGTGCAAAAAAATTTCCTGATCCGTCAAATGGTTATCGAGATATGTGGGTTTATGTGTGGAAACAGACGCACAAACGGACGCAGAGCGCAGAGGAAAGGTCAGAGGTCAAAACAAAATCGGGGCGCAGCAGTTCACATGTGACCCGAACATAATCCTGGGTTTCGTAAAATTCCGCCAAGCCGTTACGGAGGAGTTCTCCGGAAACCTACGCCGTGGCGGCGGCGGCGGCGTGCAGCTGAAAACATAGTATCCGCAAAACTCTGTTTTGGCGGATACAATTACTGCATAACACTTGGTGGGTTGGGTTTGCGGGGGGGGGGGGGGGGGGGGTGGGGGGGGGGGTGGTAGGTGATATGAGAATAACTGTACACCTGTCACAGCAGGGGATCTCCCCCAGTGACTGTAACAAATCAGAAACCCTGGCATAGCTGACTTCCAGTGACCTGGAGTGGGACCCTGCATCTGTAATCAAAGCAAGTGACTACAGAAACCATTTGAAAAGCTAAGAGAAAATGGTCCAGCTTAAATGAACCTCTGTAAATTATAGAATAATGGACATGAGCTTAAGCATATGGACTGTGTAATAAATGAACCCTTTGGCCTGAAACCATTTAGTGATGCACCAAGGGAAAAAATGGGCCTACGGTAAGTGTCATATAAAAGTTCCATTTGATAAACAAATAATGTGTGAAGGTAATTAAGTTTTCAAAAGTTAAATATATGGCCATATGAGTTAAAAATTAATCCCACAAAGTTTGACCAATATTCCTAATTTTAAAAACTAGGTTTAACAGTGTTATTCACACCTAGGCCCCGCCAACTTTAAGAGATATGAATGAAATACTGCAAAGTATTTATAGCTTCTTAAATCTTGTCAGTTAGCACTTACATTAGGTCCTAATATTTTACCATATTTGAATATTAGGATTAAATTCCTGAAAATTTTTTTCTTTAAAAAATCAAAATTGTCCAAGTCTCAACAAAAAGAATTTTTTTTAACATAAAAATTATAAGCTTTGTCTTGTATATTAGTCCTGTGTATCAAAGCGGTGGGTCAGGGAGGGGTCTCTGTTGTTACTGTTCATCGCTGAAAAAATGTGAAATTATAAGATTCATCTTGTTTAGAGTACACGTCTGTCAACAGAATGGGGGGGAGAAAGGCTTCCTGTGGTATTTATGCTGGCAGCCTGATCAAGCTCAACAAGAGAGAGGGCTTGCCCCAGTGATGGGATTACATAATAACCTGGGGAGCATTGAGAGTTGCACTGAATGACCAACAGTGACCTTAGTGGACTGCTTGACAATGTGAGGGAATACAACAAGAGCCTCCAAACAAATTAAATAACTAGCCTAATTTTGCAGCTTTTATTTTCAAATTTCAGATTTTAACAGATTAAATCCTTATGTGTACATGCTGTGAAAATAACATCCACAGTACTTACAGGAAAAAATTGTGCCATGGCCAAAGTTGGGCAAAATTTAAGGTACTGATTTTATATTTATGCTAATAACTTAAAAAAAATTCATTTTTCAGATCTAATTTTCGGTATACAATTGAATCTTGATTAAATGATGTTATATTCCTGAAAAAAAGTCTCAGCCATTCTTATTTTAAGTGAGTAAATATATATCCTGATTTTTTACAAGGTGCATTATGTTTGAGCCTGTAACTTGAACAAATTATGCAATACTGACCGAAATTTTGGTATGTACATAGGAAATGTATGGAAGAATATGAATATTTACAATTACATCTAACATTATGCCAATTTTTGGATTACCAGGTAAACAAAAGTAGGGTCATGATGCTAGAAAATACAAATACATTAAGGCTTCTAAAAAACTTCAATAGCTAGACTAATTTTTAAGCTTATACTTTCAAATTCAAAGTTCATCAGATTAAATCCACATGTAAACTGGCTGTGAAAATTAAATCAAATGTACTTATAAGAAAAAAATGTGACATGGTCAAATTTAGGCAAAATTTAAGGTACCAATTTTTTATTTTTGCTAATATTTTAAAAAATTTAACAGATTTTGATCTAATTTTGGGTATACAATTTAATTTTGATTAATTAAAGATATATAACTGGAAAAAAGTCCATAGCTTTAAATTGTTTTGTTTTAAGTGATCAAATATCTTTCCTGATTTTTTACAAAATGCATTATGTTTGAGCGCATAACTTTTTTTAAATCATATAATACAGACCAAATTTCTGACATGTACATATGAACTATATAGAGGAATATTTATGGTGAATATGAGGAAAAACAGGTGAGTGGTTTCGTAGTTAGGCTGTCATGAAATGTGAAAATAGGTTTTTAATAAAAAAAATTGAGGTTTTTCCTTAATTTCTCAAAGGAACAAAGTCGCAAAGACCCGTTTTTAGCTTGGTAGGAGATCTTGGGGACATCTAACATTATGCCAACAACCTTGGGAGCATAGAGCTGCACTGAATGACCAACGATGACCACAGTGGACTGCTTGACAATGTAAGGGAATACAACAAAAGCCTCCAAAAAAATTAAATAACTAGCCTAATTTTGCAGCTTTTATTTTCAAATTTCAGATTTTAACAGATTAAATCCTTATTTGTACATGCTGTGAAAATTAGATCCACAGTACTTACAGGAAAAAAACGTGCCATGGTCAAAGTTGGGCAAAATTTAAGGTACCAATTTTTTATTTTTGTTAATATTTTAAAAAATTTAAAAGATTTTGATCTTATTTTGGGTATACAATTTAATTTTGATAAAATAAAGTTACATTACTGGAAAAAAAGTCCATAGCTTTAACATGTTTTGTGTTAAGTGATCAAATATCTTTCCTGATTTTTTACAAAATGCATTATGTTTGGGTCTATAACTTTTTTTAAATTATACAATACAGACCAAATTTCTGGCATGTACATAGTAACTATAAAGAGGAATATTTATGGTAAACATGAGGGAAAATAGATGAGCGGTTTCAATATTAGGCAGTCCTGAAGTGTGAAAATAGGTTTTTAATAAAAAATTGAGGTTTTTCCTAAATTTCTCAAAGGAACGAAGTCGCAAAGACCCAGTTTTCGGCTTGGTAGGAGATCTAGGGGACATCTAACATTATGCCGAATTATGGATTCCTAGGTCTTATGGTTTCAAAACATGCCACATCTACGGACGGATGGACGGACAGACGGAGGGACGACGGACAATGGACCACGACTATAGCTCAGATGACTTGTAGTCAGCTGAGCTGAAAATACAAAGATGCACTTGAAAAACTTCATTATGGTGGAGAATTTTCTTGTGTCAACGAATTATCCTGCTCCTCTTACAGCATTTCTTTGTACAATGCATCCTACTTTTAAATGTTCAAAATTTCATTTGATTGTAGATTCTACCACCCTCATTTGCATACGAGATCACATGACAAAGCTACCCAGAAGTCAATGCGCAGCTTGCTTCTCAACGTACTGGACGTATCTTTTATTTTTATCGAGTATAAAGTTAATTTCCTCATAGATTTTACACTGCGACAGTGTCAAATCACTCATCTAACACAGTCGTCAATAAGCAACTTATCTGGACTGCGTGAGGAGTTCGGGCTAACGCGTTAACGACTTTTAGCCTTTTGACTTGGGGCTTACGACCACAGCACTGTACGTAATCTCTATATGCAAATTTCAGGTGGTAGAATTATTATCAAACTTCAACTTACAGGTAAGTCTCGTTTAATTTCTTAATTTTAAAGCTCAGATGATAATTAAACAATACTAAAACCTTAATTAAACGGTTTAAACCCATGTGAGGAGGCTGCCTGCAATATCTGGTTTTTATAGCCATTCACCAGGCTTGTATCAATGTTCTGAGTTAAAGAAAGACTTACGATCTCCGGCTGAAAGGGCCATCTGTTTCTCCAACACCCGGGTTGTCACCCTGACCCTGAGGGGCATCGGAGTAATCCTGAGGATCTACTGAACTCATATCTGAAACACAAACAAAATCAGCACATCACAAAAACCTCCATCAGCTGCAGTTACCTACAGCTGCCTTCATATTGAAACAGCAATGAACTATGGTACTGTGTGAATGTTATATCATAATTACCAGTTATTTAAGCACAGACAACTTTACCTTCATGTGGCAGAGGAAAGACACAGAATATTAGCTCTCTCTATATGCTGCCAGTTTTATCACCTGCCACTCAGGAGGCATGCACTGAAATGCTATGTATATGATGAAAATAACAGCCAATCAATTACCCTCTTCACACAGGGCTTATAAATCAACAAAATGGATATATTGTCAAAATCCGCAAAGGACAGGGCTGACTTACCCCTGACTCAGATATGTAATTCCCAGAGTCACACAAGAAATATGTGTTTCTTGGTCAACACACTGGATCAGCTGAGTCAGTCAGCCAATGTGTGTTACAATTGACTAAATTTTTCATACCATCCTCTTGTAGTAAAATCAAACTAAACAGTAGCCCTTACAAATACATAGTGTAGAATGTAGATAAAGCTCAATTCATTTTATAAATGTATATAAACAAGGGACCTAAGGGTCACTGTGCTCAGCTGAAGTTGACCTTGAAGGTAAAAATCTAAAATAATATCAAATGGAGATCAAGTGTAAGAGGAAGAGGTAATAAAGGCCATGGTTGGTTTATATGATTGGTTTGTATTGATGAGCAAGAAATTGTTGCAAATTATATTTTGTGACCTGACCATGTGTTTCCTAATGTTGAAGCTGAAGCATGTGAGCAGTTTGTGAACAAATGATCTGTACTATTACCATGATCATTAGTTGGCTTTTGATTAACTGTTGTCATTTCAGTAGTTTACAAATTTGTTTAACTGAATCTTTTTTTTTGTATAATATATATTATAAAATATATATGTATTTTTTTATTAAATGTATACAGATGAAATATAACTAATTAACAACATAAAACAGGGCAAACAAAGCCTGATCTCAAATTCTGCTGTGGCAGGAAAATAATGAACAAATGTTTGTATTAAATCCTAATTTTTTTATCACATCAATTTTTTTTAATTTAAGTTTATATTTCTATACATTTCCAATAAAACAGATACATCTGAATATAAAAGTTGATTAATAATTCTCAATTGCATCATCATAAATCTCAATCTTGTCATATAACACCACACCATCCATACAAATTTTTATTTATTTTTTACCACAAAAATATATCTTTTAAATCTGCAAAACAATAAATATCTAAAAATAATACTTGATTTAGATTTCACAATTTTCAATTGTGTCTTTATTTATCCATAATGTGCTTCATATTTTATAAATTTAAGCATACTGATGGGTTCAATTATATCTGTTAAAATCATTTAAAAGAAAATTAATTTCTTTAAAAATGCTACATTAACACAACATGGCATCTTCTGGATTACACTTGAATTACTCTTTTAAGGAAAGATTTTGTATATTGGAGTGGAAACAGCGCTACAATTAAGGAAATACAGTGAAAATAATAACAATTACTGCATTACACTTAGTGGGTTGGGTTTGCCGGGGGAGGGGGGGTGGGGATTTGGGTGGTGATATTAGAATAACTGTACACCTGTCACAGCAGGGGGTCTCCCCCAGTGACTGTAACAAATCAGAAACCTTGGCATAGCCGACTTCCAGTGACCTGGAGTGGGACCCTGCATCTGTAATCTGTTATCAAAGCAAATGACTACAGTAGAGCCTCAAGAAAAAAAATCAATAACTAGCTTAATTTTCAAGCTTTTATTTTTCAAATTTCAGATTTTAACAAATTAATTATTTATGTTTACATGCTGTGAAAATTAAATCAATGGTACATACAGGAGAAAAACGTGCCATGGTCAAAGTTGGGCTAAATTTAAGGTACTGATTTTATTTTTATGCTAATAACTTAAAAAATTTACAAAATTCAGATCTAATTTTGGGTAAACAATTAAATCTTAATTAAACATAGTTATATACTTAGGAAAATAGACTCTCGTTTCATAATTTTTCATGTTAAGTGAGTAAATATTTTTCCTGATTTTTTACAAAGTCTATTATGTTCGGGCCCATAACTTAAAGAATTTATACTTAACAGACTTAATTTCTGGCATGTACATAGGAACAAAATAGAAGAATATTTATGGTAAATATGAGGAAAAACAGATGAGTGGTTTTGATATTAGGCAGTCCTGAAGAGTGAAAATAGGTTTTTAATAAAAATTTGAGGTTTTTCCTTAATTTCTCAAAGGAACGAAGTCGCAAAGACCCAGTTTTCGGCTTGGTAGGAGATCTTGGGGACATCTAACATTATGCTGAATTTTGGATTCCAAAGTCTTACGGTTTCAAAACGTGCCACATCTACGGACGGACGGACAGACCGAGGGACAATGGACCACGACTATAGCTCAGATGACTTATAGTCAGCTGAGCTAAAAATGGAACATATGTTCACCTAGTCAGCTCAATTCATTTATGCCTGTGTCATTTTTTTTCTATATCTATCCATCCAATCCCAGTATCAAGTGAATTACAAGCCTTATTTGCCAACTCTGACTGACACAAGCTGGATGGGTAGGTATTATACTGTATCCAAATTCAATTCAGAACTGACCCCCTGGTTTGACTGGAATTACTACCAGCTTTCATAATATTACTCAAATTATTGCTATGAACTTTGTATGTTATTGATAGATAAGTGTTTTACTTAAATCTTTCATGAAACTAACTTCAGTCTTAGACTGAAAATGTCCTATACAGTTAGGTGGATAAGGCTCAGTAGAATTTTCTAGCTTTGCAGGAGACATTTCCCACTGTATTAACACTGTGAACTTTACAAACAGTAACCACTTCAGTGCAAGGAACCTGGGAGCTGAATTTGGAGGTGTGTTTGCTCAAATACATGGTTGTGAATTACAGTGACAAGGTTATACCTGATGACATGGTTAAGCTCAGATAACCTGGTTATTTAACTGTAAGTCATGCCTGAAGGTGTGACAAAGCAAATGATTGAAGAAAAAGTGTTATAACAGTGGTTTTAGTTGACAAATAACAAGCGTTTGGTTCAAATGTGACTTAGTTTATTTCAATGCAAATGTTTCAAATGAATCAAATGCAAATTGGAGGAGATTTATTATTTTCAAAAGCAACTGTGATGAAAATTAACATTTGCACATGTATTTACCAGTATATTTAGGCATTAGCATTTGAATTCTATACTGCCTTCTGATATCAATACATGTATTTATTAGATTGTAATGAACAACTCAGACTTTGGAACTGCTGAACCCAGTCATAGAACAAGATCTACTGACAAATTATGACATAGTTCTGAACAATGTGACTATTATTCTGAATGGCATTAAGAACTGCATAATTTGTATTTGAAAAATCAAAAGTTTTAAGGTCTCCTATTAAATTTAAATATTATGAAAATTTTCTTGTAGTTCTACATTTAAATGCAACATTTTCAAATGGAAGTGCATTTGAACCAAAACCTGCAATTTATATAATGCAATATATCTATAAAATATTGTTCAGAGTTTGATGGAGTCAGCCAGCTGGGCACACTTATGAAAATATGAAGGATGGCTTAAGTTGTGTGTATAAAACATTTGAGTGATAGTATCACCTGTAGCTGTAGGAAATGTTTTTGTACACTTACAATTTTTTCCTATTATTTTCACAGAGAAAAAGACATGAATCCCAGTTAAACATCACAGTTAAAATTTCCAGTAGAATTATCAGTTAACTGGGCAAAATTACACAATTTAAAGCATATTTCCTGTATTGAAAAATTATATCTGTCAAACAAAGTTACTGGAACACAAGAAGCCAGATCTATTATAACTGACTGAATAAGTAAAAGCTGGGGATCCCGGGTTTTTGTGAGGGGAAAAAAGTGTGTTGATTTTCTGGATTTTTATGAACAGTTTGCATTATATGTGTGCTCAGGAATGACTGATCTCTCTCTTTCTCTCTCTGTAGTAATTTTAAATGACCCCCATGTGATAAAGAGTCTGTTTAACAGATTAAAGATTGGGGTTGCAGAAAGATATGATGTGTAATAATTATCTATGTTAATGTTATAGTCACCTGAAATGTGTGTTGTTACAAGTTACCTTTGGGCTTAAGAACATTGATAAACCAACAAAAAGATTGAAGACGCAGTACAAATAAATGGGTGTGTTTACTTTAAGCATTAGATACACAATGTATTTCAACAATATGCTTGAGGTTAGTCAGGCTATGCCAAATCCTATTTCTTTTTACTGCTAGTTCAAGTGCTCATGTCACTTCAAGTAACAGCTCTGATGGTACTTTGAACATATGAAAACAATTATAAGTTACTAAGCAGGAAGACCAAAGGTAAAACTCTCTTTGAAACAATATCATGACATTAAATGGGACTGAACAGCCCTTATCACAAGGTGATACTATTTTTAGGAAGATACAATACCTAAGAACTGGTAATCTTATATGCTCTTAAGATCAGAGTCTGTTTGTATTTGTAAGTAATGACATCAGGAGTTGGAGTGACATTTCAAGTTTTAAACATACAAGAGCCTTGCAGTGGGCCTGAAATGCTGCAGAAATGTTTTCCAAAACAACACATTTAATCTAGAATGGCTTTGTTTTTGAGCTGCAAAAAAAGATATGTCTCCCCCTATGGTCCATTCCAAAATACTAGGGGTAAAAATATGCACTATTTCAAAACAATAATTCTAGATGTCAGCATTCTGACCTACAAGATCAAGATCACTGGTTTTCAAACTTTTCCATGATTTTGACAGAAAGAACTGGTGTGTCTAATTTGAATGAAAAAATCTTCAGTACTTCCAAAGTTATGAGGGTCACAATAATCCTAGAACTGCACAGAATTGACCTTGAAGATCAAGGTCAAGGTCACCAGTACCCATACTTTTCCAAGAATTTTTCCAACTTATGTGTTGAATCTGACGGAAAAATATGCAATACTTCAAAAATTATTGTGTTCACAAGACAATAACAATAATTCTGCTTATTTGACCTTGAAGATCCTGGTCTAGGCTGCCAGTTTTCAGACTCACCCAAGAACTTTTTCCACAAACAAGTTGTGTACCAAATTTGAAGACAAAATGTGAAATACTTCAAAAGTTATGGGGATCACAAAATTTTACATTTGTGCAGATTTGACCTTGAAGATGAAGTTCAAGGTCATCAATTTTCGAATTGGTTTGAGATTTTGGTAGAAACAATGTGTGTTTCATATTTTGGAAAAAAACATGCAGCCCTTCAAATGTAATTGCATTCACAAGATATCCTACAGACGACGACAGACAATGGCACTGAAAACAACACATCTCCCCTGCAGGAGAGGGGGGGGGGGGGGGGGGGGACATAATAAGCCAAACATTTTACAGACTCAGGCCACAGTTAACGAAGATTCTACCTATTTTGTGGTTATGATCCCTGTAACAGTCAGAGGTATATGCTGGTCCAAACTAGTCCATACATGAACCTTAATGTCCTCTGATATATCTCTGCTGGATGGGCATTGCAGTCCATGGGCCAAATGAAAATTTGTTGTAGAACCTTTTGCCACAGATCTGTACAATAGGTCCAGGGGCCCCAGCTGAAATGACACATGTAGCACAGTGTGAGTCCATATATTGGGTCCCTGAGCCACTGCAACATGCAATGTTTCAACCAGAAAGAAGCCAGGAACATCTTTAAAGTTTTTTAGCTAAGTTAAGTCAGGGTATCTCCTGATTGACATGTATTGTGGCCTTGGCAATGCATGGAGTCTGATGCACTGTGTTTATCTTGACACCTGTGATCTGACCTGGTCCTGTTTACAGGGGTAAGCAAATGGTTCCAAGGCACTATTTTGGCATGTAGCAATTAATTCACAGAGCAGACGCTATTTTTCATGTTAATTCAACATGATCTGACTAGGTCTCTTGGACATACATTTACAGGAGTAAACTAACAGTTTTAGGGAAATATTTTGGCAGGTACCAATTTGTTTCAAAGAGAAGACACTATTTTTCATGTTAATTCAACATTTTATATGTGATTAGGCTCCTTTTAAAGTATGTAAGCAGAGTACACCAGAAATCACATCAGTTCTTGGTAGGTGAATAACTGGATTTAACTACACTGTAATGTAGGACTAAATCACATTGACATGTGTGCTATCTGACTGGAGATCCCTGCAGGTCTATTAATTAAGGAGTGCAAAGATTCCAGCCTTGTGTCTCTTCATATGAATTAATAAGTCCTGAAATTAAGAAGCAAACAGTATTTACAAGTTTAGCACTCAGTAAAGCAGGGGGCATCCAGATTTGGAGCCACAACAACCCTTTTATAGGATATGACACTAAATTCATCGGTCTGGACCCCTCCCTTAATGGATCAGAGGCCCTTTTTTCAGGGAGGGTATAATTCGCTGATCAGCGCGCTGATCAGCGGTCTGCAGTATAAAACGCTGATCAGCACGCTGATCAGCAACCTTTCAATTAAAGCCTTAATTTCAGGCCAATTAGCCCCCATAAAGCAACCTTCGACTATTTTGTGATTAAATATTATTAAAAGCACCTAATCTATCAGTATTACGTATTGTCAAACATATGCATATATTTTATTGTGTTAATTATTATACATATATAACCTATACCTACCAGTGACTATTTCGCTGATCAGCAGCGCTGATCATCGATCTTTCAATCCAAGCATTAATTTCAGGAAAATTAGCCCAAATATAACAATCTCCGACTATTATGTGATTAAGTGTGATCTGTAGACACATGCTCTATAAGTATTTCGTATTTACAAACACACGAATACATTTTTAATGTATTACTTATTATGCATGAAACCTTTCTACCACCTACTATTACGCTGATCAGCAAACTGCGCAATTGCTTGACGCTGATAAAGTGCTCATCGGCAACGATTTACGTATTTCTTGACTAAGATACCTGTCATAGTAATTCTCTATAATGGTGACATAGAGGACTCTCAGTTGTTTTACTTATTTCCTGTGAAAACGGAATGATTGCCAATACATCGTACCATATACAATGTACAAATATCCGTTCCCCACCGACCACTCGGAGATATTGCTGACAGTAGGGGGCGCTGCACTATACTTCTTTCCCCAAGAGCCAGTGCATTTATTCAGTTTTCCACATAAGAATAGTAAATTTTTTTCGCACAAATGAAAACTGACAGACCATTTCACAAGCCACTCATCAGTGTCTCAAATAGAATGAGCGAAGATTTATTTAAAGTATCACAGAAAATATATTGCAGTATAAAAAAAGCACACGCATGACTTACAAAAAAGCATTCTGTGAAATGCCAATACAAATTGAAACTATGAAAAGGAGAAAGACGATTATAATTAATTCAAAATTAAGTTTTAAGCAACAAATGGCATACTTGATTACCAAAGCCAACTCCATATATTATAAATATAATTTTAAATTATATATATATATAATCTGTCATTTTGCTTTCGGGATTGAATTTCAGTACCATATTTTCTGCTTAATTTGCGCTTATTTATTTAGCGAATTAATACCTTATATGCTCAAAATTTATACTTTATGGTTAAAAAGGTCATTAAAAATTACCTGTCCCTTGCCATAATAAAAGACTGATATCCTCTTATTTTTTATTAAGAATGGTACGTATATAGCCCGAGGATTTTTTCACTCTTCATGTTTAATATAATCTTTCCTTAAAAACTTCCACAAATTTCTTTACATCTCTCTTATTTTCCCACTCTTTTGCGTTTAAAATGTGGGTCGCCAGAACCTTTTTTTCAACGCCGTTATATAGACGATTTGATCGCCATGACACGATGTTGATAGACTTACTCCTGTTTAAATCACACACACACACACACACACACATATATATATATATATATATATAAACATATATAAAAGTTGAAATAACATCACAAAATGACTCCATAAAACCATCATTATCGGTATGTATTTTTTTCATTTACAACAGGAAGTTTCCATAATTGTGTAAAAATGTCCGTATATTTATTGCTCTAACACCGTTACTTATATATTACTCCAAAATGATTGGTAGGAATGCTTTTCATTGTTTTGGGTTACAGCTCACACTATCAACACATGAATTTACTGAGTACTAGAAAGGTTGTAGGAGTAATTAATCTTTTTTAATGAATATCATATCTTGTTTTCAAAACCATTGTAAATCATCACTGTTATTTTTAACTTTAAACGGAACTGAATGTTGATGAACGATGTTGAAACAAAAAAAAAGGATAGATGTAACATCTAAATTCTACAAACTGGCACTGTTATTCAGAATTTCATCGATTTTATAGGGATCAATGTGATATGTACTTTTAAAAATTGAACTTTTAAAATATTTATTATAAAAGAAGTCTGCATGCTTTAAGTTATAATTTTGCCAATGATTTCATTTATATTAATTCAACACTGTTATCCTTCTTCAACACCGTTATATATTGAAAATATTCATTTATTTAAGAAGAAAAAAATTATTATATGACATTTTAGAAAATATTTTTATCACCAACAGTTTTATTGACCGAGAAAGATTGCTATATTTTCCTTCTATTTATTGCATTATACCTTCTGTGGTTTGCAGTTGTATTTTGTTTCTGGATATAAACGTAACACATACAATTAAAAATACGCAATTTCCAAGGTTAAAATATATTTTTTTATTATAAAGTACATTGCACAAGTGTACCCTTCTTATTTTCTCAATTAATTATGTGGGACCGTGAAATTCGCATGAAAATACTAGTCTCCAGCTCAATCTTTCATAAATATAATTTCCAACCATTGCTTTAAGTCTGAAACGGTGTTGAAATTGATAATACACTTATGCATTAAATTATCCAAAACTATAACTTTTCATGTAACAGCCTGCTCTGCTATGGTAGACTCTATAAAATAAATATTAAGGTGTTATTTTTCAGATGCTGTACCTGTTGAAACCTATAGTTTTTCTTAGAAGGATCCTTTCATTTAATTGTAAATCCTATTACGGTTTCTTATTGGAAATAGATTAAATATGTCTTCATCTTAACAATTAAGTAAAATGCGCTCTCACTTTTGTCTGATAAAAATACATGTTGTTTTACCTGTAATTATAGGCCTACTTTCAAATTTATTAATTGAAACAATATTAAACAATATTAGCGATTGCAAAAAAAAATCCACAGTCGACAATATATTGCTGTGGGTTCATTAGTGGCATTTTCACTTAAATATAAGTGCATGATATTGTACTATTATATGTACATTTATATGTACATTTATACTTATATTTATATTTATAATTGTACTATTATATGTACATGAGAATTACTATGACAGGTATCTTAGTCAAGAAATACGTAAATCGTTGCCGATGAGCACTTTATCATCGTCAAGCGATTGTGCAGTTTGCTGATCAGCGAAATAATAGGTGGTAGCAAGGTTTCATGCATAATAAGTAATACATTAAAAATGTATTCGTGTGTTTTTAAATACGAAATACTTATAGAGCATGTGTCTTCAGATCACATTTAATCACATAAGAGTCGGAGATTGTTATATTGGGGCTAATTTTCCTTTAATTAATGCTTGGATTGAAAGGTCGACGATCAGCGCTGCTGATCAGCGAAATAGTCACTGGCAGGTAGGTTGCGTTTCATGTATAATAATTAACACAATAAAAATAGATGCATATGTTTGATAATACGAAATATTGATAGATTAGGTGCTTTTAATCATATTTAATCACAAACTAGTCGAATGTTGCTTTATGGGGTCTAATATGCCTGAAATTAATGCTTCAAATGAAAGGTCGCTGATCAGCGCGCTGATCAGCGTTTTATACTGCAGACCGCTGATCAGCGCGCTGATCAGCGAATTATACCCTCCCCTTTTTTCAGGTTTTCTAAGGTAGTCTTCCTGGGTTGGATCCTCCCTTTCCAATATCCTGGATTGGCCCCTATAAAGGGTGGGAGAATATTTATAAAGTTGATTGAAAATTGTTTTAAGATTAAGCAAGTATTTGCACTAACAGGAAATCAAGCACCTGTGATAGTACAGATCTGAGTATTGACTATTACGTCAGTCATCATCAATCACTGATAAAGAGATGATTACTCAAGGTTTATCAGTACAATTATCACTAATTATCAAAGCCCTACTACAAAAAATCAATAGTGCGTCACTTATATATGAATACTTTATACAATATTACCTTGAAATAGGACCAGGAACAGTTCTTCATACGCAAATCATACTGACTGTCAACTGGTCAACACTCAAATGTCGTCTGCTCAAGTCCAGTTCAAAATAATAATACAGATTCATTCTCTACACAAAACCACTGTCAGTGCATATCAACATAACCTTAGCAAGTAAATATCAGCAAATTCAAAGGTTCCTTTTTATTCAGCACGTGTTATAACAACACAGGGAATCCCGATATTCATTCTGGGTAACTGTAAATGCATGAACTAGGACATCATCAATAAACATAGTCAGTGCAAAGAGTCAACTCGCATTGTCATTCCCACAAAGAAACTGCGGGGTTTATAGTAACTTTCAATGGTAAAATACAACACTTCCTTTCCTGAGATTAGCATTTGTAACAAGTTGCAGTAAACTAGATCACTCACCTGGTACGCGTCAGCCAAATTTATCACGTTACGAAATTTTTATGGCGAAGATATCTTGGTTGCTAACTGGAACAAGTGTTTGAGGCAGCCCCCGCGGGTTATAGCGGAAGTTCTCATAAATAGACTGGTATATTCCAACAATTTGCCTTTTAGAAAACGCCACGGGTGAAACCAGTTTTTATTCTTAGCTCACATGCGCAGCTTAAAGCTTAACAAGTGTTACTGGCCCCACACCAACGCACATTGATACACATATAAGACTTACTCACTTCATATTTTCACTAATTTTATCCGTCAGTCGATAAATCAATTTAGCATATATAAATACAGTTCTTCTTTTATATATCGAGCGCTTTGATCCTGGAATGGCAACCAAATCCTTTCAGTAATATATATATATATATATTACTATATGGATTGGGGAAAGCGGGGTGAGTTCATTCTAGAAAAACTAAAGAAAAACATAAAAAAGGTCCCTAGGTACGGAAAGGGCGGAGGGGCTGGTCCAGACCGCAAAATTTTAATTGTCTGAAACCGTAAAAAATAAGCTTCGGATGAAAAAAAAGGGGTGGGTGCATGGGGGTCCGGACCCCTGGACTACCCCCCCCCCCCGCCCCTTTTCCCTGGATCCACTTCTGTGATATGAAGATTTATATAAGATTTGTGCCATTTATAACTTCAATAGAGCATAAAATTCATAGGGCAGCCTAAGTTGGACCACTATGGGAAATTACACACAGGCTCCACGTACCTTTACAGCCAGCGAACACCCCACATAGGTCCTATATAAACTTCTAAAATATAGGTCCCTGCATGCTGTATCATTTTTACATTTTGAATACTAATGCAAGAGAACAGTTGCCTCAGCATAAACGAAACTTTGGGATAGGTGTAAAAAAAGGTTTAAATTATTGCAGACAGTTTAACTTGATTATCGTTTTATTGAATACATGGTACATAAACTATATCTTGTTAGATGGGGACGACACACACCAAGGACCCGCAGGTGTGATGCGCCGAGCCTGGTTGACGTCAGAATTATCTCGTGTATATATGTAAGCCCCTGTCACGTAGTCCGAAACCGGAATGGAATTTTACAGATATACATAATTAGTTAAACAAGTATTAAAAAATGGAGGCGGTCACCTCCACCAAAAATAATAATTAAAAAATAAAAAAAACCTATAACTTGTTGGAACATTATCTCATGAACAGTTTAAACGATGCCTGGTTCATGAAAAAAGTGTTTGAGGACTCGACCCTCTTTCTTCGCGTATAATGCATGTTCTGATGGCTAAGGTATTTCTACGTTGCAAGTTCTGCAGTTTCTATATAACTTTTTGGGTATAAAAAAAGGAATAAGGTATCAAAATATGGACCACATGTTTTCCTTGCAGATCGATTGAGCTATCTTAGGTGAAAGATAATTTGCAGAAATTAAAATGACATAGGCCTACTTGAACTCCTGTAGTTTTTACTGAGTTTTGTTATCACAAATGTTCCACTAAAACGTTTTAAAGAAATTTAACCAGGAAAAGCTTGCTCAACAACTTAATAATTGGAACTACACGCGTGTATTTATAGAGAATGAAATGAATAAAATTTTTATTGACTATCAAGTTTTTAACTTTTAAAATTTCGTAAAATCCTACACTGAAATATATCTGAAATATCAATCAATTTCTGTTGTATTAATAAATTACTAATAATATAATAATAAATATAATAATAATAATAACTATTAATATTATTATTATTATTATTATATAACTATATACATGTTATATTATTTATTATTCTTTAATTATTTATTAAAGGAATTATATATATTTATACAATTTAAGCATTTACACAGTTACATAATTTCATTTTCAGTTTATAAAAACGTGTACGTGCATTTGTACTATATGATTTTTAAGTTGTTATGGGTAATATGATATCAGGTAACTGGTACATTTGATTTAATTATCTGATCTTTTTTTTGCCTTACTTGATAATTAGATGATGACACTTCCTCTAAAAAAAAACAAAAGTAATCTTAGGTCTTTCTGACATAATCTTGACCAACGTGGGAGACTTCATGAGACGGAATTCCCTATCCCGGGGCTGACCAATTGTACTATATATTGCTCTATATTGCTCATAGAGGGAACAGCTTTTTTGTGTTCATATCAAAAAGGAATAAAATTTCTACGTGAACTTTTTTTACTTAGATCATATTGCCATAAATGATAATGACATTTTAATATATTTACACAAATATCACATGCTGGAATAGTCTCTACACTCAGTTTACTCACCCTTTACTGAAAGGTAAGAAGGTACCAGACCATGGGTTCTATTTTAAGTGTGAGGGGAATCCCAACTCGGGTTTTCCCATACGTCACTGGCTGTAGGTTCCGTGACACACACGCAACAGGATCAACAGTATCACTGGACAGGAAGGGCACTGGTCATCACATGTAACTTGACCAGAAGTGATTCGACAGGCCTTGGGACATTTTTGGTAAAGATTTGTGGTTAAGTTTATGATATGGAAAGACTAGAAAAAGCTTTAATTACCGCACCTTTAATGTAAGTCAGCTAAAACCTCTAAATAGCTAGACTAAAAGTAATTAACTACTGACTCGATCGGATAGGCTAAATAAATAGTATAATTGATCAGAGTTACCAGGTACATCAGATGTTCTTAAATCCCTTTTGGGGTAATGTTGGCTTGAAAGGTTTTCAGTTATGGAAACTTTCCCCTATTATTTACTGAGTGCTAAACCAGTACAAGACTTGCAATTAACAAGGCTTGATAATTACAATTAGTATAATTTTGATTGTTCCCCCCCCCTTCAATCAGTTGATAACTTAATTGAAACATAATCATTCCATTTTTATGAGATATCATACAAGTTTTTGCAATGATAGCAAAACATTTTGCACTATTGATCACATTACCATGCATGATTACTTTCCATGTGTTTAAGAAAAAAGTCAAGGCTGAAATTTCTGGTTTGGCTTCAATAGTTCAAACTGAACATTGTAGCGGAGTAGCTTACCAGTTTTACTATATTTTTCATAATTTTTAATGCAGCTTATTCACACCTTTGGGCGTAATTGTATCATATGCAGCTTATCACTTAATTATGCCTATATCCAGTGGAACCCCACAATTACGACCACCCTGGGGACTGAGCAAAGTGGTCGTAATTTGGGGGTGGTCGTATTTGTGAAACTCTTATCGTGGTCGCATATAACACGCTGATATTTAATGTGTATCAGAGTTTATCTATTGCATATCTTTAATGTGAATTATAACAAAATATTTTGCTTAGCGGAGGACCCTTATTATGAATGTTTTTTTTGTGTGTAGCTGAACATATTTATTCATGATAAAAATTAATATACATGTACACATAGGTAGTGACTGATGATTAACAAATAATAACACTAAGGCAATACAATTACAACCTACTGAATGCATGTTGAACATAATACGTCACTGTCATATATTTAGCCTTCCGCTGGAGTATATATTGCGTGCACTTGAGTTTTTTCGAAGCTAAACTGCTGAGCCATTTGGTGCTGACTGCGCGTGGTGTTGCCGCCTTGATTAAAGCCACTTTATCCTTCAAGGAGAGCTCTTTCAGAGGCATGGTTTGCTAAGAGCAAGCGATTTAAATGCAAACTTAACCAGTATAGAAATAAACTGACAACGATCTATCAGAAAAGGCAAGTTAATGTGAGGGATTTTCCCCCCATGCAAGCTTTATATATACATTTTACTAACTGCTCAATACTCAGTGTCAGTAAGGTATGAACACATTTAGGATTAACTAGGTTGTTAATATTACCAATGAGGATCGAACAATATGTGATGAGTTGAAATATTAAGCCCGCAACCCCACACTTAGGGTAGCTGTAATACAGGTGATCACTGAGGGGCAATTAGCATCTGACCCGAGGTCAGACCGGCTCATTAAGTAATCAGGCCGATGGTTACCCTCTTTGATCTATAACCTACACCTCAACGAGTCTCAATGAAGACACGGAGTCGGGAAGATATGGGGGACCAGATTAACACTGGGGTTAAGAAACCTTGTTACCCGCTTTGATCTTTCATTAAGGCGCCTGTGACAAGACACAGCCATTGACTCATTACAAATGTTGTTTCAGTACTTCTCGGCAGTGGTCGCATTAGCGGGGTCGAATTAGCGCTGGGGCCAGGAAATCTGGTCGTAATTCTGAATTCAGGGGTGGTCGTAATTTTGAGTCATTTTTAAACATAAATAAACTTAAAAAAATTCGGGACCAAGCAAAATGGTTGTAATTGTGGGGTGGTTGCAATTGTGGGGTGGTCGCAAGGCGGGGTTCCACTGTATATATATATGAAATGTTTTATGAAAATAAGCTAAGGACCAGGTATCATCTAAAAATTCTAAAATTTCCACTTTTCAGAAAATTTGTAAACTACTAGTTCATTGTTATAATTACCAACCTTGTTACAAAAAATGTGTCATTGACAACTTAACATTAAGAAACTTTCTCATAATAAAGAAAATGTAGTATTTCACTTGACTTGTCAACCCAACATTGGGTGTACACAACTTGAAACCAACATGTGTGCCCAAAGAGAACCATTACATTCTTCAATTGCTGATTGGCTAGCAAATGGAGTCAAGACTGAATGTCACACTTGATTGGCCTCTAGGAATGGGACTTTCGAGCTTGAACACTGCTTTAGCTAGGTCCTGATTATTCTTCTTAAATTAGTGCAAGCCAGGGTAGTCAGATGACATAAGTAATAATGAATCTGTTTACCGTCCTTAAATTAGTGCTGGGATGATAGGCTCTGCCCCTTTAGAGTTTGTCACTAATACAGACTTGAGAGTTGGCATAAAAATCAAGTTTTATACATACATGGCAAATTGTTTTGAGTACTTAATGAGGGAAGGAACTAAATCAGATCATAATATGGATTCATGTTATGCAACTGTCACTTCCATTTAATTAAGCCAAATATGACAAAATTACTCTTCCCAAAAGTTTCTGGCCATTTTCTTAAAACAGTAATAAAGTAAATCAAGGGGGGATCCAGGATTTAGGAAAAGGGGGGGGGGGGGTCCAACCCAGGAGGACAAATGATAATCCTAAAAAAAAGGTCATCAGGTCAGGAAAAGGGGGGGGTCCAGGCCGCAAAATTATGTTTAAAGCCCCTTGAAAAAGGTTGCTTCGTGTGAAAAAGGGGGAGTCCGGACCCCATGGACCCCCTGGATCTGCTACTGTAAATTACTGTCTTTTTTTGGGATGTTTTTCACATACAATCAGGAAATAAAGTTTTTAATTGTAACCCCCAAATCAACATTTCACGGATTCTATGTTTCTGACAGGGTTCTGCTTCTGCAGACGTGACGTTCATTTCCGGAGAACTCCTCTAAGACCATTGGACAGATCTTTCGGAAGCCTGACACAGTTATTTACTCACCTGTGTATTTGTGCCAAGCAAAGACAGGTGGCGCCACCTGGAGTCCTTATTTTGCAGAATGCATCTGGTTGTCTTTTTGATAACAGCTCATATCTCAGGAGTGGTTCTATGTGTTGAGATGAAATTTTGCATGTCTATAGATCTTAAATCTCTCCATCTCTTACTTGAGATGGCTAGCACCACCTATGTTTTTTGTGGGGCTTCCATCCATGCTGTTTGCCATTTGTTCATCTTAGTGATTGCCTTAGTTACTTGTGGACTACCTGTATTATAGTTTTAATATGTATTTTAAAGCTTAAATGAACCCAGCTGGTTTGTTGATACTTAGACCTTAACCAACAAAACATTTAATGTTTGAAAACATAAGGCATAACTTTGAATTATATATATGCTCCACTACTGAGTTGTCACGCTCAGCAGATGAGTGTCATGGCCCATGGGGCACTTGTGTCATTTCTGCCAAAATGTTCTGAAGTAACTTCTCTATAAGTATGTTATAAAAATGGAATCTTATATGTATAATGCCAACATTTTTCTCTGATGTTACTAAAACATATTTGCAGTAACTCTGTTCATATGTATAAGCAGTGACAATGGCAACTCAGCATATAATATTTAACTCTGTTCTCTTTTATTTATTTTACAGGTAGTGTATTATCCTGCATCCTCATCCCTTCACAGCTGCATAATTACAACGACAAGTGAGCATGGAGCAGAAAAGTGGAGGAGCAGGTGGTGATCAAAATCATTCTAATGGTCAGTCAGTCATTGAAGGACGACTCAGTCAGTCACTAACAGTTTCTGATGGTGTAGCCATGCCAGGGAGACCTCAGGGATCTTTAACAGGGATGGGTGACCTGGGGCTGTCTGTTAGCCCCGTTCCAGGCTTCAGCATCCCGTTAACAGTAGAGATGATGGAGGCTGAGGAGGATGAGGAGAAAGAACCCGTAGAGAATGAAGACCCTCCCACCCCCACGACAGAAGGTCAACCAGTGACAGAGTCGCTTGCAAAATTAAACATCACTGGGCTTTCAGAATCTTCATCGTATAATATATCCAACCAATCAGGAGAGCCTCCTGTTAACGAACAGCAACAAGTGCCTGTAACAGAAAAGCATCCTGTCACTGTGACACAGGAATCTAAAGGAGAGACAAAATGTGTCCTTAGTCAGTCGGAAATCGAAGCCGCAAGATTAAAGGGTTATCCAGTGATGGGAGAGCGAACAGGCCAGGTAGAGGGGGCTCCACAAGTTAGATTTGCTTGGGGAGACCCGAGTGCAAATCATAAACTTGAGGATAAACTTGACAAGCAAGTCACTGGTGCAGAAAGTCAAAATAGTGAGCATATAACAAAACAAGAAGTATATAGCCACATCAGGCCAGAATTCCCTAACAAGAAAACTGATGTAAAAAAAATCCTAAAGAGGGATTTGGACAAAGAATATGAGACTGATCAATATGATATGGGGCACTGTAAGAGAGGAAAAGCTTTGATATTCAACAATGTTTGCTTTTCGAAAGAGACCAGTATGGAAACTGAGGTGCGGCAGGGTGCTGAGAACGACGGTAGTAACATACACGCAGTCATGGAATACTTGGGCTTTGACTGTGGAGATGGCCCTTACATAGATTACAGAAGAGATGAGCTACTCGCAAAACTCAAAGAAGGTGAGACTCTGTGCTTGTTTATGACAAAATCTGCTTTTATGAATGATCAAAATTGTGTAAAAATTTTATTGTAGCATCATAAGTGAGAGTTAAAAAAAGTATAAACAGAGAACTCTTGCTAACACAACCAACTATGGGCGCTGAGTTGTTGGTGTCAGTTTGGTGTTGGTGTTAGTTGGTTGGTGGTTGTGTTAGTGGGGTGGTCATTTTAGTGGGGTGGTTGTGTTAGTTGGTTGGTCATGTTGGTTGGTCATGTAAGTGGGTAGGTGGTGTTAGTTGGGTGGTCATGTTAGTGGGGTGGTTGTGTTTGTTGGGTGGTGGTATTAGTTGGGTTGTTGTGTTAGACGGGTGGTGGTGTTCGTTGGGTGGTGGTGTTAGTGGGATTGTGGTTTTAGTTGGTTGGTTGTGTTATTGGGTGGTCCTGTTAGTTGGGTGGTCGTGTTAGTGGGGTGGTGGTGTTAGTTGGTTGGTCATGTTAGTTGGGTGGTTGTGTTAGTTGGTTGGTCATGTTAGTTGGGTGGTCGTGTTAGTGGGGTGGTCGTGCTAGTTGGATGGTGGTGTTAGTTGGTTGGTCATGTTAGTTGGGTGGTCGTGTTAGTGGGGTGGTCGTGTTATTTGGATGGTGGTGTTAGTTGGTTGGTCATGTTAGTTGGGTGGTCGTGTTAGTGGGGTGGTCGTGTTAGTTGGATGGTGGTGTTAGTTGGTTGGTCATGTTAGTTGGGTGGTCGTGTTAGTGGGATGGTCGTGTTAGTTGGATGGTGGTGTTAGTTGGTTGGTCATGTTAGTTGGGTGGTCATGTTAGTGGGGTGGTCGTGTTAGTTGGATGGTGGAGTTAGTTGGTTGGTCATGTTAGTTGGGTGGTCGTGTTAGTGGGGTGGTCGTGTTAGTTGGATGGTGGTGTTAGTTGGTTGGTCATGTTAGTTGGATGGTGGTGTTAGTTGGTTGGTCATATTAGTTGGGTGGTTGTGTTAGTTGGTTGGTCATGTTAGTTGGGTGGTCGTGTTAGTGGGGTGGTCGTGTTAGTTGGATGGTGGTGTTAGTTGGTTGGTCATGTTAGTTGGCTGGTCGTGTTAGTGGGGTGGTCGTGTTAGTTGGATGGTGGTGTTAGTTGGTTGGTCGTGTTAGTTGGATGGTGGTGTTAGTTGGTTGGTCATGTTAGTTGGGTGGTTGTGTTAGTTGGTTGGTCATGTTAGTGGGGTGGTCGTGTTAGTGGGGTGGTTGTGTTAGTTGGGTGGTCGTGTTAGTGGGGTGGTCGTGTTAGTTGGATGGTGGTGTTAGTTGGTTGGTCATGTTAGTTGGGTGGTCATGTTAGTGGGGTGGTCGTGTTAGTTGGATGGTGGTGTTAGTTGGTTGGTCATGTTAGTTGGGTGGTTGTGTTAGTTGGTTGGTCATGTTAGTTGGGTGGTCGTGTTAGTGGGGTGGTCGTGCTAGTTGGATGGTGGTGTTAGTTGGTTGGTCATGTTAGTTGGGTGGTCGTGTTAGTGGGGTGGTCGCGTTAGTTGGATGGTGGTGTTATATTGGTTGGTCATGTTAGTTGGGTGGTCGTGTTAGTGGGGTGGTCGTGTTAGTTGGATGGTGGTGTTAGTTGGTTGGTCATGTTAGTTGGGTGGTCGTGTTAGTGTGGTGGTCGTGTTAGTTGGATGGTGGTGTTAGTTGGTTGGTCATGTTAGTTGGGTGGTCGTGTTAGTGGGGTGGTCGTGTTAGTTGGATGGTGGTGTTAGTTGGTTGGTCATGTTAGTTGGGTGGTTGTGTTAGTTGGTTGGTCATGTTAGTTAGGTGGTCGTGTTGGTGGGGTGGTTGTGTTAGTTGGGTGGTCGTGTTAGTGGGGTGGTCGTGTTAGTTGGTTGGTCATGTTAGTTGGGTGGTCGTGTTAGTTGGGTGGTCGCATTAGTGGGGTGGTTGTGTTAGTGGGGTGGTCGCATTAATGAGGTGGTCGTGTTAGTGAGATGGTCGTGTTAATGGGGTGGTCATGTTATTTGGGTGGTTGTGTTAGTGGGGTGGTCATGTTAGTTTGGTTTTTGTGTTAGTGGGGTGGTCGTGTTAGTTGGATAGTGGTGTTAGTTGGTTGGTCATGTTAGTTGGGTGATTGTGTTTATGGGGTGGCAGTATTTGTGGGTTGGTCATGTTAGTTGGGTGATTGTATTTATGGGGTGGCAGTATTAGTGGGTTGGTTGTGTTTATGGGGTGGCAGTATTAGTGGGATGGTTGTGTTTATGGGGTGGCAGTATTGGTGGGTTGGTTGTGTTAAAGGAAGGGTTTTTATGATGATTTACATTAGTCCAGGACCAGACTGTGATAAGTGGTCATCTTAGCGGGCTGGTCATGATAGGGGGGTGGTCCTTAGGTGAGATTTCACTGTATAGCCAAGGTGAATGGTAAGTATCATATATTATGGTCCCAACAGCAGCCCTTTTCAGTGCATGTGGTTCACTACAGAACAATACTTCCATAACTGTTCTTCAACTTCAACATACAAAATCCTTTTTTTTTTTCAGAAAAGGTCTATTCCAGTTCTTTATTTCCAGACACTTCATTAATTTTATTTCCCAAATCACCGATGGCCAGTGTCTATTATTATGGTTAATACACCCCACACAGGATGTATTTCAGCTTCCATGATCATTAACATATATTGTATGATTCTGGTGCTGCACTTCCAGAATTATTCTTCCATTTCCAGAGAGATGCATGCTCCTCAATTCACCCTCTCTAACTTCCACTTCCAAACTTAACAGAACCTATTCACATACCAGGCATGTTAAATATACAAAGAAATATGGAGAGGTTTCTCCTTAAAATATTATGGTATCATCTGGAAGGATTTCATTCTAAAACCATTTGCTTTCTCATATGCACAAGTTGATTGTGTCTTGTGTCAAATCATTCCCTAGTGAAAGTTGGTGCGGTTTTAAAGGGGGGTTCTTAGTATTTGAGCCCCTCGCGGTGTCTCACCTGGGGTTTTGGCAAAGTCTGGGTGCGGTTTTAATAGGAAGTGCGGTTTTAAGTGGAGATTTTACGGTAATCTGCCATTGGGCATGATCAGTGGTGAAAAACACTAATGTATGTAGCATTCATACCACCTGGTGCTGAACCATGCAACTTTTCAAATCAAGAAAATGAATAGAAAAAAATCTCATAATTTTTTGGCAAAAGTCTTGGCATGACCTGTATTAAGTACTTATCTAATCCCTCTGCTGTAACCACTGCACAAAACCATGGTTGTCCATCAGGTCTAGCCACCAGGTGGTGCTGTCTCTGTTGAATTCCCTTCTGCATTATATTTAACCACCCCCTGTTGGAATACACATAATCCAAACACAACAGTTCAGGACAGTTTCTATACTATTATGCTGGTGTGGCCTGAGGTCAGTTAATTTTCCCCCCACTGTTTGCAAATTTCTTCTCTTGCAGTGCTGCACAACAAGCTCCCCACTGATGGAGCCATCTTTATTTACACGCTGAACCAATCAGATTCTGTTTTACGAGCATTGCATGAGATAAGCCATCTTTGTTTACATGCTGAGCCAATCAGATTTTGTATTACGGAGTGTTCAGTTTGCTGGGTGTTGGCTGGTGGCCAAACCTGTAGAATCCTTCCGTTTCCTACAGGCAGTGAGTTGAAGGTCCCAGGAGGTCACATGCTGTGTTCAGAGCATAGGGATGTCATATTTTGAGCATCAAACCTCTGTGACATCTCTTTTCCCAATAAACATTAACCATTTCTTATGCAAATATACCTTTAACTGATAGACTCGACTTATTATCTCCTCTCAACAAAGTTGTAGGAGGGGATGTAGAAATGGCTCTGTTCACATGCCTGACATTCCATCCGGCCATCCAGCCAAAATTTGCTTGTGGACACATTTTAAGCCTAACCATATGACCATAACCTTTCATCTTTCGCATATAGCTCTTCCACCCATAGAAGAAGAACCCTATCAGTTTTGAGGTCAAAGGTCCAGGTCACTGAACTTACTTCTTGAAAAAGGCTTATGGATGCATTTTAAGTTAAATTTCATCCAAAACCGTCAGTCTTTCATATATGACTCAACTACCCATAGAGGAAGAACACTACCGATTCTTAGGTCATGGACCTAATGGTCAAGGTCACGGAACTGCCCTACTGATTTTTTCAGGCTCATTTATACATCCAGTCTAATTACCAGTATGCTCCCATGTGAGGGAATTCTCTGCTGGTTTTTATATGATTTAAATTTTATTGTCATGCCATATTAAATATTCTGCTGTACTATTTAACATTCAGAACTGACAAGTGACAGTTTAAGTGTCACTCACCAATCTGCTGTTGAATGCATTTTAACAAGGACTACAGTCGGTTTCATAAGGGACATTGCTTCAGGGGAACCACATTGATGTGTGTTTCAGATGAACTAGATGAATGTATCATGTATTACAGCATCATAGATAAACTACATACATGTTTTCTGTATTAATGTCACAGATGGACCACATTTTTTTGGCATTACAGTATCACAGATGGACCCTTTTTTGTGTCTGTATTTCAGTGTCACAGATGGACCACATTTTGTTTCTGTATTACAGTGTCACAGATGGACCACAGTGATGTGGATTGCTTTTGTTGTGTCCTGATGAGTCACGGGGGTCAGGTCAGCGAGCCAGATACTGGTAATAAAAACGATGTTTTGTACGCTCATGATAACATCTACTACCTGGATGAAGACGTCCTTCTACTCTTCAGAGATGATAACTGTCCATCTCTAGCAGGGAAGCCTAAACTTTTCTTCATACAGGTAAAAACTCTTCTTCCCGATCAAGTTTTTTTATTTCTGTAGTCAGTCTCAAATTTATTATTATTTATATAATATACCTGTTTACCACCAATAGATTTTATGTAAATATATTGCTCACAAATATATTTAATGTTATACAAGGCCTACAGATCTAATGCAAATCTGTGCAAGAAGATATACACCAGGTATAATACTTCAATGCTGGTCCATTACTTTTCAAGTACATGTGTGATATATATATGAACAATGTAGGAACTAAACATTTTGAACAAGAAACATTTACACAAACATCACTGCTGAAATTCTGGCATGGGTGCACACAACTCAAAAATGATTGTAGCTGCAACTACCAGTCTAGTCTTGTATACAACAAAGCTATCAGAGATATATACATATGCCCAATTTCAGATTGATATGTCAAATCCCGCCTGTGAAAAAAGCAGGGACATACACTCTGCAAAAATTATTGTAGGTGGCTGCACTTGTCTTGTGACCTAGAATTATCAGGCCAATACATCAAACTTCCCTTGGGTTTGATGCACTTGGCTGACCAGGCTAGGGTGAAAAGGCAGTTTTCCCGAATGAACTGTGACTAATTGCTGGCTCAAGCTACTGAACTGATCTGCACCTGGCTAGACTGAGTAAACCTTTGACCCAGTACTTGGCTGCACTGAGTGAACTCTTGACCTGTTGCATAATCTGACATGGTGGCAGTCTGCCAAAGCTTTAAATAGATCCAGGCTGAACTTTAGTGCCATTACAAAATCATTCAGCCAAATGGTTCAATATTTCACAGAAATGATCCCGGAGACCACCTGTCTCAAGTTTGTTCAATTGATATTGGCCTAGTTACAGGAATTTGAACTTTGTCATTTGGCCAAGTAAGCATTCTAACATTATCTCAGATTCAACAGGAGCTAGCAACACAAAGTATTGTGCAAATGCTGGTCACATGACTCATATTTGAAACTGATGGTTTTGTGGTGCCACCTACATCGACCTGTTTTTTACAGACAAAAACATCATTATTTTAGCTGCTTCAGCTTAAAAATGTTTTATAATGAAACTGTCAAGCTGAATGGTTTAACTTTTCACTAGAATTATCCTAGGGTTGGTTTTTAGCTCAGCTGACTATAAGTCATCTGAGCTATAGTCGTGGTCCATTGTCCGTCGTCCGTCCGTCTGTCCGTCCGTCCGTCCGTCCGTCTGTCCGTCCGTCCGTCCGTAGATGTGGCACGTTTTGAAACCGTAAGACCTAGGAATCCAAAATTCGGCATAATGTTAGATGTCCCCAAGATCTCCTACCAAGCCGAAAACTGGGTGTTTGCAACTTCGTTCCTTTGAGAAATTAAGGAAAAACCTCAATTTTTTATTAAAAACCTATTTTCACACTTCAGGACTGCCTAATATCAAAACCACTCATCTGTTTTACCTCATACTTACCATAAATATTCCTCTATATAGTTCCTATGTACATGCCAGAAATTATGTCTGTATTATTTAATTTAAAAAAGTTATGGGCCCAAACATAATGCATTTTGTAAAAAATCAGAAAAGATATTTGATCACTTAACACAAAAAATGTTAATGCTATGGACCTTTTTTCCAGTAATATAACTTAAATAAATCAAAATTAAATTGTATACCCAAAATTAGATGAAAATCTTTTAAATTTTTTAAAATATTAATAAAAATAAAAAATTGGTACCTTAAATTTTGCCCAACTTTGACCATGGCACGTTTTTTTCCTGTAAGTACTGTGGATTTAATTTTCACAGCCTGTTTTTGTTAGCATTTCAACTGTTAACACCAAAAATTTGAAACCAGTTGATCAAAAACTGTAGATTTTAATCAAGTTTTCAAGCACCATGTAACATATTGTTTACATCAAGCTAGTGTTATGCAGTTTGCAAGAGCTCAGCTCCCCAGCTTCAGCTCTAATTTCCATAAATTCGGCATACAGTTAGATGTCTCCAAAATGCCCTACCATGCCAAGAATTTGGTCACTAGGACATTAGAGATATTAATGAAAAACTTCATTTTTCCATTAAAAACCCATTGTTACACTTCAAGACTGCCTAATATCAAAACCACTGATCTGACTTTGATCATAAATAATATACATATTTTTCATTCTCTATGCACATGCCAGAATGATGTCAGTATTGTGTAATTGTTTTAAGTTATGGGCCCAAACATAATGCACTTTGTAAAAAATCAAGAAATATATTTACTCCCTTAACAAGAGCATTGCTGAAGCTAGAGATTTTTTTGTCAGGGATGTAACATTATTTAATCAAGATTCAATTGAATACCCAAAATTAGTTCTGAATTTTTCAAATTTTATTTAGTATAAATATAAAATTTGTACCTTAAATTTTGCCCAACTGTGACCATGGCACGTTTGTTTCCCGTGAGCACTGTTGATATAATTTTCATATCATGCACACATAAGCATTTCAGCTTTTCAGTTTAAAAAAGCTGAAAGAAATTGGCCAAAAATTGTAGCTTTTATTAATGTTTTTTATGAGACCCTGTCAGACTTTTGCTCTCTCCAGCCCCTCTTGAGTCACCTGTATGTTGACCTTGTTGACCTTTCATCAAATTATGCACGCTTGAGGCGAGGCATACATGGAATCCAGGCAGCTTATGGCCAGCCACAGTTGATCCAGGTGTCCAACCCAACTCATCTAGTAGTTTTAACCAAGAACATAACAAAAAACAATAAATTAATAAATTTTTATTGGTTTTTAGCTCAGCTGACTATAAGTCATCTGAGCTATAGTCGTGGTCCATTGTCCGTCGTCCGTCCGTCTGTCCGTCCGTCCGTCCGTCCGTCCGTCCGTAGATGTGGCACGTTTTGAAACCGTAAGACCTAGGAATCCAAAATTCAGCATAATGTTAGATGTCCCCAAGATCTTCTACCAAGCCGAAAACTGGGTCTTTGCGACTTCATTCCTTTGAGAAATTAAGGAAAAACCTCAATTTTTTATTAAAATCCTATTTTCACACTTCAGGACTGCCTAATATCAAAACCACTCATCTGTTTTTCCTCATATTTACCATAAATAATCCTCTATATGGTTCCTATGTACATGCCAGAAATTGGGTCTGTATTATATAATTTTAAAAAGTTATGGGCCCAAACATAATGCATTTTGTAAATAATCAGGAAAAAAATTTGATCACTTAACACAAAACTTGTTAAAGCTAAGCACTTTTTTTCCAGTAATATAACTTTTATTAATCAAAATTAAATTGTATACCAAAAATTTGATCAAAATCTTTTAAATTTTTTGAAATATTAGCAAAAATAAAAAATTGGTACCTTAAACTTTGCCCAACTTTGACCATGGCACGTTTTTTTCCTGTAACTGCTGCGGATTTAATTTTCAAAGCATGTTTTTGTTAGCATTTCAACTGTTAACATTTAAAATTTGAAACCAGTTGAGCAAAAACTGTAGATTTTATTCAAGTTTTCAAGCACCATGTCACATATTGTTTACATCAACCTAGTTTTATGCAGTTTGCTAGAGCTCAGCTCCCCTGCTTCAGCTCTAAGTTCCTTAAATTAGGCATACAGTAAGATGTCTCCAAAATCCCCTACCATGCCAAGAATTTGGTCACCAGAACTTAATTCCTTCGAGATATTAATGAAAAACTTCATTTTTTCATTAAAAACCCTTTGTTACACTTCAGGACTGCCTAGTATCAAAACCACTGATCTGACTTTGATCATATATAATATACATATTTTTCTATACATTCGCTCTTCACATGCCAGAAATGATGTCAGTATTGCTTAATTGTTTTAAGTTATGTGCCCAAACAAAATTGACTTTGTAAAAAATCAGGAAAAATATTTACTCAGGTTTCATGAAAATTATTGAAGCTAGAGATTTTTTTTTAAGGAAATAACTTTGTTTAATTAAGATTCAATTGTATACCCAAAATTAGATCTGTATTTTGTAAATTTTATAAGTTATTAGCATAAACATAAAATCAGTACCTGAAATTTTACCCAACTTTGACCATGGCACATTTTTTCCCTGCGAGTACTGTTGATTTAATTTTCTCAGAATGTAAACATAAGTATTTAATGTGTTTAAATCTGAAATTTGAAACTAAAAGGTTGAAAATTAGGCTAGTTATTGAATTTTATCTTGAGGGTCTATTGTAGTCACTTGCTTTGTTCCAGATGCAGGTAGGCCACTCCAGGTCACTGGAAGTCAGCTATGCCAGGGTTCCTGATTTGTTTCAGTCACTGGGGGAGATCCCCTGCTGTGACAGGTGTACAATTGTTCTCATATCACACCCCCCCTCCTTATGAATATATAAATATACATTTGTATGCATGATGTGGTGTTACATGACAAGATTGAGATTTATGATGATGCAATTTAGAATTATGAATCAACGTTTATATTCAGAAATATATGTTATATTGGAAAGTATACAAATTAAACTTAAAATAAAAAAATGAGGATCTAATACAAACATGTGTTCATTATTTTCGAGCCTCAGCAGAATTAGAGATCAGGCTTTGTTTGCCCTGAATGTTTATGCAAAAGTGTTGTTAATCCCATCTCTTCCCCCCCCCCCCAGGCACCTCACCATCACCTGTGCACTGGGACATTAGTAATTATTGCAAATGTGTACAATTTTTTCAATTTGAAAGATAATTGGATTAGAAAAAATTAAGATCTAATATAATATTATTGAAACATATTCTTGCCCTAGGAGAATGGAACATAAAGTGATCAGCTCTTGTCTGTCCATCATCTCTCAATTATCATTAAATATATATACTAATTATGAAATTTTTCCTTTAAGCACTGTTGAAATAACTTTCATGTGCTGTATGTGTATGGATTTAAGCCATTAAAGTCTGAAATTTGAAAGCAACTTATGTATTCAGATGTGTAATATTGCAGATGAAAAACTTTTAAATATTAAAATATATTATCAGCTTTGTTTGTCTAACAGTCTGTCTGTCCTTTTTTAAATATTATGTAATTGTGAATGGACTGTTTAATCCTGTAAGTATTGTTGAATTAAGTGGAAATCCTATATGTATATACACTATGTTAATACAGAGATGTTGTAACTCCCATCATTCCAGCCCTCCCCCCCCCAACCACCACCACCAGGTTCTTGCATCTGGGGACATCAGTTATATTTCAACTGTATACATTTTATAAAATAAAAATACATATATTTAATAATATATATTATGTAAAATAGATCCAATGGAGCAAATGTGTAAACTACTGAACTGTCAACAAACTATCAAAAAGCCAGCCAATGATCATGGGAATAATATACATCTTATGTTCACAAACTGCTCACATGCTTCAATTTTGACATTAGAGAATGCATGGTTTGGTCACAAAATATTATTTGCAACAATTTCTCACTCATCAATACAAACCAATCATGTCAACCAGCCATGGCATATATTACCTTTTCATCTTAGACTTGATCTCCATTATTATTTTAGATTTTTACCTTCAAGGCCAACTTCAGCTGAGCACAGTGACCCATATTTATAGCACCATGTCTTGAATGTTTGCATCAAGTCATTGGTTAACAGTGTTCCAGGCTGTTACATAACACCTTCACTCCTTGCCTACTGCTTCTGTGAGTGTCTGGGTCAGGCTGGGTCAGGCAGTAATTACCAGAGAGCCTTTCTCCTCTCTCTTTCCCTTTCTTTCTTTCTAGCTCTCTTTCTCTCTCTCTCTTTCTCTCTCTCTCACCCCTATGCCTCCCTTCCTCCCTCCACCCCATTATGTTGACAGGTACTATAAACCTAATTTATTAGATATATATGTTGATGCAATTAAGAAATGTGAATCAACTGAAATTTTCACATATATATGTTATACTCTAAATGTATAGTTACATTTTCAAACCTGGAAAAAAATTATGTTATAAAAAAGGGATTTTATGTAAAAATTGTTCATAATTTCCTGGCTCAGAAGAATGGGAATTAAAATTATTTGCTTTGTTTCTCTAGCTTTCTTGCCTGTTTTAAATATTTAATAATTATGAATAAACTTTTTTTTCCTGTAAGCTCTGATTAATTAAATTTCATATCCTGTACGTGTATGCAAGGGTATTGTAACTCCCACCATCCCCTTCCCCCACCCCACTAAGTCCTTGCTCCTTTGCACTGTCAACAATAGTGCTATTGCTATAGCATAATATTTAATAATTTGAAGAAAATATAAACAGAGAGACAGAGGCGTTGTAACTCCCATCATAACCCCCCCCCCCTCCATCAAGTCCTTCCGCCTGTGGAGTGGGGATTTTATAGCAACTGTATACATATCATAAAATAGAAAAAACAGTTTAATTAAAGTTTAAATTAAAAAAATTGGATCTCATTAGACAAATGTGTAAAATGTTGAACTGTCAACAGCCTGTCAAAAAGGTATCCAATGAAAGCGCAAGGTCAGATCTTAAAATATTATTTGCAACAATTTCTTCAATCATATCAACCAACCATAGCCTAGATTACCTCTTTCTCTCAGACTTTATCTACATTTCATAATATTTTAGATTTTAACCTTCCAGGTGTTTAAGTACTGTTGAATGCTCCCTCCCTCTCTCTCTATCTCCTTTTCTCTCTACATCCAACCCTCCTTGCTGCCCACACTGTTTCCTTCTCCGAACCCCATCCCAATGTCAGCCTCAGTAAACGAGAACAAGTTGAATCAGATATATTCATATTTTTATATATTGGATAACTGTTTGTTTCCTATGTACGTGCCAGAAATTATGTCAATATTGTGTAATATGTAGATGTGGTGGGAATCAATATAATGTACCTTGTCAAGACCTAAGAGATATCATGTCATAAAGTCACAATTCATAAATCCACTCTTCAGCATAGTTAATGATAACATTATATATGTCAAATTGAAATCTTGCGGACTTCTATACACTATAGATCCTTCAACAAATAGCCTTATCATCATTCTACCACTGCTTAGTGTACTGTCATTGCATTCATATTTGCTCAAATATATTGCTATTTTCAACAGCTCCCAAATAAATAAAAAATAAACCACTATATTAACTCCATATTAATCCATCAGTCAGGTAATTGCATACATGATTTACTCGCATATTACATTATATTCCTTTATAATAGCCTAATAGGTCCATGATATTCATAAGGTTTGTCGACTAAATATAGTATCACAATGGTGATACATTTATAGTTCAATCATGATCAGCTGAGCGCCGTGACCCATAGGTCCCTTGTTAATAACAAATTAAAGAAAAATAGAAAAGGAATTTGTTAGTTTATAATAACAGGAAATTAACTTGCAGTTACTGTTGATACAAGAATCTTGTATCGATGGGTAGAATGTCACATATTCCAAATAACACCATGCAGTCACCTATGGCATTTTTCAGTTCAATTTTAATGATAAAGAAGTAAATCATATTATTCATTACTAATCATTAGGGATCATATGAAGGAAATTAGACAAAGATGCAGTTGATAATATTAATCTAGATTCCTGCTGTGTCTAGTGTGTACATTGATGTGAAATTAGTCCAAAATGAATTTTTTAGTTATTTTTTAATATAAATAAAAGCCATATTAACACCAGATACTTATGATCATTATTTAAATGTGTGAATTTGGTATATTCTGGATTCTCAACATCATTGTTTTGTGAAAACTGAATAAATTCCAGACATGGTGCAAATACTTTGTAATTGTATTTAAATACAAATATGATTTTGTACTCCATTATAAAATTTCTTGCATAAAGAATGGGAATTCAGGTAAAAATGAAAATATATGAATACTCGTGCAAATACTTTCAAAATGTATTCATGAATGCATTCATGAATATATTCTTCAATATTATTTTAATAATCATATCAGTTATATTTCATTTATATATTTATATTTATTACCACACAAAACCAGCATGTGCCTCATTTCTAAATAATATTTTTTTATCATATATAACAGCTGAGCGTCGTGACCCATAGGTCCCTTGTTTTTCAATTGTATAAGAATAGATTTGGTTCATTAATTTTTGGGTCATAGAAAGCTGAAGTTTGTCTTGCAGCCATTAGTAAACCTATTTCAATTTGAGGACCGCAAAAGTCTTCTTCTGCAAAACTGTTGTTTCAACTTCTGTAATATTGCACAAAAATGATTCTAAGGAGGCCTCTGTTCAAGTTAACTTAAATGATTGTTGGCAGAATTATTGTACCTTTAACAATGAAAGGACTGTAAGGTACTTTGGTAAACAAAGCTAGAAGTTTTATTGTATAAAAACTGATCTTTTTAGGTATATAAGCAGAGCTGTACAGTCAACATAAACAATTGGTTCAATATTCAGCTTATGTGTAAGATAAAATCCATGAATAAAATATATATGTATTCTGATTTTGCTTTCAATAGGCATCTGTTATTATTCTAAACATTTAAATAAAAAAATACTATGAATATGTAGCTTGAAAAAAGCATTGTAGCCAAAGTCTTTCAGTATGTATAAACAGATTTTGCAACATGCTAATATTTTGTCTGTGTCTATAAATAGTTTGGCAGACTGCTAACCATTTCAGATTTTGCAATAGACCAAGTTTCAGTCTGGATCATATATAGCTTTGGCAGACTTCCAACTGTATCAGATTTTTCAACAGGTCAAGAGTTCACTCAGTGCAGCCAGGTACAGTTCAAGAGTTC